>OZ038373.1:54683143-55883143 GCA_964036015.1 Leptarthrus brevirostris | reverse complement strand
GACTTCAACTGTACACTGGATTCTGCGCTCGACCGCCATTCCGGAGTTGAATTCAACTCAGTGAACGCGGGACGATTGCGGAACCTAGTCAGACAGCTCAACCTTGTCGATGTCTACCGTTGGCTTAATCCAACGACTAGGTCATACACAAGGGTTTCCCGAAATGTCCGGGGTAGCTTTTCGGGTTCGAGGATAGACAGACTTTACGTCTCGTCTAGCCTTCTTAACTTTTTCGTTAGTGTCACTCATGAAGTGTGTTCATTAAGTGATCACCTTCTTGTTGTGGCGACTAGCACTTTGGTCGAAAAGCGAACTGCCTACTGGATTTTCAACAATAACTTGTTGAATTCAGAGCAGTTCATTGAAGAATTCATACAGTTTTGGCATCAATGGCGAGAAAGGAAACAAGACTACGCGAACCTTAGTCATTGGTGGGATGTTGGAAAGCTTCAGATTCGCTCATTTATCGAGACGAGATTCAATCGAAGCAGGTATATAGCATCGAGTTTGACGGCCGAAGTCACCCGGATTGGTACGCTTCTGCCCGCGCAACCAGAATTGCTCTCGCAATACGAGAGATTAAAAGAACGGCTGAGGGTACAAAATTACAAACATAGTTTGGATTTTGTACTCCGGAATCAGTCGCGCTGGTTGCGAGAGGGCGAGTCTCCGACCGAGTACTTCCTCCAGACAACACGACGACGTACCGCTTCTTGTGAAGTAGATTCGATTCTTGCCGAATCTGGGCAATTCCTACACGGAGACGAGCTTGCGGATTATATCCGAAACTATTACACACAGCTATATGCTGCACCGACGTTGCCAACATCTACGTGCACTGATGAATTCTTCCAGTACGTTCCTGCTTTCTCCAATGAAAGTAGAGAATTCCTGGACAGAGCATTAACCCTCGACGATATGCTTACCGCTACGAAGGATCTTCGCCGTCATACCTCTCCTGGTTATGATGGTCTAACTCCAGAATTTTTTCTACGCTTCAGGAATCTTTTGATTCCAGACCTATTGGAGGTCTTCAGTTCTGCAGTGGTTGGACATACCGAATTTCCCTCAAGTTGGCGGAGATCCGTTATGCGTCTAATACCCAAGAAGGGAGATCTTCAGAGGCTGGGAAACTGGAGGCCAGTTACGTTGTGCAATGTAGACTACAAGATAGTTTGCAAAGCACTCGGAACGATATTAAGCTCAGTGATAGCATCGGTTATACACCCGGAACAGTCCTACTGCATACCAGGTCGTACTATTTACGACAACATCGCCGTAGCAAAACATATTTTCGCCTACCACGAAAAGACTGGTTCGCAGATGGCCATGATCTCGTTAGATCAAGAAAAGGCGTTTGATAGCGTCTCGCATGAGTATCTACTGAGAGTGCTCGATAAATTTGGGCTTCCGTCCAGATGGATTGAGATCATCAGTGGTCTGTATAGAGATTCAGTGATTCTCATAAAGCATAATGGGCATATATTGTCTCCTATTCCGTTTCGTCGGGGTATCAGGCAGGGATGCCCGTTGTCAGGAATGCTTTATGACTTTTCACTGGAGCCGCTGCTAGTAAATCTTCGTCTGTCGTTGAGACAATATTCAGTTCATCTACCATATACTACTATAAGGCCACTTATTCTAGCGTATGCTGATGACCTGTCTATTTTCGTTACGAAAGAAGATGCATTTCCAGTCGCTCGTAGGGTTTTCGAACAATATGAGCGATTAGCGGGCGCTAGGGCAAAAGCCAAGGCCTATGGTGTGGGAGGTGGCGGAATCGTTCAGATTCTCCCCTCGGCATACAATGGACCAATACTTGCTTGAAGTATTTAGGTGTGTATATCGGGCTCGAAGGTAAAACACGTAATCGCCGCATGGCTCTGGAAAAACTTTCCGGAGCAGTGAATTCGTGGCGGACTAGATTGTTGCCCCTTTCGCTGAAAGGACGTGCAGTCGTTGTCAATTACCTGATTACCTCGTCCATCGTTCACCTGCTTAAGTCGGAGTGCTTCGAGGAAGGCTTCGTTAAACTTTTGCAGGCAAAAATAATTGACGCATTTTGGGGGGGAAGAAGATGGGTCGCTGAAAGCACTCTCTGTCGACCAGTAGCGATGGGTGGATTGGGTCTTACGGACATGGTCGTTAAAACTCGTTGCCTTCAGATCAGAGCATTCCAACGAGTGTTCCGGTTTGAAGACAGCTTGATTTCTCAACTGTGGGTAAGCGCCTTGGGGGGTGCCGGAGTAGGAAAGCATTACTATCTGCTTTCAGTCCGCCCACCCTATCCGCACGACTGGTCTCAGGAAATGATCTCTACGATCACGACCTGGGGCAGAATAAGACCGGCATTCCATTTGCAATGGGATGAAATTGGGTACGGGGATTTTTCAGTTATACCGATCAGGTTAAATCCTGAATTAGTAGATTCGGTGTTCAGTAATGCTCGAGGTGTAACAGCCGATACAGGACAGCTTACAGTTCTCGGAGATATCATTGGTGCCTCTGGGAACATACTAATACACCCACATACAACACAATTAAACGAATTGGTTGATACAGCACGAGAGCGTTTCAGCCAACTCAGTACCAGGTCGCCTGGCACAGAGGTGGTGAACGCTTTTGTGGTGAATCAACCGCCGCACACGCCATTCAGTACACTGACATCACGTCGGCTGCGCGACCTATTTGCAGATGCGTTTCCTGTAGAACACTTAGGTGTTAATAGATGGAGCGCACATCTCGGGGTAGAATTGGGAGTAATCGGAGGGGTGACTTGCAGAGTGATCTACAGTTATCCCTCCAATTATAGAGACTCTGATATAGCATTCAAACTGCTACATCATAGTCTCGTGCATCCAAATCAGCTGTCGCACATTGACCAGAGCATTCAAAGAGTCTGCACGGTTTGTGGGGGTGAAGGAACTTTGTTCCACCGATACTTCACATGCCCGGCCTTGTGCGAATTGATGCTACTGGTCCGTCACTTGTGCCAGGTAATCTGCCCGCGTTTCGGCATTACTCGAACATCGTTTTTACTGGGGCCAAGGACATGCAGCCAGGTGAATTGTTTAATTAGCTTTGTTCTTACACTAGCTAAATCAACAGTTCATTTGTATTGTATGCGGATCGAGCCTGGGCAACAGGCCACTGACACACAGTTACATACACGTGCACTTAAGAGACACTTCGTTGTTAGGCTGAGTAAACGACTCCGTCTCGAGTTTCTAGCAACGAACGCCGACACATTCAACTGTACCTGGCAGCCGCTAGCGTCGGTGCAGAATGGTAGTCTCACTTTTCACTGGTGACAATAGGCCGCAGCCTTGTAGCATCTTGTCCACGGAGCTTCTCTCCGCTTTGGATTTGCTGCAAGTGCTGCGGGGAAAGTGATTCTCCCGTTGGTAGAGAAGAGCTGAGAGGATGATGGGATCAGTTTGCAGATGTCTACGACTCTGCAGACTGGTCCCGCGGGACTCTATCGCGTTCAAAATTTTCCGTGCGTTCGTCTAGAACACTTGATGCTGAGTGTTCCGGGGGAGTAGAAAAGTGGCGAACGTCCCTGCGGAGAGCGTTCCTCCTTGCAGGCAAGAAGTAGTTCTTGATGCAGTGACTTCGCCTGGTGCTGCGTCTATCCCCGGGAACACTCAGTGTTCAGTGTTCTAGTTATTCAAAATTTTCAGTATATTTTTCGGCTATTGTTTCTGTAATTTAGGTTAAATCTAAAATGTTTTCAAAATTTGAAGGAACTCTTCCTGGAGCTGCCGCTTGCCGCTTGTGCTGTGGCTTTTAAAATTTTTTGTTGATATTTTTATACTTTTTCAGTCATTTTTATACTACGCGGTTTATTGCTGATGTCTATTGTTCTTCTAAGTTAGTTTTTTGTTCCTGTTCTTTTATTGTTCGTATTCATTTGTTTGTTCTTTATATCTATTGTTCTGGTTCATTTTATTGCTCTTGTTTATAGTTACTTAACCATTTTTTGTTAATCTTAGTTTACATTTTATAGGTTAAGTAGTTTCTTTTTTTCTCTTTTTATAGCATTTTTACAGTAACATTTATAACGTTTGTGCCAAATATAGTGCCATATATACAAAAAAAAAAAATTATTATTGAATAATCGGGAGTGTGCAGACGTGTTTTAAAGTGCCAAACAAAAAAGTGATAAAAAGTGGATTTTCAAAGGATTTTCAAAGCAAAAAAACTGTGAGTTAAGCGAAGTGTGTGTTCTGTGTGACAGGAAGTTTAAAAAATATGTGAATTTGGAAGAAACTAATTAAAAATTAAATAGTTAAAGTTTAGAGAAATTACGAAAAAATTTGACATTCGTGCAAAATTTTTATTGATTTGTGGTTACCTTGGTTACGTGATAATCTGAATTGAACAAAGTGACCGATAATTTAAAAAAACTAAAAGTGTTTATGTTACTGCCCTCAAAATGAGTGGCAGTAGCAGCAGCGATACCGGGGGGAGTAAAAAGCCCCCCACTTTAAGGAAGAAGAAGGACCGGGGTAAAAAAATGGACCTCAGTTCCTTTTTAAAAGTAAAAGTGCCCACTGAAGAGGCAAAATTAGGGCCCACAGAAAAGGCCAAGATTTCGAAGGAAGGAGGACTAGCAGCGGGCAAGGCCGTGTCATCCCCAACCAGGAAGTCGGCGACTGCCGTCGCCTCGACATCTGCAGCATCTGCTGCGAAAAACGCAGCAACAATTGTGACCGCAGCAACATCTGCTGCAACTGTGACTGCAGCATCTGCTGCAACTGTAACTGCAGCATCTGCTGCAACTGTGACTGCAGCATCAGCGGCAATTGTGCCTGCGGCATCTGCTGCAATTGTGTCTGCAGCATCGGCTGCAAAGAAAGGAGTAACTACAGCTCCAAAATTAATCGACGTGGTGAAAGCTGCTTCCAAGGTAGCTCCACTACCAAAGACGTCACCAATGCGCCCAAGTCTTTCTGGTGCAAGGAAAGCAGCAACCAGCAAAACAGTGTCAGCCGGAACAACACAAACCAGCTCCGGGGTAGTAACAGGGACCAGTTACGCCCAGCAGGTAAGTGGCAGCTCAAATAAAAGTTCCTATATAACAATTGCAGGTAGCTACGTGACTCCTCGTCAGCCCCCGGCTGATTTGAGCAAGTCTCGGGCCAAATCAGGCGGGGACCTTCAGGGGCTTTTTGACGCCCAGTGGCAGGACGACAGGTACGGGATGTACTTTGAGCACCTTCGCGGAGTTACTCAAAGTATGTACCTGCGAGCTGTGTCACAGGTCGTCCCATTGGAGAGGATTTTCTCCTTTGGTCTAGTCGGACGCGGTATGGTGGAGGTGTATACCACCACCATCGAAGCATCTACGAAGCTAATGCTCGAAGGTATCGATGTGGGTGGTAGACATCTGCAACCGTACCCGGTGACAGTGAAGCCGACGAGAGTCTGCTTCTCCCGGGTCCCACTCCGAGCTAAGCCTGAGGACCTTGAAGGCTTCTTAAGAAGATTCGGAAAGGTCCACGGCAAAGTTCGGGCAGTACCCCTAAAACTAGGAGACCAAGGGCTCGGTCGGGGCATCCTCAGCTCTAGCCGGGAAGCATACGTCTCCCTAAACCAGGGATGTGTGCTTCCAGAGGGCTTTTTCTGGAGCATGCTCGGGTCGCGTCATTGGATTGAGGTGACCACCGAGGCAAAATGTTTCGCCTGCCATCAGGTAGGGCATTTTGCAGCGGAATGTCCGAAGAGAGAGAGGAAAGTGGCTGAAGGCACTGTGGAGATTGCTCCTGCACCTACAGCTGCAGCCGAAGTAGTTCCTTCGCCAATTGCTGCGCCTCCTCTCTTAGAGCAACCCGTTACCAAGGTGCCCGAGGAAATTCCTCCAGAGACCCATCCGGTCCTGGCTATAAACGGTGCCACCTCAACACGGGTAGAAGCAGTCAGCTCGGATAAGGAGCTCACCAAGTCAGGTCAGGAGAAGAAGAAGAGGAAGAGGCGTGCAAAGCGCAAACCTGACCAGGAGGTTATGCCTGCACCTCCGCCAAAGAAGGTGCTGAGCAAGAGGGGGGTCTCGGCAGAGGAGACAAAACCTGTCGCTCCGAGCGCGTCGTCGGTGGCATCAGAAGATATCACCGATGCCCTCTCAGACGTCGAGGTTCTCTCCGCTACCGAGACGGCCGGTCCAACGCAGAGCGGCTACGAATCGTGCGGGAGTACCGCGTCGGTTGGGAGCCGTTTTGAAGTGGACCCCGACTTAGTGGAGGTGCCGAGGGCGAAGCTTCGCACGATCCTCGACAGTCTGCATTACAAAAAGAGCGGAGACAGGATCCTGGCTATACTCAGGCGATAGCTTGATGATCCAGCCAGGATCCTGCCTCAGTTATTGCTTCTGAAGCAGGAAGCAAAAAAACGGGCTAGGTATAATGAGGTGTCGAGGCTCGAGCGCCTCTACAATAAAGTAGAGGATGCCCTCGAAGAGCAGCGCCTGGACAGGGCGCTTCTTCAATAGAGTCGCACACTCATAATCTGAGTTCAGCTCTCCCCTTGAATGTGTAGGATAGTCTCTCTGAATACTGGGGGCTTAAGTGCACCTACACGTCTACACGCCATTTTTGAAGGCATAAAACATTTTAATACTGACATTGCACTCTTACAGGAGACAAATTTTACACTCGACACATTTACACAACTCGAAAGAAACACTATTTTACACAAAGGTTACACAGTTTTTGCCACACCAGCACCTCGTAGAGGATCTGGTGTGGCAATTGCTGTGTCGAACAGTTTTACACTACCGTCTCCTGTATACACAAACATCTGCTCAGGTTTCGCATCTTCCTTAGAATTCGTCTTGCGAGACAAAACACTAAGGATAGTAAACATGTACCTGCCGCATGACCAGGATATTGCAAGACAGGTAATGGACTCTGTCCTGTCGCATCTTGCGAACTTCGGTGGTGAAGTTATCCTTGGGGGTGACTTCAACTGTACACTGGATTCTGCACTCGACCGCCATTCCGGAGTTGAATTCAACTCAGTGAACGCGGGACGATTGAGGAACCTAGTCAGACAGCTCAACCTTGTCGATGTCTACCGTTGGCTTAATCCAACGACTAGGTCATACACAAGGGTTTCTCGAAATGTCCATGGTAGCTTTTCGGGCTCGAGGATAGACAGACTTTACGTCTCGTCTAGTCTTCTTAGTTTTTTCGATAGTGTCACTCATGAAGTGTGCTCACTTAGTGATCACCTTCTTGTTGTGGCGACTAGCACTTTGTTCGAAAAGCGAACTGCCTACTGGATTTTCAACAATAACTTGTTGAATTCAGAGCAGTTCATTGAAGAATTCATTCAGTTTTGGCATCAATGGCGAGAAAGGAAAAATGACTACGCGAACCTTAGTCATTGGTGGGATGTTGGAAAGCTTCAGATTCGCTCATTTATTGAGACGAGATTTAATCGAAGCAGGTATATAGCATCGAGTTTGACGGCCGAAGTAACCCGGATTGGTACGCTTTTGCCCGCGCAACCAGAGTTGCTCTCGCAATACGAGAGATTAAAAGAACGGCTGAGAGCACAAAACTACAAGCATAGCTTGGAGTTTGTACTCCGAAATCAGTCGCGCTGGTTGCGAGAGGGCGAGTCTCCGACCGAGTACTTCTTCCAGACAACACGACGACGTACCGCTTCTTGTGAAGTAGATTCGATTCTTGCCGAATCTGGGCAACTCCTACACGGAGACGAGCTTGCGGATTATATCCGAAACTATTACACACAGCTATATGCTTTGCCGACGTTGCCAACATCTACGTCCACGGATGAATTCTTCCAGTACGTTCCTGCTTTCTCTAATGAAAGTAGAGAATTCCTGGACAGAGCATTAACCCTCGACGATATGCTTACCGCTACGAAGGATCTTCGCCGTCATACCTCTCCTGGTTATGATGGTCTAACTCCAGAATTTTTTCTACGCTTCAGGAATCTTTTGATTCCAGACCTATTGGAGGTCTTCAGTTCTGCAGTGGTTGGACATACCGAATTTCCCTCAAGTTGGCGGAGATCCGTTATGCGTCTAATACCCAAGAAGGGAGATCTTCAGAGGCTGGGAAATTGGAGGCCAGTTACGTTGTGCAATGTCGACTACAAGATAGTTTGCAAAGCACTCGGAACTATATTAAGCTCAGTGATAGCATCGGTTATACACCCGGAACAGTCCTACTGCATTCCAGGTCGTACTATTTACGACAACATCGCCGTAGCAAAACATCTTTTCGCCTACCACGAAAAGACTGGTTCGCAGATGGCCATGATCTCGTTAGATCAAGAAAAGGCGTTTGATAGCGTCTCTCATGAGTATCTACTGAGAGTGCTCGATAAATTTGGGCTTCCGTCCAGATGGATTGAGATCATCAGTGGTCTGTATAGAGATTCAGTGATTCTCATAAAGCATAATGGGCATATATTGTCTCCTATTCCGTTTCGTCGGGGTATCAGGCAGGGATGCCCGTTGTCAGGAATGCTTTATGACTTTTCACTGGAGCCGCTGCTAGTAAATCTTCGTCTGTCGTTGAGACAATATTCAGTTCATCTACCATACACTACTATAAGGCCACTTATTCTAGCGTATGCTGATGACCTGTCTATTTTCGTTACGAAAGAAGATGCATTTCCAGTCGCTCGTAGGGTTTTCGAACAATATGAGCGATTAGCGGGCGCTAGGGCAAAAGCCAAGGCCTATGGTGTGGGAGGTGGCGGAATCGTTCAGATTCTCCCCTCGGCATACAATGGACCAATACTTGCTTGAAGTATTTAGGTGTGTATATCGGGCTCGAAGGTAAAACACGTAATCGCCGCATGGCTCTGGAGAAACTTTCCGGAGCAGTGAATTTGTGGCGGACTAGATTGTTCCCCCTTTCGCTGAAAGGACGTGCAGTCGTTGTCAATTACCTGATTACCTCGTCCATCGTTCACCTGCTTAAGTCGGAGTGCTTCGAGGAAGGCTTCGTTAAACTTTTGCAGGCAAAAATTATTGACGCATTTTGGGGGGGAAGAAGATGGGTCGCTGAAAGCACGCTCTGTCGACCAGTAGCGATGGGTGGATTGGGTCTTACGGACATGGTCGTTAAAACTCGTTGCCTTCAGATCAGAGCATTCCAACGAGTGTTCCGGTTTGAAGACAGCTTGATTTCTCAGCTGTGGGTAAGCGCCTTGGGGGGTGCCGGAGTAGGAAAGCATTACTATCTGCTTTCAGTCCGCCCACCCTATCCGCACGACTGGTCTCAGGAAATGATCTCTACGATCACGACCTGGGGCAGAATAAGACCGGCATTCCATTTGCAATGGGATGAAATTGGGTACGGGGATTTTTCAGCTTTACCGATCAGGTTAAATCCTGAATTAGTGGATTCGGTGTTCAGTAATGCTCGAGGTGTAACAGCCGATACAGGACAGCTTACAGTTCTCGGAGATATCATTGATGCCTCTGGGAACATACTAATACACCCACATACAACACAATTAAACGAATTGGTTGATACAGCACGAGAGCGTTTCAGCCAACTCAGTACCAGGTCGCCTGGCACAGAGGTGGTGAACGCTTTTGTGGTGAATCAACCGCCGCACACGCCATTCAGTACACTGGCATTACGGCTGCGCGATCTATTTGCAGATGCGTTTCCTGCAGAACACTTAGGTGTTAATAGATGGAGCGCACATCTCGGGGTAGAATTGGGAGTAATCGGAGGGGTGACTTGCAGAGTGATCTACAGTTATCCGTCCAATTATAGAGACTCTGATGTAGCATTCAAACTGTTACATCATAGCCTCGTGCATCCAAATCAGCTGTCGCACATTGACCAGAGCGTTCAAAGAGTCTGCACGGTTTGTGGGGGTGAAGGAACTCTGTTCCACCGATACTTCACATGCCCGGCCTTGTGCGAATTGATGCTACTGGTCCGTCACTTGTGCCAGATAATCTGCCCGCGTTTCGGCATTACTCGAACATCGTTTTTACTGGGGCCAAGGACATGCAGCCAAGTGAATTGTTTAATTAGCTTTGTTCTTACACTAGCTAAATCAACAGTTCATTTGTATTGCATGCGGATCGTGCCTGGGCAACAGGCCACTGACACACAGATACACACACGTGCACTTAGGAGCCACTTTGTTGCCAGATTGAGAAGGCGTTTACGTCTTGAATACCTGGTAACGGAGCCAGACACATTCAACTGTACCTGGCAACCGCTAGCGTCGGTACAGAATGGTAGCCTTGTCTTTCACTGGTGACAATAGGCCGCAGCCTTGTAGCACCTTATTCACGGAGCTTCTCTCCGCTTTGAATCTGCTCCAAGTGCTGCGGGAAAGATGAGTCCTACGTTGGAAGAATTGAACTGAGGCGATGATGGGAGCAGTTTTCGGACGTCCATGACTCTGAAGACTGCTCTCGCTGGACTCTATCGTCAAAATTTTTAGTACGCTCACCTGGGACTCTTGAAGCGGGGTGCTCCAAGGGGACTAGAAAAGTGGCGAAGACTTCTGCGGAGAGCGTCGCTGCTTGCATGCAAGTAGGTATTCTCGATGTAGCGTCTTCGCCCGGTGCTGCATCTACCTCCGGGGATCATTCAAGCTCAGTAACCAGGTGACTTAAATTCAATTATTTAGGACTTCTAGTTTTTAAACATATTTTGGCAACCTAACTCAAAATTTTAAAATACTTTTCGGAACTTCCACTCACCGGGTGGCTCTCAAATTTTGATTTAAATTTTCTTAACCTTTCTTTGCTTTTCTTTTTCCACACATTTTGGCAGGTTTTATCTAAAATTAACAAATTTGAGTCTTTTTTCGTCCTTCTGACATGTTTCAAGTATATTTTACACTTTTTGATATGTTCCTGAGCCTTTTGCGATTTTGTGATATGTTTTTGAGCCTTTTTGCTATTTTTGAGTCATTTTTATGAGTGTTGAGCCTTTTTACAGCAATATTTTGTGATTTTTGTGCCTTGTTCTTATAAACTTTTTGATATTCTTACATTTTACAGAGTAGTTAGGGAGTTTTTTAGTTTTTATACAATATACGATTTATAACGTTGAGCCAATAAAAGTACCATATATACATAAAAAAAAAAAAATTATTATTATTGAATAATCGGTAGTAGACGGACGCGAATTTTAAAGAGTGTGATAAAAGTGCCAAAAAGTGCCAAAAACGTGAGAAAAAAGAGTGGAAAAAAGTGTATAAAGGACAATTAATGAGCAAGTGATTAATATATTGAGAAAAAACAGTGAATTTATAAAGATTTAAACTTTAAAAGACAAAAAAGAAATCATAAAAAGGGAAAAAAATTGTGACATTTTCAGAAAATTTTTTGTTGATTACCGGTTTCTATGGTTACCATAGAACCCTGAAAGCATAAAGTAGCCAGGAAATAAAAAGTTTTACAGTGTATTTGCTACTGCACTCAAAATGAGTTGCAGTAGCAGCAGCGATACCGGGGGGAGTAAAAAGCCCCCCAATTTAAGGAAGAAGAAGGAGCGGGGTAAAAAAATGGACCTCGGCTCTTTTCTAAAGGTGAAAGTGCCCACTGAAGAGGCAAAATTAGGGCCCACAGAAAAGGCCAAAATTGCGAAGGAAGGAGGAGTAGCAGCCGGCAAGGCCGCAGCCACTTATGCGACAAGTGCAGCGACATCCGTCGCAAATGCATCCCCAACCAGGAAGTCGGCGACTTCCATCGCCTCGACATCTGCAGCATCTGCTGCGAAAAACGCAGCAACATCTGCTGCAATTGTGACCGCATCAACATCTGCTGCAATTGTGACCGCAGCAAAATCTGCTGCAATTGTGACTGCAGCATCTGCTGCAACTGTAACTGCAGCATCTGCTGCAACTGTGATTGCAGCATCAGCTGCAATTATGCGTGCAGCATCTGCTGCAAAGAAAGGAGTAACTGCAGCTCCAAAATTAGTCGACGTGGTGAAAGCTGCTTCCAAGGTAGCTCCACTACCAAAGACGTCACCAATGCGCCCAAGTCTTTCTGGTGCAAAGAAAGCAGCAACCAGCAACTCAGTGTCAGCCGGAACAACACAAACCAGCTCCGGGGTAGTAACAGGGACTAGTTACGCCCAGCAGGTGAGTGGCAGCTCCAATAAAAGTGCTTATATAACCATTGCAGGAAGTTATGTGACTCCTCGTCAGCCCCCGGCTGATTTGAGCAAGTCTCGGCCCAAATCAGGCGGGGATCTTCAAGGGCTTTTTGACGCCCAGTGGCAGGACGATAGGTACGGTATGTACTTTGAGCACCTCCGTGGAGTTGCACAAAGTACATACCTGCGAGCTCTGTCACAGGTCGTCCCATTGGAGAAGATATTCTCCTTTGGTCTGGTCGGACGCGGTATGGTGGAGGTGTATACCACCACCATCGAAGCATCCACGAAGCTAATGCTCGAAGGCATCGATGTGGGTGGTAGACACCTGCAACCGTACCCGGTGACAGTGAAGCCGACGAGAGTCTGCTTTTCCCGGGTCCCACTTCGAGCTAAGCCAGAGGACCTCGCAGCCTTTTTGCAAAGGTTTGGCAAGGTCCACGGCAAGGTTCGAGCGGTTCCACTCAAAATTGGGGACCAAGGTCTGGGCAAGGGCATCCTCAGCTCAAGCCGGGAAGCATACGTCTCCCTAAACCAGGGATGTGTGCTTCCAGAGGGCTTCTTCTGGAGCATGCTCGGGTCCAGAAATTGGATTGAGGTGAGCACCGAGGCAAAATGTTTCGCCTGCCATCAGGTAGGGCATTTTGCTGCAGAGTGTCCCAAGAGGGAGAGGAAAGTGGCTGAAGACGCTGTGGAGCGTGCACCTGCATCTGCAGTTGTGCCCGCAGTAGTGCCTTCGCCCAGTGCTGCGCCTGCTCTCTTGGGGCAAACTGCAGAAAAAGTGCCCGAGGAAAGTACTCCAGAGACAACTCCGGTCCTGGCTGTAAACGGTGCCACCCCAACACGGGTAGAAGCAGTGAGCTCGGATGAGGAGCTCACGAAATCTGGTCAGGAGAAGAAGAAGAGGAAGAGGCGCACGAAGCGCAAACCTGACCAGGACGTTATGCCTGCACCTCCACCAAAGAAGGTGCTGAGCAAGAGGGGGGTTTCGGCAGAGGAGACAAAACCTGTCGCTCCGAGTGCGTCGTCGGTGGCATCGGAAGATGTCACTGATGCCCTCTCAGACGTCGAGGTTCTCTCCGCTACCGAGACGGCCGGTCCAACTCAGAGCGGCTACGAATCGTGCGGCAGTACCGCGTCGATGAATAGCCGCTTCGAGGTGGACCCCGATTTGGTGGAGGTGCCGAGGGCGAAGCTGCGCACGATCCTCGACAGTCTCCACTACAAAAAGAGTGGAGACAGGATCTTGGCTATACTCAAGCGAGAGCTTGGTGAGCCGGCCAGGATCCTGCCTCAGTTATTGCTTCTTAAGCAAGAGGCAAAGAAGCGGGCTCGTTATAATGAGGTGTCGAGGCTCGAGCGCCTCTACAACAAAGTAGTGGATGCCCTCGAAGAGCAGCGCCTGGACAGGGCTCTTCTTCAATAGAGTCGAACACTCATAATCCCAGTTCAGCTTTCCCCTTGAATGTGTAGGATAGTCTCTCTGAATACTGGGGGCTTAAGTGCACCTACACGCCTACACGCTATTTTCGAAGACATTAAACATTGGAATACTGACATTGCACTCTTACAGGAGACAAATTTCACACTCGACACATTTACACAACTCGAACGAAACACTATATTACACAAAGGTTACACAGTTTTTGCCACACCAGCTCCTCGTAGAGGATCTGGTGTGGCAATTGCTGTGTCGAACAGTTTTACACTACCGTCTCCTGTATACACAGACATCTGCTCAGGTTTCGCGTCTTCCTTAGAATTCGTCTTGCGAGACAAAACACTAAGGATAGTAAACGTGTACCTACCGCATGACCAGGATATCGCAAGACAGGTAATGGACTCTGTCCTGTCGCATCTTGCGAACTTCGGTGGTGAGGTTATCGTTGGGGGTGACTTCAACTGTACACTGGATTCTGCGCTCGACCGCCATTCCGGAGTTGAATTCAACTCAGTGAACGCGGGACGATTGCGGAACCTAGTCAGACAGCTCAACCTTGTCGATGTCTACCGTTGGCTTAATCCAACGACTAGGTCATACACAAGGGTTTCCCGAAATGTCCGGGGTAGCTTTTCGGGTTCGAGGATAGACAGACTTTACGTCTCGTCTAGCCTTCTTAACTTTTTCGTTAGTGTCACTCATGAAGTGTGTTCATTAAGTGATCACCTTCTTGTTGTGGCGACTAGCACTTTGGTCGAAAAGCGAACTGCCTACTGGATTTTCAACAATAACTTGTTGAATTCAGAGCAGTTCATTGAAGAATTCATACAGTTTTGGCATCAATGGCGAGAAAGGAAACAAGACTACGCGAACCTTAGTCATTGGTGGGATGTTGGAAAGCTTCAGATTCGCTCATTTATCGAGACGAGATTCAATCGAAGCAGGTATATAGCATCGAGTTTGACGGCCGAAGTCACCCGGATTGGTACGCTTCTGCCCGCGCAACCAGAATTGCTCTCGCAATACGAGAGATTAAAAGAACGGCTGAGGGTACAAAATTACAAACATAGTTTGGATTTTGTACTCCGGAATCAGTCGCGCTGGTTGCGAGAGGGCGAGTCTCCGACCGAGTACTTCTTCCAGACAACACGACGACGTACCGCTTCTTGTGAAGTAGATTCGATTCTTGCCGAATCTGGGCAATTCCTACACGGAGACGAGCTTGCGGATTATATCCGAAACTATTACACACAGCTATATGCTGCACCGACGTTGCCAACATCTACGTGCTCTGATGAATTCTTCCAGTACGTTCCTGCTTTCTCCAATGAAAGTAGAGAATTCCTGGACAGAGCATTAACCCTCGACGATATGCTTACCGCTACGAAGGATCTTCGCCGTCATACCTCTCCTGGTTATGATGGTCTAACTCCAGAATTTTTTCTACGCTTCAGGAATCTTTTGATTCCAGACCTATTGGAGGTCTTCAGTTCTGCAGTGGTTGGACATACCGAATTTCCCTCAAGTTGGCGGAGATCCGTTATGCGTCTAATACCCAAGAAGGGAGATCTTCAGAGGCTGGGAAACTGGAGGCCAGTTACGTTGTGCAATGTAGACTACAAGATAGTTTGCAAAGCACTCGGAACGATATTAAGCTCAGTGATAGCATCGGTTATACACCCGGAACAGTCCTACTGCATACCAGGTCGTACTATTTACGACAACATCGCCGTAGCAAAACATATTTTCGCCTACCACGAAAAGACTGGTTCGCAGATGGCCATGATCTCGTTAGATCAAGAAAAGGCGTTTGATAGCGTCTCGCATGAGTATCTACTGAGAGTGCTCGATAAATTTGGGCTTCCGTCCAGATGGATTGAGATCATCAGTGGTCTGTATAGAGATTCAGTGATTCTCATAAAGCATAATGGGCATATATTGTCTCCTATTCCGTTTCGTCGGGGTATCAGGCAGGGATGCCCGTTGTCAGGAATGCTTTATGACTTTTCACTGGAGCCGCTGCTAGTAAATCTTCGTCTGTCGTTGAGACAATATTCAGTTCATCTACCATATACTACTATAAGGCCACTTATTCTAGCGTATGCTGATGACCTGTCTATTTTCGTTACGAAAGAAGATGCATTTCCAGTCGCTCGTAGGGTTTTCGAACAATATGAGCGATTAGCGGGCGCTAGGGTTAACCTAAGCAAAAGCCAAGGCCTATGGTGTGGGAGGTGGCGGAATCGTTCAGATTCTCCCCTCGGCATACAATGGACCAATACTTGCTTGAAGTATTTAGGTGTGTATATCGGGCTCGAAGGTAAAACACGTAATCGCCGCATGGCTCTGGAAAAACTTTCCGGAGCAGTGAATTCGTGGCGGACTAGATTGTTCCCCCTTTCGCTGAAAGGACGTGCAGTCGTTGTCAATTACCTGATTACCTCGTCCATCGTTCACCTGCTTAAGTCGGAGTGCTTCGAGGAAGGCTTCGTTAAACTTTTGCAGGCAAAAATAATTGACGCATTTTGGGGGGGAAGAAGATGGGTCGCTGAAAGCACTCTCTGTCGACCAGTAGCGATGGGTGGATTGGGTCTTACGGACATGGTCGTTAAAACTCGTTGCCTTCAGATCAGAGCATTCCAACGAGTGTTCCGGTTTGAAGACAGCTTGATTTCTCAACTGTGGGTAAGCGCCTTGGGGGGTGCCGGAGTAGGAAAGCATTACTATCTGCTTTCAGTCCGCCCACCCTATCCGCACGACTGGTCTCAGGAAATGATCTCTACGATCACGACCTGGGGCAGAATAAGACCGGCATTCCATTTGCAATGGGATGAAATTGGGTACGGGGATTTTTCAGTTATACCGATCAGGTTAAATCCTGAATTAGTAGATTCGGTGTTCAGTAATGCTCGAGGTGTAACAGCCGATACAGGACAGCTTACAGTTCTCGGAGATATCATTGATGCCTCTGGGAACATACTAATACACCCACATACAACACAATTAAACGAATTGGTTGATACAGCACGAGAGCGTTTCAGCCAACTCAGTACCAGGTCGCCTGGCACAGAGGTGGTGAACGCTTTTGTGGTGAATCAACCGCCGCACACGCCATTCAGTACACTGACATCACGTCGGCTGCGCGATCTATTTGCAGATGCGTTTCCTGTAGAACACTTAGGTGTTAATAGATGGAGCGCACATCTCGGGGTAGAATTGGGAGTAATCGGAGGGGTGACTTGCAGAGTGATCTACAGTTATCCGTCCAATTATAGAGACTCTGATATAGCATTCAAACTGCTACATCATAGTCTCGTGCATCCAAATCAGCTGTCGCACATTGACCAGAGCATTCAAAGAGTCTGCACGGTTTGTGGGGGTGAAGGAACTTTGTTCCACCGATACTTCATATGCCCGGCCTTGTGCGAATTGATGCTACTGGTCCGTCACTTGTGCCAGGTAATCTGCCCGCGTTTCAGCATTACTAGAACATCGTTTTTACTGGGGCCAAGGACATGCAGCCAGGAGAATTGTTTAATTAGCTTTGTTCTTACACTAGCTAAATCAACAGTTCATTTGTATTGCATGCGGATCGAGCCTGGGCAACAGGCCACTGACACACAGCTACATACACGTGCACTTAAGAGACACTTCGTTGTCAGGCTGAGTAAACGACTCCGTCTCGAGTTTCTGGCAACGAACGCCGACACATTCAACTGTACCTGGCAGCCGCTAGCGTCGGTGCAGAATGGTAGTCTCACTTTTCACTGGTGACAATAGGCCGCAGCCTTGTAGCATCTTGTCCACGGAGCTTCTCTCCGCTTTGGATTTGCTGCAAGTGCTGCGGGGAAAGTGATTCTCCCGTTGGGAGAGAAGAACTGAGAGGATGATGGGATCAGTTTGCAGATGTCTACGACTCTGCAGACTGGTCCCGCGGGACTCTATCGCGTTCAAAATTTATCGTACGTTCGTCTAGAACACTTGATGCTGAGTGTTCCGGGGGAGTAGAAAAGTGGCGAACGGCCCTGCGGAGAGCGTTTCTCCTTGCAAGCAAGAAGTAGTTCTTGATGCAGTGACTTCGCCCGGTGCTGCGTCTATCCCCGGGAACACTCAGTGTTCAGTGTTCTAGTTATTCAAAATTCTGGGTTTAATTTTCGGCTATTTTTTCGTCAGTTTAGGTTAAATTTAAAATACTTCCAAAATTTTAATGAGCTCTTCCTGGAGCTGCTGCTTGCCTGGTGGCTTTTAAAATTTTTTTGTTGATTTTTTTATACTTTTTCAGTCATTTTGATACTACGCGTTTTTTTTTTCTGCTGATTAGTCTATTGTTCTTATAAGTTAGTTTCTTGTTCCTGTTCTTTTATTGTTCTTATTCATTCGTTTGTTCTTTATGTTTATTGTTCTTGTTCTTTCTATTGTTCTTATAGTTACTTAACCATTTTTTGTTAATCTTAGTATACATTTTATAGGTTAAGTAGTTTCTTTTTGTATCTTTTTATAGCATTTTTACATTTACATTTATAACGTTTGTGCCAAATATAGTGCCATATTTACATAAAAAAAAAAAAAAAAAATTATTATTACTTAGAAGGCTAACGTCCAGGAAAGAGTACAGAACGCTACAGTGACGCTCTACTCGCGTAAAAAGGCAATAGGGAAAAGATTGTGTATGGGGGACCTATACGTATCTATGGGGTGATCGACTGGCCGGCACTGGATATATCAACCCCTCACAAAGCAATGGATAAGGTTCAGGGAATAGCAACACTGCTGATAGAACTGCCAGCTACATCGACTATACTACGCCTAAAAATTTCTTTGGAATTAAATTTTACTCCTCCTTTCCCAACATATTGGAATGGGGAGAGTCAGTGCATCTCTACACTGACGGCTCCAAACTAGAAGGCAGAGTATGTGAAGGTATCTTCTCGGAACATTTGAACCTCTATATCCCATTCCACTTATCTGACTACTGCAGCGTGTTTTAGGTGAAAACCATGACTATAAAAGTAGCCGCGGACCGTCTGAATCATTTATCGCTACTTAAAGATAACACATGTATTTTCACAGATAGTCATGCTGCTATCAAATTCCTCACGGAAGTATATACTACCTCCAAAGCAGTTTTAGCATGTCGTTCATCGGAGCATCTGAAAGTACGGCTTATCTCGGTGCGTGGACATAGTAATATTCCGGGTACCTGTAGAGCCGACGAACTAGCGAGAATCGGTACAACTCGTCCTGATTCGGACATTAACCAACAGCTGGGAAAGCTTCTGGTCACTTGAAAACTGGAACTTTAACAGACATCTTGGCTAAACCTTAACCGTAACCAGTCAAGAAAGATCATCCCCTTCGGACGCAAATGATTAGCAGTACCGTGGACGTTATTACGGGCCACTGTCTCATAGATAGACTAGGCGCATCTTCAAACGACTTCTGTAGGAGTTGCCATGACGAAGAGGAAGAGGAAACCATACTCCACCTCCTCTGCAACTGCCCGGTCCTAGCCAACCGTAGGACCAGTTTTTGGGCTCCCCCTTCTTTGATGAGCTAACTCAATCAGGCTCCACTGACGTCAGACACCTAGCCCGATTTATTAGGAGCCCCAAATGGTTCCCAATGACGGGTTGAGACTAAACACCCTTTCCGCCCCATCCAACCGAAGGAACCAGTTTTTGGGCTCCCCCTTCTTTGAGGAGATAACCGAATCAGGCTCCACTGACGTCAGGGACCTAGCCCGATTTATCAGGAGCTCCAAATGGTTCCCGATGGCGGGTTGCGACTAAACACCCTTTCCGTCCCATCCAATTTTATTTTGACTCCTCGAGAACTAGTTTCCTCTGGAGGCAGGGAATTACACAGAGAGTAACAGGTTTACCCTCCTCTTCTTTGGCGATTTTTATGGGGTTTAATTGTTACAGCCTCAATTGTGGTATCACAATGGCCCTCCTTGGCCTACGTGTGCCTTTTTAGGCAGTCACCCTAACCTAACCTCACCTAAGTCCAATGCTGAAAACAACTTGGATCCTAATAAGGTATCAAGGTGTCGTCTATGTGAGGTTCTCTTTCTTCGGGACATCATTTAGACGGTAGTCAACACAAAATCTTGTACTGCCATCCTTCTTTACTAGCAGGCTGTTCAACAGGGCGAAAAGAGGCGGGTGCTGGGAAGAATACAGATAATCCCTAACAGCCCACAACCGAGAACTGCGCCATTCTAAAAGATCCAGCTGGAAAAAGTCCTGTTAGAACATGGAAGGCGCTCGCGATTCTGCGAGATTGCACAAAGCCTCTATGAAAACTACGTCGGGTGACCTGGGCACACTCCAGAAACCGGACGGGACATATACCCCAACCAGCAAAGAAACGCTAGAGATTCTGTTGCAGTCTCACTTTACTGGTTCGAGAGTGGAAGATCTGAACGAGGCAGACAGGCCCAGCCTAACTGACCAACTAGTAAGGAGGGCGAACAAGGCGGACTGGAGGGTTCCCAGCTCGGTATTTACATGTAAAGCTATCAAAGATGCTATTTTATCCTTTGAACCATTCAAGTCCCCTGGCACGGATGGTGTGTACCCGGTGCTCCTACAGGAGGGCTGTGATGTCCGCAGGGTGGGGTGCTGTCACCCCACCTATAATGCCTTGTGATCGATGAGCTACTTGTGCGCCTTGATGAGCGGGGGTTCTTCTCGCAGGGCTATGCAGATGACATTGTAGTTGTGGCATCCAACGATATAGGGAACAAAATTACGAGACAACTCCAGGGGGTTCTAGACATAGTTGTAACCTTGTGCAATGAGGTTGACCTCAAAGTCAACCCTGACAAAATGGTCGTCGTTCCGTTCACTAGGAAGAGGAACACGACAGGTCTGACTGAACCGACCTTCTTGGGCACTGCGCTACCCTTCATGGATCAAGTGAATTACCTGGGGGTGATCCTGGATTCCAAGCTATACTGGAACCTGCACTTAGATATAACCGTGGAAAAAGCTCGGAAGTCCTTTTGAGCATGCCGGCCCATGATAACTTATGGAGCGATGACATGGTGGCACAGAACAAAATTGAATGAGATAAAGACTAAGCTTAGCAGACTGCAACGTATGGCCTGCCTATGCATCACTGGAGCCATGCGCACCTCGCCGAAGGCTGCACTCGAAACCATACTAAACATTAAACCTCTTCATATAGAGGTTGAAAGCCTGGCTATATCTGTGGCCTACAAACTAGAGGGAGCCGGTCTCCTTGGGGAAACGTAGATAAGGGCCACGCGACAATAATGGAGATTCTTGAAGCCACACCTGAGTTGGCCATGTTAACTGATCAGATGCCGGCAAGACTCTCACCATTTCAACCACCCCTGGATCTGGATCTGGATACCGGGACATCACTACTTGCTAGGAAGGGGTCTATACCCCTTTTATAGCGCCGGAGCCGGTCTATGGAGTTCCTCTCTGCACGGCTAAACGGCTAAACCGCGTAAGTGAGGATCATAGGTTGTATTGGAACAATATTGAGAGGCACGCTCACTCAAGAAGCCTTATGCCCTCACCATCGCCGGGTAGATTCAGGGAGCTCCTTTAGCTGAGCAGGTCGGATTTTAGAACTCTGGCTGGCCTACTTACCGGCCACTGTCAGCTAAGGAAGCACCTGGTAAGGATAGGCAGACCCATCGACCCCACCTGCAGACTCTGTCTGGAGGATGATGAGACCCAATTATACGTACTATGTGAATGCCCTGCAGTGGCCAGACGCATTTTTAGCCTATTTGGGAAACCAACTCTGGTACCGAGCGGGCTGACTGACTGCAAACTGAGGGAGCTGTTGAACCTCTTCAGAGGGACCGGCTTACTATAAGGGTTAGCACAATAGGCCCCAGTGGCCGCGACGCTTGAGAACCTCACACCTCCAATTTAATCAAATCAAATCAACTAATTGTTCTAAAACCTAAGAGGCCAAGTGGTAAAAACTTTGTTCACAGAAAATTTTTAAAGCACATTATGAATGCTTTGAGAGACCGATGTCAATTTTCGATAAAAACATTTGCTTGCGGGTGGTACGCTGTTGTACGACAACGTTTGATACATAACAATTTTGAAAGTTCTTTGAACAAAAATGATTCTAATTGCGTGTATTTATATTATAAGTAATTTTTATAATATCTCATTAAATTTATTATAAGTAATTTGTATACTCGACCATTTATAGTGTAAGCGATTTGTTAACTTTGTTATATCAGCTTTTGAATCTTTCTCATTCTCTTTTGTTTCATCTTTGCTTTGTGTTCTGCTAAATATTTTTGATTTTTTTCTTTTTGTTAGTAATCAGTAATTAATGAACTTTGTAAGTAAATAAACAACCTTAATATAATGCTGCCGGGCATTAGAAAAGCTCAGACTCACAACAACAAAAAACGGACAAGTGCGAGTTCGACTCGTGTACCTAGTGTTCCGTAATATTTTTTCATGTAATATAACTACAAATTATTTTTTTCAGATTTTTTCCTTAACTTTTACTGTGGGACCTTGCTTCTTGCCAAATTTCATGATTCTAGGTCAACGTGAAGTACCCTATAGGTTTTGTTTTATTTGCGAGTGTTTGTCTTGACAGCAGGATAACGAAGTGATTCTATAAGGGTTCCTATTTTCGTTTTGAGGTACGGAACCTTAAAGAAGATACAGAAAAGACAAAATATCTCTAAGGAGCATATAAATTGGTCTGTGGTGGATTGAGGCAAAGTAAAAAATAACAATAATTGCTAAGTTAGGTTTATTATGACAACATGATTTTTTCTTAACTCAAGGTAGGTGTGTGAAGTTGTTTGTATAGAATTGAGGCCAAATTGAATCGAGAGAAGCCCCTTCAGTTGTGGGGCCTGAAATCCTAGCACTTCTTTATATCTAGAAATGGTTTAGATACATTTTATTTAACAAAAAAATATCTATTTTGATTAAGAAAAAACTTTTTAAATTTTTTTATTTATTGTAATTGTTACCAGTTAGGTTGTTCTGGGTAGACTGAAATTTTAATTTTAATTTTTTGTAACCTACTTTACAATTAATAGATAGATAGTTTGTTTATAATTTTCTCTGTATAGAGTACAGTATTTTATTGTCAATGATTGAATGATTATTACAATTTTTAAAGCGTTTGTGTTTCACACTATTCAAAATTTAATTTATCGAAGTGTACAGGTTGACCAAAACATTAATATTATTAGTTATTTTATCTGTACAGTCTGATAGAACATAATCAAATTGGATTTATTTAAAATATTTTATTAAAGCAATGTAAGTTAAATCTGTAGCTACCGCTACAGTGTGCTTTGCGGTGAGTCAACATTTCAACTTCTCGTGGAATAGTCCGTACGTCGAAAAAAAGGAGAAAATTTCGATCTATAATACATCGTGGAACGTGCCAAACATACCACTGACAAAATGGCCTGGTCTGTAATTAGCAGATGCCCCTACATTACTAAGAGGACTATGAGGCAGGATTAGTACCGAAAAGTCTTTTATCTTTATGAACGATTCTGTAGACTGTCATAAGGTCAAGTCAATAACGAAGTTTCCAGAGAAAAATTTTTATACCGCGTCCACGTTAGGTGAGATTACAGTGACAACTAGAACAGCCCGGCATAGACCATACCACGTACATAGTGATACCACATACTCAGACCTTTTTTTTATATATGATGTTGACAAAGTTCAGGGGACAACCTATGATGCTAAAGCACAGCCTTAGCAGGAAAGCAATTAAGGATGAGGGAAATGGTTTAGGAGGTTAAGTGAAGTGTCGATGTAATTAAAAGAAGAAATAAGGTTGTTGAAAGAATTAAGCCCTGAGATACATCGGCATTTATTTCGTAGGAATCAGATGTAACTCCGTAAATTACTACACGGATTAAACGGTCTAACAAAAAACGCTAGGCCCGTACAAACAATATACTTTATAAAAACCTTAAAATGTATCTAATTGAAGATTTTTTCAAATACACTAAAGTTAAATTGATTATTTAAGATAGCCTATTATTCCAATAAGTAGTAGAAATTAGACAGCAGTAAAACTTAATGTTAGTGCTATATTGAGATGAATAAACGTTCATTAATGTTTCATAAGATCCTTGGACATGCCCTTATATTTATTTATATTTTTAAATTTTCATCATTCTCTAAATTTGTAAAATTATTTCATCAATATGAATGAGTTAAAGGGACGGTAATCCTCTGAGGACGAAGGTCTATTACCTTTATGTTCCAACTTCCCCCAATATGTTCTGTCCTTTTTGGACACCTGTGCCTCGGTTGGTCTTACGTAGTGTTGCGTTGTCGCTAATGAGTCGGGAATACTGTTTGTTTTCCCGACCAGGCCCGAGGGCTCGCTAGTGAGCAGGTGCTAGTGTCCCTTAATCCCCGAGTCTAACCATCATCCCGCACTCCAGGCTCTTCTCTCTTTCGAGGCCGCTGACTGCTCCTCTCCCTCGCTTGGCGGCTGTTCTTTTCTCTTCAAGGCAGCTGACTTCTCTATCATCAATGACTGGCTTCTGGGCTATGACTGGGCGAATGTATTCGCCGAGTCCGACATCGACCAGGCTGTTTGCTCATTTTATAATGTCCTCTATACATGCTTTACCCAAGGTGTACCGATCTCCTCTACCGGTTCCCTCCGTTCTTCTCAGCCCTGGATGGATGGCCCCTTACGACAACTTAAAATCCTCAAGAGTAAGGATTAGCAGGCCTACCACGACCTTTATGTTCGGTACTCTCACGAATTGCAGCCATCTTACAACCGATTTCTGTCGAGCATGCGATTCACTCTGCATTCTAGCCCCAAACAGTTTTGTAGTTTTATTAACTGTAAGCGACACTCTGACGGCTACCCGTCCTCTTTTAGGCTCGGCGATTTTGAAAGCAGCGACCGCAATGTTTTGGCTAATTTTTTCGCCGATTTCTTTCTTACATCGTTCTGTAATTCTAACTGTGATACTGTTTTACCGGATTTTACTCACTTGAGCAGGCTTCCTCACACATCCCTTGAACAAAAGGACTTAGTCTTGACGTCGCTACGATCGCTGAATACTTGTCGAAATTGCCTAACGGATTTGCGTGTGGCCCCGATGGTATCCCTTCATATTTCTTCAAAAAGTGCTGTTCTTCGATTTCTCATGTTCTGTGTTATCTGTTCAACCTGTCTCTATGCTGCGGCCGTTTTCCCTCGTATTGGAAGGATTCTGCGATAATCTCCCTTCACAAGAAGGGCGACAAGTCTGACATCTCCAATTATAGACCCATTGCTAACTTGTGCCATGTTGCGAAGGTTTTTGAGGCCTTAGTCAGTGACGTGCTTCGCTTTCACTGCAGACCCTTTATTGGCTCTTTTCAGCATGGTTTCATCAAGGGTAAGTCTACTACCACCAATTTGCTCGAATTCGTACATTATTGTCTGGAATTTGAGAGAATTGACCACAGGATACTCGTTTGCAAGCTTCATCTTCTTGGTTTTCCACCACTCTTTGTCAATTGGCTGTCCTCCTACTTGTCCGGACGCACTCAGCGTGTTCTTTTCCGCGGTGCCCTATCCAAAGAAATTTTTGTTTCCTCTAGGGTGCCCCAGGGAAGTATTCTTGGCCCCCTGCTCTTCATAATCTTTATTAATAATGTCTCATTACTCCTTGCTGGCTACAGAATATTGTGTTACGCTGATGATGCAAAAATTGTCCGTGTCGTCTCATGCGCTGGTGATTGTGCCATCTTAAGTTCTGAGATCCGTATTGAGGAGCGCAGACTTTTGCCATGATCCATTATTCCGAACACTCTACGGAACATCTGCATCGAACTAGGTTGTTCTAGGCACCAGTTGAAATGCCAATTAAGGCTTTTTTTAAATAATGTTTAGTTCTAGTTGTTGCCTTAATATTTTGTTATTTTTATTGTAGTAGCCAGCTTGGGCAAAACTGTTTGTAAATAAATAAATAAATAAAAAAAAAGAAGAGTGTGAGGCAACCGACATTCCGTCGATGCTCCAGAGAGTCAAGGCCCTCAGAGATTGAGGAATCGCCAATAAGTTTAATAGCCTTACGCTGGACTTTGTCTAACGCGGACAATGCGGTGTGTTCGGCCCCTGCCCAAATATGGGAATTATATTCAAGTCTAGGCCTAATGGGGGACTTGTAGATCAGCGCTTAGTCAGGTAGAGTGAAATATTTCTTACATCTCTGTAGAAAACCGAAACATTTCATCGCACTTTAAGCGATTGCTAAAATATGTTCAGTCCAGCTAAGATTGCTGGATATGTCAATACCCAAGAAGTTTACGGAGGGTGAATTGGGTATATTCACTCCGTCGACTGAAATGGGTTGGGGGTGAACTGGCCGTTTTTTAAGGGACGTTAAACTGCATTGAGTTTTGGATGCATTAAACGTAACACGATTTGCTCTGCCCCAAGCGTGACCATAGAAATGTCGTCGTTTAATGATCTTAACATGCGTTCCCGATTGGCTTCTGTAGCATTTCCACGTGAATTCATTACAGAGTTAAATGAGTACGCGAAATCAAGGGTGCTGTCGTCGGCGAAAGTATGAATAGGATTGAGAGTAAGGGATAAGAGATCATTAATAAAAAGAAGAAATAAGGTTGGTGAAAGAGCTGAACCCTGAGGTTAACCGGTATTTATTTCGAAGGAATCAGATGTAAATCCGTCAATCACTACACGGATTGAACGGCCTGACAAAAAACTCTCTATCCATTTAATGAGGGTAGGGTGCAGACCAAATGTTTGAAGTTTGGCTAAAAGGGCAGCATGCCAGACTTTATCAAAAGCCTTTGAAATATCAAGAACGACGATTTCGGACTCACCAAAATTATGGAGACAATGATTCCAACGCTCCGTTACAGCCGTTAGTAAGTCTCCGGTTGAGTGGCCAGTGCGGAAACCGTACTGGCAATCGTTGATAAGATGGTTATTTTCTAGATATTTCAACAACTGGGAGTGAGTTGATTAGTGATTCAAATACTTCAGATATGATCGAGATTAGTGCAATTGGTCTGTAGTTAGAGGGGTCGCATGCCTCTCCTTTTTCAAGTATAAGCTGGACATGATCAAGTTGCCATACACTTTTAAATATTCCTGTTGAATATGACATGTGAAAAGTTTGCGCAGAGGTTTAGCCAAAGCAGAGGCGCAGCATTTTAAAACAAGGGGCAAGAAACCATCAGGCCCAGTAGCTTTGGACACGTCGGGTTTCAAGAGTACTCTAAAAACTTCCCGAGTGCGAAAGTGTGGCGGCTTTTGCCTACTAGTGCACTGTGATGGAGATGAAAGTGGCTGGGATGAAGGTGGTAAGTACGAATTAGCAGCAATGTCCAATGAATCAGTAAAAACATTCCCATTATAAATGAGTGGTGGTGTTGATGAACAGGTGAAATTGTTCTTTACGGTTTTTACTGGAGACCAGTAGCCCTTAGCTTTTGAGTAGAAAATACCTTTCGTCTGATGCTCTGGTCGAAATTGAACTTTGCCCAGCTAATTGCTGAATTGCAAATATTCCGCGCATCTCAATAGATACGTTTCAATTCCTCTAAAGGGCACAATTTATATGCGTGGAAGGCTGCTTAATTGTTTTTAATGGCTGCGAAACAGTCATTATTAAACCAATTAGAGTTAGTTTGTTTAATGTTTTTGAAACTGAGGAATAAAGCGATGCATTCCAAACCATAGGATGTTCAAGATATAATCGGTGCTTCTGTTAACGTCTCTCATCGAAAAGCAATCAGACCAATCCAGCTCTCTGAGATATTTATTAAGTCCCGCCCAATCACGACGTGTCTTCCAGATGGGGTTGTGGTAGAAGAATGCCTGAGCCACTGTGTGTTATGGAGGAGGGAGATATTTCCAAAATCTTATTAATATCGGAAGATAGCTTATTGAAGGAACACACAGTGTCAGTGTCAGACATATTCGGGCTGCGGTATAAAAATAAAAGTGAATGATGTGCCGATAGCGTTTAAATGTAATCCAGACAAAATTAAATTCTGGATTAGTAGAAGAGAATTGAGGGAGATGGGAGATTGGCACATCATTGCTAATATAAACCGCGAGTGATAACCAGGAATGTGATACTGATTAATATCAGAATCGGAAACAACGTTGGTTTCACTTAGTGCGAAACCACCCGGATTTTCCGTGATCAAGTGGCAGTAAACCGAAAAATTTCTTACTTTTCAAGCCACGAATGTTGCAAAAATGAATTAAAAATGTTTGCATAGTCCCGGTCTTAATTTGCCCAAAACAAAACAAAACAAAACGAAAACGTACATAAACGCAAGGACTGACGAAAGAGATTCACAAATGCGAATCATCAAAGCCAGCAGCAGCGTTATGCATGCTGTGCTGAACTTTGATCTCAACGAAGGCAGCCAAATGCTCAGCAGTGGAGACCCGTTAAAGGAATTCAATGAAGCACTATTTTACTATACTACATTGAATGTTGGATGGAAGAAAAAGATATAAATCATATAAAATTGAATAGAGCATAAAAGCCCTTCCTTTCGGTGAAGATGGCACTAGCACTTTGAGTAATTTTAACTTATTAACTTAGGAGCAAGACACGGCGGCACGTCCGTCCCCGTCAGTAGCTCAGCTCGAAAACTATTTGTAATGTAACTAAATACATTAGGACTGATGTACAGCTTAAGTACAATTACCTTGTACTTAACAATTTTTAAGTGCAAGTACAATTCCTTGGTACTTGTATTTGAAAATGTTAAGTACCAGTACCGGTACTTGTACTTGTATTTATAAGTCCCACAAAAGTACTTTAATATCTGATCTTAATTCCTCTAGTACTTAAAAATTTTACTTAAGTACTTTTCAATACCTTTTAAGTACTTTTAATCCCTTTTAAGTACTTTTAATTCCTTTCAAGTACTTTTAATTACCTAATTCCAGTACAGATATTGAATCACTAAAACATTGAAGTCTAAAAGGCTTATGTACAAGCTGGTAGCGGTAAATTTCTAGCGGGGGTTTCACAATTAAGAAGAGAACTGTGTTTTGTCTGTTATATTATATAAAATACTTAAAATAATAAAACAATGATTCTTATTTCTTTCATTAGTTCAATGATAAGAAATCTAGCATTTCTGCAGTTTGTCAACTGTTTAAAAAACCTATAAAGAATCTCTAAGTGTTACCTCTAACTTCATAAAACTTTTAAAGAGAATTCACCCAGAATTGACCCCCGAACATCTGGTGAACCGAAGTCTTTCCAGGAAGAATTCGACAAACTTTTGATATCATTTATAGTTGACACAGCCTCATCTGTTTCAATTATTGAAAGGAAATCCTTTACTAACCTCTTGCTCTTTCAAAGAACTAGATTCTGTTTCAGGAACCGACCTCGAGTTATGAAGCCCCTGGATGCACAGTACAAAAATGTGGTATCGAAAATTAAAACCACCATCTCATCTGTGAAGTCAAGTACTTCTGTACCAGCAGTAGTATCTGGGTTACCCGGCACCGTAGCTTTCTGGGATAAACCTGTCGCTGGATCAATTTTGCGCACAGTGTTTAAATGTGTGAATACTTGTATTGAAATTTGATGTTTAAAAGGAATTAAAAGTACTTAAAGGAATTGAGAGTACTTAAAATGAATTGAAAAAACTTAAAAGGAATTGAAATTAGTTAAAAGGAATTGAAAAGTACTTGAGTATAAGTATAAGTACAAGGCCCGGTACTGGTACATAAAATTTTCAAATACAAGCACCAAAGAATTGTACTTGTACTTTAAACATTCTAAGTACAAGGTAATTGTATTTGTACTTATACTTGTACTTTCATTTTACAGGTTTGCATATATCCTACGTCCTAGAAATATCATTTTTTGAACTTCGGAGAGCTCCTCTATTCATGTCAAAGGTACCTGTTTCAGTTGCAAACTTCAAAATGCTTCGCATGCCAATGCTCGAAGCTCCTTTTAATCCTTCAATGGAAAAAATGTCTGGTAACAAGCAGAGTTGTACTCCTCGTTCGTGCTTACTGCCAGGGCTATGTAGCAATCAAAAAGGTTCTTAGATTTGAATTCGTTGGACGCAAGAGCAGTCCACATAGATACTGATTAAAGTGCCCGTTGCCAGCTGACTGTGCACCAACTCCGCCGCCTTATGTATAGCTATCAATTCAGCCTGAAAGACGCTACAGTCACTGGGAAGTCCGTAGGATAAGCAGATGTAGAGCTCCTGACAGAACACTGACTGCCGTACTCCAGAGCACGTTTTAAGGCCATCTGTGGAGATGTTTACAACAGCTGCAGATTCTTCTGTTCTTGTTCCCCAGAAATGCACGTCCGGTATTACTACCTCAAACTTCTTTTTGAAGTCCTTAATTAGTAACATGCAGTAAGTGACAGTTTTGAGATTCTCCCTAAGCTACTATGGCCGTATCCCCGTGTCTTTAGGAGCTCTGAAGGAAGGTGTATAATTGTATCAAGAGCAAAAGAGAGAGAGAGAGTGAATTGGAAAGCACGAGTAATTGCCAAACCGGCTATTCTTTATGTGTGCTCCAACCTGCACAGGCAAGTTTTCCTGTCCACGGCTGACCGCCAAATCAAGACGCCGTTTAACATGATTGGTCGCACTATTCCTCGGATAATTTTATCCCCTGTAGTAGACAGTAAATTTTTATAGGCGGGGAAGTGGATACCCATCAGGGCCTTCAACGGTTCCTGCTGTTTTTCGACCAGTGTTACGTCTTTTTTTTATGTTTTCCGAATTATCCGCGTAATTCGGAAAACATAAAAAAAAATATTCAGTGAGCAACGGCGACAGCCTCAAAAGTGTATCATTATCTGATTCTTCAGCTACTTGATGCATATTCTTAGTTTGTTTATTCATGGAGTTCTTTTTTAAGCATACGCTTTGGACGTGTCCTTCTTTGTTAAAATAAAAACATTTTAAATTTTCTGCCGAACAGGTATTTGCTTTATGGTTATTTCTGCTGCATTTGAACATCTCCTTACTTTCAGATTTAGCAGCTTCTATAGATAAAGCTGATTTGCCCACATCATCAAAAATTTCCGATGTTTCCATTTGAAGAAGACGTCCTCGGATATCATTGTCCCTCAGCCCACGAATAAATTGCGATCGTATATGAGTGGACTTTTTACAATTTTCACAGTTAAAGTTACAATGAGTTGCCAGCTTTCTCAAATTGGCTAAGAAACGCGCTGTAGATTCCCCCTCGTGTTGAGTTCTTAAGGAAAATTTATGCTGTTCAGCTATCTCGCTGGCCGTAGGACATTAATGTGCTTTAAGCAAGTCGGAAAGATCCTTATACTTTTTATCTTTGGGAGAGGTTGGTGCTGTTAAACACATTAAAAGTTTGATACAGTTTAGGGCCGAGCCAATTTATGAAGATTTGCACACACTTTTTATCACCTTCAGCCGTGGCAGTGGTTAAGTTGCGTAAATCTAAGTACTTTTGAACACAATCAAAATAAATATCAAAAGTTTCACTACTTTCATCGAAAGGATGTAATTGAACCCCTCGTGTATCACATTTATCATCATTAGATCTTTTACTCTGGAGTTCATGTAGAGCTGTGGCTAAAGCACGTATTGCTCTATCATCCATTGCTTTTTTTCAGCACTTAATTTACTCTGCCAATTTGTTGTTTCTTTAAATTTACTTATAATACTTCTTTCTTAAAATAGGTGCAGAAATATGACACAATCTTTCTGTTTCCATTCCTTTCTTAATGTAATATGTATTGTACTGTAATGTCCGTAATATTTTGCTTATGTAGCGTTAATATGATTTGTACTATGTAAACTAATTAAAGTAAATACCTCAACCCCAGTAGAATTTTTTTTCAAATTAGTTCTCCGTCCATCGTCGCCAATTTATTGTATATTTTGGAAACTAAAATAACTGGGACAATAAATAAATACGACAATCCTTTCGTAATCGTGAAACTTTTTTTTATGAATGTGACAAATGAATATTCAATGGTGACTCGACTACTTGGATTTCGGCAGAGCACTCTTTGATTTTCTCTGCACGATAAATTCAATTTGTATTGCTAAGTGGTAGTGACGTCAGTTTGTTATCGCAATTGTTTGCGAATGTAAACAACACCATGGATTTGGTGAAACTTTGAATTGGCAAGCTCAGTGGGTTTAGCTTCCATTTGGACCCATGCGTAGATAATATAATAACTTCTCCACCCTCAAAAATCGTCGTCCCGAAGATTAAAGTTGAATCTCGATGGGCTGCATATCCAGAATACTGCGGGAGACGCTGCTGAATGTTGCAAGAACGGTTACGCTTTTGGTATTTGTTGAGTCCATCTTGACCTTGAGATCTATAAGAAGACAAATAATAGAAATTAGGAAAAAAAATGATTGAGATGTTGAAGATAAGTGATAGGTCTTGGTTTCTGGAGATTGTTTGTAGCTGATGCCTATTACGAATGTGTAAATCATGGAGGTAAGTTCCAACTGTCGGTCCTCACAAATGGTGGTGTTCCGTATGATGTTGCAGGTTGCTCTTATTACGATTTTTTCTTCCTGACTAACAAACAATTCCTTGAATTCTAGATGAATTTGCTTATTGTTGTGCGTTATCGATCTTATGATGATGTGATTATATTCCTTATTGCTTGTCTTTGGGATGTAGATGATGTAAAGAAGAGTTGATTCGTTTACTGCTATTGTTGGTCTATTCGATAGCTTGAAGCCCAATTTAAAATATTTATATTATTAAATTTTAATGTTTCCAGTTCGATTAATCTGATTAGACTCATTAAAAACATTAAAACATTTTCTGTAACTCACTTTATAATTAATACTTTCTTTTAAATTTATTTGTATAGAGTACAGTATTTACTTGTCAACGCTAAAATGATTATAATAAATTTCAAAGTGTTTGTATTTCAAACTATCAAAATTGAATGGAAGTTTACAGGTTGACCAAATATGTTTGTCATTTTGTCTGATTGAAAATACGCAAAGTGTAAAGTATTTTTAATCAGAAGAGTATAAGCAAAATGAAGATAAATAAAATACTTGTAGCTACCGCTACATCCTCCCTTGGCCAGGGGTTCGGCGTTTTCAATCTCATTCCCTTCCAATTCCATCCGGTTATACTAAGTTTATTTAAGAGCATTTGTTCATAGTATTCACTTGTTTCTTCTCTAATTTGGCTGATGATGCTATTATATTGGTTTATTATTTCGTTGGTTGTTTCCATTAATTTGGTATTAATTATGTATTATTCATTGTTATTGGTGATTGGGTCGTTTTGGCTCATTAACACGTTATCCCAGTCTGTTACATTGGGGTTTCCTGCGATCCATATCCACGCTGAACCAATTCAATTTATTGATCTTTTGCTATTCCAAACTTGTAGCTTCTGTATTATTTGGTTGACATAGTTAATTTGGTGTTATAACTGCGGCTTGATGATGCTGTTGTAATTCAACTGTTCCACTAAGGTTCGCGTTCTTTCTAGTATTTCCTCGTAATTTGTGAGGTTAACTATATCTGCGGTTGCCTTGTTTAATGATGGCTATGGGGCCAGAATATTGGAAGGTGGTTGCTACGAAGGCAATACGCCAAAGCACTAATCTGTAAAATAGGAAGAAGAAATTTATTATTCGGTGATATTTTTATTTTTATGTGTGATTTATGAATTCGTTTACCGTTGACAGTTGTTGTTACTGTCACTTTATTGTCCTTGGCGACAGTTTCCTTCTGGAATACTGGTTTATGTTTGCCTTTCATCAAGCAAATATATTGCAACAAAAATTGTCTGTCCGGGGTTGTAATGTTTTGGTTTTGTTCTTTTGGTGTCAGCTGTTACCAATTTATTCCTTTGGTTTCATTGGATTCGTTCCATTAAATCCTCGTTTACTTTGTCCTTGAAACCGATTAGATTTTGAAAGGTAATTTTCTGGCTGCATCCAAAGAATATATTGCTGGGTTTCATTTTACTCACTGAATGAATGAAATAGCGATTTATCGAGATATGTTTGATTTCTTTCGATGAGAAATCAGGATATTCCCCTTGTAGGCATCTTACGATTTCGATGATGGTAGAATGAACTTTCTCTTCGATTTCTAATGTTTATTAAGTAGTCTGTTATTGGGGGACTAAGGAAGCTTTTTTCATTACCGATAACCAGGAGTTTAGGTACGGTTAAGTGGTGTAGGATTTTGATTATCTTGTCTCTTAGGTGGAGGACCAATTTGTCCTTTATTCGAAAGAATTTAGCAAATTTTGAGAATTTGTACACGCATGTTATGTATTCTTCACGCCGGAAGTCGATGATATCCATGTGTATTATTTTGAAGGGATGTGAAGGAATTGAGGTTTCTTGATGTTTAGGACTGTTTAGGTGTCAGTCGTATTTATTTGTTTTGCAGATATCACATGTTTTATTGAATTCTTTGATGAGTTTTGCCATGGACGGGAAGTAGTAATCTTCTAAAATTTGTTGTTTATATTATCGCGTGTTCTCATTTGTAATATTTTGCACGATTCTTTCAGTTAATTTTATTTTGAACTTGTTGAAATTCTCCTTGTATATGCGCTGCAAGGTTGTAAGGTTGATCCCGTTTATGATGTTGGGATTCAATATTTCCTTTATAGCTTGAATTACTTTCGTCGAAATTTGGAAGCCCTACATAGTGTCGGTGATATCTCTTGTGAGGTTCCTCATAAGCGAATATTCCAGTCCAAATTGTGAGAATTATCTCGTTCTTGAAGACGTTAATTGGAGCTTCGCAGTGTGTAATCGGTGTTATCCTCTTCGGCGCTGTGCATTGTTTCATCGGATGATGTGGACAAAGAATTTAATTCCGTTTTTAATCTGGAGTGCGCGTCTGCTACAATATTCGTTTTCCCTGGCTTGTAAATCAGTTTGTAATAATATTCTTCAATACACGCTTTCCACCGTTTTAATTTTGCATTAGTATTTCAGTTGCTTAATGAAAATGTAAGAGGCTGGTGGCCAGTTAAAATTTTGATTTTATGAGCGCCATATAGGTATTTTCCAAGGTCGTCCAGGGCTCAGACTATTGCCAATATTTCTTTCTCGCAAGCGGCATAATTTCCCTTTGTTTTATTAAGGGACCTCGAAATGTAAGTAATAGGTATGTCAGGTTTCTCGATGTCTGAAAACACTAATATTTCGGAAGATGTTAGAAGTTCCTTCAGATCCTTGAATGCCTACAGTTCGAAATCGCCTAGCGTGATTCTGGTTCTTTATAGGTTGGCGTTTATTTCAGCATTTGTTCCTCCTTTCATTTTGGTGAGGTGTTTGGCTATTTTTGCAAAGTCACTTATGAAACGCCTATATTATGATGCTAATCCGAGGAATGCCTTTAGTTGCTTTAGGTTTCTTTTGGGCTGATTTTTCTTATCGCTTCTATTTTCCTAAGGTGTGGTTTAATGCCATGACTTTTAATTAAATATCGCAAGAAGTTAGTTTTAGCTTTAAGAAACTCAGTTTTATCTAAATTGACTCTCAAGCTAGCCGTTTGCAGTGTTTGAAAGATCGTGTCGATATTTTCTAGATGTTCTTTAACGGTTTTGCCAAATATGATAATATCGTCGATATATACGCAGCACATTGGAAACGGAGTTAGATCAATTCGTTGAGCGACACGGCCACCATACCATGGTTCCCGAGTTCGAGACCAGGTCTCCCCATGAGCTTTTATTAGGAAGTTAAAATAATCCACTCCGTCTCTGGGCTGTTGTCTAGCTCGTAGCAATGCAAAAAACAAGACATTCAAGTTTCCTTACTTTCCTTACACTTATTCCCTTCCGGCCAAAACCATGCTAAACGCATCAAAGGGTTGTCCCCATCGTGTAAAACAACAGATTTTCCCAATGTCTTCCTTAAGTACATCATTAATCATTCTCTGGAAAATCAGTCCAAACGGTAATCGGGTAAAGTCATATTTTCGGTTCATTGTAAAAAAAGCTGTCTTTGGTATATCGCTTTCTTTCTTCTTGGGTAAGGGTAGCTTTTGTCGTTAATAGTCTCGTATGTCCTAGTTTTTATTTCAGCTCGTACGTTCGTGTCTATTATTTTCTTGTCATTGATTGCACCAAAAAATTTTGCATGCTTCCCTGTAATCGCTCTTAGTAGTTTCCTGGTATCATTACTGAGGTGTTCGTCCCTAACTTCGAGATTATTGACCTACGCAGATGGTCTCTCCTTCAATGCAATGGCTATATTTGGGTGAATGATCTATGTGTGTGTTTAACTGTTTATCATGGCTACAAGTTTTTTTCATAGTATCATCGCCTAAAATGCCATCGAATGATTTGAGTCCGGGAGCACGAAAAAGTCAAACAGCGTCTCGTTTTCTACGCTCGCGAAGAATTTTCCTGTCACTTACCCAATTCTTGATATCTCATCCAGCGGATTTTACCTTGAATAATTTATTGATTGGTTTTGAGTTTTATGACAATTCTGTTGACATGAAATTTTTATTGGCTTCAATATCTACAAGAAAAGCTCGTGTTAATTAATAACTGATATATATATTACAAAATTGAAACTCTCCGTGCCTATGTTTTAATGTTTTATTTTAAAAAATTGCAGTTGAAATAATCACTTAGAGTCGCGACCAACCTCAATTAATTCTACTTAGTAAATAGTGCAAATCCACCGTTTCTTTTCCCAAAAGCTATTGAAGTGGTTAGGCGAATAGAGCTCCTTTTTAATATAGGGCGTAGTACCAGAGCCCTAAACCCTAAAACTTCCTTTTGTATCTGAAATCTGTTAGATACATTATATTTCAAATTAAAAAAAAATGTTTTTTAATTTTATTTTATTTAAACTTTTATTTTAATTTTAAGTTGTTTTTAGATCGGCAGATCTGGTTATACTAAAAATCTATTTACAATTTTTTGTATCCTACTTTACAATTAATACATAGATAGTTTGTTAAATATTTTCTCTGTATTGAGTACAGTATTTCATTGTCAATGAATAAATGATCATGATATTTTTCAAAGTGTCAAAATTTATCGAAGTGTACAGGTTGACTAAAATATATTTGACAGTACAGTCTGATTGGATATTATTAAAGTGGATTTGAATAAAAATATTTTATTAATAATATAATCAAACTTAAGAAAATTTAATAAAAATTAAAAATTAAATTTGTAGCTACTGCTACAGCCATCAAAAAAATCATTGCAGCAAAAAATGTTCAGTTGTTCATACTTGTAGAATAAGCTGTGTCGTCGGTTGGACTTGGACGCTGTGCAATTTGCAATAATTTTACATAGCTGCAAATTCACGCATCAGGTACAACAAGTGAGCACTGCACGGGCATTACTTATATATATATATACTAACACTTGTTAAATTAGTGAAAGCAATAAAATGATTGATCATACTGTACAGTTAAATAATAGATTTTAAATAATGCAAAAAAGTTGGTTACGAAGCACTAGTTTGGCTACAAATAGTAAGTCTAATGAATACTTGTGCAAATAAATTTTATAAAGGTAATAAATTTAGCATTTTAAAATTAAAGATATTCAGAAATAAATAATAACTTCAGCGTCGCTGCAACATTCCGACCTCCTTGGAAATACGTTGTATTTTCAATTTTAATCGTCATCTAGAGGTAGTGGACAAAGTTTAACAATTACACGTCTATAAGTTCCAAATTCTGTCTTGACTTCTGCAACAAGCGATATTCCATCCTTTCCAGGGAATAATTTCGTAATTCTAGCTATTTGCCATTTGAGGGCCGGTCTATCGAATATCTAACACAACTGCGGCAACGTCAGAAATGATTGCTGCAGTTGTGTTAGATATTCGGTAAACCGGCGTTTTCAAAAGACTTGTTAAATGTCTACGAAAACGTCAATCTACGAAAACGCGATAAGTGACCTATGGCGTCAGTGGTAACATCTGGCTCTGGGAAGGACGTCAACGCAGTACCAGTTAAAAAGTGACCAGGTGTCAATGGCTCCATGTCGTTAGGGTCTGAGGACTGAGTAGACACGAGTAGACACGAGTTCAGTATGGCTTCCACTTGCGTTAGAATAGTGTTGAGTTCCTCATAGGTTAGGCAAGCATCGGCAAGGGATCTGACTAAATGATACTTAGCTGCTTTTTCGGCAGCCTCCCAAAGTCCACCAAAGTGGGGACACCTGGGAGGGATTGGCTTCCAATCAATGTGATCCTGCTAGCATAACTGGTGAATTAGGTCCTGTCAGTGTTATGACTTGAACAGGCGATGAAAATCAGCAAGTTAAGATCTTGAGCCAACGAAGTTTATTGCAGTGTCGCAGAATATTCGTTTACATAATCCACGTTGGGAAAAGAGCCGCTTAAGGGCAGCAATGAAGACATCACCTGACAGGTCCCCAACAAGTTCAAGATGTATCGCCTTTGTTGTAAAACATACGAATACAGCAACGTACGCCTTTGATGGAGGTTTGCCTCGAATTTTGTAGTGGACCTTAAAGGGTCCGCAGAAGTCTATACCCATTGTTAAAAAACGTCTCCTTTTGTGAATGCTCTAAATTCTATTGTTAATGATGTCTGTTGTACAGTTTTTTATTATACCGTTTAATGTAGCCTCAAGTTCTTGGTTACAAAGATGACCACATATGCGAGAAGATTTTAACAAACGTGAATTGTTGGCGTAGAAATGAATTATTATGATGTACAGATAGAGAAGAATAGATAGATAGAATTTGAGATTTCTTCTTTCAGGAATCTCCTCAATTTTCAGATCTTTGCTATTTGGCCATGTGTCTTCTGAGTGCTATAAAAATTCAGGACCACTGAACCATATAAAGAAGAGCACATATTTTTTGGAAGGAGGCCCCGGGATAATGCGTCAGCTGGATTAATGTTGGCAATTTGTAAAGTCTTGAATTTTTTCGACACGGTTTGATACAAATGTATTCAATGTGTGGTGACAGTACAATTGTAGTGCCAAAACCACTTTAACAATTGTAACGTTTGTTTATTTTTGGCTATGTTCGTACATTCAAATTACTTGTTGTAAATGCTAACTTAGTAGGTCGGAACAATTTTGTTTAAATAAATTGTTCCGTAGGTTTAGTCTAAAATTCAGTCAGTTAAGAATATTGTATTATAAAACATTGAAATTCATTTTTTTAAATAAATTAATTTCTATCTAGGTAAGTCCTTTAGATAGGAAAAGCTCAAGCTCAAGGAGTTCTGCCCTCTCAAGGCCCCTTTTTGGAAGTAAAGGATCCCGAGACTATACTTCGTGGATACTGAAAGTAAACCAGTACCCACAATTGGTGATCAGAAAGATTGAAGAGAAAACAATTCTTTTTGTGAATTTGATGAAGTGCCCCCCCCCCCACCAGTGGTAAGGCACACTTCCATCAAATCACAAAACCTCTATATAATCTACAGCCATCAAGAATATTTAGCAGAGTCGCCCCCCACCAGTGGTAAGGCACTCGCTAACCTAACAACGTCAAGATTACCATCGATACCTACAATACAAGTGCCCCCCACCAGTGGTAAGGCACTAGTGATTGAAGATTTTTTTTTATTCCTTTTTTAATAAATAATAAATTAATAAATTCCACCAGTGGTAAGGCACACTCTGTTAAAAGAGAGCAAGCCCATAACCAAAAAACAACATTTTTTTAACAGAGATACCCCCACCAGTGGTAAGGTACTCTCTTGTTAAAGAAAATATCCCAAGTACTCATCAGAATTAAATCAAAATACTATCAGCACAATTGGAAAGAATAATGAAAATTGAACAATCATAGATTTACCAACGGAAACCTTATCCAAGAAAAAGAAACAAACATCGGAAAAGAACAAAACCAAGAACAAACCAAGAAAAACACACAAGATAAGTTAAAATAGTTATTTTAGTTAGCTCAATATATATACATATATAAAAAATCTTTACCTTTATTTTAAAATTACTGTAAAGCATTTACAACATGAACGGGTCAAATGATTTATTGGGTGGGTGAACCTATGGTTAAATCATATGTTTCTGACACAAGTCAATTGTCTGTCTTGTTCCACTATCTCCGTCTCCAGCGTCTATATCAGTCACCGCCGTTTCCATTAAGACCATACCATGTTGGCAATCCAATCCGATGGCGTGGTTCTTCCAGCTTGAGTCGCAATTCGACCTTGCAGAAATTACACAAGACAGTACAAAACTTAACCATTTGCTGAGTGCTTTAGATGAAAATGTATTACGAGATATCAGTGATATTATTGTAAATCCTCCAACGGATAATAAATATTTAAAATTCAAAGAAACGTTAATTTTACGGCTTTCCACATCAGATAATGTCAAATTAAAGCAACTCTTAAATGAGTTGACTTTAGGAGATTCTCGTCTCATCATATTTATTACGGGAAATGAAGACGTTGAATTCGGGAAAGTTAAATTACAAAATATTGAAGTCTTTATGGCTTGAGAAGTTACCTGGAAATCTGCAAGCAATTCTAGCTTGTAGTCCAGGTACATTAGAAGATCTCTCAGCCATGGCTGATAAAATATCGGAAGTAACTGGTCGAACTGAAGTATATTCAGTATCCACGAATCAAAATCCAAGTAATGCGGTAATAACAACACTTCAAAATCAAATTAGTGAACTTTCAGAACAAGTTAAAAGAATTACTCTTTCATCATTTCAAGTTAACCAACTTTCAGAAGAAGTTAGAAGGGTTTCTCGTTCATTATTTCGGCCTTCAACTAGAAATTATTCAAGGCCCAATTCACGAAGTCATTCGAGAAATCGAAACTTTTCTAAAAATAGAGAAATATGCTGGTACGATAGTAAATTCGGCGTTAAAGCCAATAAATGTACCCAGCCATGTAAATACGGTATTCAAAATTCAACAAACTAATAGGTCAGTCTCCATTAGCGACGGGGGAATCTGACTTAATAAAAAGTCGCTTACTTATTCTTGACATTTACAGTAAAAGACATTTTTTAATCGATACTGGATAAGATGTTTCAGTCATACCGAACTTTTATCCAAAAATCAGTAGCTCTAACAGTCTTAAACTGTTAGCAGCCAATTCAACTATCATACATACTTATGGAACAAAATTATTAACTTTGAATTTAGGTTTACGTCGAAATTTTCAATGGAATTTTATCATTGCTGACGTTTTGAAACCTATTTTCAGTGCAGATTTCCTACAAAAGTTCGGATTTTTAATGGACTTGAAGAATAAGGTACTTATCGATCCTTTTACTTCATTACGGTCAAACGCTAAAGCAGTTACTGGTCCCTCAAAATCATTAGCAATCTATACTGATCCATCTCTAAATTCCAAGGTATGTATATAAATTACTTCAAAAATTCAAATCAGTTACAACCGAAAGAAACTTCACAACACAAGCCAAACATGATGTCTTACATTATATTCCTGTTGAAGGACAACCTGTAGATTTAACTAACCGCCGTCTAACCGGAGAAAAACTTATGGCAGCTAAAAGGGAATTCCAACTCTTTCTGGATCAAGGGATCTGTCGCCCTTCTGATAGTCCTTGGTCGTCCCCACTTCACCTCGTGAAGAAAAAGAACGGTGAATGGAGACCTTGTGGCGATTACAGAAGGCTTCATGCTAAAACGACTCCTGATAGATATCGAATTCCACATATTCAGGACTTTGCAAATCAATTGGAAGGAAGTAAAATCTTTTCAACAATTGATTTGATAAAAGCTTACCACCAAATTCCAGTAGCACCTTCAGATATTCCTAAAACAGTATTGCGCGATTTACCCTTTTGTTATGTTTACCTCGACGACATATTAATAGCTTCTAAATCTGATATTGAACACCTGGACCATCTAAATCAAATCTTTGTTAAATTTGAAAAGTGTGGTCTCGCCATCAATTTAGACAAATGCAATTTTATGACAGAAGAAGTGAAATTTCTCGGACATTCAGTTTCAAGTAAAGGTATCAAACCTTTGTCAGAGCGTGTTGAAACAATCAACTCTATGGTCAATTTTTATCGAAAATTTTTGAAAAATGCCGCAATGACTCAAATGCCATTAAACAAATTCTTAAAGGGTGACAAAAAAGATGGTAAGAAAAAAATCACCTGGTCAAAAGAAGCAATAAATGCATTCGAGGAAACCAAAACTCACTTATGCAAAGCTACATTATAAGCATTTCATTCTACTGACGCGCCATTAGCTTTAGTGGTCGACGCTTCGGATTATGGCATCGGAGCTGTTGTACAACAAAAATGCAACAACGATTGGCAATTTCTTTTCTGCAAAATTATCAGTCGCTCAGATGAAATACAGTACTTATGACCGAGAGCTGCTAGCAATCTATTATGGTATTAAACACTTTAGATTTTTTCTAGAAGGAAGAAAATTTACTATTCACACCGACCATAAACCATTAGTCTTTGCATTTCAACAAAATCCTGAAAAAGCCTCACCCAGACAGTTCAGACACCTCGACCTCATCGGTAAATTTTTCACGGATATCAGACATATATCCGGTAAAGAGAATATAGTTGCTGACACATTATCAAGGCTTTATGAAATCAATATCTTCGGTGCAATAGATTTCGAAGCTGTGGCAGACGCCCAGGTCAATGACACAGACCTTCAACATTTAATTCAAAATTCTTCTTTGCAAATGGTTAAGGTATAATTAGTCAATTCAGAAAAAGAAATTTTTGGTGATATCTCAACAAAAAAAATGCGTCCGTATATCCCCATCAAATTTCGGAAAGAAATATTTTCAAATATCCACAACTTAAGCCATCCAGGGATAAAAGCATCAATTAAACTTATGATCAAGAGAGTTATTTGGCCTTCAATCAAGAGAGATGTTAAAGAATGGAGCAGAAGCTGTTTACCATGTCAAAGAGCTAAAATCTCGAGACATGTTAATCCTCCCATCGCTGATTTTCAACACGAAACAGAAATATTTAACACAATTCATAGATTTAATAGGCCCTATGCCAAATTCAGTAGGTTTCAAATATTGTCTAACAATCATCGACCGGTATACTTGCTGGCCTGAGGAAATTCCCATCGAAAACATTAGCGCAGAAAAAGTAGCTTCTGCATTATTAAAGAACTGGATATCTAGATTTGGCATTCCATCAAAAATCATTACGGACCAAGGTAGACAGTTCGAGTCAACTTTATTCATGGAGCTAGTCAGATTATTAGGTATTAAGCGTTGCCGCACAGCGCCTTACCACCCTCAAGCGAACGGATTCATAGAACGTTGGTATCGGTCGCTTAAAGCATCATTAATTTGCTACTGAAATTCAGAGTGGACAAAATATTTACTACTTATTCTTTTAGGTTTCTGGTCAATTATTAGTGACGAATTCCGATTTTCTCCTGCAAAATTAGTCTATGGAGAAAATTTTCGATTACCCGGTGATTTTTTTAATAGCGCGAATTCTTTAAATAACCAAAATGAATTTATTAAACAACTCGAACATCAATTCCGAAAGATACAACCGTCACCGGCATCTCGGCACACACTTCAAAAAGTTTTTATTTTCAAAGATTTAAAGAAGTGTCCTTTCGTTTTTATAAGAGTTGATAGCACTCGACCTACTTTAAAACTGAGGTTATATTAAGAAACGAAAAATTTTACAAAATTCTGATTAGAGGAAAAGAAGTTAAAGTTTCTATTTATCGATTGAAACCTTGTTTTACAAATTCTTATTTAAAAGACTCTGAGGACACTTGCAAATGCACATTCACCAGAAGATACACATAGGTCGCAGTTGCCAGTGTCAAACGATCATTCACCTAACAACCAAATTAATTCAAGGGCGTCTTTACAGCCAGCGCTCAAGGGCCCAGTAAATTTGGCAAACAACCAAAGGTCGAGTTACAATACATTACAAAACTCGCAAGACTTAAGTGATAACACTCCAATACAGAGAACATTAGAGCCAGTGAATGATGATCCACCACAAAATAGCCGAATAAACCAAAGGGTGTCTTTTCAGCCAGTGCTCAAGAACCCAGGAACATTGGCAAATACTTACAAATCAGACATAAGACAACCCCAGACAGTTAATGACAAAAATATTATAAATCGAGCCGTAAGATTTGATCCCAAAATTAGATTTTCACCAGGTGAAAACACATATTTCCCTATCAGAAAGACAAGAGTTGGACGCACCACAAAACCTCCATCACGTTTCGCCAAATCCAAAGGATTCGCTGCCAGGGGAGTACTGTGGTGACAGTACAATTGTAGTGCCAAAACCACTTTAACAATTGTAACGTTTGATTATTTTTGGCTACGTTCGTACATTCAAATTACTTGTTGTAAATGCTAACTTAGTAGGTCGGAACAATTTTGTTTAAATAAATTGTGTATATAAAGCGAGAAAATTGTTCCATAGGTTTAGTCCTGAATTCAGTCTCTATGAATATTGTACAGAAATATTATTTAACAAAATATAAAATATTGAAATTCATTTTTTTAAATAAATTAATTTCTATCTAGGTAAGTCCTTTAGATAGGAAAAGCTCAAGCGACCTTCTGGAGTTCTGTCCTCTCGAGGCCCCTTGGAGTTCTGCCCTCTCAAGGCCCCTTTTTGAAGTAAAGGATCCCGAGACTATACTTCGTGGATACTGAAAGTAAACCAGTACCCACAAATGTATAAGATAACATACTTAACCAGGATAAAACCACAGCAGAATCCGTGTTGTAATAGACCTTTTGAATGGAGATTTCTAATATATTTAACAAGCGTTGTACCAGTTCAGCTAAAAAAATGCCACACAGATCCCCAATCGGGGCAATGAAGCGGCCTTTACAGGAGCCACTCGTGATTTCGAGCAAATTTGCCGGACTGAAGTCTGACCAAATGAGTCGGCGCATCGTAGATAGCAGCATGCTCCATATGCCGATTCACTACTGTCGGCAAAGCCAGGCAATATTTCAATGCTTTTAAAGGGCTGCAGATAACGACACACCTTTAAGATATTTAATTCATTCAATTGCTTTCTGCATGAACGCCAATTAGAGCCAAGGCCATCAGGTAGATTCTCATCCCAACATAACTGCAATTTACAAATTCGTTGGACAAAAATTTTCTCTAGGACCCCAACTGGTCCGATAAGTCCTAAAGGGTCAAAAACTCTTACAATATCTGATAGGATAAGGCCTTTGGTTATTTCAGTGTGATGTACTTCAGGTGGTTCTATGTGAAATTGAAATACATCTTCCAATGGCTGCCAAATTAGGCCGAGGGTTTAAGCAACATCGCTGTCATTAATTTGAAGGAAATTTTCTTTCCATTCTTCGAGAATATCTTCTTACAGAGAAGGATGAGTAGAACAAAATTTCCGAAGGTCAAAGTGCCCTTTTCTTAAAACTTCAATAAGATTTGTTTACAACCTTTCAGCTTGCAGTAAAGAGTCAGAACCTGTCATGTATATAGGAAATTTCGAATAAGCTTACACGCATCAGGAAAGTCCTTCTCTTCATCTTGGGATAGTTGATGTAGGCACCGTGTGGCTAAATATGGAGCACTCGATGTACCACAAGTCACTGTGTTGAATTGGTATAAACTCAAGTCACTAGCAGAGTTTTTGCGCCAAATGATGAGCTGATACTTGCAATCATCAGTATCGATTTCAATTCGCCTGTACATTTTACTTATGTCGGCTGTCAACATATATCGATAAGTTCTAAATCGAATAATTGAGAAAAGGTCAGGCTGTACCACAGGCCCTACTATAAGAAGGTCATTTCAAGATAACTCGCTCTGCATGAACTGAGTTGGCACCCATGCTGCCAACAATCGGCAGCATGAGGACATGAATTGGATTGAGGGATGTAAGAACACCGACTAAGTCTGGGCTCACAACCAAACGGGATAGGGAAAGATTAAAGGATTTACCAGGGTGAGCGTTATAGCAGTCGTGCAGGATTGGTCGGTGACCGAAGAGGTGAGGGGCCCGCCTAGCTAGCCCTGCTTAGCTCGCCGGAACGGTGTGGGATCTTGCCTCACACTCCTCGGTACACTCATCCGAACACTAATGCGGGCACTCTTATAGTTCTGCTGGAACGAAGACGGTACAACAATAAGGAAACACAAACTGTTACGAGATAACTATAAAAAAAGGACAAAAGAGAAAGGATTCCATCATGTCCCTGACGAAAAGCACCCTCATCCACTAGATGGGTTGAGGCTTGTAGGACTCACCCTCCCCAACCTATGACTGCACCTCCCCATCATTTGGAACAGTCCCTATAAAAAAAACTCGACAGTTGTCCGGAACTATGGGTTAGAGAGAGAATGCAGCGGGAGGAATACCGCTACTGGTTCACCATTTCATCGTTCCCAATGAGGGTTATCGAGAATCCATAAAACATACATCTTATGAATTTGAAATATAAATAAAATTCTGGTTAAATATAAATAATCCTTCATCTCAGAAGGCGTACGTCTTTGACCGTAGCCAAGAACTTTTGACCTACCTCCAAGGTGGGTTAGGCTCTGTGGATACCAGAAAAGAGCAAAAAAAATTTTTGAAGAATGTACAACCTTCGGCTATCTTAGTCAAAGGATGGCCGCTGCCTTTAGATTCACAGGGGGACCAACGCGTTAACAAATTATCATTAATTTGTTGGCGTGCCGTAACTGTGGATACTGCAGGAAGTCCACATCTCCCTCCATGTGGGGCGGCTGGTAACAGTCATGTAGTTTACTATAGACTGGCTAATGATGACGGGCGGAGAGACAGTCACTCTCTTTATCAAACTCCCCCAATCCAGGGTGATAAGCGACTACCGTTCCCATTTAATAGTTTGCAGCTGGGGGCAACTAGCTGTATTCTAACGGAGCCTCCTTAATACCTGTCCGCCTCAAGAAGTATGAAGGACCACCATGGTAAGGGGCTCTACCATGGGTGATCCCCCCAACCCCACAATATATCACCTTGTCGCGAAAATGGCCAATTATGAAAATTTATATTATGCACAAAAAACACAAACATCGTTTCTCGTCCACCCGAAACGGGGGACAACCGGCCGTCAAGGCAGACCCGGCCCACGGGTTAAGTGGGCATCCTTCTGTGAGCATCGCTCGCTCCTCCTCCAAAACTTCTAACGCCAACACGGTGACTCCCCCCAAGAAGTCCTGTGAGCCCCCTTCCTCGAGGAAAGTACACGCCACTGCTAACGACCTCAAAGCACAGTTACTCCTCCCTGTGCGAAACTTGCGCGTGGTAGTACTAAACATTCGGACATACATCCACCAGTCCAACCCAGCTACCACCAAGCAGTAGGGAAACCTTTTAACGGTGGTCTTCAAAAGGATTAAGGCGGCAGGCCCCCTTTCCTCCACCGCTAAGCCCTTCAGCGAGATAGCGAAGGACAGCTTAGTAAGGGCGATTATAGATCGCAGCAACGCGGACGGCTCCATCACGCCAGAAAAATGGAAGATGGTGGAGGTCGCGTTGCTTAGGGTGTATATGGAGGTTCTTTCGTTGAACCCTGGCCCTCCTTCATGTTGTCTTGATGCTTGCTGGCGCCAGAATTGAAGCCGTTCCCAGGGATAAAATCCCTTGTATACCTAGGTCACGGGCCTGGATACCGATCGAAACTTCGGATCCTTCAGAGATCCTAAAGTTCATCCAAATAGCCATGATTGGAAAGTAGCCCAGGTAGGCGAAGTCAAGGGAAACTCAAGGCAGGTCATTGTGATCCTAAATGAGCAGTCCCTTGCCCACTTGCTAAACGCAATGGCATTATTTGCTATGGCTTCAGCTCTATTAGCCTGAAGGTCTATGAAAAGGACCTTAAGGCGCTAAACAATGCTAGTAAACAAGAGGAGGATTCAGCAGCCTCCACGACCAACACCCGGGAAAAGGAAGGAGAACAGAGTGTTACGACAGTTTCTGCCGTTGTCACTCCCGCACCAGAAGATGGTGATGCGGTGATCGACACTATCACGGTAGTTGGCACTCTTCCGGATCCCTTCTCCTTCGCCTTGCACAAAAAGGAGAAGAGCTCTTTCTTGTCCAAGAACCCTGGGTCATCAGAGACAAGGTTTGCGGACTCAACATGAAGGGGTATAAGCTCCTCTTCTTACAAGGTACAAGTCAACCAAGGTCATGTATCATCACTAAAAATAATATTAATGCACTTATTCTTCCTCAGTTCATTGATAAGGACACTACGACAGCCATACTGGAGCTTAAAAATAACAACATCTGGATAACGATATGTCGCACGATGTGGCGGACATTCCTGGTTCAATACTCAGGAATGCAGGAAGCCACTATACAAAAGAAGACGCTGGTGATCGGAGCAGACGCCAACGCACATTATATAGTCTGGGGCAGCTCGGACGTCACGGAAAAAGAAGTGAGCTACTTTTTGATTTAATTCTCGGAACTCAATTCCAGATTTGTAATGTGGGTGCAGAACCCACTTTTACTAACTAAAATTAGGCGGGAAGTTTTATATATTACTTTAGTCTCGGAATAATCCGCCCACTTAATAACAGAGTGGAAGATATCCAAGGAACCATCCTTCTCCGACCAGGCCTACATCGAATTTGGGATAACACTTCATAAGCAGATGTGTTCTCCGTATAAAAACAGGCTAAGGACAAACTGGGACCTCTACAGGATGGTCCACAGAAATAGCCTGCATATCACAGGTCTACCCGTAATTGAAAGCAAACAAACCCTTGACAAGGTGGTTGACACTCTGACGCTTGCGTGTAATGAGGCGACACAAAGTTCTTGCCCCGACAGGGTCCCTAGAGGTAAGGCCAAACCTCCGTGGTGGTCGAATGAGATCATGACCCTAAGAAAGGAGTGCCGTAAACTTTTTAACCAAGCGAAAAGAAGTAATGTGTGGATTTCTTATAAAGAATGCCTCAAAAAATTTAAGAAATTGATTAGGAAAGCAAAGCGATCCTCGTGGGAGGGTTTCTGTAATTAAATTGAAAGCTCCTCTGAAGCGAGCCAGTTGCGGAAAATCCTCTCAACAACGCCCATCACCCCAAGTCTCTTGATCAAGAGAGTAGTTGGACTTCATCCAGTCTTGAGTCGCTGGAGTTACTTGTCAACACGCACTTTCCGGGGTGCTCAGCAATCGGTGATGTTGAGTTACCGGATACTTCGAGCGGCCAAGAACTGGTCCACAAGGTACTTAATGTGAGAAAACTGAAATGGGTGATAAGAAGCTTCAAGCCCTATAAATCACCGGGATTAGATGGCATCATCCCAGCTGAACTACAATTAGCTTCCGATATACTGATTCCATGGCTAATGGTCATTTATGAGGCTTGCCTTAACCTTACCTATATTCCATCCTCATGGACGAAAATGAAGGTGGTCTTTATCCCTAAAGGAGGAAAAGCCTCACATTATAAGCCCAATGATTTTAGGCTCATTAGTCTCTCCTCCTTCCTGCTCAAAACCCTGGAGAGACTCTTAGATGTATATATTAAAAAGACAATCAGGTTATCTCTTTCGCAACATGCATACACTAAAGGTAAGTCCGTAGAAACAGCCCTGCACGAACTAACCACAATCATAGAGCTCATAGTTAGGTTTTAATTCAATTAGTTGTAGGTGGAACACCTCAATTATAGTGAAATAAAATTATTTCGGCCTTCTGAAACTGACAGAGAAAAAATCGTAAAGGAAATAAAATACGATGTTCTTAATCCAATAAATATATATATAAATATATGAATTCCTGCCTTATTCTCATCCAAAGAGGGGATAGTTTAAAAATGTCCTTACTTCCTATGGATATGTACACACTGGAAAAATTCACGCAAAAATTTGCGAGAATTAATATTTAAACTTTTTTTCCAAGATCGTGAATTGACGCTGTAGGACTTTCGCAGAGTAAATTAAAATTTGCCATTAGGATAAGTCACCATGTTTACAATAATACCGATGTGTCCATAAATTCTAATTCTTGTATGCCAAGGATTTATTATACTTGCCAAGGGATGTTACTACAGCTCTTCTCTCACAACCACATGTTACCATTCTTTCCACGTTTCTTCTTCACTCCGTTCTTACCTTCCTCGTCTCCTACTCAAACTGCTTTGCTTTTCCTTGTCGGATTTGATCTTTCCATGCAGTCAATATGGCGATGTTCAAGTAATATGGCGTCTATAAACCGTGTACGTGTTTTCCGATTTTTTGTTCGTGGGAAAGGTGTAGGAAGGGGGAAAAAAGTACGCCTTCCGAAATGTCAATTTGACGTGGACTTTCTGAAGAGTGCGCATTCAAAGTGTTTATAGAGTGTTTCTTGAATAATTTTTCAGTGAAGTTAAATAACATAATAAGCAATTATACAACATTTTCTTTGAAATATGTGCAAAAGCTGTATAAATAAAAGTTAAATTACCAAAAAATATAAGCATTTCTTTTGATGATGCTCGTTTGTTTACTTTTGAGATTCATCAGAGTTTTGGTTCGCCTTATTGGTTTCAGCGACAGCTGACGGAAGTTTTTGCCTGGGGGCTCTAATAAAACTTTAAAAGTATTAAGATATTTTAATACCTTTTGGTGTTTTTAAGTTTCCAAAAGATAAAGACTTCAGAGAACTGTGGTGAAAATCAATTGGTGGAACTGATTATATACCATCCAATGGTAGTAATGTTTGCGAGGACCACTTAGAATGAATAACAAATTTACTATTTCCATGGTGAAAACTAACACATTCACAACTTTCAAACACATAAGAAAAATTCGGCAACTTTTTGAGCATGGTGCAATTCCTTTCGTTTTTTGTTTTAAGGGCGTAGGTGCCCGCCAGATTAAAGTACTCAATCTATCTATTTCTCTAACTATAAGAAAATTGAAAATTGATTGATTTAATTTATTGATGTATCCGGCCTTCATATACGATTTCCTATTGGTTTTAATCTGAAGTACTGCTTAATTTCGATTATTGCGCCTCATATGCAGACTCCTCAGAAGCAGTTATTCGGTTTTTATACTGTTTGAAAGTATTAGCAAAAGTAGTTTCGGAATATTTTACCTCCTGTACATTTGCTTGTGTACCCTCAAATCTTTTGATAATAATAACGGTAACAATAGATATCGATGGAATGCAATGAAATGAATGATCCCCATTGGAGTCCCCACGTATTACCAAGCCTTGTCTGGGAATTCCTTTTCTTTTTCCGTGACATTACGCACAATTTCGCACAATATGCACAGTTTGCGTTCTATTCTTTTGATTGAGCCCGTCTGTGTGTTGATGGCTTGTCGAGCAATAACTAACCATGTTTACATCTTGTTTAAGGTAATAGCGTATTACTTGTTCCATAAATTCGGCATGTAGGATTTTCCCGCACATCACATATAACTTACGTTGTAAACAATTTTATAGCCACAACTTATCGCAATATTCGAAAGATGATGTCATGGTATTCCACAATCCGATGTTGCACACAAGACTCTCACTTTCAATGGCCACGTTGCCTTATCTTTTGCCATATCATTACAGCAGCCTCCTGCAGTTGGGTTCGAGGAATACTTGAACGGCGGCGCCCTGATAGATATGTCCGTAATCACAAAAGGGAAGTATAAGATATCTTCAGATCCTTATTCCTCGATAGTTTACGTTCTAAGGAATGAAATCGGTACATCACAGTCATAAGAATTTCCTAGCTTATTTTAAGAACAGCGAAATGGAAGTTTGACGCAATACTGAACGGTGAATTCCCTTCTTATTGTGCGATTGAAATTTTCTTCGCAGAGCTGTTCCTCGACGGTTAGTTTTTTCACTGGACAATCGTGCCTCTCAATTGCCCAGAACCTTTGAACTTGATTTTCCAAAGACGAAAATGACGGTTTAATAGCTAAATTGCAGTAAGAAGATGTTATATTAGAGTAAATAACCTTTCCCATGATTATCCAGCCAAATACGTTTTTTTGTAGAATTGGTGCATGATTTGAAATTCGCAATTGTTCTTGCTCTAATAGAGCTCAGCTCCCAGAAGCATATCAATCTTCTGTGGTATAAAGAAGGTTGGATCAGCTAGCTTCACATTTGATGGGAGTGACTAATCTTTTATGTTAATGTAATAGTCCGGTTGATTGCCGCTAATATTTGGGAAAACATGGACTTAGCATCTATTGAAATGGCTTAACGCGTTTAATTTTGATTTGGAAATAAATTCTGAATTGCCTATACCATAAATTAAAATATACATACATATGTTTTAATTCTCTGTATACCTAACTCATTCGCAAGAATTTAAGAGATAAAATTGAGCTGAGAACCACTATCCAAAAGAGCCCCGCATGCCACAAGGGTTCCGACCTTGTTGTAGATAGGAATGATTGCAGTAGCTAACAGAATTTTTGATCTTGATTGGGGAGGGTTGGTAGATACTATTCTGTCCGAAATGGCATGCAACGATAATGATGAATTAGGAAAGAGATGATTATTTCCGGAGTTGACTTCACTAGATACTATCCTGTCTGATGTTGAACGGACAGATGGTGATGATTGTTAGGATTGACATTACTAGAATTATTAAAGGCGGTTTTAATCAAAATGTAGCAATGAATTGTGTCTTTCCTCACAAACTTGACGCTTCCTTCATGTACAATTATCTTGACTATACACACATAGTTTAAGTTTTTCGACTTCATTATACCTTTGATTTGGCGTTAAGCTAAGAAATTAAAAACACTTAAATATGGAATGATTTGAACCGGAATAGAAGATACAAGTTGAAATAGTTGTTGCCTTAAAGGAAGTAGGAGGATTGGGTGACTTAATAGGTGGGGGGTTAATTTTTAATATTGTAAACAAAGTTTTAATAAAGAAACAAAAATATATAGTCAATATATAAATTTTTTGTAAGTTTGTAATAATACAACATTTCAAGAGTCTTCTGTTGAATTTTTGGGTAAAAATATTGTGAATTGAGCGACTGACAGGAAATCTTCGTATACAAAAAAAATTGTGCTTTGCGGTGATCATCATAACTCATTACTGGATCATCTGCTGACCAAAAACCAAAAAGATTTCGTTAGTTTATGAGTTTCTCGAGGTAACAACGTAGAGATTTTGTTTATTTTATTGATTTTGAAATTTTTAGAAGTAAAAAAAACGAGTTTTTTCAATTTATGAAAATTTTTTGATAAAAATCGGCGAATTTGTTGTTGTAAAATAATTTATAATAATAAAAAATAGAAAATCTCGGCCTTGTTACCTCGTAATTTATATATAAAAGAAGTCTGCAAAATTTGAGAAGGATCGGATGAGTAGTTTTTGAATGATCACTGACTTTGAAGAAACTAAATCTGAGAAAAACGCGTTTAAGGTTTTAACACTGTTCTTTTGAATATGGGATGGATCGAATGGAGGGAGACCCGGCAGTTGATTTTCCCTTATTTGGAGAAAATGACTGAGGGGAATAGCCTTTTAATTCACCCTATGTCTCTTGCGAATAATGTGTTTTCTCAAGAAAATTTAAAAGCTCTGTTATTGTAGGAACCCTATCCGCCGAGCATTCATCTCGTCCCACTTGTCTACTGTAGATGTATCTAATTTTTTCAACGTAATGTAAATGATTAAGTCATCCCACTGTAACGCAGGGCCACCTAGCGTAGTTAGCGCTCGTAAGTGCATATTTAATTCATCTATGAGTTCTCTTAACTGCGATTACTCGTCTCGGTTATAGTGTATTGATTTCATTGATGATTTTATGAAAAGAAGATTGAATGTATTTTGTAAAATTATATATTATTTTTCTGTTTTTTTAATAAATGGACTTTGTTTAAATCAGATCAAATTTTATCTTCAATGAAGCAAGCAATTAATTTGCAATTTCAAGTCGTCGACTTTGTCCAGCTCCACGAATTCTTGAAGGCTGTAATGGTCGGGTTGTAAGTCATCATTTGACTGCATTTCCATGCCGAAAACGCTGTCCTCATCCAGGGTCGTTTCTCTGTCACCCAAATACTTTGCAACGTTATGCAAAACGAAGTAGCTTCCAATTACACGTGCCAAAATCTTTTCTTGAACTCTTACTTTATATTGCAAAAGATGAAAACGTTGTTTCAATTGCCCAAAACATCGCTCTATTACAATTCGTTCTTTAATAAGAATTTCACTTTAAATCTTTTCAGCATCTGTTGCAGGCTGCCTAAAAGGTGTCATAAGTCATGGTCTCCAAGTAGTACCGAACCGGAACTAATAACTTGCAATATATTATATACTTCACTGTTTTTAAATACTCGTATTCGGGAATCGTGAACGGATCCCGGCCAAGTAATATCAACACACGTAAGCACGTCCTTTTCGTGACATGTTGCTTGAACATTTATGGAATGGTATCCTTTTCGATTAATATACTCCTCACTTTGCGTTGAAGGTTTCTTTATTCAAATATGCGTGCAATCAATTGCTCCAGTTGCAAAAGGAAATTTATACTTGGCTTGCCATTTTCTTTGGGCAAATTGCTTTTCTTCAACCAATTTAGTAAATTTTATCCATTCAGTAGAGTGGCTTATAATTTTTGCTGAGACTTCTGAAATAACCCTTGATGCTGTGGATTGGGGTATACCTATATCCTCCACAATTGCACTCTGGAAATCTGGGTCTCCAACAAATCGCAAATATATCCGCATTTTTTCCATATTCCTTAAGGTCCCACCACACGGTTCTTCGTCTTGTCCGAGAAAATGGTCTGTTAACCATTCTATATTTTCTCCGTCGAACCGATAAAGAACTTTACAACTACTTCCGATAATCCGATGTACAGTCTTCGCTGTTTTATACTCCGAGGAACAGAAATCGATAAAATCTCTGCCGTATGCGTTTTAAGGACTGAGAATATAAAAACCCTGCCTCAGCTTTTTCTGAGATAAGTCTCAACTTAACTAGCCCTAGCTTAACATTTAGCATTAGACTGTGAGATTTTGCTCAACTGAAGCTTTTGATTTTAGATCTAGCTCAGCTATTGAAATTGATCTCAAGGATTGAGATTTCTCTCATGAGTAAACTATGCTTTCTGCATACCACCCTAAGCAGTTGCTCCAAAAGTTCAGCTCAGAGTCATTGCTCATCTTTTTGCATATGACCCATTGTCTTAATACTTGTTTTTGTATAAAAGTGCATTAAATGTCTCAAAAAATGTTGTCCACTTGGTTTAATACCCATAAAATGGTAGGTAACACAATTTTTAGCAATTTAAGTACATTTGAGATTTCTACACTAGCATTAAGGGCATCATTTAAATGTTCGGTTTTCCTTTTATTAATCTCAACTATTAAACTCCTTCAGCTCTAATCCCCGAATTCAACTCATTTTCATCACTTTCTTCTATTGCACCTTGAATTAAACAAAAACTTTCTAAATACTTATTGAGAGTGCTTAATCCTATTTCTAATTCCGGAATTAATGCAGCTTAGTCAACTTATCTAGAAATTCTTTGATACGAATTTGTTGGGTAATAATCGTAACACGTTTATTGCAAAGTTCAGTTATTTTAGAATCGGTCATTATATGAACCTTGAACAATTATTTAAGTTAGAACTGAAACTGTAACTATAACTGGTATATTCTTACAGCTAGTAACCCGTTAAATACAATGCCTAAAGAAATCACGTGTCACCACTATGTTAATTTCACAGTTTATTCACACAATTTTAAGGCAATCAATAATTTCTACTTTTATTTTAATAATCACAATCACAGTAGGGAATGCTAGAGAGATCTTTTTTGTAAAGTTTACTCCGGAGACCTCTTCTGGTGCATATTCCTCCTCGGCAATAGATTGCAAGGTTCATCTTCGTAACTTGCTAGTTCAATATTAAAAAATAATTTTTAAAAAAAAAGTTGAACCGACTTCACAAAAAGCGCTAAAAAGCATAAAATAATTTTTAATTTTATATCTATTACGACATTTTGAAGTCGGTGCAAATCAAACAAACCAAACAACTACAACAAAAGTATTTAATCGGCATTTCTTATGATCCCGTAAGCTGAAACGTTCAGGTAGTATTATGTATTATTTTCAATTGTGGTTCTGCAGTATTTTTATTTGTTTAATTTGCACCAACTTCAAAATGTCGTAATAGATATAAAATTAAAAAATTTTTTATGCTTTTTAGCGCTTTTTCTGAAGTCGGTTCAATTTTATTTTAAAAACTATTTTATTTTTCACTTTTTAGTGTCTTCTACTCTATACAACGAAGAAGGAACCATCCAAATCGGTCCACGCGTTAAAAGTTAGTTTTAACACCCTACCTCACCACCATTCCACAAAAATTTTTTTCTCTTGGTATCAATCAAGGAACATACTCTACCGAGCCATCCAAATCGATCCACGCGTTACAAAGTTAGGTTCCACCCCCTTCTCCCACCCCAACCACATCAACAATTTTTTTTTCTCGTGGTATCAACCAGGGAGGGAGCATACTCTACCCAAAAGAAAAAGAATTATCCAATTCGGTCCACGCGTTACGAAGTTAGAATACTCCTCCCCCCACCTAACCCCCCGCCATGGGCTAAATTATTATTCTATTAGCAATGGGTTTTCACACTTTATACAACAGAAAAAGAACCATCCAAATCGGTCCACGTGTTACAAAGTTAGGTTCCACCCCCCCCCCCCCCCCCACCAACATTTGTTTTCTCGTAGTATCAACCAAGGACCATATTCTACCCAATAGAGAAAGAATTATCCAAATCGGATAACGCGTTACGAAGTTAGACTACCCCTCCCCACCACCCTCACTTTTCACCATAGGACCAAATTATTCTCCTCTTAGCAATAGGGGATCATACTCTATACAACAGAAAAAGAACCATCGAAATCGGACCACGCGTTGCAAAATTAGGTCCCCCCCCCCACCAGCATCCCAACAAAATTTTTTCCCGTGGTATCAACCACGGAACATACTCTACCCAACAGAAAAAGAATTATCCAAATCGGTCCACGCGTTACAAAGTTAGGCTACCCCTCCCCCCCCCCCCCTCCCCCCAACCTATTTCTCCTATTAGCAATGGGGGATCATACTATGTACAACAAAACAAGAATCATCAAAATCGGTCGACGCGTTACGAAGTTACGCCCGGTTAGACATAAAAAAAAAAAAAATTTAAAAAAATTAAAAAAAAAAAAAAAAAATACGCGTCGAACTTAGAACCTCTTTGTTTTTGGGAAGTCGGTTAAAAAGGCATCGACTCATTACATCTCTCGGATGTTGAAGGATGGTTGATATAGTTTATCCTTTTGTGTCCAGATGGACTCATCGACATCCATTAGTTCCGGGGCCTGGACCTTTGGAAATTGTTATTACGTTGAATATTATAGACTTCATTTTCCAGTGGTACTTAGGACATTTTGGGTTGAGATCTGGGCATTGGTAGAGGTGGTGCATTAGGAGTGTGCCAACGTGGAGCAGGTTACGGAGGTATGCGGGGGTGGCTCGTGACAATTGATTGATTCAAGCTGCTATTTCATATGAATCGAAAGGTTTCTAAAATTGACATTTTTCATTTCAAGGCAAGAGGCATAAGCTTCTGGGAGAGTTTGCGGCCTCTGGATCATGAGCATTCTTGATAAATCTCCGCTCAAACCCCTAATGAAAACATCCAGAGCGCAATTTCTCTATGTTTCAGTTTTAAGCTTGTTCACTATAAGTGAGAATTGATGGTCCTCAACAGTATAGAATTCATCGATTGTCTTCTCCTTTTCTTCCAATACTTGCAATCGTTTATCGATTTTTCCAGGTAATTCAATCTGTTTATTTATGCCTCCCGTAAATTGAACGAACGTAGCTTAGATCTGATAAATTTTTCTTTAAAAAGATACTTCGTTTCGTTATACTCGATTGCGCTATGGGTTACGTTATAAATTAACAAAAATGAGAGAAACCATCCCTGGGATGGTTCGTACTCCGACCCAGTTACCGTTTTGATTTTTAGGTTACTCTTAGGATCACTGATAACTAGCTTAATGACTATAACTAACATTTATGACACCTTGTTAATTGTTATAGACAGAATAATACTTTGTTGGAATTCATTGTTTTAATATTCACAAGCGCCTTCCGTTAATTGCAACATGGCTCCTCACCCTTCAGGCGTTTGTGCTAACGCCGAGCCTGCTGATGGCGATTTTGCTCTCCAATCCACGGGAGCCGCCCCATTCTCCTCCTCATTCTAGCATATCTGCCGACTGACGCGCCTCCACTGTGCTTACACGTACTCTGAGGATAGCCCAATTACCGAAATCTTTCTTCGTCTCGATCCATCTACATCTGTTGATGACGTAATTAGTTACGTGAGGCAGAAGAGTGGGGCTGATGACTCTGCACTCCTCCGTTTTCAGCTTCTTGGTTCTCGTAATTCTCGTGGAATCATGTCATCTTTCAAGTTGATATCCTCCGCAGATCTTTTTGGGATAATGTCTGCCCCCGATTTCTGGCCTGAGAATATAATCGCACATGAATGTGTGCCCCATCGTACGGTCGCAGGCGGCACTCACAATAGAGCCACTGTCAATAACCAAAAAAACTAAGCACGCTATCCCTTTACTATCAAAATGTAAGGGGATTAAGAACAAGAATAGGCCAGCTATTTCAGGCTTCTCAAGCCTGCAGTTACGATGTCATCGCTCTGACCGAAACTTGGCTTCATCACGGTTTTCATGATGCTTAAATTTTTGACGATTCCTATCAGGTTTTTCGCAGTGATAGATATTCTGACTCTGTAGCTCTTGGTTGCGGTTGCATTCAAGTCCCACTTGGGACTGCTGCTTGATTAATATTCCTTCTTTCTCCGATACGCTCATAATTGAGCTCTTAACTCTTAAGCTCTCTCTTTTTAAGAAGAACTTTTTCCTGCTCTGTTATTATATTCCTCCAAATTTGACAAACCCCGTTGATGAACACGGTCGCAGTTTCTTTGACATTTTAATTCTTAGCTTAAATGTTCAATAGGTATTGAACACTGATGACGATTACTGCTTTCCCTTAAATTGTCTTACTGTTAAAGAATCCCTTTTTCTTGACGCCATCTCCTCCATTGGTTTACACCAAATGAGTGATGTAAAGAACTTTATGGGAAGACAGTGAGATCTTTTCTTTAGTTCTGACTCGAGTAACACTATAGTCGAATCGGCTTCTCGTAGCTTATCCGCTATGGACAGTTTGCATCAGCCCATTTTCATCTGTTTTTGCTACGATGGTTCTAATACTGCCCATACCCATCTACAATGTGGTATAATGGAACCTCTAAATGCAGTGCGCCCGACATAGCCGACAACTTTGCATTATTTTTTGAGGGCGCCTTTTCATCTGACGACTTTGTGCCTTCCCTGGATCATTGTGTTTGGTCATATCCAAGACCGTCCCGCTGCCTCCATTACCTTGCCCATTATATCTCGTGATATTATCATGGATGGTATCAATGAGCTTAAACTTGACTTTTCTTTTGGTCCTGATGGTGTTCCACCTGCGTTCTTGAAATCCTCCTCTGACGCCTTACTCACTCCGCTGGTACTCATCTTCAACAAATCTCTTTAGGCCGGAAGATGTCCTTTATTATGGAAGAGGTCCTTTATAATTCCCGTTTATAAAAAGCGGCATAAAAATTTAATAACAAATTATAGACCAATCGCAAAACTTTCCTTCATATCCAAGTTGTTCGAATCTGTTATATATTCGCAGCTTGTTGGGTAGTGTAAAGGGTAAGTCTCATCTAATCAGCATGCTTGAATTTACATCCCACATAATCTTTGCCTTCCAGCGAGGTCTCCAGACCAACTGCGTCTACACCGACTTTAGCAAGGCGTTTGATAAGCTCCCTCACTCTGATTATGCTTAAATTGGAAAATCTGGGTTTACCGCCCTTATTGCTCGACTGGATCCGCTCTTACTTAAAAGATAGATCATACCGAGTATCTTTCCGTAACACTTTATCTAGATTTATGAGAGCTTCATCTGGTGTACCGCAGGGTAGCCATATGGGGCCGTTGCTGTTCATTCTTGCCATTGATGACATTGTCCCTCTGATTAGGCACTCCAAAGTCTTAATCTATGCAGATGATATGAAGATCTTCTCATGTGTTAGAAACAGTTATGATTCTTCTTGCATTCAGGATGATTTGAATACCTTCAAGGTTTGGTGAGCCTTTAATGTCCTGCAGGTTAACCTAGATAAATGTGTAGTTATGTCATTCTCTAGGAACCCCAATCAGCTCGTCTTTGATTATACCTTTGCTGAAACTACCATCCGTCGTGTTGAGTCCGGTACTGACCTTGGTGTGAAGCTAGACAAAAAACTCGATTTCACTCTGCACATAAACTATATCGTGTCTCGGAGTAATTCAGTTCTGGGTTTTGTTAAACGGTGGTCAAGGGAGTTTCCTGATCGACTGACCCTTATTCACTTGTTTTTCTCCTTGGTTAGACCGGTTCTCGAGTATGAAACTCAGGTTTGGTCACCTTGCTATGCCGTTCATTCTAAACGCATCGAGTCGGTGCAGCGGAACTTTGTTAGATTCGCAATAAGGGACCTCCATATGAGGATCGCCTCCAATTGCTTAATATGCAGTCGTTGGAAGAACCACGTAGAATTGCTGACCTAGTATTTATTCACCAGCTTTTGAACTCGAATATAGATTCTCGCACTCTCGCAGGTTTGGTTACTTATAGGCATACCCCGTATTGCTGAAGGAAATTGCCTTTACTACATGTTGTCCATTCTCGGTCTAACTATGGTATGCATGAACCTATTAATCGCATGTGTAGAGCTGTGAATATGTGCCCTATTTTTAACCTGCCTCTTACCAAGCATTTGCTTAAACGATCTCTGTTATCTGTGCACCCCTGACTATGGTGTTTGGACGTGTTTCACTTTTTTGTTTACTAATATTCTTCTTTTCATGTTGGTGTGGGAGCCTCATTCACCTCAATATATGTTATATTCTCGTGAATAGGTCAATTGATTCCAGGCTTCTGCCTGTGAAGTGCGCCTTCTGAGTTAGAAGATTCGATAATCCACTTTTAGGACACTTGTTGTTCATTATATGTTAGAAGAGCAATTGGTCGGGATTTCACAAGCACCTTCCGTTTTGTTCACTTTTAGTTGCTTCACTTTCGTTGCTTCCTAACTGAGCGTACAAAAAAAAACAAAATTAACAAAATTTCATTTGTCGTCAATAAAAAAAATACCAATTTCGCGTTACGACTGAACTTTATTAACGCCCAATTACTTTTGACTAAAAATTTTACATTTCTGCTGTTTTGCGATCTAGAACAAACAAACACATTTTATTAAGTTACTTACTTAAATTATGCAGCGAGGAAGGATATTTCATAACCTAAACATTTTAAAAAGGTAAGCAAATTATAATTATACATTTAACTTAACTAAACTGAATTCCCATAGATTTGATAAAACGTTGAATTGACAGTGGGTTTAGCTTCCATTTGGACCTGCGTATTGTTTAATTACATGCGGTGTGTATTGTTTAATTACATGCGGCTATGCAATTTAAAAAACCCGCCAAGACCCACTTAAACAAAATTTAGTTTGCGCCGCCTGCAATGCCATTTTTCGTATGTGTGTAAGATTACCACACCTTTTTATAATTGCCACAATTTTTGGGGTTTAGGGAATATCCCTTAGTTTCTTCCTCGTAGAGATCAAAGTGCAAAGTTTTTTCAAGGGCAATCAATTGCGGTGATAATCTAGAAACTTTTTTTACCACGGACAGCTCTATGTAGCATGATCCAAATTTATCTCACCAACACCTCTTTATTCGCGCTCCATGATATAAGCCAAAAAGTACTGCTTATAAGCAAGCACTGTATTACGCTTAGGCATTGTTCTTGCACCCTTAAACTGAATGTTGTTCTTATTGTAGATGGAAAATTATTTATTTGCAAGCAGATATATATTTGGACATTTCATTATTTATTGTGTGAAGTCTCAAATACATGTTAACTTTGAACCCAAAGTATTGCGATGAGCTAAATTAAAAAACACAGAAAAGTCCATGGGCCTATGATGAAAACAAAACCTCAATGCCGGATCGGCTAACTAGTAGCTAATAAATTGAATATTATTTTATGCTCTTTCGGGCTCTTTGTGAAGTGGTTCGATTTTTTCTAAATCTTTTGTAACTTAAGAATATTCTTAACTATTGCAATAACTCAATATTAATAGCGGTCAATAAAAATCAGATCCGAAAAAATAGATTTAAATTTAGTTGAAAAACAAACACTTCAGACAAATTCCCAAAAGCTGGTAGCTCTAAAATTGGCCACATTCATTAATGATCTAAAATCAAATAAAATTTTTTACTTTGTGGGAAATTCGAGACATTGCAGTTCCTTCTAATAACTAAATAAATATCAAAAAAAATATAAAAAACCTTTCGAAGACGAGAGAAACAAACAATTCTAATATTTCCGGGCACATTTGGATGTTGAAGTTACATCTAGGTTTCAATTTTATAGGTTAGCGTCAAAAGATAAAGTAAAGCTAACACTTTAGAACATCTGTTAAGGAAGAACCTAAGTAGTGTAGCTTTTTTATCAAATATGTTTCCAAGAAATATTAATATTTTTTGTGCCAGTCGAGTTTAAACAGTCCTTACTCGAAATTTTTATAAATGGAACTATTAATAGGCAAACAAGAAATGAAAATTGGTTAATGTTAATGGGAGTAGTTTTTGCCTTGCCTGCAAATAGTTCTGTTTATGACTTTTATGTAAATGTTTGGAAATAGAATAATTACATGTGCACACAAAATACATGTAAGGAAATCTGAAAATTGATTTTACATTTAAGTAGGTCGTGAAAGCTAAAATACAGTCATCGGAAATTATCTCTATCAATAATCGACAAACATGGATGTAAATTTATGAATTTCGTTAGTCAATAAACTCACACTCAACTGAATTTAGTGCCAATTCAATTTGATAATTGACGAAATAGCTAAAATTACCCATACAGAGTTACTGCAACAATCATGAGTGTTCCCAACGTGGTCATATTTCTGTAAGAAGCTTTAACATATCATAAATTAAACCAATTCCCGGATCTGTTCATGAATTTATTTGCTGTGCATGTTAAGCCAATTATTTATGTAATATTAAATGCATACTAATTCATGCAATCAACATTGTCATTGGTATAGGGTTTTAGTTGACTGCGGTGTTTGACAGCATTTCTCTACACATTAAAGTGACATACTTGCTATAAAAAGCTTTATTAGAGTTGTTTTAATAATGAATTATAACATATCGTTGAATGCTACGTCCATAACACAAAATTCATGATTTCCATAAATTTAAACGTTTGTAATGGGCCTTATTAATCAAAGTGTTCAGGTATCCATTTGGTACATTATGTCAACGTTTTCGGGTAACGGAAACGAATAATTAAGCCAATAGTTAATTATAACAATATGTTAAATAATATTAATAATATTATAATGTCAGGGAATTGAATTTGATAATTTTCAAAGATAAGTGGTTTATGGTGCTCCATCTGCAAAAGAATTTAACAGTAAGCAATCGCGGGTGTTTAAAATGCCCAAAAAAATCTTAGTTTCATCCGCATAACACAGTATAGGCGATTAGCATATGATCAAGGATATCGTTAATGCAAATTATAAAAAATAATGGTATGAGGTGAGTACCCTGCGGTACACGAGACGTAACATTGATATCATTTGAATATGATTCACGAAAGCAGACTCGTTGAGTGCAATGACAAAAATATTATTTCACCCAGATGGCTAAATTAGTAGAAAACTCAAGAATCAAAAGGATCAATGCGGTTAAAGGCTTTGCTGAAGTCTGTAAAAACGTCATCAATCTGATAACCAGCTCCAATACCTGAAATGCAGTAACTTGAGAATTCTATCTTACTTAGAATTCTGACTTACCCTTCATAAAACCTTGCTGAAAGGAAATTACAAATCGTTTAGGGAAGAAGTAGAGGGTGTCGCAAATCAGCGCTTCATATTTTTTCCAATACTGCAAAGATTCGTAATGGGCCTATAGTTTGATTCACCTGTGTTGCTACCGGCTTATGCAGCGGATCGATTACAGAGAGTTTCTACGTTTTAGGAAAACTGCCCCAACAAATATATAAATTAAGCAGGTAGAAGAAAACCTAAATAAAAAAATAAACCCCTTCTCTCAACTCACGAGCTTAAAGTAATTTATTCGCTCACACTTAAAGGCAAATTTTACCGAACCATAAAATTTTGCGAATCTTTCGGTTGAACGTAATTGTGACGGATAAAATACTGGCAATTTTTTTTACAGTAGAATTAAACCTTCTAACTCAGAAAGCGCACTTCTGAGGCAGGAGCCTAGAATCAGTTCACATATTCACCAGAATATAGAATTTATTGAGGTGAATGAGGCTCCCACACCAACATGCAAAAAAAATGATCAAAACTAGACTACGTACAATATAACAATCAGGAGTGCACAGAGAACAGAGATCGTTTCAGTGAATCTATAGTAAGGGTTAGGTCGAAAAAGGGCACATATTCAGGGCTGTACACGCGATTTATGGGCTCGTACATAACATAGTTAAACCGATAATGAACGACATGTAGTAAAGGCAGTCTCCTAAGTCTATACAGGGTATGTCTATAAGAAACCGTATCTGCGAGAGCACGAGAATCTATGTTCGAGTTCAAAAGCTGGTGAATAAAGACCAGGTCAGCAACTCTGCGTCGTACCTCTAAAGAGTGTGTATTAAGCAATCGAAGGCGATTCTCATAAGGAGGAAGCCTTACTGGATCATTCATATCAAAGCTCCGCTGTACCAACTCGATGCGTCTAGAATGAACAGTAAGGTTACCAAACCTGATTTGCCTACTCGAGAATCGGTTTAACCCAAAGAAAAATATAAGTGAATTAAGGTCTGCCAATCAGAAAACTCCATTGACCAACGCTTGACATAACCCAGAACTAATATTACTCCTCAATATAGTTTATGTGCAGAGTGAAATCGAGCTTTTTGTCTAGCTTCACATCAAGAACAGTAACGGACTGCACGCGACCGATAGTAGTATCCACAAAGGTATAATTAAAGACGAGTTGACTGAGGTTCCTAGAGAATGACATACCTTTACATTTGTCCAGGTTAAGTTGCAGGCCATTTGATGCACACCAAACCTTGAAGGTATTTAAATCATTCTGAATGCAGGAATAATCATAACTGTTTCTAACGCAAGAGAAAATCTTCATATCGTCTCCATAGATTAAGACTTTGGAGTGTTTAACCAGGGGGAAATGTCGTTAATGGCAAGAATAAACAGCAGTGGACTAAGATGGCTTTCCTGAGGTACACCAGAAGAAGCCCTAACGACTCTAGATAAAGTGTTACGAAAGGATACTCGATATGTCCTATCTTTTAAGTACGAGGAGATCCAGTCAAGCATCAGAGGCGGGAAACCAAACTTTCTAAGTTGGAGCATACTGACGGAGTGAGGGAGTTTATCAAATGCCTTGCTGAAGTCGGTTAGTTATCGTCGATCTACCAGGCTGGAAGCAATGTTGATTAGCTCCTTACACGGCCCTACAAGCTGTAAATATATAACAGACTCGAACAACTTAGGTATGTAGGAAAGCTTCGCGATTGGCCTATAATTTTTAATCAAGTTTTTATGACCCTTTTTATAAACAGGAATTATAAAGAAACTCTTCCATAGCGTCGGAAATCTACCGGCCTGAAGAAACTTGCTGAAGACGGGTTCCAGCGGAGTAAGTAATGCGTCAGAGCAGGAGTTCATGAACGCCGTTGGAACACCATCAGGACCAAAGTCCATTTTAAGTTCCCTGATACTATCCATCATAATATCACGAGATATATTTGGCAAAGGAATAGAGGCAGCAGGACGCTCCTGGATTTAATCAAACTCTTCCAGGGAAGGCGCAAAATTGCTAGAAGAAAAGGCACTCTCGAAGAACAACGCAAAGTTATCGGCAGTATCGGACGCGTTGCAACTGGAGGACCCGCTATACCACATTGAAGATGGATATGTATCAATTTTCTTCTCCATAATTACAAATTTGAAACCAGGGTCACTGAAGTAGTTTGTATATATAGGATTGGACCAGGTTGAATTTAGGGAAGTCCCTTCAGTTGTGGGGCCTCAGATCCTATTCCTAAAAATTGTCTAGATACATTTTGTAGTTTTTTATTAAGACATCAAATATTTATTTTTTATAATATTTATTTTTATTTAACTTTTTAACCTTTCTAGTGGAAACAATCCGGTCTATTAACAATTTTTTGTATCCTACTTTACAATTAATACATAGATAGTTTGTTCATAATTTTCTCTGTATAGAGTACAGTATTTTATTGTCAATGAATGAATGATTATTATATATTTCAAAGTGTTTGTGTTTCACACTATTCAAAATTTATCGAAGTGTACAGGTTGACTAAAATATATTTGACAGTTATTTTATCTGTACAGTCTGAATGAATATTATTAAAGTGGATTTAAAAAAAATATTTTATTAATGATATAATCAAACTTATGAAATTTTATTTAAAAATTAAATATGTAGGTACTGCTATATTATTCCCCCCTCAGTGAAAACGTCCATTTTAAGTGAATCGTAAAATTAAGAATATGATGAATAATAATATGTTAGTAATAAAAAGTTATAATTGAAATTTTACTTTCTTTTTTAGCTTGTTTTTGATTGATGTAATAATTTGTTCCGTGTTTTCGATAAATGCTGGTTTTAGTCTGTCGACTGAAATGTTTGTAGCTTTAAAACGGTAATCGATTTGATAAAATTTGTCCAGTTTGTTTAATACTTTGAACGGACCTTCATATGGGTTTTGTAAGGAAGATTTGCTTCTGTCGATTCTAATTAAAACAAATTCTGTATCTTTTAAATCTTTAGGTACGTAGATTTTAGAATTTTGTTTTCGAGAATTTGAAGGTTTGAAGTTATTTATGCAAGATCTAATTTTACTTAAGAAATTTGATGGATCTTGAATTGTTGAATTGTTGTTAATGATAAATTCTCCTGAAATGCGAAGAGGTTGTCCATAAAAGAGTTCTGCTGGAGAACATTGCAAGTCTTCTTTAATCATGGTTCGGAAACCTAAGAGGACTGCAGGTAATTGTGTGACCCAATTATTTTGGCCGTCACGAGCGCGAATGGCTGCTTTTAATTGTAGGTGAAATCGTTCTATCATTCCGTTGTGGATGATCAGGAGTAGTGCGGATTCGATGTGATCCTAAAATTTTTGTAAATTCTTCGAATAATTTGGATTCGAATTGAGATAAACCCTGATCTGTGGTAATTTCTAGTGGAATACAAAAACGTGGAAAATATTGTTCGTATAATGTGTTGATAACTGTGCTTGCCTGTATATCTTTGATTGGATAAGCTTCTGGCCAACGAGTAAATCTATCTATTATTGTTAGAATGTAAGAATATCCATTTGAAGACGTTAAAGGACCTACCAAATCTAAATGGATATGTTCGAATCTTGTTTTGAGTAGTTCAAATTTACCAATTTCGGATTTTGTGTGTTTGGTTAATTTGGCTTTTTGGCAATTGGCACAATTTTTAGTCCAATTATTAATATCTGTATTCATTCCAGGCCAAAAGTACTTTGAAACAATAGATTTTCGTGTTGTTCTAATTCCTGGATGAGATAAATTATGTATGGTATTAAAGATAGTTTTTCGAAGTTCTTTGGGTATATATGACCGTGAATTTTTAGTAGAAACTTCGCCCAAATGTCAGACTCAGAAGTGTTTAATTTAATTTTAATAAGTTTATATTTTGAATTATCTGGTCTGTTATGCTGAGTTATTAAAAGATGTGTAAGTTCTTTATCAGTATTTTGGTACTCAGCGATAGTTTTTAAATCAAATTTGGTATTGTTATGTTTTGAATGTTCGAAATTTTCGATAGAAATTCTAGATAAAGTATCTGCTACTGTATTTGATTTGCCTTTGATATGTCTGATATCTGAGGTAAATTGAGTTATATAGTCCAGATGTCTAGTTTGTCTTGGACTTCTTTCTGTTTTAGACCATATTGCTGTAATGAGCGGTTTGTGGTCTGTAAAAGCTGTAAATTCTCGATCTTCTAGAAAATGTCTAAAATGTTTGATGGCTAGATATAATGCCAAAAGTTCTCGGTCGAATGCTGAATATTTTATTTCTGCTTCTTTTAACTTTTTAGAGAAAAATGGAATTTGTTCCCAATGGTTTGCATTGGATTGTTGGAGAACTGCACCAACAGCGCTAGCAGAAGCGTCTATAGTTAAATTGAATTTTTCATTTTCAATAGGATGAATTAATAAAGTTGCTTTTGAAAATGATTGTTTAATTTTGTTAAGTTGATGTTCACATTCTGCTGGCCAAGAAAATTTTTAGAGTTATTTGGTTTCTTTTTGAGAAGTAGGGTCAAATGAGTGTGAATTGGGTTTAGTAATTTGGCAAGATTTGGAATAAATCTATGGTAATAATTAACCATCAATATAAATTGTTGAATTTGTTTAATGGAATTTGGAGAAGAAAAATTGTTAATAATTTGGACTCTGTCTGAAGGTAAGATCCCTTCTTTAGTTATTTTATGACTGAGGAAGTCCAAAGATCCAACTCCGAAAATGCATTTGGATGGATTGATATTGATTCCGAATTCTGATAGTTGTTTAAAGTTTGGTTTAAATGATTTTGATGTTCGGATTCAGATTTACTGGCAACTAAAATATCGTCAATATAGACAAAAGCAAAATCTAAATTTTTAATGATTTGGTCCATGAATCTTTGAAATGTTTGTGCAGCATTTCTTAGACCAAATGGCATCCTAGTGAATTCAAATAATCCGAATGGAGTTGTAATTGCTGTTTTGTGTATGTCTCCTTTAGCTATTGGAATTTGGTGGTAAGCTCTTACCAAATCAATTTTTGAGAAAATGGTGCAACCGTTTAAGTTCATTGAAAAATTTTGTATGTGTGGTAATGGGTATCTATTCGGAACTGTGATTGCGTTGAGTCTGCGATAATCTCCACATGGTCGCCAATCTGTAGTATTTTTCTTTGCTACTAGATGCAGTGCAGAAGATACTGAAGAAGATGATAATTGGCACAGACCTAATTTAACCATGTGTTCAAATTCTAATTTTGCAATTTTGTATTTATGTCCATCTAAACGTCTTGGACGAGAAAAAGGTAATATTCCTTTAGTTTCTATGCGATGTACAACGTTATGTTTAACTGGAATATCATAACGAGGTGGTTGTGTTAATGTGGGAAATCTTTGCAAAATTTTACCGTACTCATTACTGATTGCGTAGTAACGAGGAGTTGGAGTATTTGCATTTACCGTGATTCCACTAACGCTTAATGTTGTTGTACCGTCGAGTAATCTTTTGTTTTTTAAATCGACCAGTAAATTAAATTTTTTTTAAAAATCGGCTCCGATGATGGTTGACATTAGCAATTATAAATGGGAAAATGAATTCTCTCCTAAGACCGAAATCTACTTTAAGTAGTTTTGTACCATAAGTGTTAATGGTAGAACCGTTTACTGCGGATAAATATAAGTTAGGGTCTTTGTTAAATTTTCTAAAGAATTCGGTAGGTACTACTGAAATATCAGCACCTGTATCTATTAGAAATTTGAATTTGTTTTCTTTGTCAAAAATGAATAAACGTTTAGAAATGTTATTATTAAATATATTGTTCACTGAGGGAATAATAAATTTTTTTGATTATTAATAGTTTTGAAAGAACACGGCGAAATGCATTTATTCGCTTTGGTACCATATTTATTGTGGTATGTACCAACAATAAGAATTGTTATCTCTAGATTTTGAAACTTGTCTGTTATGCGAATTGTTTCTAGAGAATGAATGATCTCTCGATCTGTTGCTAGAACGTGAATAAGAAGGTTGGTTTTGACATGATAATCCTTTTATCAAATTTCCGAGATTTTCTAAATTGTTTTCTAAATTATTTATTTTTGTTAAAAGGAAATTGTTATCTATAAATTTGTAATTTAGTGTTGTACCTTACCTTACTTGTAGAAAGTACCTTACCTTGGGTAGGTTTTTAAAATTTCGAGGTCACTAATGCTGCGAGCGGAGCGTTGTATCGTACTCTACAATTATAACATAGAGTACAGTATTTTATTGTCAATGAATGAATTATTATGTGTTTGCGTTTCACACTATTCAAAATTTATCGAAGTGTGCAGGTAGACAAAAATATATTTGATAGTTATTTTATCTGTACAGTCTGATTGAATATTATTAAAGTGGATTAAAAAAATATATTTTATTAATAATATAATCAAACTTATGAAATTTTAATTAAAAATTAAATTTGTAGCTACTGCTACAGTCACTATGCAAGTTATTGCGAACACTATCAAGGTATTCCAGCGTAAGTAGGTTTTCCATAGTCTAATATTTGAGTCTTAAGGCCCCGAAGTTCTCTAGTATACCACGGAGGAGAGCAGCAGGATCGTAAATTCTACTAGAAAACACGGATACGCATTCGTCGATATCAAGATCAGAGTAGTTTTAAATCAAAAACGAATTGATCCAAGTTGGCATCACCAGAATTAGAACGATCGTAACAGAAAGAAATGAAAATGGGCGGGTGTAAACTGTCGATAGGGGATAACTTATGAGAAACCGATTCGACTAAAGTGTTACTCAATTCAGAATAAAAGATAAGATCTAACTGCCTTCCCATAGAGTTCTTTACATCAGTCATTTGGTATAAACCAGAGGAGGAAATGGCGTCAAGAAAATGGGGGTCGGAGTTGGATCAATACGTTGAGCGGCAAGTCCAACATGCCATAGGTCCCGGGTTCGACATCAGATGACTCCGTGAGCTTTTATTAAGAAATTAAAATAATCCACTCCGTCTCTGGGCTGTTGTCTAGCTCGCAGCAATGCAAAAACAAGACTCAAGTTTCCTCACTTCCCTTACCCTAATTCCCTTTCGGCCAAAATCATGCTAACGCATCAAAGGGTTGTCCCCTAGGATTTGCCCACATCGTACAAAAAAAAAACAAACAAAAACATAGCAAGACAATTTAAGGGAAGGTAGTCGTCGGAAGGGCGTCTACAACGTGACCCAGAGCGTCGACTAGAGCCATCATGCCGGGGGACAATGTCGGTAGACAAGACGGAGGCACCAGAAACTTCGGATGCATTTATATTAGCAGCAGTCAACCAGGAACCAAGATCCGCTCTGATATGTTTAACGTTACGGCGGAGATCATCAAAAATCGGCATCATCGGCTCCCAGTTGGTCGCCAGTGTAAACGGAGATCCATCCACACCAGAAAGCGTCGACCGAACGTCATCGAAAATAGCTGATAAAAGGAATAACCTAGATGAGAGATCATGAGTTCTCTCTAGCAGAGATTCAGAGCTAGATTTAAGGTTCTCCACAACAAGAACGAGTCTATCCAACTTGCTGCTCAAGCAGCCAAGAAAGTTATCAACAACAGTCTGCAGAGATGCCCAGTTATAAGACATACTATTAATTTTATTGGCGACGAAAGACTGCTAAGAAGAAAGCAATTCTGCAATGCCCTTCATAAGTCGAAGAACATGACAAGGCTTAACATCAAGGCATTCATTTCACGTAGTAAGTGCTGTCGCAGACGATCTTGAAAGGAGTTTCAAACAAGCAGCATGAAACGAACCACCACAGGCACCATCGCAAATTATTTCATCCTTGGAAATCACCGAGGAGCAAGCCCTACACGTTGCCCTATTAGAAGAAGTAGAGGGAACAAATAAAAAGACAAGGTCAGCAGACGAAACAGAATAATAAAACTACAAGCATAAATAAAAAACTAAAGAATAAATAAATAAAAATTAAATGGAAATATAAAATATGCGTAATTAGTGCAGATAAAGTCGCAGGCTCCAGATATGCAGTCTAAAATCTATATTCAAAAAGAGAAATAATTTAAGGGAGGCGAATTAATAAAATTAGTTTACCCGGGAGCAAATTTGAAATTGAGGTTGTTATTTAATGATATAAAAGAGATTAAAATTAATTATAGGAAACTCAACAGATCACCGAATTAGTAGAATGCCGGACAGACTGCACAGTCAAATAAATCAGCAACTTCAATAGCACGACCGAACCAGGCAACAATTAAGATTGGTGGCAGTGCAAGTCAACTAAAGTTTTCACTATTCAAAAAGTGCAAGTGTTCCGGAGATATAGCACCAGCTTCAAATGTCACACAGGATCAATAGAGATGGCGTCAAGCTTCAAATGTCACACAGGATCAACAAGCATAAAACAAAACAAGAATCAAACAAGAAAACAATGAAATTAATTATGAAAAACAGATAAATACACTGCAATAAAAAGTTGACAACCGCACTACTTCATATATGTACATCGAAAAAGGGGTGCCGAGTCAAGAAATGACAAAACCAAAAATGAAATTCAATATGTCATTTCTATTTAAACGAAAAAATACCTAAAAACTAAATAATTTAATAACAGCAAGAGTAAAAGATAAATTCAAATAATAATTTTTTTTATGTATAATGTCACTTAAGTTGGCACAATCATTATAATGTAAAAATCCTACAAAACTCTAGCTACCCTAAAAAATTTACAATATCCGCAACAAAAGGACGCAATAGTTAACGATCAAAAAGAACATAAGAAATGAGACGGAACGTTACTAGAAAGATGTTTTGTAAAAACGACTCTAAAACTTGAAGGCAAAAAACACATGATTGTCTGAGTGTTCCCAGAGGGTAGATGCAGCACCGGGCAAAGTTCCTACTTCAGGAACCACTACTCCTAAGCAAATGACCTCTCCGTAAAGCCGTTCGCCACTTTTCTTGTCCTCCGGGAGCACTCATCCAAACATGTTCTAAACGAACGCACAAAAATTTCGAACCGATTAGGGTCCCGCAAGACCAGTCTGCAGAGTCATTGACGTCTGCAAACTGCTCTCATCATCCTCCCAGTTCTATGATTCCAACGTGAGACTTGTCCTCCCCGCAGCACTTGCAGCAATACCAAAGCGAGGATAAGCTTCGTGGACAACCTGCTGCAAGTCTGCGGCCTGTTATTCCCAGTGAAAGACGAGGCTTCCGTTCCGCACCGACGATAAAGGTTGTCAATAGAAGTTGAATATGTCGGCCTTCGTTGCCAAGAACTCCAGACGTAATCGCCTCTTCAATCTGCCAACGAAATGGTTCTTAAGTGCATGTATGTGAAACTGTGGGTTAGTGGGCTGTTGCAAATCCTCCGTAAACTACAAGTCATGAACTGACGAATTTTTCGCACATACATAAGGCCAAAGTGGTCTGTCATTTCGTTTAATTTACATTGCTTCTTATGGCAGCCCGGGGGTGATTTTTCTTTAAACTCGCCTTAATGTCTTAACTATTGCTACTATGAAAAAAATGTTTTGTTTTACTTGAAGTTTTCGATGAAAATTTTTTTTGCGACTGAAATTTTCACGTTTAATCAAAGATTTCTTGTTATTTTGCTTAATAAAGTGTACATTGTGTTACTTTATTAAAAGATAATTTAGTCTGCTTTAAGTTAATATTAGTCTTTTTTTCCTAGAACTAATAGTTTTGGTGGTATGGCGAGTTTAAGGAAAAATCACACCCTGGCTACCATAAGAAACAATAGGTCTATTCCACCGATTTTCGTGCGCAAACTTTCTGTGTAAATACTTACTTATGTGGTGAGAGAAAAAGTGTACACAAACCAAAAAGTCGAGGGAACATGTTTCATGCAAACTCGTAAAAATCAAGAAGAAGGAAATTCACGGAACACACGGAATTTATTTGAACCGCAGTTCTAATTATAAATTGTTAATCTAACTAATTTTCAATCACCAAATTTTGCTTATTAATAACTTTATGCAATCAATCCACTAATTCACTATGAAACAGACACTCAACCTAACCTCACTTTCTAAACAAAAGCACCGAACAGCTGTTTGTACTTTTGCAAGAAACGATGGCCGATCATGCACCAGCTAAAAAGTTTGGGTAAGTTCGTGCAGCAGGGGAGCATGTGACGTCGATTTTTTCTCCGCCATTTTTCCTGGCACGAAGCGCTATGGAACGCAAAATGTGTAAGTTCGTGCTCATGCTGTTCTGATCAGGGAACAGACCTAATGTAAATATGACCATTCAGTAAGACAATTTTCGACCACATACAAAAGTCCAGTTCATGGTTCGTATTTTACGGTGGTTTTGCCTTGCCGTGATCCGCATACAGAACAGATGAATTGTCGATTTAGCAAGCTTTAGAATAAAGCTTATCGAGCAATTCAGAGCCCCAGTAAAAACGACGGTCTTGTTATGTGTGAATGTCGGGCAGATAGGCTCTTTGAATTCGTCGATCGATATGTGACAGCTGGTTTGGATGCAGGGCGGATGGCTGTGATAGAGCAGTTTGAATGCCACATCAGAAATGCAAAAAATAATAAAATTAAAAAAACAAGAAGTTGATGGGAATCCAAATTAATTCTCTGTGAAAGAAAAAGAAAGAAAGCGAGATTAGTTAAATCTGTAAAAAAGAATAAATCTATTTTGCTAAAAATAGCGCTTTCATGCTGCTTAAAACAGCCCGAAACAGCATAAAATAATAAGGAATTTTTTATGGAAAAAAATTTATACAGAAATATATTAAAAAATTACTGAAATTAAAATAGATACAATAATCTGAAAAGCAGAATGACTTTCCCTGACGAGCTCACTCTATTTATATCATTCAAAAATCAATGGTTCCTAAGTTCCGTTGCTGTTTTTCGAATGGTATTTCTTATGAGAGCAAATGAAGCAGCTGATACTGTCAGTAAATTTTGATAGGAATGTGACTAGGTGAGCTTCTTAAGGTTTAGGTTAGGAATATATTAAATAATTTTGTCAATTTATAGGGATTAGCAACTGAGCAGGAATTTTAGGAAGCTGGGATGTGGAATTAGTACATGTAATATAGATTATGTTGGTTAACGATTTTAATTTTGTCTTTTCATAGGTTGAGAAATCAACATCCTACCGCCTCCACAATTAGAAACGATAAATGTTCACCATTATCTACACCGAACGACAGCAACACAAAACAGAAAAGGCAAACTTACTACTTTTTACTTGAAGTTTGATTTCAATATTGCCTTCTGCTGTTTTTTCAAATCTGAGTGTGCACGCAAAAACTGCGATTTGCTGCGGATATATTATTCCACGGAATGATTTGCTCGCACACCTCCTTCCAAAGTCCAGGAAAAGATTACTTACTACTAGATAACCGGCTCCCTAAAATACCCAGCTAGTCTTGAAATCGTAACACTGGCACCACAGTAAAACGAAATATATCCAGATTTTAAAGTCATAAGAATATACATGCAAATAAAGAGTACAGGTAGTGTGCAGTCATTTACTCCTGTCAAAATTATTTAAGAGAATCAAATATTTCTGTCAAAATTCTGTTCTCATCCGGAGAGAATCACATACTCCTCTCAAGGAAGTACCGCCAAATCTTGTCGAAGAGAAAAATGTACCAAAAAGTACGACCAATAAAAAGAGTTCATGTGAATCACATGACTGAGTTAGTTATTTAGGTGCGTAAACTGTCAATGTAGTATTCTGATCTTTTAATGAGCTAAGTACCTTTGATATTTGTAAATGCATATATGAAAAGTATACGTGTCTCTTATCCAGAAACTCTCCCGGAAAACAAATTTTTAACTCTGATTGCAGGGTTGCCCGATACGGGAAATAAACAAAAGCAACCAAACATTTTTCACTACTTTGTTTGAAGCCGTTTATTTAGTAATAGTAATCTTTGGTCCAGGCTTCATGTTTGGTATCTTTTGGGACCGTTTCTTGACCTTTATTACGGAAACATTCTGCGCTGGACTACTGAAGTTTGCTGTTCGGGTTTTACTTTGACTTGCCGTGTTTGTGTAAGGATTCTTATTCATGGCCTTTTAGCCAGCCTTTTTGTGCTGTCTGAAGCCAAAGGGTGGCCCCAAAGGTTGGAGTTTTTGTGGAGGTGTGACCATCCGTAGACAATCCCTGATGTTGGTGTCCTTTTCTTTGCGCTTTGGTACTACTTCAGACTCTGATTTCGAGAAGCTAAGATCTGGGAAAAAGTCATTGAAAAGTAGGATCTCTAATGATGGTGATGACATGTTTGTTTGCGTTTTGTTTATAAAAAGAAAATAATAATAAATAAATAAAAAAATTAATAATGAGAGTTTGTATCTCACCAAAGAATAATAATAAAACAAAAATTAATAATAAGGGGATAAATAGGAGAAGTGAACACGTTTTACACTTCTTGGCAGATGACAGACAAGGAATTGGCAACTAGCTTTAGGGTATATTAAGATAGGTGAGTTGTTAAAAGTATTTTCTAGTTCCAGTTGGTGATGAGATGTGTAAATATTTTTTGGGATTTTTTTTCATTTTTGCTACTCTAGCCTTATTATGATAATGGACTCCAATAATTCGACCTAATGGCCATTGGAATGGTTGATATTGATTATTGAGTATTTGGACTAAATGATTGAGTTGAAGATTATTGTCTGTTGTCATCGATTTTATTCGCTGTTGCAGGCTATCACATGTTTCTTCCTGTTAGAAAGTGTCATGGTGTTAACATAGCAAACAATGGCCGACAATTTACGCAAGCCTCAATTTGTCGCTAGGTATATAAATACTTATACTTAAACAGGCTTTTATAATGTTATGGTTACGAATTCTTGACATTTTAGTATCGATAGGACCGGTGCAGTCAACTAGTAGTATTTCGGGCATTAATAAGCCAATATTTGTTAAAATTAAATTTGATGCATTTAGAATTAAATAATTGGATTAAATTAAGTGACTTTTGTTTGAAATAGTTTTATTTTGCCTTTAATCTTTGTATTCCTGGGAGAAAGTAGTTTATTGTAATATTACTGTAATTTCTGTTTCGGCGATTTGTAGTTCTTTGACAATAAGTTATTTGTCGAGTTTTTAACTTTTTCCAAACGACCATTAGAAATTAAAGCCTTCCTGTTTCACTTACTTGTATCGTACATTTTCACACTTGAGTTTGCTGGCATCGCTAATTAATCCCATTAATACCCAAGCCAGTTTAGTATCTTGAGCTGTAGGATTTCCATTGCTTGCTCGTATTACTTCGCTTTCAATGATTTGGGCGTAAATGTCAGCCCTAAGTAATGCGTCTATAGCTCCTGCTAATTTTAAGTTGGATATTTGTTCCCATATTTATATCTTGATTTGCTGTGAAGACGTCAATAATTTTTTTCAATACCAATGTGAAGGCTGACGTTTGAAACTTAATATTTAGTGTGTTAAGCTGGACAGTCACTTGAGAGGTAGTATGGGCAGTCTGTGTCTTTCCTAACCCAGATTGGTATGAGTTTTTCTTATATTAAGTTGTCGGTAAACAGCTTCAGTAATTAACTGACTCTCAGGACTTGTGATTTTCCCTTTTGGCCTTGCCCTTGACTTCGTGGTGTTGAAAATAGTACTCTCTTTAAAATGTTTGCAAAGAATGCTTCAGCTTGAGCATCAGTATCGGAGATTGTATTCTCCTGTGATTTAGTGGTTTTTCTCTAGAATTGGAATGTAGAGCCTGCTGCTCTAAGTGTAAGAGAGTGTGATTTTTCTTCTGACATTGTAAACATCTCTTTATATTAACACAATCTGTTGTACTAAAACCCCGTTTTTGTTGTGAGATGGTGATTTTGTTTACATTGAAAGCATGCAATATGTTTATTTCACTGTATAAGTATGTTTTCCACTTGTAGTTGCGTTTTGAGTTTTGTTGCCCTTGCACTCTTGAAGTGCTTTATAGTTCAGATAGGAGACTCTAAAAAGGTTATGAATAAAAGTTTTTTTCACTTGTTTTTGTTCCCATTGCCAATGGGTTTCTTGTGAAAACCTTTATATAATAGTGTACACTAAAATGGCGTCCCACACATCTGTGAAAACGTCCAAAGCCCGAAGTCCATGTAAGCATTCAAAGTGAACCAATAATTACACATTTTTGAAACATATTGTATATTAATGAACATACTTAAACATGAATTCGTACAAAGTTATATAAGATATGAAGCTAATCCCTATAATAAATAATACATTAAAAATAATTTGATTTTCTTTATTTTTCACAGGAAACAAAATTATTTTTTAGATTCAGTTTTGCCCAACTTAAAAATTACAAAATTGAAGTCAGAAGCTGAAGAACTTTAATACTTCTTCCACAGTCCTTTAACAGCAATAACTTTTTCAATGCATCTCAGCATGTTTTCTAATAATTTGAATACATAGTCCGGGGAGATTCAATACCACTGCTCTTTTGTGTGCAGTGGGATTCACACAAAGTGTTAATTGATGATTGAAGAGAAACATTTATTTATTAGAATTATAAACTAAACTGCAAACTAAAAGACAAAGAAAAATCAGCAAGAGCCATCGAAGGAAGGCGGTTGACACCGTCCACGATCCCGCATCAACCAAGACACTTTATAAGTATACCTCCCAACTGCAGCCTGGAGAGATTACAATCAAAATTGGCGAAGTGTTGGTTGAAGGGGCGAGATATCGATGTGATGGGCTCGTGCATCGCATACAGAGTTCGGTGACTAGCGACGTGCAGGAAGTTGCGATTCCTCAAGGTGCGTTGCGGGATAGAGATGTTCCAGTAAATCGGGTGAATTTATTGTTCCCTACAATAAATCGAACAAAAATAATAGTTTAGAGATGTTACGCCTCTTTTCAAGGTCAAAGCAAATCAGCTCCAAACGATCAGTATAAGAAGGAAGTAACCAGTGATCAATCCAGGGAAGTCCACGGAAAGCAAACCTAAGGAATCTGTGCTGCACTGCCTCGACGTGGTTGACATGAACGGCGAAATAGGGAGCCCACATAGGGCTGGCGTATTCCAAAAGGGTTCTGACGAAGGTACAGTAAAGAAGTTTGGTTAGGTATGAATCATCGAGTTCCTTCGACTATATTTTAATGAAACCCAACATCAAGTTAGCCCTACCAACGATCGAGTTCACATGATCCTCGAATGAAAGGCGAGAATTGAGGACCATGCCCATGTTCTTTATCTCATCAACCCTGCCCAAAGTAACGCCATCGATGGTGTAGTCAAAGAGGAAACAACGTATTTTTCATGAGAAGGTCATAACGGTACACTTGCCAGCATTTAAAGGAAGGCAATTGCCCACACACTAATCGCAGAACACAGCCAGGTCAGAGTGCAACGTACTGCAGTCTGCTTCGTGGAAAGCAGTGTGAAAAATCTTAGCATCGTCCGCATAACACAGAATTTTACTGCGGCTCAGGAAAGCAAACATCGTTAATATATAGGACGAAGAAAAGTGAGCCAAGGATACTGCCCTGTAGCACCGAATTGACAAGCATTTATCCGGAAAGAGCTTCCCGAATCAGGGTACAACCAGACAGGTAAGAGGATAACCAGTGGACATAGCAGGAAGGAAACCCAAGAAGAATCAATTTAAAGACCAGGAGACCATGGTCAATCGACGATTTCGATGGCTGGTAAAGAATAATTAATGAATTCAAGGAGGTTTGTAGTCGTATACTTCCCCCTGAGGATGCCATGCTGGAAGGACCCCATGAAAGGCTTGCAGTGAAATCGAAGAACGTCACTGACGAAAGATTAAAAAACCTTCGCGGAATGGTACAGGCTGGCAATCGGTCGGTAGTTGGAGACGTCTGACCTACTGTCTTTCTTATGGAGAGAAATCAACACAGAAGTCTTTCAAAGTTCAGGAAAGCGGCCGGATTGCAGGAACAGATTGAAAAATTGACAAAGAACACTAGCAATAGATAATTGGCATTTCTTCTGACAGGAAGCCGGTATACCGTCGGGAACAACAGTGAAGCTCTCCGCCAAATTAGATAAGTGTTCAGCAACGTGTCCATGATCGAAAACTGAATCTTTAGGCTCAAGAAAGGTGGACAGGAGCCGCGTCAAATGGGTAAAATTAGAGGTGGAAATATCACAAAGGGAAGCACAGAAAGAGGTTCGGAAAAAATCCGCGAAAAAATTATAAATTGTGGGAGCATCGTCACTCTCACAGTCGCGCTTCGAGTTAATAAATCTACAAAACAAGCGTTCATAGCTGCATTCAAGCGATTTGTTGCCAGGAGAGGAGCAGTGGCTCACGTATACAGCGACAATGCCACCAATTTTGTGGGAGCCAACAAAATATTACAAGATCTTCACAAGCAAAAAGACTATCAGAATGAGGTACAGCAAGTCTGGAAGCTGGAGTAAAGGCTGTAAAACATCATATGTGCCGTGTCATCGGAGAAAACAAACTAACTTACGAAGAAATGTGCACCCTCATGAAACAGATAGAGGCCTACCTGAATTCACGACCCTTTCGCCCTCTATCAGAAGACCCAGAGAGCCTTGACGTTTTAACACCAGGACACTTCCTAACGGGTTCAGCACTACTCACTTTACCTCAGAAAGATCATCTCGAAAAGAATCTCAACTTACTCAACAAATGGCAACGAGTAGAAAGAATGTACCAGGAATTTTGGAAAAAGTGGTCTGCAGAATACCTATCAAGACTTCAGCAACGGCCCAAATGTGCCCAAAGGCAGCCAGACTTGAATATTGCTAATCTTGTACTCATAAAGGATGAGCAGTTACCGCCAACCCGCTGGGCATTGGCCGCATAATCGAAACGCATCCCGGAGATGATGGGTTAGTCCGAGTGGTAACCCTTAAGACAAAAGGGTTAATAATGAAACGACCAATTACAAACGTCTCATTATTACCAATACTTGACAACCAAACAGAAGAAACTATCGGCTCCACAACAAAATCAAATTCAAGTGGGGAAGCCGGTCAGGGCCCAGGCAGGCTAGTAAATACTGCCCCGAAGGATCTTAGGGAAGTTATACAACGAAAACGGCATCCTGAAAACATGCAAGAGCTGAAAACAAATTCAAAACGCAAAAGACGTGACCGCACGATACCTGGGATTTCGAACACATTCAACAACTCATTTTTAGGCTGGATAACATTAGCACTTCTAATTCTCTTAGTTGTAGGACAAGATAATAAAAGATCATACAAATTAACAAAGTTCAATCGGCAAGAAGGAATTTACTTTGAAGATGTCTCAACAATTCAGTTATACTCTAGTGAATGGTGAATAGTCATCTACTACAACTTATCGGTGTACTGGAGAGAATTCTGTGGAATTAAGAAGTCCCTAAGTCAGTTATCCGAAATATGTGAACTGAATACTTGGTTATCAATACCCACAGAATTATGCAACGCCACGATATTGCAACTTAAGCACCAGCTCATTGAATTTGAACAAATCAAGTCCTATACCAACAGAATGAAAACGTAAGAATCCGAAACAAACGAGCTCCATTAGAAGTCATTGGTTCAATAGCTAATGAATTATTTGGCATACTAGATCAAGACTTTGCCGACAAATATGAGGAACAAATCAGAAACATACAAGCAAATGAGGATACATTACGTGGTCTGTTAAGAAATCAAACATTGATAACCGAAAAAACGATTAATGTAATCAAGAAAAGCAGCGCAGCGGTGACTCATCAATTGGAAATCTTCGAGAATCACATACAAATGATCACCGACGGTCTGAATGAGGCGGAGGAAAAATTGAAAACAACACAAGCCTTCATATCAGCCGTTATGCTAATAACATTAAGCTTAATCAACTTTCAACATATGCAGAAAAACATATTAGCAGCAATAACGGATACCAAGCATGGGCGGTTAAACACCTTAATACTGACACCGGTACAGCTTAATGAACAACTAATCATCATTAAGGAACACCTACCACAGAACTTAAGGGTTCCAGGGGACAGAAGCGTGACGTCATTGCTAACCATCTATAAGGCAATGCACGTTAAGGTTCGAATAACACAGAATAATGTATTGTTTGACCTTCGTATTCCCTTACTCAGCACAGAAGTCTATCACCTATACAAGTTAACACCTATTCCTGTTCCATATGATGGGACATACATTTTCATTCAACCATCGACACCGTATTTGGCTGTAAATCTACACAGGGATCGATTTAGTCCACTAACAAGGGAAGAGCTAAAGGAATGTATTCAACTTTCCGATAACCAACTGATATGCAGCCTTAAACAACCCGTATACAGTTTAAAATCTAACCAAAGCAGATGTGAGATGGAACTATTTAATCGCCATCGGGAAATTCCAGAGTTGTGTCAATTAAAAAGCATGCCTCTAACAAAACTGTGAAGAAAATTAGAGATTCCCAGTATGTGGCTTTAGACAGTGGAAGAAGACACTCATGTTGACATCATATGCGGAGATTCTGTGTACCCAGTAACACTAACCGGCAGCGGAATTATTCAACTGCAACCAACCTGCATGATTAAACATCCCACACTATTCATCAATGTTTGCATTTGCCAGGTGTACTAAATTCGTCATTTTTTTCCGACATTGCGATCATCTCAAATCATCTAGATAAGCTGATGACAAATCAAACCACATCCCAGTTTATAGCCCCACGATTAATGAATGAGATCACTATCAAGGACATGTGTGAGTTGTATTCCCGAATTGAAAAACAACAAGAAGATATCAACCAAATTCCGAAGCTAAACATCCATGACCTACATCATTATGGTGGTCTTTATATACTGGCACTGACCATCGCTATCTTTACATCATATTACTGCTGGAAAAAACGAAAAAAAATCAGCCAAACAGAATGCGATCCACCAAGGCCAACCCCACGACAACCAAGATCTAAGGAAGAGACCACAGTCATCCTAGAGTTGCCATCATTAAGCTTGCGGGAGGAGAATGTCCACGGTACACAAGAAGCATCAATTTAATATATCAATTAAGTAGGAGAATTTACCTAACCAGCGCAACGAAAGTTCATTCACTTTAATTAGCAAGTCACACTCATTGTAACTTGATCGCCCTACTTGTTTGGCAAGTCAATTAAAAGAAAACGATTAGTGCGTCAAGTGAATAAACTCACGGTGTGCTGCGTCACTATTTAATAATTATGAAATGAGGAAATGTATTAATGTGACAAATTTAGTATTAAGCAATTAACTGTGAATATTTGATGATAATGTAATTAAACTATATAAATAGAATTAGTGAAAGAATAAAGGAGTTCAGTCATCTAAATAAACTCATTCGTTTTACTTGGTCGTGCGATAGTACTGTCTGTCGAACTTAGCGTCTTCAGACAACATCCCTTAAACACCATCTTTGTAACGATTTAACTTGTTCATTGGCCTGGGCATGTTTTCTATTAATTTTAATGTATAGTCCGGAGAGATTCAATCCCGCTGCTCTTGTACGTTGCTCTTCAATGTGACAATTGATGATGGTTGTAATCATACATATTACGAAGCTGTGCTTTCAGGTGAGCCCATAAATTCTCAATTGGATTGAGATCTGTGATCTGTGCCGGCCATTTTGAAAGTTAAAATGGTTGTGATGAAATCAAGTTTTGTACCGATTTAGCGAAATATTTCGGGTCTCGGTCTTCCTGAAACGTTATTTGATTTTCCGCCAAAGGTAAGCTCTCAATAGTTTCCCAAGGATTATTCGCCAGAATGTCCCGGTACATGTACTGATTCATGATACCCTCAATGCGATGCAATCCGCCTACACCCCACATAGCCAAACATCCTCAGATCATCAGTGAACTTTCGCCATGTTTGACAGTTTGCTGACGTGTTTATGTTTTGCTCGTTCTCCGATCTTCTTCCATATCCAACAAGGCCCATCAGAACAATAACGATTAAATTTAGTCTTATCTGATCAAATAACCGTTTTACATTAATCAAAAGCCAATCTTTATATTTTTTGACAAAGGCAAGGCGTTCTCTAATATTTTTCTTCACAAACGCTGGTTTCTTATTTTTTTCAACACATTCCATACCTCCCTTTTTGATAGCACGTCAAGCAGTACGTTCACTGATCTTTGTTACTGTCCGCTCCTGCAAAATTGTTCCTGCCATAGTCGCTGAAAAAGCCTCGCCAGTTACAATATATCGGCCAAGAGTCCTGACATCTTGTGCTGACAATGACATGGTTCGACCACCTAATGACACTTCACAGTTAACAGATAATTGTTTTTTTACTTTTTTGCTCAGATGCCTGGCTAATTTTACACTTTGCTACTATTTCACGCGTAGATAATCCACTTTCTAACTACTAACTTTTTTTTAATATCTGCAGAAAACGATCTCATTCCGGTCACAATATTTACTGCATTACTAATGAACCTCTTCACAGCACTAACCAGGATGAAATTATCTCAATAACAACAACAAAAACTAAATTAACACGTTATCTACCGGTAATCAAACATGTGAGTAAATACAAATTGCATCGGGCAAAACTAACATTATGGAAACATTTTTCTTTTAATGTTTTTCACTAAAAATAATAGTTTGTAATTGTTGCAAAACTTTATAAGGATTAGAGACTGAGCAGGAATTTCGGGAAATTGGGATAAGTTGGGAAAGAATGCTAATATGTGGAATTAGTACAGGTAACACTCGTATAAATTTTGTTAGTTAACAATTATAATTTTGGCCTTTCGTTGGTTGAGGAATTAACGATACTTCTGACGTTTTTATACCAATTTCTATAAAAAAAGATTAAAAACTTACAAAGATATCATACTCGATTGGACCGTAAGAATAAAAGCCTAACCTAAGCAAAATAACTCCTTCCCCATTGTCCCACTGAAATAATAGTGCAGAATTTTCTCAAAATAAAAAAAAACCTGCACAGCAAGGGAGTCAACATAAAAATGTCTAGAGATCTCTTTGACGGCACTTGCTGGAACATTAACGACATTTTGATTAGAGACAAATACTTATTAAGTTCTAAATTTTTTTTAATATTATAAATACGTACAGATGTAAAAATACGTACAAAACTGACGCGTTTCGCCTTATCAGGGCATCATCAGATTGAGAACTAACTACTATTTCTACTTGTAAAATAGCTTTGGCTCTAGGAGAGGACTGTCATAACTGTAATCTATTATATCATTTAAAATATTTTTACTGAGGTACTTAGCTTTTTTAATTTCGAGGCTTTCATATCTATCTAAAGTCTGTGAATTAATTTAATGTTGTCCATAATTATTTTATGGCCTGTCTGTTTTATTTGCTTTGATATAGCTGATTGTTGCTCAACGCTTTTTGCTCCTGTCAAGTGTTCATTAAATCACTTTTTAGCGTCCATTTGGTTTTACCTATATAAATTCCTGAGCAATACTCCCTTATATTGAAGAGACCTGCAGAGAAATTAAAACAATATTTAAAAAATATGACGTAGAACCTGCATTTTTTAATAATAAGTCTTTAAAGAAAATATTAACAAATTATAAATTAAAAAATAAATTTTCAAGGTGGGGTTTATGAGATTAGTTGTGAGGATTGCTCAGGAATTTATATAGGTAAAACCTAAAGGACGCTAAAAAAGAGATTGGTATGTATGGTAGGGTGAGTGTGGGGGTGGGGGTGAAACCTAACTTTGTAACGCGTGGTCCGATTTGGATGGTTCTTTTTTTGTTGTACAGAGTATGATCCCCCATTGCTAATAGGAGAAAAAAAGTTGGCCTAGGGTGGGGGGAGGGGGGAGGGGTAGGCTAACTTTGTAACGCGTGGCCCGATTTGGAGAATTCTTTTTCTGTTGGGTAGAGTATGTTCCGTGGTTGATACTAGGAGAAAACAATTTTGGATGGATGGGGGTGGGGGGTAGGGGTGGAACCTACCTTTGTAACGCGTGGGCCGATTTCGATGGTTCTTTTCTGTTGTATAGAGTATGATCCCCCATTGCTAATAGGAGAATAATTTGGTCCAATGGTGAAAGGTGTGGGTGGGGGGGGGGGGGGGTTGTCTAACTTCGTAACGCGTAGACCGATTTGGATAATTCTTTTTCTATTGGGTAGAATATGATGCTTGGTTGATACTACGAGAAAACAAATTTTGCAGGGTGGGGGGGGGGGGGTGGAACCTAACACGGATGGTAACACGGATGGTCCTTTTGCTGTGGTATAGAGTGTGATCACCCATTGCTAATAGAAGAATAATTTGGCCCATGGTGGGGGTTGGGCGAGAGGAGGAGTAGTCTAACTTCGTAACGCGTGGACCGATTTGGATATTTCTTTTTCTTTTGGGTAGAGTATGCTCGCTGGTTAATAGCACGAGAAAAAAAATTGTTGGTGTGGTTGGGGTGGGAGAAGGGGGGTGGAAACTAACTTTGTAACGCGTGGACCGATTTGGATGGTTCTTTTGCTGTTGTATATTGTGATCCCCCATTGCTAATAGGAGAATAATTTGGCCCTATGGTGGTGGGGGAGGGGGAGGGGTAGTAACTTCGTAATGTGTGGACCGATTTCGATGATTCCTTTTCTGTTCAGTAGAGTATGTTCCTTGATTGATACCATGAGAAAAAAAGTTTAGTGGAATGGGGGTGGGGTAGGGGGTTATAACTAACTTTTAACGCGTGGACCGATTTGGATGGTTCTTTTCATTGAATAGAGTCGAAAACACTAATAAGTGCAAAATAAAATAAATTTTTAAAAAAAAGTTGAACCGACTTCACAAAAAGCGCTAAAAAGCATAAAATAATTTTTAATTTTATATCTATTACGACATTTTGAAGTCGGTGCAAATTTAACAAATAAAACAACTAATGATAGGACTCGTCAAGAATTTCTGCATCGTTAAAACCATTATGAAGCCAGGTCTCGGTTAGAGCGATGACGTCGTAACAACAAGCAAGAGAAGCCTGAAGTAACTGGCTTGTTCTTGTTCTTAATCCCCTTAAATTTTGGTAGTAAAGGGATAGCGTACTTAGTTTTTTGGTTGTTAGAAGAGGTTCTATTTTGAGTGCTTCCCGCGACCCTACGAAGGGGCACAAACTCGTGTGCAATGATATTTTCGGACCAGAAATCGGGGGCAGACATAATCTCAAAAAGCTCTGGCGACGATGTCAACTTAAAAGACGACATGAGTCCTTGAGAATGACGAGATCCTAGAAGTTGACAACGGAGGAGTACAGAGTCTTCAGCACCACTCCTCTCTCTCACCTAGCCAATAACGTCGTCAGCAGAAGTAGATGGATCAAGTCGGGAAACAAAAAATAACCGCGGTGGTTGCGCAATCCTCAGAGTGAAACCCTCATTTCGGGACACATTACTAGATCTTAATGGAAATGTGCCAATGCGATGGGTGAGGATTAGACTGAGAGGGGGCGGGAGATATGTTCCCAGCTGGGTCCGATGCAGGGGAGGGGAGAGGGGGTAGAGGAGGCACAAGTGAACGAAGCGGCAGCGCGTGGATGTGCTGAAGAATCATCGGTGGGAGTTGGGCTAACAGGGCCATTGGGTACTCTAGGACGCCGGCGTCTATAGCGAGACCCAGACTGTTTCTTAGAATCGTCATGCCGAGGGACATCGGCCTCAGGCAAAATGGAGGCACCAGAAACAACAGAGGCGTCAGGCTTGCCAACAGCACGCGATAGCAGACTTCCAACATCAGAAGAAATGGTACTAAGCAGATCGGAGTTCCTATTAACAGCAGTCTGCCAGGAGCCAAGCTCCACTCTGATATGTTTAACGCTACGGCGGAGATCATCAAAAATCGGCATCAACGGCTCACAGCTGGTTGCCAGTGCTGGCGGAGACCCGTCCACATCAGACAGCGTCGTCCGAATGTCGTTAAAACCAGCTGACAAAAAAGATAACCTAGATGAGAGATCATGAGATTTCTCAAGCAGAGACTCTTGATTTTAGGCCCTCCACAGCAAGAACGAGTTTATCCAAGCTTCCATTCAAGCAGCCCATGTCATCAGCAACAGCCTGCAGAGATGCCCAGCTGGAGGACAAACTATTAATTTTGTTGGCAACGAAAGATTGTTCAGCAGAAAACGAATCTGCAATACTCTTCATGAGTCTAAGGACATGACAGGGCTTAATGTCAATACACTCATTACACGTAGTAAGTGCCCTCGCAGATGATTTTGAGGGGCGTTTCAAACATGCAGGATGAAACGAACCACCGCAAACACCATCGCAAACGATTTCTTCTTTGGAAATCACCAAAGAAGAGGCCCTACACATTGCCATAGGGGAGAAGGTAACGAAAACGAATAAAAAGAAAAGGTCAACAGACGAGACAGAGTAATAAAGATTAAAAGAATAATTAAGAAATTTAAAGAAGAATAAATAAAAAAAAATAAAAATAAATTAAGTCTAAGTCTAAGAGGAATACAAATTATGGACAATCACACAAAAAGCGAAGGGGAAAAAAGCAATATAAATTTATATAAAAAGATAAGAAAATGCTTAATAGACTAAAGATATAACATAAAAAGTTGGTGCGAGAACGGTAACGTAAACAAAAAACTACACGCCGCAATAAAAGTGAAATAACTAATTAAAAAGACCAAAATCAACAACGAGCATAAACAAAAATATTAACAAAAGTAGCGGAACACGGCAACTTACGCAAGGTCGCCAAGCGGAATCCCGAAGAGCGACGGAAAAAATAAAATCGATCACAACAAGCACGGATACAGGTCACGGAAAATAAATACAAACCAAACCAAACGAAATCATTTTCACAAAATGCACAAAATGTGCAGCAAATATTCACATGACCCGAATTAATTTTCAAAATAAAAATCAAAACAATCTGCTTGTAAACTCGAGCAACGTAAGAAATATAAAAATTTCTTAACACAAAAAATTTTTTATATTTCTTACGTTGCTCGAGTTTACAAGCAGTTTGTTTTGATTTTTATTTTCAAACGAAATCAGCTGGACAGCAATGATTAGAACTCACGAAAAAATTTCAAAAAATTCGGAAAATCTGGCAGCATCAAACAGAAAAGGCCCCAACAGAAACCGCAACAAAGCGAGAGAATTTAATACCGTAAACTGAAATACACAGCAATCAAAGCAGCAAGAGTTCGAAAAATCAAAACAAGAAAAATCAAAATCAAAACAACAAAATTAGGCAAGATCGATCGCAGCCACGATAACAAAGATGATAAAATTAGTAAATAAAAAACAATCCAAACTCACAGTAACAAAAGCACCAAGCAATCTACCATCAAACACATGAAATTTCACAAGAACTGCAGAAAAACAAAAACACATCTGCACCACACGAAGTTAGAATTGAAACTTCTAAATACTCTACTTGAATTGACTTAGCCCAATGAATTGCGTATCTAATATTTATTAAATCTTCTTTAAGTAACTTTAACTTATATTGTAAATTGATTGCATGTTGATCTTTGAATGCTTTATCCTTTTTCAAGATTTTTAAAATTTCATTTGTTACATGTGTCATATTATTAATTCTTTCATTGTACAATTTTTTTATAATTATTTGTTTATTATTATTTTCTAAAACATTGTTCATTCTATTTCTGATCATCTCAAAATCTTCATGTTCTGGAGTTCCGGCAATCCATTTCCATGCTGTTCAAATGAAATCAATCGATCTTTTTATTCTACGCGGCGTAAGGTTATCTAAAAGTTCCTGAATCTGAAGTAGCTCATGATCAAGATAAGGATATAATGGATGGGTTTTGGTTATTTCATTCTCAAGAATTGGGTTAATATTAGATATAAATTCCTCATATTTCTTTAGATCAATAATGTGGATTAACTTAAAATTCCCGTCTTGTACTTTTGCTTTGCCCACACTTATTGCAACAATTTGTGAATTGGAGTAATCCAAAATTTGGTTATCGCATAAGGCGATAGCTGTGGTACATCTGGAATGAAAAACGAAATTTTCCTTAGTTTCTAATATTGCTCTTATGGATTATCTTTCCCGATTCAGTTATAACTACAGTATGTTTGTTTCCTTCAACTACTTCTGGCTTGTACCTGACTGTTAGTTTTGATCGTACTCTTTTGTTCCGTTTAACAAATATTGTTTGGCCTACTTCGTAATTTTTCATAGGTTGCCGTTTCTTGTTGTGAGTTTTCAGGTCTTTGCGTTGTTTTTGTCTGAGTTTTTCAATATTATTCAATCGGTTACTGTCGAACTGTTCTAGTGTTATTCTAGGGTATCTCCCATAGAAGAGTTCGATCGGTTTCTTGCCGGTTACAGAGGTGATAGTAAAATTATACTCGTTGACGGATCTTTCAAGCAGTTCTTCAAACGATCGATTCGTACCATCCGTTTTAAGACATCTCATAATTTCTGAGAGTGTGGAATGGAAACGTTCTATTTGACCGTTGACTTCGCTTTTATATGGAGGTGTCTTAAATATACTGATATTTAATTCTTCCATCATGGTGGTAAGGGAAACTGAATTTAAGGATTTTCCGTTGTCGAGTACAACGTATTCTGGTACGCCAAAGCTAAAGAGTACCTCTCTAAGTGGTTGTCTTATATCTTCCACTGATCTGGATTTTATTACTTTGACCTGGGCTAACTTTTTTTCATCTATGTGAATTGTATGGCCGCGATAAGTTGGAATGGGAGTGGAATTAATAACATTATTATTTGGGTGTCTTTCATACTTATTTTCCTTGCATACCTTGCAAGCTTTTACGGCAGTTCTAACTTTTTTACTCATTCTTGGAAAGTAGTATTTTTTCAGAATCTCTTCGGCGTTGCGATGAGCTCTCCGATGTATGGCAAGAACAATTTCTTCCTGGTCGGTTTCAGGAACTATGTCTTCGACTAATGATTGGGTAAACCTAACTTTGTCATTTTTAAAGTGTACAGGAAAGATATTTTGAATTTCACCCATAATTTCTTCTTCGGTCATGAGTCCATTGACAATATTTGGATTTAGATATCTTTTAAAAATGTTTACTAAGTCTGTAGAAGTGTATTGGGTTTGAATAATAATATGCCTTACATAATTTGGGATAGGGTTTTTTAATTGGTAACTGTTTTCTTGTCCGCTTTTTAAAATCAGTTGATTCCTGAAAACGTTTAACGGTACTTCTACCGAAGGAATTAAGTTGTGTGATGAACTTTCATCACTTTGCTGTGTCATAGTCAGTGCATTAATTATAGCACATTGCGGGGGGGGGGGGGGGGGTCTTGATAGCGTATCAGCAACAACGTTGGTTCTTCCAGGTCTGCACTTTAGTTCATAATTGTACTCCTGGAGAATAGCCTTCCAACGTTTCATTTTGCTGTTGGTATTTCTATTGCTAAGTCCATATGTTAGGGGTTGATGATCGGTAAATATTTTTACCTTTCTTCATCCGTACAAGAAATTCCTTAGTGAGTTAAGTGCCCATATTATTGCGAACATTTCCTTCTCGTTTGTGGCGTAATTTTCTTCTGTTTTAGTTAGGGTTCTTGATATAAATGTAATTGGTCTATTGCCTTGGGAGAGAACTGCACCTATGGCGTAGGCAGAGGCATCGGTTGTTAGTTCAAAGTCCTTTTCGAAATCTGGATGAGAAAGGATTACTTCTTCAGAAGTTAAGGAATTTTGTATTTTTTCGTATGATTCAATTACTTCTTTGTCTAGATTGATCGTGGTATTTTTGGAGACATTTTTGGACGCCTTCCCCTCTTAAAAGGGATGTCAGGGGTTTCACCGGTTTTGCGTAGTCTTTTATAAAGCGGCGATAATAACCTGACATTCCAAGGAATGATCGGAGATCTTTGAACGATTTAGGGTGAGGGAAATTGACTATTGCTTGAATTTTCTTCGGATTGGTCTTAATTCCCTTTTTTGAAATAACGAACCCTAAAAATTCTACTTCACTTTGAAAGAATTCGCATTTGTCAAGTTGCACTTTCATATTTGCTGCTTCCAGTGTTCTGAATACTAATTCGAGATTTTTTAAGTGTTCCTCCTCATTTCTGCCGAAAACGATGATATCATCAATATAAACGTAACATCGGACTCCGATGTGGTCTCTGAGAATATCATCCAAAGTTCTTAGAAATATGGAGGGGGCGTTTTTTAATCCAAATGGTAAGCGCGTGAATTCCTATTTTCCGTTGTTTATAGAGAATGCAGTTTTCTCTATGTCTGATTCCTTATGTAGGATTTGATGGAAACCGCTTTTAAGGTCCGCAATCGTGAGCCATGAGTTTTTACCTAAGTTTGCCAGAACTTAGTTTATTTCTGGGATAGGGTATCTGTCTGGAATCGTGACACTATTAAGCTTGCGATAATCAATGACTATCCTGTATTTGTTCACCAGATGCGTCCGTTTTCTTCGGGACGATCCAAACGGGAGAATTATATGGGGATCTCGAAGGTCTTATTATCCCATCCTCGAGTAGTTTGCTCACTTCTTTTTCAACTTCTCTCTTTAGGGCCATTGGATATGGATAAGTTTTTGAGTAAACGGGCTCATTTGAGGTAGTACGTATTTCACCTTTGACTGCGGTGGTGTATGTGAGTTTCTCATCTGGGTCAGAGAATTAATTAGGGCAGTTTTTTATAACGCTATTTAGTTTTCGTATTTGTTCCTGGTTCATGTATGAAGTTCTAATATTGATTGAATTAACAGAACTATACATGTGCTGTTTTAGTGGAATGACGATGTTTGGTTTTATGGTCATAACATTTTCGTTAGTATGAATTACGGCTCCTAGTTGCTTTAAGGTGTCGTTGCCAATTATGCCGTCAAAGGAGATCAGAGTGTGCAATATGAAAAATTTATTTTTCCCTACATTTGGGCCGAATAGATTAATTAAAGCAATAATTTCGATACTACCTACTACAGAATTCGCGAGGAGGGTTTTTTCGTTTGGGATAGGATTTTTAATATGACGAGGTTGAACATAGTTTTTATTTGATCCTGTATCTATTAAAAATTTTAAAATAACTCCGCTCTTTGCTCTGTGCACAAAGTAAGGAAGCGAAGAGCTTCTTAGTCTAAAAAATATATGTCATCAATATAGTCGTCTAAAGTTTGCTCAAAATTTTGACTATCTTCATTACCTTCTTGCGGATGGTCTCTTTCGTTATTTTGTTCTGTGTGGAAAACTCGCTGAGATTTATTAGGCAGGTGAATTTAGTGTGAAAATGGTCTTTTAAAGGTAGTTTGTTGCTTTAGTGTTTGTAAAAAGTTTGGTTTTGAGGGTTTTTGAGGATTGTACACTAACTCTGGGTAGAAACTTCTTCTGGGTGCTGGAATTGGTAAGATTCTTTGTGGATTCGGGTTAATTTTCCTAGGTGGGATAGGAGGTAGAACTTGGAATTAAGTTTTTCGGATAGCACCGTGACTATGTTGGACACGGTAGTCTACATTTTCCAGCTTTAAGCATAGGTGAAGCGGTTGCGGTAAATCTATGGGTTCCTTTATACTTAAAAGTCTAGGCAAATCTCCCTTGAGACCTCTGACGAAGGTGTCCAATGCTTTATCACAATAGGCTTGCGTCATCATGTTCAGGGATTCCTGACCCATTTCCATGGAAGAAAGTTTGTTTAAGGATCAAGGAAAGATGGTGATAAACAGATTGGTAGTATTCGGGGATTGATTGGTTTCCTTGAACAAGAGTAGTATTTCATACTCTAAAGTACCTATATCTCTTTTGTCGCTATAGTGAAGGGTTAAACACCAATTCTCCCAATTCAGTGGAGTATTGTATGATTCGAGTGCGGCGTCCGCACATCCGGTAATCTTATTACGGAGTATGCTAAGAATACCATAGAACTTTCGGGTTCCCTTAAGGTGTTCATAAATTTTGAGAATTCTGTCCAAACTCTTTTTCCATGAACTGAATTCTCCTGGTTCTCCAGAAAATTCCTTTAAACTTTTGACAACATCTGGGATTCTATCCATGTCGGCTAAGTTCCTATCTTTTCCGACTTCGATAGTTTGGTCAGAGTCATTGCTTGTATCAGGTCCTGAATTTAATATTGAATTAAAAATATGTCTACTTTCCTTAATTATGACTTCAGATATTACCTTTGTTAAGTCTTCTACGTTAAAAGTACTGTTACTAGTTTGGTTTAAGAATATTATTATGTTGGGCCATTTTTTTAAATTTTATATAAGGAAAGATTTCAAACCAGCAAACAAAAACAAATCAGATTGAAATTTAATTGGCTCGGATTTACACTCAAATATTTTCAACTCCTTTGTAAAACTAACCTGTCAACTGTTGTTCAACAATTAATTCACTTTCTTTTGTGTGAATTAAACAAAAATATAATAGGATAATTTTACACTCACTTCAAAAAGATAATCAGGTCTCCGATTGGTTAATTTTTTGTTTTCATTCAATAATTTTATTACGAACTACTGTTTGTATTGATTTTCCTTTTATAACCACAATATTTAAAAACAAATAAAAGTTTCTACCTTATGCTTCTTCTTAAAAATTTTATTTATAATTTTAAATAAATCTTATCACTTCTTAAAATAATTTAGTAGAAAACAAGGAAAATAAATATTTCGACTTACATTAAACTTATTAGATAAAGGACACACATCTGCTTGAGTCTTAGGTTGGATGATGTATAGGTGCTCCGGGTTGTTTTTATTTTCCTTATTTGTACAATCGAAAAAACTGATTCTCCGTAAAAACAAAACCACGGACTTTTGCACTTATTCGCTCCAACGGTCCCTGCTCGGGCGCCAGTTAAGTAATTGTTTGGTTAACAATTAAAAAAAATATAATTTTTACTTCAGCAGGAAGACCTGAGTCTTTATTGAAAATGAACTTAAGACTGACATGAAAGTTATTAATTACTAAGCTCCCTACATCTAGCAATACAAAGTGCAGGTGCAGAGGATTGGGTTGCATGGGAATTGATGCAAGTAAGTTCGTAGAAAACTTTGATGAGATGTCGTGAGAACATTAGATTCCCACGATATGGAGTTGCTACTTGTTGCAGGAATTACTTGTAAGCTTTATTTTTGTTGCAGTTGTTTACTTATATAATAAAGAGATCCAACAATGAAACTATACATGATTATGATTCAAATAAATCTATCAGTTCTCTATAAATCCTTTTCTATCCGATCTCCTTTCCATTTAAACATATCTTTCGAGTAATGTGACATAATATCATCCTAACATATTTACCTACTACTCCTTATACTATGCTTGTTGCAATACTATCCCTATGTATGAGATGATATAACGTTATTAGATTAGAATTAAAATCAAATGAAGGAAAAACTTTAACATTCGAATTATAATAGGTATTTTTAATAAGCAAGTCCAAAAACAAAAAAAAAAGCAATATTCGTTACAAAATGTCACTTGTTTCAGTGGCAGTTAAATACTCGCAGAATATTTTCTTACTCTTCAAATTATTTAAATGACTCCTAATGTACATTACTTAACGCCTTATTCTTCTCAAATAAAAATGTCGGAGTCTTCGAAATGGTTTTAAATATGAATACATTTAAGGAAAACTCTTACAAAATAATTTGACGTATATTCGTAAAAAAAGAATTACAATTAATTTCGATTTCCTTTCATATCATTGTCATTAATTTTATCAATAGCAGCAGGAAAAACAGCTTTGAAAATATTTTGACCCATTCAAGAGGGATAAATGTTCATCGACGCAAGTCGTTATCATTTTTTTGTGTTGATATTTTAGCAGCAAACGGCAATTTCGAAGGGAATCTACACAGTTACTAATTGAATGTGTTATGTGCATTTATATTGGTCAGCCTGTAAACTTCGTCACCTAAATCGAAGCTCTTATAGAGGTATTTTTTTGTTTGGGCGATGAAACTCTTCTCAACCACTCACACTCAAAACTTTTAATCCCATTTTTGGGGGAAATGGAAAGGAAAGTATAGTCTTTTGTAGTATATCAGCCAAGCTCAAACTATCTTTGCACAAGAACGTTATAAGCACTAAATACGGCTACTATATAAGCTGTCTTTCCTCGTTATCACTTCCTTTTTCTGCTTTTAATTCAGAATGTAACAAAAAGGTACTCATTGAATTCAATAATAAATTTATATGGTATTGAAAAGAGATTAATTAATTAAGGCTCCTAGTTAATTATACTTACCTACAAACAAAAATATGCTTGGCTCGTTCCCTAATACATTACATGCTTTTCGTTTATTTCCTAACAAATTACTTCAATTCCTAGAATAAAAATGCATTTACCTAGTACGTTAATCTAAAACTTGCGGACTCCGACATCCTATTAATACCTGACATGTAAGATTTGATGCATGCTCACGAACAATTCTTCTGAACAAAAATAAAACTGTGTTAGATAAGCTGACAGTACAGGTGAAAAAATTTTCAAGATGACCTGCCCGAAGGGGTTTCCTCGACTGCAGCAGGAGGTCAGTATCTGACCGTTAATTATTGCAGGCTGGAATTTCCTCCACTTCTTTGCCTGCCACTCAGCTAATCATTCACAAGAAGGGAAAGAGATTAGTGACACCGATTTACAGCGACCATTATAAAAAGAGTTTACACTTTGTTTAGTTGTTTTGTCTATGTGTCGATGAATAGGAGAAGAGAAAAATAGTTTTTAAAAAAAAGTTGAACCGACTTCACAAAAAGCGCTAAAAAGCATAAAATAATTTTTAATTTTATATCTATTACGACATTTTGAAGTCGGTGCAAATCAAACAAACCAAACAACTACAACAAAAGTATTTAATCGTCATTTCTTATGATCCCGTAAACTGAAACGTTCAGGTAGTATTAGGTATTATTTTCAATTGTTGTACTGTAGTTGTTTTATTTGTTTAATTTGCACCGACTTCATAATGTCGTAATAGATATAAAATTAAAAATTATTTTATGCTTTTTAGCGCTTTTTGTGAAGTCGGTTCAACTTTTTTTTAAAAACTATTTTATTTTTCACTTTTTAGTGTCTTGGACTCTATACAGCGAAGAAAGAACCATCCAAATCGGTCCACGCGTTAAAAGTTAGTTTTAACCCCCTACCTCACCCCCATTCCACTAAACTTTTTTTCTCATGGTATCAATCAAGGAACATACTCTACCGAACATAAAAGGAATCATCGAAATCGGTCCACGCGTTACGAAGTTACTACCCCTCCCCCTCCCCCACCACCACCATAGGACCAAATTATTCTCCTATTAGCAATGGGGGATCACACTCTATACAACAGCAAAAGAACCGTACAAATCAATCCACGCGTTACAAAGTAAGGTTCCACCCCCTTCTCCCACCCCCACCCCAGCAACATTTGTTTTCTCGTAGTATTAACCAAGGATCATATTCCATCCAATAGAAGAAGAATTATCCAAATCGGTCCACGCGTTACGAAGTTAGACTACCCCTCCCCCCCACCCACACCTTTCACCATAGGACCAAATTATTCTCCTATTAGCAATGGGGGATCACACTCTATACAACAGAAAAAGAACCATCGAAATCGGTCCGCGCGTTACAAAGGTAGGTTCCACCCCCACCCCCATCCTCCCAAAATTTTCTTCACCTGGTATCAATCACGGAACATACTCTACCCAACAGAAAAAGAATTATTCAAATCGGTTCACGCGTTACAAAGTTAGACTACCCCTCCCCCCTCTCCCCTCCCTAGACCAAATTTTTTTCTCCTATTAGTAATGGGGGATCATACTCTGTACAACAAAAAAAGAACCATCCAAATCGGACCACGCGTTACAAAGTTAGGTTTGACCCCCACCCCCCACCCCCACCCTACCAAAAATTTTTTTGACATGGTACCAATCGGTGAACATACTCTACCCAGCAAAAAAAGAATCATCAAAATCGGTCGACGCGTTACGAAGTTATGCCCGGTCAGACATAAAAAAAAAATAAATAAAATACGCGTCGAACTTAGAACCTCTTTGTTTTTGGGAAGTCGGTTAAAAATGGATATGTTTACATAGGGGCACGTTTATGTCAAAGCATAAAATGTATCACATTACACTGTACAATAAGTAATATTCCCCACCAGCGGTAAGAGATTGTCTTAATTATTTGTACAATACAGAAATAAAACGACCGGTTGCTAAATTTTGTCGTTTACCTATCGATGAAGACCAACCCAGCCAGAAAAGAGTTTCCTAAACTAATCAAGATTTTGTAATTGACCACTTTAACACACAAAATAAATGTTTGTATATTATAGTATAGTTATATAAGTATAAACAGAACTTTTAATTCAGAATTAAAGAAAATCGTTTTTGCACAATGAATTATATTGGGTTAACAAAAACGTAATTTTAATTACTGACATTTAAATCTCCACTTTGAGTTCCCGTTCAATTCTGTATTTTGCTCCAAAAATCCATAGCTACCTACATTTGGAATCTCCTCTTCCACAACAAATTGAAGTAGCAATGAAGGTACATGGAGTGCACTTCTTATGAAAGCGATCATCAAACAGCATCGTCTTTAATTATATCTATGATTATCGCATTGAGCTGTCGCAGCGTAGCTACACTGCAAATTCAACACAAAGTCTGTAGAATGTTATTTCAGTTCGAGCTTTCTCGAACAACACCTCTCCAATATCAACACGTCGACGGATATCTTTAAACCTCATCATTTCTTCGGCGGGGAGGGTTTTTTGATCTGGAAAATAAACTTAAATCTTCGCGCAAATGTTAACCATGGCAGTAAACAACATTACCCGCAATTTGGCCCTGATTGTCGTCGACGAATGGTTGCCTGTTATGGAGTAAACCCGCGATGCACGGGATGCGGTGACCTGGAAACAAAATGAAATTTGAAGTAAAACCTGTGTTTACTGTCCTCACTGTGTTCGAGTGATTCTGCAAAGCTTTTTGCTTTCATTTCAGGTACAAGATCAAAGATGCTATACTTACGTATTTTTATGTAGCCGGAAACCTCAACTGGGATCTTGAGCACGATCCTGCAGAACTCTCTGGCTTATTATTGAGTTATGATACTTCATAATTAAAGCCGAACTTATGTTATACTTCCGATGTTCAACCTGTTGAGAGAAGGTAAATTAAAGTTTTGCCTTGCCCGCATATTTATTCAGCGGAAGTCGCTTATCTGGATTTTTGTTCTAACATATTTCAACTGAAAAGCAATTGCAATAACAAAGATGAAACCACATTCGCCCTTTTCTGGAGATCACCGTCCGTGTTCAGGCTCAGCTTGTAACGCTCAATTGCGTAAAAGGGAAAATATTGCGTTACAAACTATCGTTAGTTTCTTTGGTTTTCCGGATCTCTCTCCCTCTTATAAAACAGATCAACTCACGAGTTCGTTGCTTGCCATTCCGCAGATCAACTTCAGTGAGCAGGTCCCAGCATATCCCACACACTCCCTTATAGTAAAATTATGTTAAGGGAGATTTCCCACATTTTTCAGAACAAACTTCCGGATCACCAGAAGAATGTATGGAGACAACACGAAGGTCTAACCGAACGTTTGAACAAACACCTACACAGATGTGTTGACAACTATGTTTTCCTACAGTTTTAGTTGTAATTGATGGATCCCACATTGTCATTGTTCCCCCTCTTGAGGAAGACCCACACCATCCAGTAATGTTTTATTTTATGATGTATCTGAGGCCCAGGGGCCAACCCTATGATACGTTAGCATGGTTTCGGCCGGAAGCGAATTAGGGTATGGAGAATATGGGATGAAGTGGATCTTTAATTTTTAATTAAAAACTCACGTGGAGAGCTAAGCTCGAACCCTGGAGCCATAGCGTGGTGATCTTGCCCCTAAAACAATTGATTTAACTTCATTGTGGGCAAACCCACTTTTTAATCATATATCATCACCTAATCATAACATAAACATATTTAAAGCATGCAGATCAGATTATTTTGGCGGAGTGTTGTAACACTATTACAGCCCGTACTTACCTTAAACTAGTATTTCCTTTTAGCATTAACATATATTATTTCCCTTGATATAATTTGTATCACATACTTAACAACAAGTTCAGGGGGGATAAGATATCTCATCCAATTGGTTCTTAAGAATTTAAAACTGCAAAGTTACCCTGGCCGATAATATTTCATTCTTGTGGTCATAAAAATTTGTGCCGGGCAACATAGTATTCGGCAATGTTCGAAATTTGCGTCTATGGAGTCGAGTAAGAAATGTGATGTAGTCAAGGCTTGTGTATTAATTGCTTAGGTTCTGGACATTTGCTAGTAAATTGCCCAAGTCAACAGCGATGATCATGTTGTAATCAGAAACATCATTCCTTATTGCATCGTAAGGTCAGCTTCAAACCTAACGAAAATAAAAATTTGCATTTGACTCAAAAAATATCTCAGCCTGAGTCATACTGAAGATGTTCATCATTATCTCTAAAAGAACAGCAACCTAGTACAAGCTCTTCATGTAATTTGAACTCATTAGTAATTAATCAACATATTCAAGATCATCAAGTTTTATTAGCTACTGCATTGGTAAAGATAGTTTCGCCTTTTTGAAATGAAGGAATTTTTGAGCTTCAATTGACCCAGGCTCTCAAATTTAACTCGTAACAGAATCGGTAGTACAATGCCTACATTTAAAAGGAGAACCTGTTAGAGCTAATATATCTGGCATCGGACAAATAAACGCTGGTCAATCAAACACTCGAGTACGTTTTACACTTAAATCTCTGCATAATAAAGACATATCAAGAGAAACTTCCGCTCTAGTACTGAAAAAGCTTACTCATATTCTTCCCATGGCACAAGTAGTTCTTAAGGAATGGAATCATATCAATGGAATTGAATTAGCCGATCCATTGTATCATGTGCCTGCAAAGATCAACATATTGCTGGGAGCTGACGTTTTTGGACAAATCATTCTACGGGGTCTTATCAAAGGGTACACCCATTGCGCAGGAAACAGTTCTGGGTTGGATCCGAACTTCAAAAAATTGGATGGCGGGAGTCACAAGATTTGCCAGTAAATGATTATAAATTAAAAACAGTGACATTTGGTACCAAAAGTGCGCCGTATTTAGCCATACGTGTCATCAAACAATTAGCTTTGGATGAGCACACTAGATATCCTTTGGGTTCGACTACTGCATTGACAGACTTTTACTTCGACAATCTCATGTCAGGAGCAGACTCAGTTGAAATGGCCATCGAGAAACAAAAGCAATTAAGTTGTCTGATGGAAGCAGGTGGTTTTCGACTTAGAAAATGGGCATCAAAATCGTCGAAATTTGTAGAAATTATTCCGAAAAATTTAAAGGAAATTAAGTTACCATTTAATATAAACATTAATGAAAACATTAAAGCACTAGGACTAAAGATGGGCAGCCAGATAAAGGACTTTACTAAGAGGACAATCCTATCAGATGTGACGCGACTTTTTGATCCATTGGGTTGGTTATCACCAGTCATCATGTTGCAAAAATTTCAATCCAAAAGTTATGGTTGGCACAAGTCGATTGGGATGAAAGCGTGCCGGAAAATATTAAAACTGCCTGGATCAATTATCGGAATCAAATCGTAGAGATTAAACAAATCGCAATTCCCAGATGGATACACACGCCGGATTCAAGTTCTCACGTCGAAATTCATGGATTCTCGGATGCCTCTATTCATGCATATGCTGCAGTCCTTTATATATGTAGTATGGGCTCCAAAGGAAGTAGAAATGTGGCAATACTCACTGCCAAAACAAAGGTAGCACCTGTACTTGAACTTTGTGAAGCTGTTCTCTTAGCTAATCTAATGGACTACGCTTTAAAAGCTATGAGAAACTTGATCAACATATCAGCATTTGCATGGACGGATTCAGAGATTGTACTTGCGTGGTTACGAGGACAGCCGGTGAAATGGAAATCATTTTAGCCAATCGTGTAACAATCATTCATGATCTGTTAAAAAACATCAAAGATTTGTATCCAGAAGAGGACTATGCAGCAATATCTATAGTGATTGTGGATCGAATTTTGTAGGAGCCAAAGCTATAATCACTTGATTAAAGCAACAAATGGTGGACGAAATGAATAATGAAATAGCTACAATTCTGGAAAATGAAGGAGTAAAATTCCATTTCATACCTCCAAGTTCTCCACAAATAGGTGGATTTGGGAATCAGGAGTCCGATCAACAAAATATCATTTGAAAAGAATATTAGGAAGTTCAAGTGTGACTTATGAAGAACTCAGCATGATTGTAGCACAAATCGAAGCGTGCTTAAACTCCAGACCGCTATTTGAAATGAGTGCTGATCCAACTGATATGACACCACTCACTGCAGCCCATTTTTTAATCGGTGATGTCTTAATAACTCCACCAGAACCTTCAGTAGTAGATGTGAACATACATCGATTAGATAGATGGCAGTATTTAGAAAGATTATACAAATCCTTTTGGAAGAGATGGAAGACAGAATATCTGTCACGTTTGCAGCAAAGGCCAAAGTGGATTAAAAGGTATGATAATCTAGAAGTTGGAAGGCTGGTAGTAATTAAGAGGATAATTTACCACCTTCAAGATGGATTTTGGGACGTGTAATCGACACTCATCCAGGCACAGATAACCTAGTTCGAGTGGTTACTGTGAAGACAAAGGACACGATATTGAAACGAACAATCGCGAAAATTTGCTTATTACCCTAATTAAAAAAAAACAAAAAAAAACGAATTCCCACAAAACTGCTTTATCCGAATCACACCACATCCCATACTCCTTTCATCCTCCCCTCTAGTTATTTTCTGTTTCATCTTGCAGAATTAGACAACTGGTAGCACAAATACAGTTTCTGCATCAAAACTTTTGGGAATTCAACTGAACTCCAGAGATTGCTGTAACACGTTGCAACGTATCGTTCCAAGGCGGGGAGTATGTTCCGTGACGACAAGGCCCATCAACCTCAAACGACAAAAATCATCACAAAGAAACAAATCTTATAAAAAATTTTGAATTTGGAATCGCTTTATTTTTCAACTTGTTGTATATTTTGAATTGTTGTATATCTGTTAATAGAAAATTGTTAAAATTATATAGATTTTGAAATGTAAACAAAACTCGAATTTGTAATTTACCATTTAGACAAGTATGTACATACATATACATATTTCACATCACAAACAATTAAGACACAATAATTAGCAAACATAATACAATCACTAGAATTTTTTATAAAAATAACAATCAAATTATAAAGGTAAATAAATAAATGCTTACCTAATTATTGCACCACAACACGACATTTCATCTATCATCACTATTTTTCTATGTCCCTTTCTCGTTAAATTCGTTCATTTCAAAACATAGAAAAAGGGGCCAATTTTCAATGAAGCGAAATAGAGAAAATTATAATGAGATAGACATATTACGAAGAGGAAGAGACAATAGCAAACATTGTTAAAAGTCTTTCGTGCAGTGGTGCAATTTAGGAAAAGAAAGTTTTCTTTTGAACTTGAACTTGACTTTGATATAGTGCAATTGTGAAGTTTTATCGAACTTGGAATTAACTTATTAATTGAAATTGTGATGGTGAAATTAACATTAAAATTTAACTTTTCTAAAGAACTGCGTTTTTAATCGTTTGAAATTGTGAAACATCGATAGTTTTCACATATAAGTTGGTAGCCGGAGTCATAAGGAAATTATCTGCGGTGGAGTCTGAGTTGGAGACCGGGGTTCGAGTCGCGGATCCCACAAGGTTTTTTTTATTATTTCTTTTTTTTATTATTGTTATTGGAAACTAATGAAATTATTGAAATCAATTAATGAATCACATTAAAAAGTATTTTGCTACTTTTCTTCACCTCCCCCCACCCCACCCCAACCCCTTTCCCGCTTTCTTCCCCCCTAAGGCATCTCCGATCCTCCTCAACAGCTTGTCAGTTTACTACCAGAACGTAAGAGGACTTCGCACAAAAACATTCAATATTTTCCTTAACTCCCACAAATACCCGCACGATATCGTTGCCGTAACTGAAATCAATCCAACACCAGGAATTCGCGACAACGAACTATTCCCTCCAAACTATACCATTTTCCGTGTTGATGGTTGTATAGGCACCAATAATATAGTTGATATTGGCATCTTCCAATTGACGTTGATTTAGATTCGTTTTATTCGGAAATACACGCTTGTCTTACACAATCTATCCCTCTTCTTCCTCGTCAAAACTGCTCCTCATCCCCCGTATGATACGACAAAGAATTACGCTCTCTGCGCAACAGGAGAAATAAGCGTTGGCAAACTTTTTTTCTTACCCAGACTGAGTCTGACTATTCTTCCTACCTATCTGTTTATACCTCTTTTTCTGACCGTTGTGATACCCTCTACTATGAATACCTCCAACGCATGGAAACTAGCCTCATATCCGACCCCAAACGTTTTTATAACTTTACTTATTCCAAGAAGAAATCTAATGGTTACCCCTCCACCCTAAAGCTCGAGATACTGCTTCGTCTGATCCTAAGTTTATCGCCAACCTCTTTGCGCACTTCTGCAGTAAATCTTTCAGCGACAACTCCCTTCAACCTAACCTTAACTACTAATCGCCGACAGTATTAACGGGCTTGAGAGCGACTTTCACCCAGGTCCCGATAACATTCCGGCCATCGCACAGTGGGGCAACATAAAAAATTGTTTGCCCAAAATTCTGAAACTTATGAAACTGGTTTAAATTAAGCCAGTGATTACAGGAAAAATAATAAAAAAAAATCCCATTACTAAATTGGGGTGGTTTTTAAGGGGTGGAAATCTAAATCGTCGAGTAAAATTCTGAAACTTCGAATTCGTATAGAATTTGACCTCCTAATTAACGGAAAAATAATGAAAAAATTCTCTGCGATAAAATATGGTCGTTTTTAGGGTGGTGAAGACCAAAAAACCTTATTAAAATCCTCCAACTTCGGATTCATATGGAATTCACCCTTAAATCAATATAGTAGATGACATCACAGCTGCAAAAGTATTCAGAAACTTGAAAAAAATAAATGGTACACAAAAAACTCTGATTTAGTTTGAATAAACTATTTTTAGTCAAATGTTGCTTAGTGTAGGTATTCGTTACACGTTATATTTGTCAGTGATTGTAATCAAAATCAAAATGAAATAATTCTTCGTCATCATCATTATCATCATCATCGTCTTGACATTCGAAGGCAGGTGGAGGCACCAACAAATCTAAAACCTCTTTTGGCAAGCAGTGGGGTTTTTTTTTAGATAGTTTCCTCTTGCTGGTAATTATGGGATCCGAAGTTAATAAAAATAAATTAAAAATATCCTCATCGGATTTTTGGCGACTACATTTTCTGGAATAATGCTCACGGAACTTTTTAAAATACTTGTTTCGCGCTTCTTGAGCCTGTTCACTTAACTGGCCAATGGGCAACGAAGCAGGCAATATTATATCTGATCCATGAATAAAAAATTTATGTAGGGTAGGAGGCATACAATACCAATCATACTTTTCCACGAAATCATATTTTAATCAATTCTACATCTATTTTGGTGATTTCTGCAGAGAGTTCATAATTAGAAAAAAAACGTCTGGCCGTGTTGCCGTCATTTGAGTTTCCAAAACCGGGTTTAGGGACGTCCGCTATTAATCCCATTTTTTCTTTAAATTGCTTTTGGATACTTTTTTTGATTTCTGCAACTATTTTTTTATTATTGTCACCTCGAGGTTGCCACTGTTTAATGGGAAGTTTGTAAGCCATGTAGTACGCATTCCAAAAATCGTATCCAGCCATGTAACATTTATATTCCAAATTTCAAGTTGTCAGTCTTAATTTCTTGTCAATCGAATTAAAATCTTTCTTTGTTGCGCCACTAATATAACATATCTGTGTAGATGAGGTATACGTAAGAGCGTTGCACACCTTACCATCAACCATTGTAAAACTGACTGACTGAAATTAATCTGTCATTATAGATGAAATTACTACTATGTAGATGCTTTATTTCCTCATCTACCCGTTTTTATTCTGCCACAGAAACTTGGGTTGATTCAATTTTGCAATTTTTAAAGGCTTACAGTACCTCGTAGAAGAAGGACGTGGGTTCTGCCAAATTATTTTATGGTTTCTGCTTTCTGGGCCACATACTAGACGAACAGGTCCTATAGATGTTATAAATATAGCCGAATCATGACCTGAGCTGCCATCGAAACCCCACTTTGATACCAAACATAGCTTTCTCGATTCCTCATTGCTTAAAGATGCTACAACAGTGCCTTGTACAACAATCAAATGTTGCACAGTGTGGTTCAGAAGAGCTTGTAAGTGCACTTCTACCGAAGTCGGACTTATTTTAACATATTCTGTATTTGGGTAGCATTTTTTCTTCTTTGTTTGTATTATTTTATAAGACGGAAATCTGTCGGGATTGCTCAATCTAATTAAATTATATTGATTCCTAGACAACCTAGCATCTACTAACAAAGCGAGGACTTCTTCACCCGACATTATGCGAGATTGAATTTGGAGGGATGATCTATAAGCCTTTCTGATCTTAGTTACCCGTGTAGGACTGGTTGAAGTGATCTCTGGAACTAATTTGGACGCCTCTGTGTGTCCAGATGCTCTTAGACTCATCTGTGTAGCGAAACTTAATTCCGATATAGGCGTAGGCTGTTTTCTTGCGTTTGGTGCGCTCATTACTTTCTTCAAACGCAACTGTTGGACGTCCTCGCTGCTTTAATTTCGAAGGTTTGTAGCGTCTAAACGAAATTGAACTTTCTAGCCAATTGCTATGTTTCATGACAAATCTACCTGTTGATCTTCCTACATTTCTCCATATCGACTTGAAGTCGGACTTAAAGTGGCATACTTTGCTATTTAGGTCCTTTATATACTCTTCAGGACACCTCGTAATTTATTGAATATGGTTTTTAAATAAATGAATTGATCTTCGATTTTATTTTGTCCAGAACTTCTTAAAATATTGAAAAGTTGAAAAAATTGTCACAACTCGTTCTTTAAACATAGAAAAATAATAATTAATTAAAGCCACCCAGTTTAAAAAAGAGCGCCATATCGTTAAATTAAAGCGACTATTAAAAATAAAATCGCACAAACTCGCAAAATATTAAGATGTACCGCAATTCTATTATAACTGCACATTTTAACAATGCAAACTGAAGTGGTCGATATGGCTCGATACACAACTAAAAGTTTACTTATTTCTAGGAACACACTATTTTGTACACAATTTTACAATGATGACTTCTAAACGTTTTTATTTAAGTGTTACTACTTTTTCACAAAGTATTAATTACTAAACGGCTCCATGACAAAAAAATTAAATTTAGAACGAATAAAAACAATAAAACACTGACTTCAAAGTTCACTCAACAGCTTATCTGAATTACAACGCCACGCGAGGTCTACAAAACTTATTGTTATCCACTTCGGCGAAGGGCAGGAAGGCCGTTATCGGTCCACAGATTTGCGCAGTTTTAGGCGCCTAAGGGTTGGCTACACAAGTGTCATAAAAGCGAATATTGTTATGTGCTTTCCCGGGAAGCGCATAAATTATGCTAGCTCAATGGAGAAAGGGGTGAATATGATAAAAATATTGGGCGCCACGTGGTTATGCGAGTCCACGAACTCTTTTCTACCAGTCGAAAATGTCACTAAAACAAAAATATAAATAAAAGAAAGAGGCTTCCACTTTCACTTAAATTTTATTGCCGCAGAACAACTTCTATAACTTTATCCTCTAGGCCGCGCATAAACCAGAATAAAACAAAACAACTCGCAAATAAACAAATCAACCTTCTACGCGCGTTATCAGCATTTGTCACAAAAAAAAGGAAATCAATCGAAAACAAATTTTGAATGAAGATAAAACAAAATCAAACTTAACTTTTATCCTTTCCTTCTTTTCTCATTCGATCCCTGTACTTCAGCTACCGCCTCCTTTTGGGTCCTCACGACTTCAGTTTTCCCTTTTTCAGCTGCCTCAAAATTCTTGGACTTGCACTTCAAACTATTGTTTTTTTTTTTACGTTTCCTCCTTGAAATTTTACCACTGGACTGACCGCTTCACCTACCAAAGCAGTTGGTTATATAGACATCTGACCCCTATTATGTCCTTTTCCGCAAAATCTCCATCTTTTCTTTCTAATCGGTTGACATTTTTCTGAAGCGGTTCATTTTATAAATATTAAATTCGATATTTTTGGTTTAATTTTATCTTTACGATAAAGGTTTTGTTTTCTGCATATCAGAAGAATTCTTTTCGGCTTCATAACTTTTAATTTTCCTTGAAAAGTTTTTGTTGACATTTCGTTTCACGTGTTTTGAAACTTTTAAATGCAGATTTATTTTTCTCTGAATTTATAACCAACATATGCTTTGGGTTACGGACAATCCAGACATATCGCTTATTTTATCCGGAAATTAAAGTTAGTGACAATTTTTCCGCTTTCGTCTCGGTGAGGTTAAGTATTGTGTTTTGTGTGTCTTTTGTTTCAATCAGAAGGAGATTCAAAAAGGTAAGTTCTTCCAAATATGTTAAGTTACTCTATAAATGTGTCAAATGCTAACCGCCACTTATTTTCAGTTATTCTGAAGCAAAACACCCTATGCGAAAGCCCGTGGGATTTTACATCTTTTCTACCACAAGTACGTATCTTAAAACTAGTTTTGTTTCATTCCCTATAGTCTATAGTATAATTCATTATCTTATCTATTTAATTTCAAATTTCAGTAACATAATTCATATTAGCTTTAACTTCATTTTCCTTAACCTAATCCTCAATTTCAACAACTTGTCTCACTAATTGTATAACTTAACTTAAAATAAACCTACCCTACCTTATAGTATATAATATAATTCAATATATACTTTCTTATTTAATTCCTAACTTATAATAATAACTTCAACTTCATTTTCCTTAATCTAATAATCCTTAATTTCCACTACTTATCCCACTAAATGTCTAACTTACTTAAAATAATCCCCTACCAATTCAAATCTTTATACTAATGTCCCTAACTTATTACATTGAAATGAAATAAAATTAAACTAATCTTATTCTATCTTTCCAGGCTTATCCTATCTTCCCGTCGGCACTTTAATCACGTGGACATATCGTCGCCAATCAATCCGGTAAGTTATTAATTTGACTTCGACTTTTCTATAAATTTATCCGTTTACTTCGTTACAGCTCATCATGCGTGTCTTCGTATGTCTACCAAATCTTCATCATGTTTCCGGTAAGTTACCAAGTTGGCTCATATTTATGCTATTACAATTTCATTGCAGATTTGATAAATTTTAGTTTCAGGAAAGTGTCATCAAAGTTGGAATTTCCTTAAACTAAGGTTCGCTATCCCCTTGGACCCAGGATTTGTGTTCCCCTCAGGTTAGTACCACAATAAAAGTTCATTTCTATAATAAAGAAAAAATCTTTGCAGCTTCCCACTTATATACTCAGAGGACAGACACAGGTAACATAAAATAATAGTTTGATTTCCTTCCTAACTACTCTATTTTCAGACTGCAGCATGGAGATCGCGTATGCAAGCGTAACATTTCCTCCCCTTCCTCCGGGAGATTTCCCTGAAATCTTATCTGAGACATTTTGCAAAATCAAATAAATTATGTCTATACTTTTATATTTTTCGTTTCAGTAAAACAAAAAAAAACAATTGTTGTTTCGATCATGTAACTATTTTAATTCATCTCGAGAGTCACCATAATAAACTTTAAGGTCCTTAGAATGCCATATTCCTAAATTCTTACCCGTATTATCACTTAATTCATAAGTCCACGGTGAAACAATCTTTGCTACTTTATAGGGCCCTACGTACTTTGGTGCGAGTTTCGCACTGAAAAATTTTGCAGCATCTGACAACACATAATTTTTACGTAAAACTAAATCGTTAACCAAAAACCGTTGGTCCCTTCTCCTGAGATCGTAGCGTTTTTTTCTTACTGTGGCCGCTTTTAACAATTTCATTCTCACGTCAGTTCTAACTTCTTCTAAAGCTTTGGCTCGTATCCTTGCGTCTGACGGCTCATCGTTTATATTTTTCTTGTGTTCCTTGCCATACCTTACCATCTCCTTACCAAAGTTAATGAAATAAGGAGTTAATTGCGTTGCTTCGTGTGATGATGTTCGGATAGCACATGCTACTTTGGCTAAATACTGATCCCACTTCCTGTGGTTTTCGGATACGTACGCCCGAAGCATAGATTAGACGACCTGATTTGTGCGTTCCGCGGGGTTCGCCTGAGGATGATAAAAAGCTGTATAGCGAATTTCAATTCCGTACTCATCGGAGAGTTTCTTAAATTCCGTACTCTTGAACTGTGTACCATTATCGCATACTAATGTACGAGGGACTCCAAAGAGTAGGAACACAAAATCTTCCAAGGCAAGGCAGATAGAGGATGTCTTAGCACTTCTTAAAGGAAACAGCATAGGAAACTTACTAAATTGGTCTACCACTGTCAGTATATATTTGTATCCTTTGCAGGATCGCGGTAAGGGACCGATCAAATCAACATTTATAGACTCCCATGGCTTTGTGTATGCTGGTCGGGCGGACATTAAACCACCTGGCTTTTTCAACTCTGGCTTGGTAGTTTGGCAGACCTTACAGTGCTTAACATAGGTTGCTACGTCGGACTTCATTTTGGGCCAATAAAATTGTTGAGCTAGACGATCACAAGTTTTCCGGACTTCGCAGTGGCCAGATGTTGGGAGGTCATGGGCTCTGGAAATTAACACCTTCCGCTCATGCTTTCTCGCAACCTGCTTCCACGAATCACTAGACAGTGCTAAATCGGGGTACTTCGGACGACAGTGTTTCCATAAAATATCATTTTCCACTCTCCAATCAGAATATTTTGAGGGAGTTTTGTTAACTCGATCGACTATTTGCTTGTACCACTTATCTTCCTTTTGACAAGCCTCTACAGAGTCTAATACTGGTACTGACCTGGATAAAAGATCGGGCAATAAATGCTCCTTTCCTTTACGATGTATTATGTTATAGTCGTATTGTTGAAGTCGTAATGCCCACCGCGCTAATCTCCCCGTAGGGTCTTTTAAATTCTGAAGCCACACCAATGAGGCATGGTCCGTGACTACCGTGAAACTCATGCCTTCTACATAAGGGCGCAATTTTTCAATAGCCCACAACACTGCTAAACATTCACGCTCCGTCGTGGAGTAATTACGCTCGCACCTGTTTAATGATCGGCTCAGATACGCAATTACTTTATCATTCCCGTCAATTTGTTGGGTCAAAACCGCACCCAACCCGTATCCTGAAGCATCAGTGTGAATGATAAAGGGATTATCAAAGTTTGGGCAACTTAGAATTGGTGCACTGACTAAACGATCCTTGACTGCTTTGAATGCATCCTCACATTCCTCTGTCCAAATAAATTTTCTTTTCTTTTTAAGAAGGTCAGTGATAGGAGCTATCAGTGTCGAGAAATCCTTTACAAATCTTCTATACCAGGCTATTGTTCCTATAAACCGTCGTACCTCTGACACATTCTTTGGGCTAACTATATTCAAAATGCACTGGACCTTTTCGGGATCGACTTGTAATCCATTTTCCCCGACAACGTAGCCTAAGTATTTTAGCTCAGCCCTACAAAATTCGCATTTATCATAATTTATAACCAAGCCTGCTTCAAGCAGTTTATCAAGAACGGTCCGAAACACTCTTTTATGATCAACAAAGCTTTGGGTCACGATGATAACATCATCCAGATAGACAAAAACTTTGCTTTCTAGGTCGCCAGATAGAACGCGATCAATTAGTCTCTGCCATGTCGCTGGAGAATTACTAAGCCCGAAAGGCATACGTCGGAATTGAGACAGGCCTCTGCCTGGAACCGTGAAAGCGGTATACTGCTTCGAGTTTTCTTCAACAGGTACCTGCCAGAAAGAGGATTTGATATCTAGCGATGACATGAACTTGGCATCGCGTAATTTGTCCAATGTAGCTTACACGTAAGGAAGGGGATATGCGTCCTTTTTTGTAACCTTGTTTAGTTTCCTGTAATCGACGCAAAACCGATAAGTTCCATCTTTTTTCCTCACCATCACCACAGGGGATGCCCAAGCACTATTAGATGGTTCTACAACGCCGAGTTCTAGCATCTTATCTAGTTCCTCATTAATGGTTTTTTGAATGGCGGGTGATACCGGGTAATATCTTTGTTTGATCGGAGGGGAATCTGTTTCGATCGTATGGAAAACTTTATTTGTGCACCCGAGCTTTGTACCCATTTTAGCCTTTGATTCATTAATAATGTCTTCCAATTCCTTTCTTTCTATTTCAGTTAACTTCGATTGACTTTGTAAGGTGCTTATATGGAAGTCTTCATAGGTATCATCAAATTTCCACGAATTTCGATTGAAATTAGCACATATTTGCATCTCTCGCCAAAAGTCGATACCTAAGATGATAGTATGAGGTAAATCGGGGATTAATAGGGCATCGCAAACTTTAACTCGATTTTCAAGTGTTATTGGTACGCTCAATTCTCCTATGACCTGCACAGAACCACCGTTTGCTAAGTTCACCCGCTTTGCATTCGTCTCTCTAACTTTCAATTCCATATTCTTTAATATACTCCAGCCAGGTCCACCAATAATCGTCCGAGACGCACCAGAATCGAGCAATCCAGAAAATTTTATGCCGAATATGGAGACTACTAAATGGGGGCGCACATCGTTTTCAGCTTCTGCAAAAACGTAATCCACCAATGCGTGAAGTGCATCCTCTCCCCTTTTCAATACATGTTTTCTAACTCTTAAACTGCTCTGAATTTTTGCGGCACCGCACCCAAAACAAGTTATAGTACGCCTACACTGCCTTACAATATGACCTCTGAAACCACACTTGAAACACCTTGGACCATTTTCAGAAGGGCCTGCATTTGCGACCGCTGCGACGGCAGTTTGTTCTGTTGAAACGTAAGCCAAATCTGGTTCCAGCAGTTGATTGTTTCGTTTCGAAGGTGGTGGGATAAACGCCTCTACAGATGTCCGCACAGACTCCAATTGTCTACCCAACTCTACAAGTTCCTGAAGCGTACCAACTGCGGTAAGACCTAATTGAGCCTGATAAAAAGGAGCTATGTTCCGCTTTAGGATCTTCAACTGCTGCGCTTCTGTAAGTGGGTCAGAGAGACGGCCAAACATGTTTGTCATCATTGCAATGTAAATACCGATGGTCTCGTCCTTTCCTTGAGTTCTTTTCTTTATCTCTTCAGTGAGCCGGTCGTCGTAATCTGGTGGCAGAAACTCTTTCTTAAGTTCTCTGACTAAGTCTGACCAGGCATGGAACTTAGCCTTATTCGCCTTATACCAAATAAGCGCCTTTCCGGTGAATAAGTCCAAGGCTGAGCGAAATAGTTGACTTTTAGTAATCCCTTGCGCTTCCGCTAACTCATTGACTCTTTCCAAGAAGGAATTCAGGGATTGTGCCTGTTCACCAGAAAACTTTACTTCCCACTTGTGAAGAAGAACTGGTGGACGTGAACTAGTTAAAACTGCTGCTGTCATCGACATATCCTCGGCCGCGTCGGATAAATCCTCGTCGTCGTCTCCGTCTGCTTTAAAGTGAAGAGTCCCCAAAGCCACTAATAATTCCGCTCTTATTTGCGCTTTCTGTTTCCTTTGCTCCTCTGATTCCGCAATAATTCGGTCCTGTCTAGCTAAAGCCCATTCAATCTTCGTTAAAATCTTCTTGTATTCCGATGCGCTGGAATCTCCTTCGAATGTGCTCAAGAGATCTTTAATTTCCTCTATCTTTGTATTTAGTGCTTGCACATCCTGCTCGCAAGTAAAGGGATATGGTGATATAATTGTTGATTTTCCTTCCTTGTCTGTATTTAGGACCAATCGTAAGCTGACACGCATGTCATCTACTTTACCTGTAGGCAACCCCCTAATTGTTAGCTCATAAATGAGTTCCTCTTGGTTGAGCCTTTTGATATCCATTTTATGATTATTTGGACTTAAGAAAATGTAGAACTATAATTTATTGGAACACTTATAGGTCAAGCAAAAAAAAAGACAAAAAAGGTACCCAAAAAAAAGAAACCTGAAGAAATATATATGATATATATGTATGCGCTATATCAAAAAAAATTAAATATACGTCGCCAAAATAACTTTAATCAAAATAAACAAACTAAATTATGATCGTCCATATACGATGATATGATTTATTATATGTTCAGGTACCACTTTATAAATAAACATAATTTGCGTACTTGTACCCACGTATAATGTATGACTTAGGAGAAGAAGCAAATATATATTAACTTAAATATAACTGAAAATAAAATTTCAACAAACGCTGTTAGTATCACTAATTAAAATTCACGAGTTTTAGCATAATCTATCCCCTAAGAAGTATTATGTGCTGTCATATGCGTAGGCCTGATAATTATCATTAACCGTGATAAATTCATTAAAGCTCACTTCAGTTACTTTATCCTCCAACAAAACTCCAAATAAGATATCAGTAATTATTAATCTCTAATTACATATTTCAAAACAAACAAATTGATTTCAAAAGGTGTCTTTTCCCTCTTCGTGCTCTGCAATAATTTGATAAATTCAAAAGCTATAAACAAATGTTTATATTCAATACGCCATGAAAATCACAGCTGGGGAAATGCAAACAATAAACGCTCATAAATATTATATTCGATAAGTTCTCAATGATGTTAGTGAAAACAAAACGATGAGAGTTAAAAGAATTCATTGATGAGAACTAGGTCAGAATTAGATCTGGGTCATGGTCAATGAATTTGAAATCACTACAAGCTACTCTTCTGATATTAGGCGGACAAGGACAATATCACTTCGTCTGCTCTCCGATGAATCCTCTGATGGATGAACCATTAGGTCTCAATTGTAGTAAATTTCCCACATGTGCATCAAAAGTGACGCTAGCAGAACGGAGTAAACGCGCGGTTGTAAATTTTTAATTAACCGAAAAAATTAATACGGGAAAAATTGCAAAAGTGTTTTTTTGTTTATTGTGCAGTTCATAAAAGTACAAGTGCAGTGTTTTAAAAGCAATTAAAGCTTAAAGTGATTACTTTGAATTGTAAGCACGTGTGATCTGTGGTGCAATAATAAAAAAATTTATAATATGCTTCTTAAAAAAAATTTAACCAGTTATCTGTGATGTAGTTTATGTGGCAAAAAAAAATTTTAACGTTAAGCTGAAACTGAATATAAACATTGTATAGATTCAGGAGGTTCGCAACACTTTAAATACGGTTGCTAAACATTTTTGTGACATTTGACTGGAATTGAAGTTTTATGATCTTATTTTTTAGGAATTTCACATAATTTTGATTATGTAGCAGGTGTTTTACCCCTTTTTTTGGCCCCACGTTGGTCGCCAACTTGTTATGTGCTTTCCGGGAAGCGCATAAATTATGCTAGCTCAATGGAGAAAGGGGTGAATATGATAAAAATATTAGTCCATGCGAGTCCACGAACTCTTTTCTACCAGTCGAAAATATCACTAAAACAAAAATATAAATAAAAGAAAGAGGCTTCCACTTTCACGTAAATTTTATTGCCGCAGAACAACTTCTATAACTTTATCCTCTAGGCCGCGCATAAACCAGAATAAAACAAAACAACTCGCAAATAAACAAATCAACCTTCTACGCGCGTTATCAGCATTTGTCACAAAAAAAAGGAAATCAAACGAAAACAAATTTTGAATGAAGATAAAACAAAATCAAACTTAACTTTTATCCTTTCCTTCTTTTCTCATTCGATTCCTGTACTTCAGCTACCGCCTCCTTTTGGGTCCTCACGACTTCAGTTTTCCCTTTTTCAGCTGCCTCAAAATTCTTGGACTTGCACTTCAAACTTTTGTTTTTTTTTAACGTTTCCTCCTTGAAATTTTACCACTGGACTGACCGCTTCACCTACCAAAGCAGTTGGTTATATAGACATCTGACCCCTATTATGTCCTTTTCCGCAAAATCTCCATCTTTTCTTTCTAATCGGTTGACATTTTTCTGAATCGGTTCATTTTATAAATATTAAATTCGATATTTTTGGTTTAATTTTATCTTTACGATAAGGGTTTTGTTTTCTGCATATCAGAAAAATTCTTTTCGGCTTCATAACTTTTAATTTTCCTTGAAAAGTTTTTGTTGACATTTCGTTTCACGTGTTTTGAAACTTTTAAATGCAGATTTATTTTTCTCCGAATTTATAACCAACATATGCTTTGGGTTACGGACAATCCAGACATATCGCTTATTTTATCCGGCAATTAAAGTTAGTGACAATTTTTCCGCTTTCGTCTCGGTGAGGTTAAGTATTGTGTTTTGTGTGTCTTTTGTTTCAATCAGAAGGAGATTCAAAAAGGTAAGTTCTTCCAAATATGTTAAGTTACTCTATAAATGTGTCAAATGCTAACCGCCACTTATTTTCAGTTATTCTGAAGCAAAACACCCTATGCGAAAGCCCGTGGGATTTTACATCTTTTCTACCACAAGTACGTATCTTAAAACTAGTTTTGTTTCATTCCCTATAGTCTATAGTATAATTCATTATCTTATCTATTTAATTTCAAATTTCAGTAACATAATTCATATTAGCTTTAACTTCATTTTCCTTAACCTAATCCTCAATTTCAACAACTTGTCTCACTAATTGTATGACTTAACTTAAAATAAACCTACCCTACCTTATAGTATATAATATAATTCAATATATACTTTCTTATTTAATTCCTAACTTATAATAATAACTTCAACTTCATTTTCCTTAATCTAATAATCCTTAATTTCCACTACTTATCCCACTAAATGTCTAACTTACTTAAAATAATCCCCTACCAATTCAAATCTTTATACTAATGTCCCTAACTTATTACATTGAAATGAAATAAAATTAAACTAATCTTATTCTATCTTTCCAGGCTTATCCTATCTTCCCGTCGGCACTTTAATCACGTGGACATATCGTCGCCAATCAATCCGGTAAGTTATTAATTTGACTTCGACTTTTCTATAAATTTATCCGTTTACTTCGCTACAGCTCATCATGCGTGGCTTCGTATGTCTACCAAATCTTCATCATGTTTCCGGTAAGTTACCAAGTTGGCTCATATTTATGCTATTACAATTTCATTGCAGATTTGATAAATTTTAGTTTCAGGAAAGTGTCATCAAAGTTGGAATTTCCTTAAACTAAGGTTCGCTATCCCCTTGGACCCAGGATTTGTGTTCCCCTCAGGTTAGTACCACAATAAAAGTTCATTTCTGTAATAAAGAAAAAATCTTTGCAGCTTCCCACTTATATACTCAGAGGACAGACACAGGTAACATAAAATAATAGTTTGATTTCCTTCCTAACTACTCTATTTTCAGACTGCAGCATGGAGATCGCGTATGCAAGCGTAACAATATATTCACCACACTTTAATTTTTGAATTGATACCAAATTTTAGGGCCACTGATCCCACTGTGCATCGTTCTGAAAAAGTGTGTCATATATCTAGCTCAACCCCTTACTTTGCTTTTCCGCCTCTCTTCTCCTGCAAAAAGATCTCGATTCCTTCACCACATGGTGCATGAAAAACTTTCTTGAGCTCAATGTCTCCAAATTCCAGTCCATCTCTTAATCCCACAAACGTCTCACCACTGCCCCGAGAGTCTACATGTTAACCGACGTACCAGTCCCTATCGTTACATTTTTGTTTGACCTAGGAATAATGTGTGATAGCGAACTCAATTTCCCTTCCCACATTGGCTGTATAATTAACAGAGCTAACTCCGTGCTAAGTTTTGTGAAGCGTTAGTCCAGAAAGTTCTCCAATCCTTATGTTTAAAAATCTCTCTATATCTCCTTTGTAAGACCTCTCCTTTAATAATCCAACCAGGCATGGTCACCTACACAAACAACTCACATTAACAGCTTATGAAAGTCGTCTGAAACTGCTCGACTTACAACCCCTAAGTAAACGACGTGATGTTTCCGACATTCTTTTCATTTAACAGCTATTAACTGGTGCCATAGACTGCCCTTAAATCCTGCAATCTTTATCCATCTATATCAACGCGAACCAATTACCAGGATGTTATGAAAAGTCAACGACGTTTTCTCCTTTCACTTCCATCTGAGTAAATCATCCCTTGACAAAGCCTTATATCTTGTTCCAGCCTAACTTATCATTTATTATAGCTTGTAGTAGTAGTATTAGTATTATGTTTAGCTTGTATTTTTATTTATTGTATTATTATGTTATAGCTTGTATTAAGCTTAAATAAATAAATAAACAGTACAAAGTTAATGTTCAATTAAGAATCACAACTAAGTGATCAAAATAAAAATGTTCGAACAGTAAACAAACTTAATAATTTTATAAGGAAAATTCATCTAATGTGAACACTCTTGACTTTGATTAACAAAATAAACCTCATGGAAAAAAATCTTTTTTAATAAACTCGTACACGTTATCTTCTCCTAACTTCTGGGCACGTGAGACAACATTTATACATCATCAAGTGCCCCACTAGTTTTATTTAAGCTTTCCCGAAGAGGACGAGCTTTGCATCTCGTTTGAGATTTCCATGCCCTAGAGGTACGAGGTGGTCCATTTAATATCTCCGTCAAATCCCCAAATCCAACAACTTCATGAATTCAGTCTTCCCCTTTAATAGAATTTGCTGGCGCGTTAGCCAGACCTGTCAAAAGTTAAAAATATGGAAATTAAGAGATGGCGGTCCAATGTGTAGCTGGCGCAGTAGCGCAAAGTTCAATATTTTTAACTTTTGGCGCGCGCCAAATTTGACATTTCCGAGTTAGCTACAGCGCTAACTACGAGCGCCAGAGCCACATTGTCTTCCAGCCTTTATTATATATTGCTTCGGTGTGGCTTTCTTTTGTTTTTTATTACCGTCAATTCTAGGTAGGTAAATATGGGTTGCCGTCCAGAAAAGACACATTTAGAGCTCGGATAAGTCCATTGTGATGCCACGGGAGTAAGTTAAGCCACACATGGTTTTGGCCGGAAGGGAATTATTGTAAGGGAAGTCAGGCAACTGGAATGTCTTGTTTGCATTGCTGCGATCTAAACAACAGACCAGCGACGGAGTGAATTATTTTTAATTTCTTAATAAAAGCTTCCGGGGAGACCTGGTCTCGAACCTGGGACCCATGGCATGGTGGTTGTGCCGCTCAACCAATTGATCCAACTCCGTCTCCAAAAACAAAACAAAACCTCGTAATAAAACTATTTATTATTTTATTTTGATGAACTTATTTTCACTGTTGCCAAATTTTATATCATTAAGTTTACACATTTATTACTCAAAGGAAATTTGTACTATCTCCAGAAATGCAACTTCGTGCGAACTGTAAGTACCTGAATTAAACCGGGCACTGACTAATCTGCCTTCAAGCTTTCCTACAGAGCCATTAAAGAAAATAGGAGTCATCCTTTATTATGGAAATGTGGGAACTAGATAGGTAAACAGAATTCTGGATAGGTAAGGCGCGCATGTAGAATAGAATGTGCAACTGCAATATGAGACAGCCTTCTGTTGTTTTTTATGAGATGTAGGTTGAAGTCACGTTCATTAAGAAATTTGGAGTACATAACATTGCCCGTCTAAGGTTCGCCTAGTTGGTAGCCCAAGACTTAAGTCGTCTATACTACGGTTGAAATAAATAAATTGTTGGAATTATAATTTACCCTTAATTAATATGTTTTTGCTTTTTTTTTTTTGATACACACGCTAGCGTACGAAATTTTGTTTTATCACTAATAATATACTAATAATTTTTCTTGTATCGAGCTGGAAATTTTGGAATTTTTTCCTAATCACTAACTATTATTTCATTAATCTTACAGAAGAAAAATATATATAGATTTAGAACTCAACCTGTCCTACAGTTCCTGATAAAACGTATATGGAAATTCGTTTTTTGCTAATTTTCTAATTTCAAGCCATCATGTAAATAAAGTTAAAAAAATATGTAAGTGCATAATACGAAGAAATAACAATTCATTTGTAGCAGTATTTCTTTTTTCCTCGACATAATTTATGTAAATCGAATGTTTGTAAAAACTAATACGACGAAAAAATATCAAAAATACGAGTAAATACGAATATACTTTTCCAGCAAAATGCGTCTTTTAATTACATATATTATAGAAAGCTCTGTAAAGCTCGGATAGCCACCATTTCTATATAACATAATTTCCACTAATCGACAGCCACTGGGTTAGTTGAATACGATTCTTTAGCATTGAAAAAATTGTGTATTTGACATTAATATCGGTTGTTTTTAATTATTTGTAAATGTTACTCTCTTCCCACCCCCATCCCAATGGGTGTCTTATCACCATATTATTTAACGGTATCGGGAATCTTATTATTCATCTTGCTGACCCCGACTATATGCGGATGCGACTATAATATCGATCATTTCGATTATTTGTACATGTCGCCCTTACCATAATATTTTATTGCCACTGGAATTGAACAAGCCTGCAAATTTTCAAGTCTATATGTACAATAATTGCAAGTGGCGGAAAACTCAGTAGGAAGATTTGAAACAAACAAACAAAAAAGGATTATTACCTACATCCATCATTTGTTATAGTCGAATACATTATTGCTTTTTCATTATTTTTATTAACTGTTTACTAATTTAAAGGCCAGTAATAGTTATAAATATTGTGGATCAAAGTCACATATTTGCTTGTGGACGTCATTTTATTTAAATTTTACTACGTCGGCACCGCTTTCTTTCATAATGAAATGTTAATATCAAGCTTGATCGTATGACATCAACCGATATAATCAGCAGACAACACAGCAAATATTTTTTTCTCCAAATGTTTTACAAAGTAAATTTTCAAAGTTGCCTTTTCACGCTTTAAAATTTACACAAGGTCGCCTAGCACCTCTGTCGATGATATGTATATGTAAAAATCGTTATCTATTATGGAAAGACTCGCAGCCTCACCGTACGCGGTAATATTCAGGTTTTTACTTTTAAGCAGAAATCTTAGAGTTTCTTTAATTAGATCCCAAGCCACCAATTGACCGACATTCAAGATGAAAAAGTATTGCAGAATCCAATCAAACTGTCTCGATCCAAAATTTACAGTTTTGAACTTTATATTATGCATTAAAAGCCTAAGCCGTGCAGATTTGGTCTGAGAGGAATTGCGAAACTGACATGCTTATTAATTTCCTAATTCTCAATATAAACGTCAGAAAAGCTTATTTATTTTGAGCTTATTTAGCTTAATTATAAAGAATCTCTTGACGTTAGCTAAAGATTGGACATAGTAGCGGTTAAACATATGTACATGTCCATTTGTAGTCTTAGTGATAAGCAAATTGAAATGTATAGAATGTAGTACTGTAGCAGTATTTCTCTTGTGTACGTTATATTATTGCATTACAGTATTTTTATTTCTATTTTTCATATTTATGCATTATTCGCTACTTTTACTAAAAAATTTAATAAAAGTTGATGTCCACCGACGATGGGACGAAAAATTGGAGGTACGCAGATCCGACTACAAAATATTGGATCGAGTAGCGCATCGAGCATGTAAATTATATAGCTTTCTTAGAATAAAGAACGAGAGAAGAGGATATCTCAAGTAAAAGCACTGTACGTACGATAAGCATTTTGCTTCTTGGCAATGTGGCGAGAGGGTTAAGTGAAGTGTGTTTATAACAAGTGTATATGTGCATTATGTTGCATTGAGTGTAACTCGCTTTTCTGTAAATACCAATCAGTATTCAGGAAACACCATTCTTGTGAAAGTGCCGTGAACTATGTTGTCATTGAATGAAAATGCAGCGGAAAGAAAATAAATATAATTGCACTGTTTTTAGATTTTAAAAGAGCATTTAAGATGATAGATCGTAAGATTTTAATTCAGAAAATTTGAAGATGCGATCTTAGAAATAATGAATTGGAATGGTTTAGTTGGACGTTAATAACAATATCATTCGGATTCTTTAAATGTCCACACCGGAGTTCCACAGGGTTCAATACTAGGCGTATTGTTATTTATTACTTACATAAATGAAATTTAATAATTTTATATGTAAATACCGGGGTTCCACAGGGTTAACTGCTAGGCGAATAATTATTTACATACGAGAAATACATCAAGCAATAATGAAACCAATAAAAATGATCCAATAAAAATAAAAAAGAGGTGTACTAAATAAAGTAGATCAAAAGATAAAATTAAAAGAGTAATGTGCATGCCATGAAAAACTAAAATTTATGAATCACCCTGTAATTCATAAACTGTTGAGATTGCCCCCTCCATGCCATACAATTTTTTGTTTGCCTAGGTGAGATCTATCACCCCACTCATTATGGGACGTCAGATCTGAAACACCCTGCATATTCCTGCTATAATAAAACACATATTGCACGACTGCAGAAACTTAAAAATAAGGTGATGCGAAATATTATGAGGTGTACCTCCATATGAGTGGTGGTTAAATATTTTCCAAAGTTTGGAAGTTAACACCCTCATCTCGATTTTTTATATAAAGTATGGAATAGCACCAAGGTATATGACAGAACACATAAAGTTGGAAGGTAATGCACAATCATATAGGATGCGAAACGTCAATGACTTCTGGCTTCAGTTTAATAGTACAGTTGCGGATAAGATGACTTTATTCTACAAAGGGCTGCAACCGTTTAATAAATCACCTTAATTAGCTAGAAATTAGCTTAATTTTAGAAGATTTGAAAAGAATTCTTTATTATATTAAATACCATAATTTAGGTAAGATAAATATTTGAAGTCAAAATTTAACTAAAAAGAAACTTTATTAATTTGTTATTATTTTTGTTCTTGTTATTTTTCTCCTGTTATTGATTTCATTCACTTTGTTACGCAAAAGTTTTGAATAATACTACTCCTATTTCCTCTATCAGAACCATGTCAAAAATGTTTTTGGTGGGGTGTAGAGAGATGTGTTGATTTAAAAAAAAAAGAATCCGTTGAACTAATTAATTACTTTAGTTTAGAAAATTAATCTAAATATCTACAAGATATATTGAAAAGATAGTTTCAAAAAGACTTGAACCGACTTTGTAAAGCATAAAATAATATTTAATTTCATATATATTACGACATTTTAAAGAAGGTGCAAATTAAATAAACAAAAGGATATCGTGAGCTAAGGATATACTGAGCTGAAATGTTTAGATAGTTTTAAACAGTATCTTCGATTGTGGTTATGAAGTTATTTTGCATGTTTAAACTGCACCGACTTCAAACAGTCGTACTATTTTATTTTTCACTTTTTAGTATCTTCAGATATGCTACTGGAAAAATGCTGCGCGTATAACAAAGTATAATAACATATAATAGAAAGGAAACTGTGAATGATAGGGATAATGAGGTTGCTGATTCCTGATGTGTTTAGAGACTGTGAACGTGGTCAGTAATTTCAATTCAACTGAACTCGTTTATTTAACACCTCTCTCCTTCTTCTTTCATTACAAAGTGATGCGGAAGATTGTTGGCTGGAACAAGTTGAACATTAGCATTTCCAGTTATTCTTCACTCTATTTGGCAAAGTTGACGCACTGCTACTTGTTTCGATTCACAAAGATCTGGTACCATGTTGATAGTGTTAAAAGGTATTTTGACGATATACATTCCGTCATTCTGCCTTCGCATAGTACTTCGGTAAATCTTTGCTGGGTCTTCTTCGATTTCCCATAAGCGTCTTAATAATGAATCTAAACCGACATGAGATAGGACTGTAATTGTATTGCTTTCTAACGTGAGTTCCTTATGATTGTTAAAGCCTCCTGATAGGATCCATCCGAATGACGTGAGTTGTGCTAAGGGTATTCCGTCTGGTTCTTTTGGTATTCCTTCCTCGAGAACTTGTGCGTAGACATCGGCTAGTAGACATCGGTAGTAAAAAATCGATTTTCCCTGAATAGTACATCGGATCTGCCAAAAATAAATCTTCTAAATGTGCCCAGTTTTTGGGTTGTACTCGTTGAAATGGTAGTAGCCCAGTTAGCCTAGGAAGGAGTAATGTTTCTATGAACAATTGGATATTTGGTTTGTACCGCGAACAAATCATGAATTGTACAGCTCTTCTTTAAACTGCCATTTTCGTCCAACTCCTTTCATGTGAACCTCTATCGTATTTCCTTGGAGTCGTAAACGTCGTGCCGCTACATGTGAGATGAAACTGGCCCCCCGATCCTTGATCCATTAGTGCACGGAGGACATTATCTTCAGAGTTTTTTGCCCATAAGAACATGTGCCTCGTTTGTCTTTGATGATTCATTGGAAGTGTGAACTGATCTGTCAGGTGCTGCAATATCCGTGGAGTCATTATTGGTACCCTGAACTAAACACAGTGGCTTAGTATAAGAATAAAGCAGTGTATGGTGTCTCCCTCCACAAACCCGACAACTGAATTTGCTGCGATATTTTGTTACTAAGTGGCCTAGGGCTACGCAATTATAACAATATGACCATTTTTGTACCAAAGCCTGTCGCTCATTTTGATTGAATGCAAGAAATGCAAGGATGTTGTTGCTTGCATATGTAATAGTTCCCTGTCCCCGATGTTGACATAATTGGATTAAATTACTGCTTCGAATGAAAAGCGAATGCCTTGTCTTTGCCAAACTAACTGCTTCCAAAGTTCTGAACCTAGTTTCAATACAGAACATAAACCCTTCAACCGATGGAATTTCATTTGGATCATCCCGCTTGCTGAGTGCTAACTCCCAATGAGACAGGGTTTCAACTTTGTGAAAGAGGATGAATTTAAAGTGGGTCCCAATTATCTGTATCGATCCCTGAAACTTTAATGGATTCCAAGCACTCACGAGTTGTATCCATAAGTGTTTTCAAGACTGCAGATGTTTCAGATGAATGATTTCACTCTAAATTTTATCACTTGACTTGTTCTTAATATCATCCAAAATATCAGTAATAGCCCCAATTCTCTCACATACTTTGTTTTCAATAACACAAAACAGGTCATCCCGAAAACATAGTTAATATTTATCAGTTTGGTTGACGTACTGCCCAATATTTGCCTTATGGCTTTCTTTATACAATTCCCATTCATTTTCCAAATTCTCAGCTCATTTTCTTAAGTACCCTGCACTAGCCTTTTTATAATTTTGATACACCTGTATATCTCCGCTAATCTATTACCTTGCTCTTTAATCAATTGACCCGTCGTTTTGTACAAATTATTGACCGATCAGAATGGCGTATAGAATAGAACAAACCCAAATTATTTGAAATACTCTGAGCCCTTGAATATTCTGACATCCCAGTGTAGAGCGGTTTTGGCTATATACGAGCTGATTAATTTTACCTTGTTAGTATATATTGACTCTAATATTTCAGGCTTCAATTTCAAATTTTACCATTACGATGCTAGCAAACCATTCTTTGCATCAATTCGGTTGAAATTAATGTATAAAATGGAAAAGGATATGACATAATAATTAAATATTTTTGCAATAAATTTTATTTTATATAAGTATTTCACTAAGTTTAATTTTTAACTATTTATTATTATTTATTATATTTGCCGCTGTGTTCCGTTCAGCTCATTAGAATCAAGTAAGTTAAATTGAAGCTACTTGTAGCGGTAGTATTCTTTTCCTCGAATTAATTACTAAGGAATAATAATAACCTTTAATGATGTTGATTTTTACCATCTACGAGTCGAAATCCCTGGTTTCAAGCCAATTAGATCATTATTTTATCATGTAATTTATCCTGTTAGAACTTTATATGGCTTTTGTAAATTTTACCTTTTCATAAAATAAAAATGTTATAAATTAAGGAATTACTTAGGGTTCGAAGGACCAAAAATGTGAGTGATAAGGATAATAAAGTTGCTGATTCCTGATGGGTTTAGAGTCATCTTGTGGTCAGTAATTTAACTTCACCTTAACTCGGTTATATAACACCTTTATTAAACTGTATAATCTTTCGTATAAACTACAATTCAAATGTAATTTAATTCTCAAGGAATTGAAGGTGTTATAAGGTACTGAATACCGAAAAAAAACAAAATTCAAAAAACCTTAATTTCATTTCGTGTCTCTAGCTAAAAAATGATACTGCTGCCCTTTATTCCGGTTTGATGCTAGCTATCAGCAATTAAGTCTATAAGCCATCGCTACAGTGCATTTTCTCTCGTAACTGATAAGCGGTTGTTTTGTTTATAAATCGTTGATCATCGATAGTTGATGTGGCCAGTGTGAGTATGGGAAAGCATGCTTAATTACTTTCTCTAAAATATTTACAGAAAAGTAATTTGTTTATTTAATTTTAGATGTACTTATTTCAAACTGAAACAGAATCATCCAAATCCGGCAAGACGTTACGAAGTTAACCCCAACCACCGTTTCACACCCTAGATATAATATTTTTGAAATTGCGCTATTACTCCAACGTACTCTTCCCTTAGTGACTCTAGATGCAACATTTTTTATTTACCAATGAAGAAACGTATTCTATACAATTGACGTTCTACTCGTTAAGAAGTTGAGTTTCGCCCATTCTCTTATCCCCACCCACCTCATACATTTTGTCGTGGTACTAATGAGTGAACATCCTCTATACATTACAAAAGGAATAATTGCAGGTCGTTCCCTGCGTTACAAAGTTAGACTACCTCCTGCAACCTAAGACTACATTTTTTTTATATTAGCAATTTCAAAACAATCCAAATCGGTCCAAGTGTTACAGACACCACTACTTGACATGGATTTGGCCACATCGTATTAAAAAAAAATAAAAAATATGGTACCGATCGGTTAAAATACTCTGCAGAACAAAAATAAGCAATGGGAAATCTTATTTTATACAACCGAGAAAAGAACTCCAAATCGGTCCACGCGTTGCAAAGTTAGGTTTAACGTCCGCCCTCGTGCAAGAGTTGCCAGATTGGGCGATTTCTCGCCGACTGGGCTACTTGAGCCCTCAATTTGGCGACAAAATTTTCCTGTCACTTTTGGGCGATATTTTAATTCTTGCTCGGCGCTTTTGGGCTATACGCTGAATCAGATTGCACGGCAGCCTACAAAAACAGTTCATATTGGCTAATCCAAATCACATAACCCGACCTAAGAACAGAAAACGAAAGGAAGTGTAATACCGTGTATGTGTTTTCCGATTTTTTGTTCGATGGAAAGTTGTGGAAATACGCCTTCGAAATGTCAATTTGACGGGGGCTTTCTGAAGAGTGCGCATTCGAGTGTTTATAGAGTGTTTAATGAATAATTTTCACTGTTCACTTGTTAAAAGTGGTGTAATGTTACAAATAAGGACAATTAACATTTGAAAGACTGTTTTGGTTTAGTTAACTAAGAATCTGACGTGCTGAATTAGAACATTTTTCTTGATGAAGTATGCGGTATTTTGTTGTAAAAATAATCGACACATTGCGTGGGGAAAATCATTTTTCAGGAAGTTAAATAATATAATAAGCAATTATACAGCATTTTTTTAAATATGTGCAAAAGCTGTATAAATAAAAGCTAAATTACTAAAAGATATAAACATTTCTAAAAGATATAAACGTTTATTTACATTTGAGATACAGCAGAGTTTTGGGTCGCCTTGGTGGTTTCAGCGACAGCTGACGGAAGTTTTTGCCTGGGGGTTCTAATAAAACTTTAAAAGTATTGAAGTATTTTTCTACCTTTTGGTATTGTAGGTATTCCAAAAGATAAAGACTTCAGAGAATTGTGGTTAAAATCCATTGGTAGAATAATATACCATCCAATGGTAGTAATGATTGCGAGGACCACATCAAATAAATCACAAATTTACTACCTCCATGGTGAATACTAACCCATTCACATCTTTCAAACACATAAAGAAAATTCGGAAACTTTTTGATCATGGTGCACTTCTTTTCGTTTTCTGTTCTAAGAACCTGACGTGACAGTAGAACAATTTTTGTTGACAAGTCATCTCAAATTCTAATTTTGCGCGAATAACTTTTTACTGAAATCCGAACGAGTTCAAACTGACGTTTATCGCAATGGCATTTTTTCGCTCAAACTCAAAGTATGCTCAATGCCGTCCGGTTCTGATATTTGATACAAAATTCTGAAAAAAGAGTTATAACAAGTAAAAGTTTTGTTGCAATTTCCAGTTTGTTTATATCTGAAATGTGTTCATTTTTAATCACATCAATTGCACAAAGGCAGTTCTTGGTTATGTATTGAAAAGGGGCATGCACGATTCAATAAATATTAATTTTCGTTTTCCCTTACATAAATATTAATTCCTAATAGTTTCAAATGTTCGTAATAAATATTTGGAAGCAACTGGGTGAATTATTAAATATTTAATTAAAAGTATTTTTTGTTTTTTACGACGCCTGTTGTTGTGATTACTGACATTAAAACAACAATACAATAAAGTTGTAAAAATAACAATTTGAAAATCTTGATTGATTATAAAATCAAAAGGCGATTTTTGAGCGATTTCAAATAATGCCACGGCGACTTTAGGTAACTTAAGCGCCACGGCTCGGCGACTTTTGCTCCATACCGTCTGGCATCTCTGCCAGTCGGGGAACATACTTTATCCAACAAAACCAGAATCATCAAAATCGGTCCACGCGTTAAGAGGTTAGGCCACCCCTATCAGTCCCCCATTCTTGATCCAATTTTTTTTTTCTATTAGCAATGGGGAATTCGAGTTAGACACAGTAGTACAGCAAAAAAAGAACCAACCAAATTGGTTCACGCGTTACAAAGTTATATTCAACCCACAGGCCCACACCCCACCCCGACCAACGGTAAACGCGTTATGAAGTTATGCCCGGTCGTATATAAAAAAATACAGGTCGTGTTTAGAATTTCTCGTTTTTAGAAAGTCTGTTAAAAATAGAATGTAAGCCCGTATTTATTTATTTCAGTGATTAATAATTAATAATTTTATTTATGCACTGTACACTTTTCTTTCTTATCGATTTTTAATAATCAAGCGGTAAACGAAAACCACGGAAACAAAATTATATACTTTCGGCGATTCGGGTTAAAGGCGTTTACTGTTATGGCAAAAAAGTTTCTCTTGCCCCGTAGTTTCGTAAAACTCGCACCCTAGTTTATTATACTTGCGTTTAAGGCCTCCTACATAGATTCCTTAATTAATCTCGGTTTAAACAAATGATTATCGTAATCTTGGTTTATTGACAGCTGATATGAGAAAAGGTTAATAAGAAAACGAATAACTCCAGATCTATAGTCCAACGTCACGAATTATTCATCATCAAATATGCAGGCATGACCAGTCACTTTCAATGTCACTTCCAGTTACCTTTATTACATATTTCCTTGCGTGCAAATATAACAACTAATATCTTTCTATTCCCGGTGAGTTATTGTATTCAGAAAATAGTATTGCTTCCATATACTAAAAGTTGTGACCGTGACTGATCGCATATTGTTCTGATAAAGTAATTTCTATAACATAAGATGACTAATCACTTCTCAAAAGTAGACTAAATTTCGAAAGTAAACCATTGGGCATTTAGCGCTATAGAAAATTGGACTTAAAAGATTAAACATGTGTCTTCGTTGACAAGTTTTCTTCAGTTAAATTCAACCAATAATTACAACACGCTATAGGACACTTAAATTTAAGATTGAGGAAAAGCTTGACTTTCAAATAAAAATACAAATAACCAAAAAACTAGGAAACTTAACCTTATCAAAGTTTTAATTCCATTACGTTAATCAAATTAACTTTGATTTATTTTCTGTGTCTAGGCATATGTTGTCATGCTGCTTTATAATTAATCACTTTTACTCACTTAAATTGTAAGAGATATTTTAGAAGCTTTTAATGAGAAATAGAAAGGTTTCGCGGTACCCACCCATGCAAAGTTCGCCTTGAATGATGAGTCAAAGAACGACTGATATTTGGATTTATGCATGTAATTCTAAAATTCGGCAAGCGACTAAAATTTATTAAGACCATTCCTCTTTTCGTTTGTTGCCTGGTATTTTTATTGTTTTACCCTTGAGATTATATTCCGTGACTATAAATATAATTTAGAAGCTTTTGTTGTCAAAAGTATATAAAAATTGCTTCTTCTTTTCAGTTTAAGGTAAGACTAGGTTACAAATGTAAATTTAATATAAAAGTGCAAGTTAATGAACTCTTGTAGGATGTTGTGGTGTTGTACAAAAGCGCAAAAATAATTTAAGCAGATATTGACCTATAAATCTTTCAGATAATATTTAAATTACCATTTTAAGACACATTCGAAATAACGTTTAACAACATATTTACCTGAGAGGCTGGAGTAGGTTTCGAGGACAGAAACAGATTGTTATGTTTTCTTTAGAACTGGATTTGTTTGTAAGCGTCTGCTAATTAACATCTTTAATTCACAGATTTTCTTAACTACTCTTATTTTCTTGAGTAGAACTAATCCTCATTTAAAATTTCTAATAATTTGAATACATTTTTACGTTATACACTTTTATTACGCAATTTTGAGAACATAACGTTACATAATATTGACGATTGAAACTATAATAGACTAGTTCTTAATAAAAAATATAATATTTTTTCAGTAAATAACTTAAAATATAAAAAATAAAGAGACATTCAGATAAAATGATGTATGTATGTAATATAATTACATATTTAGTATGCTCATAAATATACACATAGTCTACGTCTCTTGATGGTTAATATTAATCTTTGTAAAATTCACGTATAGTTGTCTGCCTTTTTTAGTTCTCGATTCTATTGTTATTCTAAATACATTTGCAGCTCTGCCACCAATTTGATTCCTTTCGTATCATTTTTTTGTAAAAAGAACCGCTTAAGTTTTGTAGCGTCTTCCAATGCTTTCGTTCTACTAATAGGGGAACTATTCTCTTCACTATCCATACATATTTCATCCTCAGACTGATTTTCTTCCTCCTCACGGAGGAAAACTATGATATCTGCTGTGTTAACGGAACCGTCTTCAGTGACGATATCCTTACCAATCTTTACGTAAGACAGAGCATCCACAGGCCAGTTCCCGGACATAAGATGTTGAAGATCATAAGCATTTTCTGCACTATCAACTTCTATTTCTGCCTCTTTTTCAGGATTTGCTAAATGATGGCTTAACTGCTCAGGATCTATGCCACATTTCTTAAAGCAATTTTTAACCGTGTCCGGAGTAATTGTATTAACAGATGAGGAAATCCACATTATGGCATCTAAAACGTTAACTTTAGTTGATAAATGTCGAATAATAATTTTTCGATAATTTACTTTAAAATTTTGAATTATGCCTTGATCTAGGGGTTGGCAAGCTGAAGTTGTATTTGAGGGAAGAAACACCAAATTGACGTTTTTAAATGTAATTTGAGGATGACAAGCTGCGTTATCTAAAAACAGAATGACTTTTCTTTTCTATTTTCCAATTTTAGAATCAAATCGCATTAACCATTCAGACATTATATTACGAGTAATCCAGGCTTTTTTGTTTGAAAACCACTCGACACTTAACTGATTAATATCAACTCCTTTAAAAGCACGCGGCTTGGCTGCCTTTCCAATAATTAATGGCCTCTCCAATTTTCCATTCATGCTTACACACAAGTGAACGGTCAGCCTTTCTTTGGATATTTTTCCGCCACTACAAGTTTCACCCCTCAAGGACATTGTTTTATCTGGAAGGGCTCTAAAGAAGAGGCCTGTTTCATCGCAGTTAAAAATATCTTCTTCCTTGTAGTTTTTAATTAAGTCTTTAACTCTCTTTGTCTAATCTAAAACAACACCCATATTTACGGAGTTGGCTTCACCACAAACAGCTCTATAGAATATGTTATGACGTTTTCGAAATTTTTGAAGCCCGTTGGACGCCTCCGTAAGCTGCAACTGAACAGAAATTTCCCTAGCTTTTGCCTGAATTAGCGGTCCAGACAACGGAATGTTATTAGCTCTAGCCCGACAAAACCATTCATACACTGCACTATCACAGAATGTCTGCTACTTGAGTTTTTCCAGCAGTAAACTTAGAAGCCAAACCACAAATACTCAATTTTTCCTTTTCTGCGCAATCCAAAATCGCCACTTTATCCTTTAGATTTAAGCGTTTCCTTGTTTTGATGCTCATCCTAAACAAAAATTCCATCAGCTGTTGCAAAATAGACACTGAAAATATTACTTTTGCCATAAATATAAAAACCCTTCACAAAGGATAAGACAACCGCCCAGAAAACTACTAACTTTCCCAACTTTGGATACGTATTCACTCGTGTCACTAATGCACTGTGCAATCGAAAAAAGAAAGCTTAAAATTGGGTCAAGGTTATCGTTCAATTGTTCATCACTCACATTTTTTAAATTTTCTCCGAAATTTAGACAAATACGGTCTATAATGAACACATTCAAGGGTAACTATGTTCGCTACACCACCGGTTGTGTGCATTTGTGAACATTAGGTCCAGCATCGACAGTTGTGAAGTATGCCGCCGTAAGTCAACGGAGGCTTGTGAGTTCGTCGTGTACTTTTAGGCTCACCGTAGCTGAGTTTTATAAATGCGCCAATCTCACTTGTTGATTTTGCTTCGTTAATTTTTGTATTTTAGAAGGTTCTTCCCATAAGGTTTCTTTTGTTGGGGCTTTAAATCTACTGTCCGCGTCCGCTATTGAGAAGGGGAATTGGATTGAAAATTTAAGTTGGTGCTTGGGACCAGAAAAAGTGTCCGATTTTAAGAGTTGTCCGCTTTTCGGAGGTGTCCGTAATGGGAGGTTTCACTGTACTTCTAACCACAAAACCCCCTCTCCACTTCCCTTGAGGATTATAAAAGTTCAAATGCCGGGTTTTTTATTCAATTATTTATATAATTTTTAAATATTTATTTAACTGAAACAATTATAATTATATCAGATTTAATTAATTTACAGATTTAAAGGTATAATATGTTTTATTTAAAAAAAAAGTCCATATGTTAACGAAATATTTAACATTAAAAACAATGTTAACGTTATTAAACATTTTTAATTAATCATCGAAGATTACGTTTACTCACACCACTTTTATTAATTTTTTTAAAAACCATATAATAATAGTATTAAAAACAGTTCTTACAATACTCACAATAATCACACTTTTTTTAATATATTACAAACTTTATACACTCGTGTACACAAGGGCAATCACGCTGTAAGGCACGTGTTGACTGAATGCACTCTCAATTTTTAAACTGACTAATGCATGCGCGTCGGCGTGCACAGATTTTCAGAATTATTAGTCCGGCTTAACATTGCTGACTTTATGCATGATTACAGGCTCAAACCTTCATCTTTGCCTATTGTGAACATTTTCATACAGGAATTCATCGAAGCAAAATGGAATCGGTTCTCACTTTTCCTACTGGGACCTCTCTAGACAGCTGCCCACATTATGATCCCTTACACTACCATACCAACCTTGCATCATATTATTTGAAAAATGTACCCAAAATATGCACGAAATATACTTTTTGATAACTAAGCAACGACATGCCTACGATCCGAGCTATGTATGCATTTAAAACTCATGCTGTTTCATGTCCCTTAAAAACGCCCAGCCTACCTATAGGTTAAGGTAGGCTGGGCGTTTTTAAGGGACATGAAACAGCAGTAAGTCGACGGAGTGACTTACATTTCACTCACTCTAAACATCTTAGATATTCTGATACCCAGTTCAGCTAAGCTGACCGATCATGTAATTGCAATCGCTGAAAAGGAAATACTTGAATTTTCTACAGAGATATAAAAAATAATTCACTCCATCTGACTTGGCGCTGATGTGAAAGTCCTACAACAGCCCTAGAGCCAAATATAATTCCTAGATACTGGTCTCTCTGGGTCAGCATTTTACAGTACTTCTTGGATTACGAACGGTACAGAAGGACGATATTGACACAACAGTTGTAGAAATGTTATACGGGACAAAAGTGCGCATCCCAGGGTAAATTGTGAATACATCGCTGGCAGAGGGTCACGAAACTGATTTCGTCAGGACGCTTCGTCATATTATGTCTATATACTCATATACATTAAACGTATTGAATCCGTACAGCGTAGATTTGTGAGATCGGCCCTTCCTGCTTTGCCCTGGAATTACCCTCTTCTTCTGCCTCCATATAAAGAGCGATTGGGACTGCTACAGCTTCTGCAGGCGAAGATTGACAGTGAGGAACATTCTTCCAAAATTTTTGGCTTACGGATAGCTTTCTTGCGCACAAGTTACGCTATGTTTGAGCCAGTTAACCGCATGTGTAGGTTTGCTTATAATGTTAGTGATGTTTTCAACACTAATGTGAGCAAGGTTACATTAAGGAGGAGCCTCTACAACTTGTAGCAATCCTGTTGCACTCACTCGTTACTGTAAGTAGGGATGGGCGATCTTCGATTCGATCTCGAGAGATCGATCTTTAAGGCTCCGATCTGCCGATTTTCGAATCGATTTTACGCGGGACCGATTCAGCTCGAATCGATTTATTTATTTCCGCTTTCGATCTATTTAAGACGTGCCAAAAATTAAACAACCTCACTCGTGATTTTTTTGCATTATATTTTTAATTTGTATAATAATCCGACCAATGTAAAAAAAAGTTTGAAAGGATCGTAAATGTTAGATGAATGCGTTTGAGATCGTTATAATATTTTAGTGTTAACTGTGCAGTTTAGTGACTACTGTATAATTTTGTCATTGGTGGCTTGTTATGTTTTATTTCTGGTTTGGTGATTCCCTAAGTTATATAAAGAAAAATCTAAAATAATTGATATTGGAATGTGGGATTTTAAGTTTTTTTTTTAATTGTTTTTTGCTACGTAGTCAATCCAGTACAAAAAATCACCTAGAATACACGATTCGACGTGGAATTCCTTCGAAAGTAAGTTGAATTTTGTGTACCGATGGCCTAAACGTTATACATATTAGTTTACGCGGAATTGCCAAATCAACTCCAAGTGGAATATAACTAGTGAAATAGACAGTCTATATGCAGTCAGAGTCACGTATAATCCTAGCAAGAAACTCATGTGGAATACACGTAGATTCGACGTATGTAGATCTTAATCTCCTGAAAGAAGCGTATATATTTTTTTGAGTTCTCCACATTTTACTCTATCAAAGATTTGACACTTATTAATAGTTTTTTTTTTAATCTAAAGTCTCAAATTTGGCAACTTTTACACTATTAAAATAATATAAATTTAGATATTTAAGCAATGGTGAGTGGTATAAAAAAAACTTTTCTACAATTAATTGAAAAGACGAAAAATTTATTTTGCGTACTTTAAAATCTTACATAGTCTTTTATTAAAACAGTCTTATATGAAAAGTCTTTATGTTTTTTAAATCACAATTAACACTTGAATAGTAAACCAAAACAGCGTCCATTTTGACATTTTCAACTGAGAGGTAGTCATGTTTCTCTCTTCACCTATGTAATTGTCGAAAAGAGGATATATTCAGACTTTCAAGAATCATTTTAAAAACAAAGGAGCAGGCTCCTCAAATCTCATATTTCACAATTATCTTTTTTGAATAGTACATGTTTGAATTTAACTTTGGCAACTTGCTGCGTTGGCCATTTTTTCCTTTGGCAAGATAAAGACAGGGAGGAAGATGAAGTTGAACTTTGCTTTGGGGTCGTTTTTTGAAAATATTCCTGGAATGTTTCTGCTATTAGTAAAAATAAATTTTGCGCCAGTAAATGCGCGGCACAAAAGTTGTGCTTTCCTTTTACTTTTGTGGTGTACATTTTAGTTGTGTTCCTTTAATTAAGACTAGTCAGTAAGTAGTATGTACTTTCAAAAAAGCCTCTGTTCCATCGCAATTTGTTTGTCGATTAAATAAGCAATATTTGTGAAATACCCATTGTTGCTTAATCAAGATTTGTAAGCTATAAAGGCTGTTTTCTATTATTTAATAAATCGGTTTACTAAGGGTCATAAGTAAACCGATTTATTAAATAATATTTTTATATAGAGAAACAGTATAACTATATCGATCAGTTCGATCAATAGATATCGATCTTTTTAAGGCGATAAATCGATCTACGGAATCGGAAATAAATTACAGATGGATCCTTACTGAATCGATTTTCTCAGTTCGATCCCCCATCCCTAACTGTACGGCTTTTGTAAGATTTTTTATGTTGGTGTGTAGGTATTGTGGGAGCCTCACTCACCTCAATATTTTATTATATTCTGGTATGTAGGTCAATTTATTCCGGGCTTCTGCCTGTGAAGTGCGCCTTCTGAGTTAAAAGAGTTAATTCAACAAAAAATACTCAATGCACCCGATACATCAGCACATGCGAAGAAGAAACAATTCCGTAAATCCACCACTCCAGCCGCAGAACGATGGACCATACAAAGCAGTTCAGCGTGCAGAAAAATATTTTACACTAGACAAAGCAGGTAAAAAGGTAAATGTCTCCATCGATCGAATCCAGGCAATCGAATCCAGGCAATCGAATCCTACAAAGTAAAATCCTAGAACTAAATCCGTACCTCAGAGCAAAAGGGTATTAAGTCACAAAATGCAAATTTTACAGGAGAGCGTAAAACACAATAATTTATTGTGTTGTACAGGCTACAAAAGAAGTAGAAATAATTATTATCTTTTGTAATTTAAACTTAATTTAATTACTTACTTATAAATCAATCCATATCAAATCGACCAATTTAATTAGTAACGGTCGCTGACAAAATTTATTTATTTTTAATTTTTTTACCTATATTTGTACTATACTTAAAGAGTTGAAAAAAGATATTCATTCATTTTTTAGATGTTTAGTTTTTCTTGGAAGCGCCATTTTGTATTGGTGCCTCAGCCTATTTTGCATTTTACAGAGGTTCGTGTTAAACGCTGTAACTTCTTGGTTTTTAAAGACATTCAGTTCAAACAAAAACCATGTTAAAGAGCATAAAATGTATATATAGTGAAAATTTCCTATATTTGAAAATTTATAACTAAAAAACTAATAAAGTCTTAGTTATGAAACATTCAGGAAACATTCCTTCATTATGTTTTAATAAGTCTTTAAAATTTCATCACCAAAACTTTATTATTTTTTTAGTTATACATTTTTAAATATAGCAAATTGTAATATTTTATTTTCTTATAATTAAAAAAATAATAAAGTAAAGAATGTTTCCTGAAAATTTTTGATTTTCTAATTGTGTGATATTTCAGATTGAAAATCCGATATTTTCGAAAAATCCCAATATTTGAAGACTTATTAAAAAAAAGGATATAACTGTAAGGCCTAAAACTTTTTGGGGAAGTAGTATACTATAAAGAGATTATCCAGAAAATAAATTAAAAGTGAGTCTTAGTTCTATCGTTAACATTTTAAATTTAAAAGAGCAGGTTTTTAGTTTGAAAACGTTAATATTTACCAATTTGTTTTTCGTATTTACCGTTAAGTTGGCCTAAATATATACTAAACAGAAAATATTGTACATTTTATGCTCTTTAACATGGTTTTTGTTTGAACTAAACCAAGAAGTTACAGCGTTTAACACGAACCTCTGAAAAATGCAAAATATGCTCGTGCGGCTCCAATATATATGGCGGCTCCAAAAAAAACTAAACATCTAAAAAATTAATGAATACCTTTTTTCAACTCTCAGAGTATAGTACAAACTTAGGTAAAGGAATGAAAAATAAATAAATTTTGTCAGCGACCATCATTCGCCGATTTGATATAGATTTGACACTTAAATATCAATAATGATAAAAAATATGAGTGTTCTTTAGACCACACGACTGAAGTAAAACTTCTTTAGCTCCATCTATATGTATATATATATATATATATGTTTATACATGTATAAATCGTATAGACCAATCAGTCTAACCTCCTTTCTATTAAAGACAATGGAGAGACTGCTAGACCTTCACATCAGGTACAAACTGGACCAGGTATCTCCTCTTCATCCCACCCAGTTTTCCTACTCAAAAGGCAAATCTACAGAGACTACCTTACATAATCTAGTCAGTAAGATTGAGAAAGCTCGTCATCATAAAGAAATAGCTTTATGTGCTTTTCTTGACATAGAAGGTGCTTTCGACAATACTAGATATGGGTCCATATCTAGAACTCTCGTACGGAGGGGTCTGCACTCGCAAACTGTGAAGTGGGTGGATGCGATGCTTAAAGAGCGGGAAATTACATCCACCCTGGGCAACACCTCTGTGTGTATCAGGGCAGCTAAGAGGTGCCCACAAGGCGGTGTACTGTCGCCGCTGCTCTGGTCTCTAGTAGTAGACGACCTCCTAAGCAAGCTGAGTGAGCTTGGCTACCGTGCCGTTGGCTATGCGGACGACCTTGCCATCATTATCACAGGGAAGTTCGACACTACTGTCACTGATCTAATGAGATCAGCTCTGCGCACGGTCACTGATTAGAAGATCTTACGATCAACCCTGCCAAGGCTGTTCTGGTGCCATTAACCAAAAGGCAACATCTGGACCTTGATCAAATACTGATCCAAGGCACGGCTATTGAGTACTCCAATGAAGTGAAAGACTTGGGAATTACGCTCGAAAAAAGACTAAATTGGAACACCCATCTCAACACCACCCTAAATAAGGCTACACGAGCCTTATGGGCCTGTCGAAGACTCTTCGGAAGGACTTGGGGTCTAACCCCGAAGATGATTTTCTGGCTGTACAATACGATTGTCAAGCCGATCGTTTCTTACGCCGCCCTGGTTTGGTGGCCTTAAGTCCAGCAGCGGTTGGCAATAGACAAATGCAATAAGCTGCAGCGGCTTGCCTGCCTCTCCATGACAGGAGCAATGAGGACTTGTCCTATCGCTGCCATGGAGGCGGTGATTGGACTTACTCCACTGCACATCTCTATAATGAAATCTGCTGCTATCAGCGCCCTGAGATTGCAGCTCTTGAGTAATATGCCGGTTGACGACAAGGGTCACATGAGCATCCTCAAGCGCATCCCTGGCTTAGATGTGTGCTCCGTAACGGATCACATGACCAAGGAGCTGCGCTTTGGCAAAAGGTTTAGGACCATTTTCCCTGAACGAGCAGACTGGGACGGCGGTGGTCCAAGTCTGGATCCCAGATGCTTCAAATGGTATACTGATGGCTCTAAAATGGCACACGGTGCCGGTGCTGGTGTCTTTGGACCCAACACTAGGATTTCGCTCGCATTGGGTATTTGGCCCAGCGTCTTTCAAGCTGAAATCCATGCCATTGAAACCTGCGCCATTCTCAACCTCAATAAAGGACTGAAAGGTGCGGACATTACTATCTTCTCTGATAGCCAATCGGCCCTTAAGGCCCTATCGTCATGGAGTTTCTCCTCGAGGATTACTAAGGAGTGCTTCGAAACCCTACAGCTACTGGCCACCCACAACAGGGTCACGCTCTGTTGGATACCAGGCCACTCTGGTATCGAGGGCAACGAGATCGCTGATGAACTGGCCAGGAAAGGCTCATCCTCTCGCTGCCTAGGTCCCGAACCCTACTGCGGCCTCAGTTGGGCTTCGACGAGAGCTGTTGTAGAAAATTAGGGTAGGAGTCAACAGCTGCTATACTGGAGGAACGTCTCTGGGCTTCGCCAGGCCAAGGCATTTGTCAGACCCTACGCTTATAATGATATCACCGCCCTAAGCAAGGCGGATCTCAAACTGCTTTCAGGCTACCTATCTGGCCACTATGGGCTTAGGTATCATCTACACCGAATAGGTCTGTCTAGCGCTACGGAATGTCGGCTTTGTTTGGAAGACGACGAAACCACATTGCACATTTTGTGCTTCTGTCCTGCATTAGCATGGCTTAGAAGGAGAACCTTCAGTCGTGAATTTCTGAATCCGGCTGACGTTAGATCGTCCCCTGTTAAAGACCTCCTCGCTTACCTCAGGGTGGCTGAGTAGTGCCCACCATATGGGTAACCCCTTATATAATATTATATAATATATGTATATATGTATAATATATACATATATATACATACATATACATATGTTAATTTTCTACAAATATTTAAATTTATTATCGGTTTTCATTGATAAACGAAATGAAATTACGAAATAATCAAGAAATCACCGTATATCTCCCTCTCAACTTCCGTTCGCCTCGCCCGATCACACTTTTCGTAACGCTCTCGTCACGCATTCACCAGCTTACTCCCCAAGGCAAGCGTGCGTAAAGAAGTTTTACTTCACAATACCGGAAAATTTAAATTTTTTACTTAATCCGCTTTTACTCTGAGGTACGGAAATATGGAAGGAAAGTAAAATTTAGACTAAATTAGTATCGCCGTAGCTGGAAGGAGTACTGTGGAGATAACATACATCAGAGTAGGAGAGAAGAACCGTCGTTCCCTCCACACCTCGGCAAAAAGAAAGTCAATCTTACTCGGTCCGCAGATGAGTTACGACATAGCTTCAAGTCCACTTCGGAAAGTAAAGCCGAATTGTAATTCCTTTTATTGAAATAAAAATTAAGTATTGCTTTGGGAATCGGTGCATTTTGATATCATTTCCTCACTCCAACAAACCTACAGATTTTTAAAACTTTAACTTAATCAAATAGTTATTTTTGGACACTTCAAATTTCCACTGGAAAATTTTTTATTGAATTTTATTGAATACTGTTTATCTTTATCTGTTCTCAATGTTATGCACATGCACTTGCAATTGTTAAATCCTGGATCACCAGGGAGGTTCATATGTACTTTTGTATTTACTGTATTTTACTTAAATTATAAGTTGATTCTCCAATACCCGGGCACCATCGTTAAACAGTTTTCAAACAATTGAAAAAATTAAATTTTAATGAAGCTGTTTTTTTTTTAAATTTAGCGTTTTAAATAACTATTATTTCCTTCTATGAATTATAAGTTTCTATAGTTAATAAAGAAAGTATAAGAAAGGCAAATCAGGTCCTGCTTTAAATGCATTTTGTCCAAATCATATTTTCCATATACAGGCTGTTTCAGATATGGCGTGCCAAAATGAGTAGGGTGATAGATCTGAACTAGTCAAACAAAAAATTGCATGGCAGAGGGGTGGGGGGTGGGGGGGATCTCAACCGTTTAGGAGTTACAGGGTGATTCATAAATTTCAGTTTTTCATGGTATGCACATTACTCTTTTATTTTTATCTTTTGGTCTACCCAACATAGCGACATCAAACAAACGCTAAAAAACTACTTACCCAATTGCCTTTTTAAACTTTTTAACATAGTTGATTTAACTCCTACCATTAAAGGGACAGTCACTTCCAAAATTGAAAAAAAATGATTTCCGATTACCTAAAGTTCATCATTTTCCCAAATTTTCTCCGAAATTCATGTAATTAGTACACCTCTTTTTTATTTTTATTAGATTATCCATCTTATTGTCTTTCCAAAAATGTGCAACATGTCCACGTAGAGAAAATATGTACGTACGTAGAAATCCTATCGAGGAATATTATAAAAATCAACAAAAGTAGTATAAATATGGGGTTTCTGGACCAAATGTGCAATGTGCACAAGGTCAAAGGTCAAGGTTGCTGATTGGGTTTTCGGTCTTGGAGGCTACAATTGAGAGATAAGGAAAAGAGATAAGGATTTTAGGTCTTATAGGCTACAATTGAGAGATAAGGAAGAGAGATAAGGATTGTCGGCCATCTTGGATTTTGGGTTTTCGGTCTTATTGGCTACAATTGTGAGATAAGGATTGTCGGCCATCTTGGATCTTGGGTTTTCGGTCTTATAGGCTACAATTGAGAGATAAGGAAGAGAGATAAGGATTGTCGGCCATCTTGGATTTCGGTGTTATTGGCTACAATTGTGAGATAAGGATTGTCGGCCATCTTGGATCTTGGGTTTTCGGTCTTATAGGCTACAATTGAGAGATAAGGAAGAGAGATAAGGATTGTCGGCCATCTTGGATTTTGGGTTTTCGGTCTTATTGGCTACAATTGAGAGATAAGGATTGTCGGCCATCTTGGATTTTGGGGTTTTCGGTGTTATAGGCTACAATTGAGAGATAAGGAAAAGAGAAGGATTGTCGGCCATCTTGGATTTTCGGTTTTTGGTCTTGGAGGCTACAATTGGTCTTCTTTGGGTTTTCGGTGTTATAGGCTACAATTGAGAGATAAGGAAAAGAGATAAGGATTGTCGGCCATCTTGGATTTTCGGTTTTTGGTCTTGGAGGCTACAATTGGTCTTCTTCTTCTTTGGTTTGCATCTGGACTTAGATCTAAGCCTTGGATCTGAACCTAGATTGTTTAGTAAGATAAGGCACCTGTCGGCCAACTTGGATATTGGGTATTCAGTCTTGGAGGCTACAATTGATGTTGAAGATAAGAGTTTGTTGTTTTGAGTCTTTAATTACGAAGTACAGCTTTATCAGCTAAATGAAATTACACGAGGCGAATTTAATTGGATTGAAGATAAGAGTTTGTTGTTTTGAGTCTTTAATTACGAAGTACAGCTTTATCAGCTAAATGAAATAACATGATGCGAACTTAGTTGGAAAAACAGAATATTGCGTAATAAAAGATTTCACCACTTTGAGTAAATAGATGAAGATTATTTTTTAATTTCTTTTGCAAATTCTTATTTCTATGATATCATTTGTTTTCAAGCAAGTTTTAACATGTTTTTCTGATCGAGCTGTGATTGATAAGCGAGCTGGTGACTGCGTAGAAATTAATAATTTGGCGACAATGTTAAGGTCGTTGGGTGATAAGGTTTTGTAGATGAATCTGACCTCGTGCTGAAAATAAGAGTTGTTGTTGTATCATGCAATTTCTTTTCCAGATCTAAATATAGCCATTAATTCGAGGTTATATTATTAAATAATTTCGTGTTTTATGCAACTAGCAAGTAAGTCATTCCACCGATTACGTCATAACACCATTGAGGAATAGCCAAAGGAATTTCTGTAATTAAGGTAAAAAATCTGATGTTTAAAAATAACATGCATCGCTTTGCATAAATCCGTTAATAAGTAATAAACGTCTAGTCGTTAGCTAGAATGGCTTCTTTCGGTACTTTGGAGAGGTTTATCATGTGAAGAACTTACAAAGAAAATAAATATCTTTCCATAGCCTTAAACTTCGTTTCTTTATGATTCAGCCGTGATAATCTTAATAAGGGAAACCATTGATTCGTAATTATGCTTTAAATTTATATCAAACTAGCAGCTGCCAAACCCATATAACAACCATGAACTGCAGAAGAAATGAACAAGATCATTGGCGTTGTTGTAGCACTTTCTAAAAATTGCCTCAAAACTGTGAATTTAGACTACAGCAAGCAAAATCGAAGTAGCTGAAATGTCTTCTTTCGATACTTTAACGAGATTTATCATGTGAAGAACATAAGAAAATAAATTTTTTATATGCTTCATGTAACAATAGACTCAAATTGTGATTTCACAGAGTTCAGTTTACTTTGAGTTTGTCACTAATTTTGGCAAATGTCAGCTTCCGGGTTTGTTGCCGTTGCAGCACTTTATAAAAATAGACTCAAAAACTTTGAATTGGGCCGATAGAACAAATAAAATCGAGGTAGCTGGAATGGCTTTCTTTTGGTAATTTAGAGAGATTTATCATGTCAAGAACTTAAGAAAATAAAACTCTTTTCATAGCTTTAAACTTGGTTTCTTCTTTTTTCAGTCGTAATAATCTTAATAAGGAAACCATCTTTTTCCTGAATCGTAATTATGGTTTAAATTTATACCAAACGGACAGCTAACAACCCTATATGACATTTAAAATTTAATTTTTGTATGCGTCATGCAACAATAGACCCAAATTGTGATCTCACCAAGTCAAACAAACGAAAAACTACTATCCCAATGATCTTTTCAAAATTTATAGAGAAATACAGCTGAACCAATGAAAGAAATTTAAAGCGCATTAAACAGGGCTTTAATAATCGTATTGAAAGCTTTCTATTGAAAAATGATGATGAAGGAATATTGGATCTAAAACAATTTTTCTACAAAATAAAACCTCGAGTTATAAATCTTCTTGAAGCAAGTTTACAGAAAATCCTCTGAATTAGGCTCAAGGAAATTGATATGTTACTTAGAAGATACATTTCATTATATAATCCATTATAGAAATCTCCAAAAAGTAGTTTAAAGTATGAATTGAAGTTTTCATACATTCATAGAGCTCTTTGATTCAGACAATGGAATTGATTAAAAATTTCATTATATAATCCCTTATAGAAATCTCCAAAAAGTAGTTTAAAGTATGAATTGAAGTTTTCATACATTCATAGAGCTCTTTGATTCAGACAATGGAATTGATTAAAACTTATACATTCATAGAGCTCTTTGATTCAGACAATGGAATTAATTAAAACAATATATTGATCTTAGTACTTTGCATAGATCAAAAGCTGTTAACACTTTCTGATCTTAAGCTCTTATGATGGAATTTGTATTTATCACGAGGAATGACACTAATTTTGTGATCTTAAGTATATTCAAATGTTCAACAGATGCTTACTATTGTCAAGACTTATTCTAATGTCACCATTAAATCTTTTGGTTGAAGCACAGTTCGGTTTACTAAAATTATCACAGTTTAAAAAATTATTAAATTTATTTTTGGTTTGTCTTTTACTTTGTTTGCATTTTAGATTCATATAGATTAGATTTCTCTAGTATAGAAAAATTAGCGAATAATTCATCTGATGAAAACTTAATATTAAACAGATCCCTTTATAAAAATGACGATTTATTATATAGATTCAGGATAATTTTGGGGTGCTATGCTTAAGTATTGAAAGATTGAATTACAATAATTATTAACTGACGTTAATGTGTATAACTTTATATGTTCTCGCAGGAATTCTACTGCTAATAATAAGTGTTTGGAAAATGTTATCCCATCACAAAGCTCAACATATTTAATTTACTTCGACTGCAATAATTTATATGGGTGAGACATGTCTGAATTCTTATCATATGAGGAATTTCAATGGGATAGAAAATACGGATATCAATATAATGATCATTCTTCAAAGTTCAGAAATTGAATATATATATTTGAAGTAGATTTAACTGATCTAGAATCACTTCATGACTTACACAATGATCTACCATTTTGCGCAAATAATATAAAAATCCTCTGAATTAGGCTCAAGAAAATTGATATGTGACTTAGAAGATACATTTCATTACATAATCCATTATAGAAATCTCCAAAAAGTAGTTTAAAGTATGAATTGAAGTTTTCATGTATTCATAGAGCTCTTTGATTCAGACAATGGAATTGATTAAAACAATATATTGATCTTAGTACTTTGCATAGATCAAAAGCTGTTAACACTTTCTGATCTTAAGCTCTTATGATGGAATTTGTATTTATCACGATGAATGACACTAATTTTGGGTTCTTAAGTATATTCAAATGTTCAACAGATGCTTACTATTGGCAAGACTTATTCTAATATCATCATTAAATCTTTCGGTTGGAGCAAAGTTCGGTTTACTAAAATTATCACAGTTTAAAAAATTATTAACTTTATTTTTGGTTTGTCTTTTACTTTGTTTGCATTAGCAAGTATAAACATGTATTTGAAAAAGGGTATACCCCAAACAAAATGTGATTACAAAATATCAAATTTCTTCGAAATAAAAACACTCGTAATTCACTTAATCAATTTTTATTTAAAATCGGTAGAGTTCTATTAAATCTTCCTGACATATCATTATTTTATGTAATTAATTTACATATTTCTAAATCCTGGTATTTCGTCCATTTTGTTTTCGATAAATTTTAAATTGCAATCTTCATCCATCTCATACACAGTGTTGTTGATCTCCACTGTTTGAAACTCTGACTGCGGTTCCACTGATTGATGATTTTCGAAAATGAATTTTACAAAGCATATTGTCAATACAAGAATATCTTTTTGTCTCTGTAATTCCTCCATTTTCTGAATTATAGGCTGTGTTACTTTATTTAGATATTCCTGTTTAATATCACCATCCTTAAGATTTGTATTAAGTTCGATGTTTTCAAATTTGTATTCATTACATCGATTGATGTATTTGAATCGTGTTATAACCCGAACAGGTTCATATGCACCATTTTTTAGATATTTTTGAATGTGTTCTTGAAATTTGTTTAAGTAATGTTCTTTCAGTAAATACTTCAGCGCATTTATTCCGAAATCCAGTTGATTATGCACCGCTAATATCATTTCATCCCATACTGGGGTGAATTGTATCTTAAAAGTATATTGTTCGCGAGGAGTCTTTACGATAGATTTTCCTTCCATTTTATTTCTGTAATAACATTTTTTTATTTACTACGCATATATTAATTACTCTGCAACATACCTGATCTTCCTTCTTTTCCTGAATCTGGTCTATCTAAATATTTGCCTCAGCTTTTATAGCAAGTATTTTACCCCCCCTTTGGAAATTTTTAAAACTTGAACTGCTTAAAATTAAATTAATTTGAAGATTTCATTAACGTTATTCCCTTAAATAAAGTGTTATATATCAATGTCAAAGGCAATTTTTTCATCTGAGAATAAAACGATTGAATTACAATGTTTAGATTCCATTCGCTGCGAGTTTAGATACTCTAAAAAACAAACAAAAATCTGAATGATGAAGACTTTAGAATAATCCATAATGAATTTAATAAGGAGAAAGGGGGGTTTTCATATGATTACTTAAATTCTTTTGATAAATTTAAAATGAAGCATGTGTGCCCCTCAGGATTTTTTAATAAACTTAGCAATAAGAAGAAGAATATCAGCATGTCGTTAATGTATGGAACAAATTTAATTCTACATAAATATCTATGAGTTTAACCCGAATCATTATTACACAACACCAGGATTGTCATGGGATGCTATGTTAAAACACATCCAAATTAAATTAGAATTATAGAAATGTATTATATAATTTCATGAAAAGCGGTATTCGGGGAGGTTTAACACAATGTTCCTTACGATATTCTCTATCTAATGAGAGATTTTGATTTTTTTTAAAGGGTTAAAATATTTGGTTTAGATTGATGTTATTAATTTATATAGATGAGTTATTTCGGAGTCACTTCCATATGCAGATTTTGTTTGGATAGATAATTGTGATATTGAAGATTAGGATTGAGAAATTTTCCAAATATCTTTTAACGTGTTCTCAATAATATAAATTCAATATTTTTTTTATTTCCCCAGTATGTTTTAACATGTAAAACAGCTTACATTTAAACGGAAATTGCGGTTATAAGAATTTTGTTTGTTAGGGTCTTATCTTTGATTAAATATCAGTTCGAGTATAAAAGCTAAGTATTTTTAGTTAAAGTATTAGTTTTCAAAGTAAAGTCAATCAGTGAAACTGAAAATACATGAAATTCGTGTTCCTAGTGAAATTAAAATAATCTAACATGCCTCAGCTACCAATAATCACTGAAGCAGTCATCGAAGACTTTGAAGTGCTCGAAGAACTGAACTCTGCAAATTTTAAACCTACGATTGCAGTTAAAGACATGGAAGAGTTGTTAGAGTATAAAATCATAGGATGCAGCAATGTAACAACGAAGTATGGGCCCAGGATTCTTTTAGAACTAGAGAATTATCAAGTTTTTCTGCCGCCGAGATACAGCGCTAAAATTACTTACCGCACAATCGAGAAACTTAACGATGGAGGCTTCTATGTTGTTAGGAAACCAGCAAATGGGAACTATTTTAATTTAATATTTACAAAAATAACATCTAGTAATGGATATTACTTAAATTTGTAAATAAAAAAAGTTCTATTAAATATATGTTTATTTTAACTTCACCTCTCCCAATTCTCTATATGGATCCTAATGATATTTTAGAGACATACATGACTCTAGAAGATGGCAACAGGAGTCTAATATTACATTTGATATCTGATGAGCCGCTTTCTTCTACATTTCATTTTGATTTCAATTTTATACCCTGAATGTACTTGGTGTATGCAATTAGTGGATCCTAACTTCGCTAGGAGATAATAGGTCGATTTCTGACAATAACAGATAGCATGTAAGAAAAACAAAATCGCGACTAATCATATTATGATTCCCATGACTTTTAATTAAAACAATTTAATTAATTTTTATATCCCGTGTCTCCAGGGAGCCGGCTTTTTCTAACTGTTTTCATTTAGTTGATAAGCAACATAATTTGCAGTGTTTGCTGGAAAGACAATTATGGCTATTTAGTAATCAATAAAGATAGTTTGTTGAAGAAAGAACGTTATCGAAAAGGAATCGATACATACATTTCGCTATAAATTTAGAAGATCTAGTAAAACAAATCAGCTAAAGCTGTTCATGGCCTGCTAAAGCTGGTAATAGATCTGTTAAAGCTGGTAATAGACCTGATATAGCTGTTCATAGACCTGCTAAAGCTGGTAGTAGACCTGATATAGCTGTTCATAGACCTGCTAAAGCTGGTAATAAACCTGTTAAAGCTGATAGTAGACCTGATATAACTGTTCATAGACCTGATATAGTTGTTCATAGACCTGCTAAAGCTGATAGTAGACCTGATATAGCTATTCATAGAGCTGATAAAAGTTGTTCTTCGACCTAATAAATGAGAATCAGGTATTTGACCATCCGCTCTTGCCGTCATGATAAATCAGTTAACTTATAATTTATGCATACTTTGAAGCTCTAGTACCTTTTATTTAACCATCAGTTCTGTATTATCTTTTAAGTCATATTTGCTGTACAAAGATTTACAGGTTGTTTCATAAAAAGCAATTAACATAGACCTATCATTATATTATAAAATTTTTCGTTAATAAGGAAATAATCTTTCTCAAAGATTTACAGGTTGTTTCATAAAAAACAATTAACATAGACCTATCGTTATATTATAAAATTTTTCGTTAATAAGGAAATAATCTTTCTCAATTTCAATCTTTGAATTTTGCTGTCAATTGTCGGGTTTTTTAGGCGTTGAAAAGTGAATTATATTCGACTATTCTGAGATATAAAAAGCAAACAAAAATGATGTAGCGATAGCACAATGTGTAAGGGGTGCTACGGAAAGGGACTTGATGTCTTCATAATACTATAAAAGAAAAGGGATGAACAATGATTTAATAGCTAATACCAACACTTTGGTGGAACCGCTTATCTCTATTCATTTTTCACTTTTTTTTCTCATCTATAAAACTTATTTGTTGATTACCCATGAACCTCTCATAAAACTTATTTTTTGATCATTCCATAAAACTTCCTTCAAATTTAATTAAACGATCCCCCGCTTATCTCTATATAATTTCGGTAGCAGCTAACTATCGATAAGCATGGGATGAATAATGATTTAATAGCTAATACCAACACTTTGGTGGAAACGCTTATCTCTATTCATTTTTCACATTTTTTTTTCTCATCTATAAAACTTATTTGTTGATTACCTATGAACCTCTCATAAAACTTATTTTTTGATCATTCCATAAAACTTCCTTCAAATTTAATTAACCGATCCCCGCTTATCTCTATATAATTTCAGTAGCAGCTAACTATCGATAAGCATTTTTCATATTTTTTGGTCACCACAATTCCTTTCAAATCATATGTAAAGAATTTAAATTTAAATTTAGAATTCTATAAAGATAAGCGGGGGTCATTTAATTAAATTTGAAGGAAGTTTTATGGAATGATTAAAAAATAAGTCTTATGAGAGTTTCATGGTTAATCAACAAATAAGTTTTATAGGCGAGCAAAAAAATTTGAAAAATGAATAGGGATAAGCGGATACTATTTAAGCAATGAATCACTTATGAGTTTTAACATTCACCAAAATGGAGAGAATTATAGAAGAAGTTCTTAAGGTGTTGAATATCCCAGAGGATTACGAGGATCCTCATGAGCGGGGTTAGCGGAGAATTTACCAGCTCCTGGTAAATTCTCCGCTAACCCCGATAAACCTGGTTTATAGGTTAGGATGGGAGTCTGAGTGGTGCGAAGTGGCCACTCCATATTCGGAGAATTTGACGGGGTTGCGAACGGTTAGTTTTTAAAATTATTTTACATGTTATTTTTATTATTTTCTTCTTTATAGATTAATCACTCAGTTAGCGGAAGGAGGTGTGTTATATCAGTTTTCAGCGTCGAAGCGCTGGCCCTCGAGATGAGGACCCGGCTTGATGCTGCTAATCATTTAGAGGAGGATTGGGATAGCCCGGACGATGTTAGACTTTAAACCTATAAATTCTAATTTAATTTTGATATTTCAAAAACTATAAACCCTAAATAAACTGGTTTGTTATACATCACTTTTATTTTGTTTAATTCTACTGCAGCCATATTTATTGTAAATTGCGCAGTACTATGAAAATTGGGTTTTGCAATTAAAACACGAAGACCTAAATGGTTACCTCAATTTTCCCATTCTGTAGTTATCTTAATATCCCTTCTCCATGTTAAAACATGCTTGGAAATAAAAAAAATATTGAATTTATATTATTGAGAACACGTTAAAAGATATTTGGAAAATTTCTCAATCCTAATCTTCAATATCACAATTATCTATCCAAACAAAATCTGCATATGGAAGTGACTCCGAAATAACTCATCTATATAAATTAATAACATCAATCTAAACCAAATATTTTAACCCTTTAAAAAAAATCAAAATCTCTCATTAGATAGAGAATATCGTAAGGAACATTGTGTTAAACCTCCCCGAATACCGCTTTTCATGAAATTATATAATACATTTCTATAATTCTAATTTAATTTGGATGTGTTTTAACATAGCATCCCATGACAATCCTGGTGTTGTGTAATAATGATTCGGGTTAAACTCATAGATATTTATGTAGAATTAAATTTGTTCCATACATTAACGACATGCTGATATTCTTCTTCTTATTGCTAAGTTTATTAAAAAATCCTGAGGGGCACACATGCTTCATTTTAAATTTATCAAAAGAATTTAAGTAATCATATGAAAACCCCCCTTTCTCCTTATTAAATTCATTATGGATTATTCTAAAGTCTTCATCATTCAGATTTTTGTTTGTTTTTTAGAGTATCTAAACTCGCAGCGAATGGAATCTAAACATTGTAATTCAATCGTTTTATTCTCAGATGAAAAAATTGCCTTTGACATTGATATATAACACTTTATTTAAGGGAATAACGTTAATGAAATCTTCAATTTAATTTAATTTTAAGCAGTTCAAGTTTTAAAAATTTCCAAAGGGGGGGTAAAATACTTGCTATAAAAGCTGAGGCAAATATTTAGATAGACCAGATTCAGGAAAAGAAGGAAGATCAGGTATGTTGCAGAGTAATTAATATATGCGTAGTAAATAAAAAAATGTTATTACAGAAATAAAATGGAAGGAAAATCTATCGTAAAGACTCCTCGCGAACAATATACTTTTAAGATACAATTCACCCCAGTATGGGATGAAATGATATTAGCGGTGCATAATCAACTGGATTTCGGAATAAATGCGCTGAAGTATTTACTGGAAGAACATTACTTAAACAAATTTCAAGAACACATTCAAAAATATCTAAAAAATGGTGCATATGAACCTGTTCGGGTTATAACACGATTCAAATACATCAATCGATGTAATGAATACAAATTTGAAAACATCGAACTTAATACAAATCTTAAGGATGGTGATATTAAACAGGAATATCTAAATAAAGTAACACAGCCTATAATTCAGAAAATGGAGGAATTACAGAGACAAAAAGATATTCTTGTATTGACAATATGCTTTGTAAAATTCATTTTCGAAAATCATCAATCAGTGGAACCGCAGTCAGAGTTTCAAACAGTGGAGATCAACAACACTGTGTATGAGATGGATGAAGATTGCAATTTAAAATTTATCGAAAACAAAATGGACGAAATACCAGGATTTAGAAATATGTAAATTAATTACATAAAATAATGATATGTCAGGAAGATTTAATAGAACTCTACCGATTTTAAATAAAAATTGATTAAGTGAATTACGAGTGTTTTTATTTCGAAGAAATTTGATATTTTGTAATCACATTTTGTTTGGGGTATACCCTTTTTCAAATACATGTTTATACTTGCTAATGCAAACAAAGTAAAAGACAAACCAAAAATAAAGTTAATAATTTTTTAAACTGTGATAATTTTAGTAAACCGAACTTTGCTCCAACCGAAAGATTTAATGATGATATTAGAATAAGTCTTGCCAATAGTAAGCATCTGTTGAACATTTGAATATACTTAAGAACCCAAAATTAGTGTCATTCATCGTGATAAATACAAATTCCATCATAAGAGCTTAAGATCAGAAAGTGTTAACAGCTTTTGATCTATGCAAAGTACTAAGATCAATATATTGTTTTAATCAATTCCATTGTCTGAATCAAAGAGCTCTATGAATACATGAAAACTTCAATTCATACTTTAAACTACTTTTTGGAGATTTCTATAATGGATTATGTAATGAAATGTATCTTCTAAGTCACATATCAATTTTCTTGAGCCTAATTCAGAGGATTTTTATATTATTTGCGCAAAATGGTAGATCATTGTGTAAGTCATGAAGTGATTCTAGATAAGTTAAATCTACTTCAAATATATATATTCAATTTCTGAACTTTGAAGAATGATCATTACATTGATATCCGTATTTTCTATCCCATTGAAATTCCTCATATGATAAGAATTCAGACATGTCTCACCCATATAAATTATTGCAGTCGAAGTAAATTAAATATGTTGAGCTTTGTGATGGGATAACATTTTCCAAACACTTATTATTAGCAGTAGAATGCCTGCGAGAACATATAAAGTTATACACATTAACGTCAGTTAATAATTATTGTAATTCAATCTTTCAATACTTAAGCATAGCACCCCAAAATTATCCTGAATCTATATAATAAATCGTCATTTTTATAAAAGGATCTGTTTAATATTAAGTTTTCATCAGATGAATTATTCGCTAATTTTTCTATACTAGAGAAATCTAATCTATATGAATCTAAAATGCAAACAAAGTAAAAGACAAACCAAAAATAAATTTAATAATTTTTTAAACTGTGATAATTTTAGTAAACCGAACTGTGCTTCAACCAAAAGATTTAATGGTGATATTAGAATAAGTCTTGACAATAGTAAGCATCTGTTGAACATTTGAATATACTTAAGATCACAAAATTAGTGTCATTCCTCGTGATAAATACAAATTCCATCATAAGAGCTTAAGATCAGAAAGTGTTAACAGCTTTTGATCTATGCAAAGTACTAAGATCAATATATTGTTTTAATTAATTCCATTGTCTGAATCAAAGAGCTCTATGAATGTATAAGTTTTAATCAATTCCATTGTCTGAATCAAAGAGCTCTATGAATGTATGAAAACTTCAATTCATACTTTAAACTACTTTTTGGAGATTTCTATAAGGGATTATATAATGAAATTTTTAATCAATTCCATTGTCTGAATCAAAGGGCTCTATGAATGTATGAAAACTTCAATTCATACTTTAAACTACTTTTTGGAGATTTCTATAATGGATTATATAATGAAATGTATCTTCTAAGTAACATATCAATTTCCTTGAGCCTAATTCAGAGGATTTTCTGTAAACTTGCTTCAAGAAGATTTATAACTCGAGGTTTTATTTTGTAGAAAAATTGTTTTAGATCCAATATTCCTTCATCATCATTTTTCAATAGAAAGCTTTCAATACGATTATTAAAGCCCTGTTTAATGCGCTTTAAATTTCTTTCATTGGTTCAGCTGTATTTCTCTATAAATTTTGAAAAATCATTGGGATAGTAGTTTTTCGTTTGTTTGACTTGGTGAGATCACAATTTGGGTCTATTGTTGCATGACGCATACAAAAATTAAATTTTAAATGTCATATAGGGTTTTTAGCTGTCCGTTTGGTATAAATTTAAACCATAATTACGATTCAGGAAAAAGATGGTTTCCTTATTAAGATTATTACGACTGAAAAAAGAAGAAACCAAGTTTAAGGCTATGAAAAGAGTTTTATTTTCTTAAGTTCTTGACATGATAAATCTCTCTAAATTACCAAAAGAAAGCCATTCCAGCTACCTCGATTTTATTTGTTCTATCGGCCCAATTCAAAGTTTTTGAGTCTATTTTTATAAAGTGCTGCAACGGCAACAAACCCGGAAGCTGACATTTGCCAAAATTAGTGACAAACTCAAAGTAAACTGAACTCTGTGAAATCACAATTTGAGTCTATTGTTACATGAAGCATATAAAAAATTTATTTTCTTATGTTCTTCACATGATAAATCTCGTTAAAGTATCGAAAGAAGACATTTCAGCTACTTCGATTTTGCTTGTTGTAGTCTAAATTCACAGTTTTGAGGCAATTTTTAGAAAGTGCTACAACAACGCCAATGATCTTGTTCATTTCTTCTGCAGTTCAAGGTTGTTATATGGGTTTGGCAGCTGCTAGTTTGATATAAATTTAAAGCATAATTACGAATCAATGGTTTCCCTTATTAAGATTATCACGGCTGAATCATAAAGAAACGAAGTTTAAGGCTATGGAAAGATATTTATTTTCTTTGTAAGTTCTTCACATGATAAACCTCTCCAAAGTACCGAAAGAAGCCATTCTAGCTAACGACTAGACGTTTATTACTTATTAACGGATTTATGCAAAGCGATGCATGTTATTTTTAAACATCAGATTTTTTACCTTAATTACAGAAATTCCTTTGGCTATTCCTCAATGGTGTTATGACGTAATCGGTGGAATGACTTACTTGCTAGTTGCATAAAACACGAAATTATTTAATAATATAACCTCGAATTAATGGCTATATTTAGATCTGGAAAAGAAATTGCATGATACAACAACAACTCTTATTTTCAGCACGAGGTCAGATTCATCTACAAAACCTTATCACCCAACGACCTTAACATTGTCGCCAAATTATTAATTTCTACGCAGTCACCAGCTCGCTTATCAATCACAGCTCGATCAGAAAAACATGTTAAAACTTGCTTGAAAACAAATGATATCATAGAAATAAGAATTTGCAAAAGAAATTAAAAAATAATCTTCATCTATTTACTCAAAGTGGTGAAATCTTTTATTACGCAATATTCTGTTTTTCCAACTAAATTCGCATCATGTTATTTCATTTAGCTGATAAAGCTGTACTTCGTAATTAAAGACTCAAAACAACAAACTCTTATCTTCAATCCAATTAAATTCGCCTCGTGTAATTTCATTTAGCTGATAAAGCTGTACTTCGTAATTAAAGACTCAAAACAACAAACTCTTATCTTCAACATCAATTGTAGCCTCCAAGACTGAATACCCAATATCCAAGATGGCCGACAGGTGCCTTATCTTACTAAACAATCTAGGTTCAGATCCAAGGTTTATATCTAAGTCCAGATGCAAACCAAAGAAGAAGAAGACCAATTGTAGCCTCCAAGACCAAAAACCGAAAATCCAAGATGGCCGACAATCCTTATCTCTTTTCCTTATCTCTCAATTGTAGCCTATAACACCGAAAACCCAAAGAAGACCAATTGTAGCCTCCAAGACCAAAAACCGAAAATCCAAGATGGCCGACAATCCTTCTCTTTTCCTTATCTCTCAATTGTAGCCTATAACACCGAAAACCCCAAAATCCAAGATGGCCGACAATCCTTATCTCTCAATTGTAGCCAATAAGACCGAAAACCCAAAATCCAAGATGGCCGACAATCCTTATCTCTCTTCCTTATCTCTCAATTGTAGCCTATAAGACCGAAAACCCAAGATCCAAGATGGCCGACAATCCTTATCTCTCAATTGTAGCCTATAAGACCGAAAACCCAAGATCCAAGATGGCCGACAATCCTTATCTCTCAATTGTAGCCAATAAGACCGAAAACCCAAAATCCGAGATGGCCGACAATCCTTATCTCTCTTCCTTATCTCTCAATTGTAGCCTATAAGACCGAAAACCCAAGATCCAAGATGGCCGACAATCCTTATCTCACAATTGTAGCCAATAAGACCGAAAACCCAAAATCCAAGATGGCCGACAATCCTTATCTCTCAATTGTAGCCAATAAGACCGAAAACCCAAAATCCAAGATGGCCGACAATCCTTATCTCTCTTCCTTATCTCTCAATTGTAGCCTATAAGACCGAAAACCCAAGATCCAAGATGGCCGACAATCCTTATCTCACAATTGTAGCCAATAAGACCGAAAACCCAAAATCCAAGATGGCCGACAATCCTTATCTCTCTTCCTTATCTCTCAATTGTAGCCTATAAGACCGAAAATCCTTATCTCTTTTCCTTATCTCTCAATTGTAGCCTCCAAGACCGAAAACCCAATCAGCAACCTTGACCTTTGACCTTGTGCACATTGCACATTTGGTCCAGAAACCCCATATTTATACTACTAACAAATTAAGGAAATTAAACTCACATTAATTCTAAAATGCTTTATTGAATTTAAAAATAACAATTAATCTTGATAAGTAACAAAAGCCGTTCAATGATGCATGCCAACTAGGTCCCTGTGTAAGGCGTATTGCAGCCAGCCTCTCAAGCATTTTCGTCGCTGCATTCCCAATTAGGCTAACTAAATCCTCCCTATTGTTAACTGGACTTGAATAAACTTCATTCTTTATTATTCCCCATAATAAAAAGTCCAATGAGGTAAGATCTGGAGATCTAACAGGCCAAGGAATCAGTGCGCCTCGTCCAATCCAGCGGTTAGGATATTTTTCACTTAGTATTACCTTCCCAATGTTAGCCATATGCGCTGGTACTCCATCGTGTTGGTGAAACATTCCCCTAAGATTATCCATAGGGTTCTCCTCAATTAGATCTGGCAGTGTATTGTCCAAAAAAGTCCAGATGACTTTTACTATTAAGCACTTGGGGCAAAATTAATGGTCACACCAAATGGTTGCCGATGATACCAGCCCAAACATTCACACTGAATATCTGCTGGAAAGAGGTCACCTTTGCCCTGTATGGGTTAGTTTCCGACCAGGTATGGAGGTTATGGAAGTTCGTGATATCATTCCTGGTGAATTAACATTCATCTGTCCACAGAATTCAGACGCTCTGTCGTCAATGTCGCGTTCCAGAAGCCAAGTGTTAAATTTCAGTTTTTCTCAGAATGTCCTTCCAGTAGTCCTTGGGCTGCGTGATGATGATAGGCCGTAATCTCCTTCGCTGAACAACCCTGCAAACCATAAATGACGATACGTTTTGGAAATTTTTCTTACTTTAACTTTAGGTTAGATTAGATAAGGTTAGTTGGCGGTCACCGGTAATAAAACCAGTCGACCTCACGTAGAGTTTGATATGATCCGTTGTGATACCACTACGGGGACTCTCACCTGGATAGATTTAGCACTGCCATGCGATGCAAATATTGAGGAACCTGATGAAGTCCTTTAACGCCACGCTAGTGAACTGTTCTGGTCCATAAAGGAAGTACTTGCCAAAGGCCTGAAACCTCCTCCAGACTAGTTCAAGGCATTCGTAAAGTAAATGCTGAATGCTTTCAAATTCTTCCTCGTCCAGACAACTCCGACAGAAGTCAGGTGGGAATACGCATGCGAAAGACAGGACTACCAAAACGGTAATGACCCATTACAACCGCTGTGACATTGCAGAGATTCCGACGACTTTGCTTAGTAAAATCTACTCTGACCACATCCTCCTTAATATGTCCTCTTTTTACTCTCAGAGGCCGCCCGATTGATCTGTCTATTTGGGAAGCCTTCACCTGCAAAGCTTCTTTTACCAGAACATCGGACGCCTCGTTAACTGTCACTTCGCTATGACCGAGTACCAAGCAAAAAATCACTTTATGTAGAGCCCCCTAGTACTCGCAGCCACCGACAAACTTTCCACTCCTGCCTACTAGGTATTCTAGCAGAGAAAGCTTTCTCGAAGCTTATTGTAGGAACGGTGCATGCTTTCACGCAGATAGTCCTCCGGGTAAGCCATTAGTATACTGAGGTGTCCGTAGTGCGAAGTTTTCCAAATATTTGATTCCTTTAAAAAAACAAATTCCCAAATATTTCACTTGGGAATTTACCATTAAGGTGTTTCCTCCACGTGGTTCAAAGGATTCAATTCGTCTTCTCCCTGTCAACAGCACCATTTCAGTCTTCTGGGCTACTGTAATTTAATGGCTAATAATTTAATTATTAATTTTTCATTAAAATTTTATCAGTTTGAATTTATTCTTTCAATAAAATATTTTAAATAAAGATAGATAGTAGCAACTTTTCGCACATTAATAATAGTTATATACTCCCGTACTATCTATCACGGAGGAGATCTTATACAAGCATATTTTGGATCTTCCGGATGCCTTTACTTGTGGCCCTGACGGGGTTCCTGCTGTTATCTTAAAGAATTGTTCTTCGGCGTTATTATGTCCTTTACTTTTACTCTTCCGGCGGTCTTTTTTGGTTTGCCGCTTCCCCACACTCTGGAAGACTTCATTTTTAATCCCCATTTTTAAGAGTGGCAATAGGATAGAGATTGCTAACTACAGACCTATTGCTAAATTATCTTGCATTCGAAAACTCTTCGAACAAATGATCCAGTCTATTGGGTGTAGGAATTTAAACTCTAGCCGGCAGCATGGGTCCCTTCAGGGTAGGTCAACAGTTTCCAACTTGTAATAGTTTGTTTCTGGCAATGTGGGTGGATTTTTGGATGGTTGCCAGACTGACTACATTTATACCGACTTTGGTAAAGCCTTTGATAAGCTGTCTCACTCTGTTCTCGTTTTCAAATTGGCCAGGTTGGGTTTCCCGGCTCCAGTCATTGCATAGATTAAGTCGCATTTATTCAATAGGACTTATAGAGTGCGTTTTCGTGGCGTGCTCTCTGATGCTTTTTGTGGCTCCTTCCAGCGTTCCTCAGGGTATTCATCTTGGTCCATTGTTACATCTATTGATAATATTACTTATTTGCTTCAAAGAAGTAGAAATCTTATTTATGCGGACGATATCAAGATTTTTCTCCCAGTCAAATCTTTTGTGGATTGCGAAATCTTGCAGTCGGACCTACACATTTTTTATCCTCCGCTAGCCCAGAAAATTTCCCAACCTTCACATAAGACTCCATCTTTATACATCCTTTGTTAGACCACTGCTGGAGTATGCTAGTCCGGTTTGATCTCCGTTTTATGGATCTCACATTAAACGTATTGAATCCGTACAGCGTAGATTTGTGAGATTGGCCCTTCGTGCTCTGCCATGGAGTGCCCTCTTATTCTGCCTCCATATGATGATGGGTTGGGACTGCTAAAACTTGCTACTCTCGGGAAGTGTCGCTGGGTTGCTGATATAATTTTTCTACACCAGCTTCTGCAGGCAAAGATTGACAGTGCGGAACTTTCTTCCAAAATATTACCTAGAGAACTGTCCTATTCCCTTCGAAACCGTGCGAGCTTACAGACCGCATGTGTAGGTTTGCTAATGATGTTGGTAATGTTTTCAGCACTAACGTGGACAAGTTAACACTAAAGAGACGCCTAGATGTTATGTGTTAGTTTATATATGTTTTGTATTGACTTGGCTTAAGCGTTCTTTGTTGCCTGTGCACCTCTAATTGTCGTGTTTGGGTGTGTTTTGGCTTTTGTTTACTAATGATTTTATGCATGTTAGTGTGGGAGCCTCATCCACCTTAATATTTTGTTATATTTTGGTGGGTAGGTCAATTGATTCCTGACTTCTGCCTGTGAAATGCGCCTTCTGAGTTAGAAAGGTTAATTCTAATTAAATATAACTGTCAAATATATTTTGGTCAACCTGTTCACATCGATAAAGTTTGAATAGTGTGAAACACAAACACTTTAAAAATATAATAATCATTCAATCATTGACAATAAAATACTGTACTCTATGTATACAGAGAAAATTATGAACTATCTATCTATGTATAAATTGTAAAGTAGGATACAAAAATTGTAAATGAATAATTTAGTCTAGCCAGAACAACCTAACTGGAAGCATTAAAAATAAAATTCAAATAAAAGCTTAAAATAATTAAAATAAAAGATAGGTTTTTTATTAGATTCAAATAAAATGTATCTAAAATATATACAGATACAAAAGAGGTTCTAGGATTTAGGACTCCACAAACAATGGGACCTCGTCCTCCTATATTTGTTATAGACCAAACCCCATTCATCCTATACTTCCCTCATTGGTGACCCCGAAAATTTTTTTTAAAACAGAATTACCTCCTACTCAAGGTAAGATACTTTCTGTTTTTGTAAAAAAAATAAGAAAAAGAAGACAACGAAAGAATTACCGCAACAAACACAAGCAACAAAATTTGAAAATAGAGATACCCCCTACCAAAGTTAAGGTATTCTCTGATTTTAAAACAAGAAGTCAACAAGAAACAAGCAACAAAATTTTAATAAGAGGTGCCCCCCCCCCCCAGAGTAAAGCTCTTCAAAAAATTCCAACAAAAATCAACATCACTAAGCAATCAAGATCAAAAATATTTGAACTATGAGGTGCCCCCACCCAGGGTAAGGCATCCTCTAGTTCAAAACAATCATCAACAAATCCAAGAGAAGAATACATCTACAGGAAGAAAGAAGCAAAGAAGGCGAATTCACAAAAAAAAAAATCAATACCTTAACTTCAAAGAAGAAAGAATTAATCAACAAATGGTGAAAACAACATTGGCACGTTTTTTATTATTAAAATTAATTTTATTGTACCACAATAACATACATATGTATATAAAAACTCATAAACAACACTTACTCACGTATTCAAAATATTTATCATAAAAATAAAATAATATTTTCTTTTCTGCTCAAAATAATATTTTTTTTTCAACATATAATCATTCTCGATATGAACATTTGAAGAATACTCTAATCAAATGTTTTACAGAATCGGAAGAAAAAAAGTTAGAGCAACTTCTATCTACTACCGAAATCGGAGATAGAATACCTTCCGAATTCTATCGCTCTATGGAGATTCTTGCAGGTAATTTATCCACATTTAGCAAATCTTTAATAAAAAAAACTATGAATGAGAAAATTGCCGGCAAATATAAACAATGCCTTAATATTAAACAAGACATTAAGGAACTTTTTTATTTGGCAGATAACATATATGATATCTCCAAAATTGAATATGTGTCAGAAATTAACAAAAATCTACCAAACAAAAATTACAATTTTATCGAAAATAATTTCCTTTTAAACAAGATCAATAACATTGAGAACAAATTGGAAAATTTAGAAACATTGATAAAAGGATTTTCTTACTCACGTTCTAGAAATAGATGGAGAGATTATAAATTCTCTAGAAACAATTCGCACGGCTGGCAAGTTTCAAACTCTAGAGATAACAATTCTTATTGTTGGTACCACAATAAATTTGGTACCAAAGCGACCAATGCGGAATTTTCATTAGTTTTAATTTTAACATTGTTAGATTAAGATATGGAAAATAAATGAATTATTATTATTTATTAATCAAAAAAACTGATTATTCCCTCAGTGAACAATATATTTAACAATAACATTTCTAAACGTTAATTCATTTTTGACAAAAAAACAAATTAAAATTTCTAATAGATACAGGTGCTGATATTTGAGTTGTACCTAACGAATTCTTTAGAAAATTTAACAAAGACCTTAACTTATATTTATCCCTAACAGTTAAGGTACGAAACTACTTAAAGTAGATTTTGTGCTTAGGAGAGAATTCATTTTCTCATTTATCGTTGGTTATGTCAATAAGCCCATCATTGGAGCAGACTTTTTAAAACAATTTAATTTACTAGTCGATTTGAAAAACAAAAAATTACTTGACGGCAGAACAACATTTAGTGTTTATGGAATCACGGTAAACGCAAATACTCCAACTCCTCACTACTATGCAATCAGTAACGAGTACGGTAAAGTTTTACAAAGATTTCCCACATTAACGCAACGGCTTCATTATGATATTCCAATTAAACATAACGTGATACATGACATATAAACTAAAGGACTACTTCCTTTTTCTCGTCCAAGACGTTTAGATGGACCTAAATACAAAATTGCAAAATTAGAATTTGATCACATTGTTAAATTAGGTCTGTGCCAACTATCATCTTCTTCAGTATCTTCTCCACTACATCTAGTAGCAAAGAAAAATTCTACAGATTGGCGGCCCTGTGGAGCCGCTCAACGCAATCACAGTTCCTGATAGATACCCATTACCACACATACAAAATTTCTCAATGAACTTAAACGTTTGCACCATTTTTTCAAAAATACCAATGGCTAAAGAAGACATACACAAAAGAGCAATTACAACTCCATCCGGATTATTTGAATTCACCTGGATGCCTTTTGGTCTAAGAAATGCTGCACAAACATTTCAAAGATTCATAGACCAAACTATTAAAAATTTAGATTTCGCTTTTGTCTACATTGACGATATTTTAGTTGCCAGCAAATCTGAATCCGAATATAAAAATGATTTAAACCAACTTTTTAAGCAACTGTCAGATTTCCGAATCAATATTAATCTATCCAAATGCATTTTCGGACTTGGAACTTTGGATTTCCTCAGCCACAAAATAAAAAAAGGAGACATCTTACCTTCAGAAGACAGAGTCCAATTATTAACAATTTTCCTTCTCCAAATTCTATTAGACAAATTCAGCAATTTATAGGCATGGTTAATTATTACCATATATCTTCCAAATCTTGCCACACTACTAAACCCAATTCACAGTCATTTGGCTCTACTTCTCAAAAAGAAACCAAATAACGCTAAAAAATTGTCTTGGCCAGTAAATTTGGAGACCAACTTAATAAAGTTAAACAGTCATTTTCAAAAGCAATTTTATTAATTCATCCTATTGAAAATGCAAAATTCAATTTAATCATAGACGTAGTAACGTAGTAACTTTCGTTATCAGACATATCAAAGGCAAATCGAATACAGTAGCAGAAACTTTATTTAGAATTTCTATCGAAAATTTCGAACATTCAAAGCATAACAATACCAAATTTGATTTAAAAACTGTTGCTGAGTACCAAAATAGTGCCGAAGAGCTTGCACATATTTTGATAACTCAGAATAACAGACCAGATAATTAAAAATATAAGCTTGTAAAAATTAAATTAAACTCTTCTGAATCTGACAGTTGGTGCGAAGTTTCTACTAAAAATTCACAATCATATGATATATACCTAGAGAACTTCGAAAAATTATTTTTAATACCATTCATAATTTATCTCATTCAGGAACTAGAACAACACGAAAATCTATTGTTTCCAAATATTTTTGGCCTGGAATGAATATTAACAATTGGACTAGAAATTGTATCAATTGCCAAAAATCCAAAATAACCACACACACAAAATCCGAAATAGGTTAATTCGAACTACCCAAAGCAAGATTCGAACATATCCATTGAGATTTAGTAGGTCCTTTACCCTCTTCAAATGGATATTCTTACATTCTAACAAGAATACTAGTCTTTGGACAGAAGCTTATCCAATCAAAGATATTCAGGCAAGCACAATTATCAGTACATTATATGAACAATATTTTCCACGTTTTGGTATTCCTCTAGAAATTACCATAGATCAGGGTACTCAATTCGAGTCCAAATTATTCGAAGAATTTACAAAAATGTTAGAGTACCACATCGAATCCGCACCACTCTTTATCATCCACAATCAAACGAAATGATAGAACGTTTTCACCGACAATTAAAAGCAATGCTCGTGACGACCAAAATAATTTGGTCACACAATTACCTGCAGTCCTCTTAGGTTTCCGAACCATGATTAAAGAAGACTTGCAATGTTCTCCAGCAGAACTTTTTTATGGACAACCTCTTCGCGTTCCAGGAGAATTTATCATTAACACCAATTCAACCATTCAAGATCCACGAAATTTTTTAAGTAAGATCAGATCTTGCATAAATAACTTCAAACCCTCAAATTCTCGAAAGAAAAATTCTAAAATCTACGTACCTAAAGATTTAAAAGATACAGAATTTGTTTTTGTTAGAATCGACACAAGCAAATCTTCTTTACAAAACCCATATGAAGATCCTTTCAAAGTATTAAACAAACTAGACAAATATTATCCAATCAACTACCGTGGTAAAGCAACGAACATTTCAGTCGACAGACTAAAACCGGCGTTTACCGAACACGCAGAAAAAATAATTACACCAATCACAAACAAGATAAAAAAGAAAGTAAAATTTCAATTATAAAATTTATATTATTAACAATATTAATATTTATCATATTCTTAATTTTACGATTCACTTCAAATGGACGTTTTCACTGAGGAGGGAGTATTGTAGCAGTATCTACAAATTTAATTATTAATTAAAATTATTAAGTTTAATTATTATATTATTATATATTATTATATTATTTCAATAACATAGACTGTACAGATATGTTGGTCAACCTGTACACTTCGATAAATTTTGAATAGTGTGAAATACAAACACTTCAAAAAATATAATAATTATTCAATCATTGACAGTAAAATACTGTACTCTATACAGAGAAAATTATAAGCTACCTATCAATGTATTAATTGTAAAGTAGGATACAAAAATTGTAAATGAATAGTTTAGTCTAGCCAGAACAATATAACTGTAAACATAAAAAATTAAATTATAATAAAAGTTTAAATTAATTAAGATTAAAAATAGGTTTTTATTAGATTCCAGTAAAATGTATCTAAAATATTTACATAATATACAAAAGAGGTTCTAGGATTTGGGACTCAACAAATAAAGGGACTATGGCCTCCTATATTAATTATAGGCCAAGGACCCCATTCATATTACACTACACTCAGCTACTAAACCGCGGTCATTTGCCCATCTAGGTAGGCATATTTCCCAGAGCTCTTTCCTTAAGAACTACCCTGACTAGGTCGTCCACGTAGACCACCACTTTTATCACAGTATTCTCTAGCAAACTTAGAACGTTATCAATAACTAACAGCCACAGTAAAGGGAATAGAACACCGCCTTGTGGGGTACCCCTACAGACTGCTCTTATAATCTCCTGGTTTCGCAGTTTCCCATACACCTGTCGGCTACTCAGCATTGCCACGATCTATTGAAAGACATAAGGGTCTTAATGCATCGCTGATAGCTTCAGGTTTTACGTTGTTAAATGTATCTTTTATGTCCAGAAAAGTATCCAGTGTAAATTCCTTACATATGAGTATCTTTTCAATGGCGTTTACCAACTCACGAAGCGTACTTTCACTGACTTTACCTTCGTGTAAGCGTGTTGGGCGTTGCTAACACCACTGGACAGGGGGAGAGCGCAAAGGTACACATCTATGAGTCTTTCCAGCGTTTTCAAAAGAAAAGAGTTAAGACTAATTGGTCGGAACTCCTTAGCCATTACGTGCCCGTTCCTCTCTGTCTTTTGGATGAAGATCACTGTAACTAAACTAAACTATTTCTAAAGAAATATATTTGCAAATTAAAGCACATAAGGCCAGAAACAGGTAAATTACAGTAAAAGTTAGCGTACGAACGTCCGTAACTCACACGTGAAAATGCACAGTAAGGGATAAGGATGAAATTTTAGAAATTCTGTCGGAAATCAGTTGAGGTCTAAATGAGTATCACTTAGGTATGCTTCATTTAACTTGCCGACTCGAACTTTCGTTTAAAAATTCAAACAGTTATTTTCTGTGCCATATTGTAAATTTTGAAAATTTGTTTAATGTTTTTATTACTCTTTTCACCTGCTTAATTTCAAGTTATTTATTGACAAAGACGAAACAAGTTTCATTTCATACCTGCGCTTATGTAGGTGAGGGTTAGGCCTTACGGTTCCGTAGCAACTAGAAACCATTTTTCTTTCGGTGTGTCCGTATATCACAGCTTTCCAACCACTTATTTATAAACCTGAAAAACAGATTTTATATGATTTTTGGAAAAATAATTTTTTCAGACCTGCATTGTGTGCTAACAAAATTTTTTTCACCAAGCCAAGCGACTACAACTACATAATCGGTTAAGTTAAAAATTAATAGCAAATTATATTCTAAAAAGAATACTGATTAACTATTATTAAAATTAAATGCTTTTATTTAACTTCACTTGTGTGTGTGTCCTGGAATTTTGTAACCAATATTTCACCCACTTCCACTGAAGCTATCGAGCTGAAATTTGGCTCACACGTTCGGTTCTCGTGACAATGCACGATTACTTAAATGCCGCCATTTTTAATGCCGACATTACAAAATTACGAATTATGACTTCCACAGCAACCCCTATGATATGGGTATCAAATGAAAGGCCTTGATAAGCGAAACACAATAAATAAAGTGACGTTATTTTAAATCCCATATGGCGGACGTCACAAAATGGCGATTTATAATTTCCATAGTAACCCCTATGATATGGGTATCAAATGAAAGGGCTTGATAAGCGAAACACAATAAGTGAAGTGACGTCATTCTAAATCCAATATGGCAGACGTCTTATATGACAATATAATATTATTATGACATGGAGCACCACCTTACGTGGTGGAAACTAATAATCCGAAACATTCCTTGGCAATGAGACCAACGCAGATGGAAAGTGAATCTAAAAGATGTCATGAAATTGATAAGAATCAGATAAGGTTGCAAAAGTCTCAAGAAAGTATAAGACACTGCCTAATAAACAATACCTGATTTATGGATGCTTATAATATATAAATATATATATATATATATAGATATATATATATATATATATATCGTCACAGTCATCAACCAGTCACATTACTGAAATATTAAAAGAAACGGAGAAAACGAAATACTCATCTGTTACTGAAACTGTAGCTCCTTCCGTGCACGTGAGAAATTCCGAATGATACCAAAATTCTTCTATGTTGCCTGTGTCCGCAGCCTCTTTACGCCTTCTTGTTCCAACTGGATAATGTATTTTTCTTTTGCTTTAGCCACACTTCAACTCAAAAAAAACGTACTTGAGGAACTCAGATATTCACCAAAATTGTTGTGCTTTTTGGAGCTCCGATGTTCTCTACTTGACGTATATGCGGAAAGAGAGAGATTTGGCGCTTGGCGATTATTCTGCAGCATGCGCACTTGATCTCCAAAGTCTCCTATGCGCATTCGCTTTTGACCCGAGTTGTGGACTCCATAATCGTCGATATTGCAGAAAAAAAAGTTAAATTCAAATATCGTAAGAGGCTTGAACGACAATTATTGCAATTTAGTTCGTTAACGACATTTTAATAAACGATAAGTATTTCGAAGCAAAAATTACTATATGTGTAGTGTGTTTGTATGCAAAAGTTAATCTGGCAGGTTGATGTTGTGTAACAATGTTTTGTATAATAATGTGAATATTATAATCTTGTTTAATCCTAATTTATAAAGAAAAATGTTCTGATGCAAAATGATTTAAAATGATTTAGCTGTTTCTGTATAACCCAGGTAAATGCGTTTCGTTCCATAAAATAAACCAACTCCAGCTTTAAGGAACTACGTTCACAACACTGAGGGGACCAATACCAAATGCACAATTTGAGAACGTAACACATTAAATTCCTTTCTGTGCTACAAACAATTGGAATCGAAATTAATTACGTATTCTACTCAATGTAGAATTGTTTCTTTTAGAAATTTCTACTGGGATTAGGGTTTGAATCATCTTTTGGCGGTACTTCAAATGGCAGTTTAATAATAATACCATAAACTCACCTTTTCCTATAAAACCTCAAAGTAATATTAATTTTTATTGAACTAGATATTGTGCTCATGTCGAATAACCTGAGATGACACGATCCGTGATATCAGTAGCCTTGAACAAATATCTGGTCATGATGAACTTGTAAAAGAGACCTATTAACTTGTAATAATTAAGAAGCAACTTGTTTTTTTTAATAAATTACCCATGTGAAGCCTTAAGGATCAATTAATCTACGTACGATTTTATATTCATCGAACAAGCAATACAGGCTGAATAAAATATGCAGTTTGCATGTGCGTAAATAACGAATTCTGAAGTAATTAACTTAAATTAGCTACCGCAATGTGGGTAATCTTGAACATGCTTTATAATTAATACACGGAATCTGAAACACAAATTATACGTACATCCATTTTTAATTACGTAATTGCTTGCATTCTATAGTTTGCTAGTAATAGAATTAAGTAAGCATTCAGCAAAGATTTAAGAATATCCGTAATTATAATGCAATTAAAGAGACATGAAGAAACTGCCAAAAGGGATGTATTATTAAAATTATTTTATTTTATTTTTCGTTGATTTCTGAAACTAATTCAACGAGATATCATAATAGCAACACGAAAATGAAAAATATCGCTGAACGAAGTTTTATTGTTGACTTTTTATTGTGTTATGAATTTGTAAAAGAAAAAACCTTAACGTGTTTTATTTTTCCAATAAAGTATTGCCCTAAGAAGCCGCTGAGGTGTACTAAGTAAGGCTAGGGACACTTTTCCACTTGCAAACTTACACTTCTCGACGCACATTAGCATGGCGGTCTTCATAAAGAATTCCTAAATGTGTTACTACATGTTGTTGAGATTAGCCCCGCTATTTTGAATTTTTGAAAAAAATTAATGTTTTGCTGTTGTTACAGTATTTTAGAATGTAGAATCTCAACTTTTTTATTAAAAAGAAAAAGAAAATCAAATTGAAAATTACCTATTTTTTGGTGTTTCGTCCTATACTAAATATGGAAGTGGTGCCTGAAAATATCTCATTTTATTACACATAAACGCATATGTAACCCACACAATACCAAGGAAGAGCAGCAAAAGCCTTGTATTTCTTTCTTTGGGATCCTTCAAACTTCTTTCGAGTATATAAGATTAACTGCAAATAAAAATACTTGAAAAAACACTCTTTTGCCACGATAAAGCGGAACACTACAGACAAGTTGTCAAGGCGACAAGACGTACCTGTTGCTATAGTGACGAAAAACGGGAGCTGAGAACGCATGCGTTCAATAATGTTGACATAAAACTACACCTACATGCATAGTTGACTTATCGACCAACATCTTAACTACCTGGATTAGAAGACGGAATAAAAGTAGGTAAAATTCCATCACTTACCTATTAGTTAGCACTGCCGGAATACTTGGATGTGAACTGGATGCTGGAAAAGATAGAATAGGGTAAGGTCATCTAAGATAAAGCTATAAAAATTTTTAATTATAACTAAAAAGGTCAAAAAAGTTAAGTCAAAAAAGTTTGTTAGAATAACAAGGTTAGCTTAACCAACTTCAATAATAAAAAAGTGAAATCAATTATATCAAACGTGAAATTGAAATTATATTTTTTTTGCATTTTCTGAAAGTGCATTTTTCTAAAAATAGGAAAAAAATCTTAAGTCAAAAGTCGAGGTAGCACGGCTATCCCCGCCTCACGGGACGAAGAGTACTAAACAGTTCGTAAATATCAGAATTTTAGTTTTTCATACGGCGCTTACTACGATTTACAGGGTAAATTTTGCTCAAAACTTTTATTCCTCTCCTTAAGGATCAGTTAACCTACGTATAATTTTATATTTATTGAACACGCCATGCAGGCTGAATAAAATATGTAATGTGCATGTGCGTTTCGAATTCTAAGATATTTATTTTAAATTAGCCACCGCTTGCTTTATAATTATTACGCGGTATCTGGAACACTCATTATACCTATACCCATCTCTAGTTACGTAATTGCTTGCAAACGATAGTTTGCTATTAATATAATTAAGTAAGCATACGCGAATGGTTTGTAAATATGCGTAATTATAATGGAATTAAAGAGACATAAACAAACGAAACGACTTTTCCCAACCTGGACGAATTCATAACTCTAGTTACAATTGTTACATTTTTGAGAACGAAATTGTTTATAGCCACAGTAGCTATCGTTGCACGGACCGGCTTTTCTTCTTTTTTTTTAATTAGTATTTCTCTGAACTACCAAATGAAAAAAATCATGCTCAAAGATATTTTTGTGAACACTGTCGTTTTGTGGAAACAATTTATTTTATTAAAACTTCATATAATATAAGTTTAATGCATGGTTAATAACATCCTTTTTCCCAAATACTAAACCAATCATCTAGTTAGCAAGAAAATCAAGAATAGGTACATTTTTTGAACGCCTCACAATGGTGTCCCCTCTTAAGTATATTTAAAAATTATTGAATTTTAGTTTATTAAGGATGTAAAGATAACAAAATATATTTATTACCCTGTAAGATAATAATTAGGAAAACGGAAAATGTCAGCGCCGGCGAATTTTGAGGACCTGGTAAACGTTTAGTTTTTTTAGATTTTCACGCTTGAATTTAACAATAGTAAAATTTATGTTGTTATAGAATACTTACCTGCTTCAACTCCTTTCGTTTCTGGTGGAGAAAACCTATAAATTTCACCACTTAACCTCTCTACGAAAACATTCGACTGTTAGGCGATACTGTAATTTCGGTAAACAGTATTACAAACATCTAGGCTGATCGCAATCCAAAAGATAGGTATTTTATGATGTATTCAAAGCCCAGGAGACAACCCTATGATGCGTTAGCATGGCTTTGATCGAACTAAAATTAAGGGGAATGATGGACCATGAATGTCTTCTTTTTTGCCTTGCTGCGAGCTAGACAAAAAACCAGAGACGGAGTGGATTTTTTAATTTTTATTTTAAAAACTCACGGCTTTAACCATCGATCCAACTCCAGTCCCAAATGTTTAATGTTTTATGGTAGAAATTTAAGGAAGCAGATTTCTTTTCGTAAAAAAAATAAATAAACACATTATAAAAGATTCAAGATTATAAATCGTGGTAGTCGTGAACCCTCGAGTGAAAAAATTACGACCGTCGTGCGTACACAATTTTCGCTTAATTAAAGTATTTGTGGTTAAAAATATGAGGTTTTAATGATATTTGATCCGAGTAGTGATAAAAATTAAGTTCACTTTATGTTCTGTTTTTACTTTGACTTTTTTTATTGAGTTCGATGGCTCTAAAACCACGCGGTGCCCAATCATTCAAAATTAAAGAAAACTACAGCGATTAATTGTAATCCACCGCTTACCTGAACAAGCCAGTAATACCATTAAGGCCAAAATACAATGAGGCCAACACGGCGTACTGGTCGACAAAACTGTCTTTGAAGTATGGCGCTACCGTACTTCTAGATACAATTGCACCAACACAGCAAAGTTGATAGACAAAGTTCGGCGAAATGCGAAATTTGCTGGCGCCGGCAACAACATTTGAATTTGACATTTCATTCTGGAAGGTAATCTTGGCGCGTTAAGTTTGAAATTTAATTTATCAAAATGAATTTTGAGGAGAAATTAATAGAATTAGTGCGGGAAGTTGAATTCATTTATAATAAAAAACATTCCCAATATAGGTATACATTTTATTTATCATGTTTATCAACATTAATAACTGATCTCTTTATTTTTTTCCAGAAAATAAATGCCGCCAGAGATGGTCAATACTGAGAGACCAGTATAGGAGGGAACTCCAGAAAATGTACGGCCCTTCTGGAAGTGCCCGCGAAGAGCGTCCTAAATGGAAATATTTTGATGTCTTGCATTTTCTAAAAGAGTCCAGCTTGCCCAGAAGGTAAATGATTATTTATTTCTGTCCAATTACATAATAAATATGTTAGTATTGCTTCTATATATTATGAAAATTACGTTAATGGGGTATGCCACTTGCAGGTGGAGGAAATAACACGTAACTGTTGAAAATATTGTGAAGAAACTAAACCAGTTTTTTTAAATTGCCTTTATATGAATTTATAAGGTATTTCGAAGTATTTCTAAAAACATTATCATTATAAAAGTTATTAGTAATATTAATGTATTGTGTTTTTTTTTATAACAATTTTCGATGACCACTCGGATTTTGAATTTTTCTGATTCTTTACAAAAATTTTACAATAAAACTGAAAACATATGTGTGAAATTATAATTTTTAAATTGCGATGTAAATTTAGTTTTGACTCAAATTGGTATTAAAATTGTTGTACATTAATTTAACGCTGCTTCCGACATCATAGTATAATTCGATTGCATTATTTTTTCATAATAAAACTCTCTGGATTCTGGAGCAGTCATCGGAAACAGTTACAAATAATGACACATTATTTTTCATAAATTTTTATTTTAATTTGACTGCTCATCCATTACAACTAGAAATTATCTTTAATTTCAGAACTTCAGGAAACTTCACAGTGATTGAAGAATCTTAACCGGCTCCTTCACGGGGCTTTTCTTCTGATAACGTTGAAGTCGATGAAGACTTGATTGAGTATTGTGACGAAATACCTGAAATGTTTTTAGAGGATGGCTTCATATCACCGGCACCAGTCACGGGCCAAAGAAGAAGGATTGCATCGGAATCCAGTAATAAGTCCTCCAGTTCGGGATCCAGTAAAAGGAGAACGTGCCAAGAAGAGACGGAAACTGAAATTAGGACGTTCATTGCGGATATGAAAAAGGATATCTAAGATGATGACAAGTACGACATTTTCGGCAAAAGTATTGCAAGTATGTGCAGGGATGCAAATTTAAGCCTCGCGGAATTTGTTCGCTTACAAATGGCAATACTTACTATTGTGGAATCTGCATGCCTAAAAAGTAGCACTTTAAGCTAGATAATCTTATTTTTATAAAAACATATAACTATAATATATAAAAACACATAAAGATATACTAATTCTGTTTTTAATTATTTTCGTACAAATAGTCCATTAATTTATTTCTTAATCTAAAAGCTTCTCTTGAAGCATTATTACTAGATGCCAAACGTCCTGATTGCAGCTGGAAGTTGTCATTTCTCCACTGCCCTGAAATTATTTCGCCGTTTATAAAGTTGTCTCCAAGAGAATCGGTGCAGTAAGCGTTGTCCTGCAGTCTTAAATAATTATGGAGTACGACGACTGCCTTAATAATTTTATCAACATTGGCAGGGTGGCAATGGATGTCATTCCGCAATATTCGCCATCTAGCAGCAAGTATGCCAAAAGTGTTCTCGATGGTTATACGCGCTCGTGATATTCTTTTGTTGTAGTTTTCTTGTTGTGCTGTTAAATTCTGACCAGGAAATGGCCTCATTAAATTGTGTTTCAATGGGAAGGCGTTGTCACCCACAAAGAAATTAGGAAATATGACTCCAGAATTCGGCAATATCCTTGCTTTTGGGAGTGGCAGACTTCCTTCTAAAAGAAGCTTCCCGAAAGTACTTTCTTTTAGTATGCCTCCATCACTTTGGCTGCCATATGCCCCAATGTCGACTGCCAAGAATATATAATTGGCATCGCAAGCAGCAAGCAAAACAATACTATGACGGCCTTTATAATTATAATATTGTGAACCACCTGAGGGTGGACAAACAATATTTACATGTTTGTTCTTCCCAAACTGCAACACACGTATCTACTACTATTCTACCCACAGTACAAGTTGCCATTTTAAACTTAAAAGCATATATGCTTCTAGGTCCTCCGTGTGCTAAATACCTAAAAATATACATATTTTAAATAATTATATCATAGTATTCCAATGTTTACTTACATCACTGTCAAAGCCAAACGGCATTCCGCAGATATAGGTCTTCTTATGCTTCGCTTCTGCAGACGATTAAACCTAGCGACTGTCATTCTCGTTGCCGTAAAGAACAACATGAAGTTAAAATAATTGAAAGTTGCAAATTTGTCTCCTTTGATTGGAGTGAAAACTTGCTTCGATAAGTGATTTCAAATTCAGCTAAATTTTTCATTCAATTCATTTATTTTTACCTCTACACAATTAAGAAATTTACATTATCTTATGAGTATGCGTAGGATGATAAAACAAATAGCTTAAGTAAAATAAAAAAAGTAAAAATAAAACAAAAATAATAATTCATTGTAAAAATACATATTGGAAAAAAAAAATAAATACGTTATATAGAAAATTAGAATCTAAACTTTAGAATTATCCATATACATATAAGCTGGCATGACTATTGTAAAAAAGAAAGCAGTAAACGTACTTAGCAAGAATAAGATAATTAAAATAGACGTTATATAACAAAAAGCCAATTTACAAAAATTTTATAAATTACAATGTCTGAGATAAGTGAGTGAACAGTTCAAGCCTGAATTTTCCTCTGCTAATTGGCCCCTAAGAGAAGGTGGGAGCTGATTCCATAGTCTGGCCGCCTGGACATAAAACTGACGCTCAGATACCACACAGGTAAACCGTGGAATGATCAGAGCATTGGTGCGCGTAGAACGAACAAACTGGAACTTACTATAAAGATAATCAGGTTTTTTATAATATAATATATTGTAGACTAGTATTAAGATTCGTTGATTCAGATAAGATGCGATAGGACATCCAACAACAGAACAAATATAAGGGGATACATGGTCATATCTACGAAGCCCATAAATATACCGTACAGCCGAATTAAAGGCTACATTTAGTTTACGTGATGAGGCCGAATCCATCCTTCCAGCATATATCTCACAACTGTCATCAGTAACTTTTAGGAGCGCCATAGTACAACTAAAACGAGATCTAAAGCCAGACTGAAAAGGACTAATAAGACTGTTGTTATCCAAATACACAAATATCTGCTTGTAAGGAATACGTTTGAACGCTTTAGCGCAGAATAGATATTGGTCTGTATTCAGCAATAGTTGACGTAGGATTCTTCCTAATTGGGATAATCTTGGCTTTTTTCCATTGCGAAGGATATGTGGAGGTTAACAGAATCGTATTAAAAACATGGGTAAGCGGCAGAATAATAAAAGGAAGAATCAACTTAACAAACTTAGGGTGAATGCCATCCAAACCAACAGCATTGGATTTAATGGAAAGAATAGCTTCCGTGACTTCTTCAGCATTAACTCCGGCGAAAGAGAAACCCTCAAAAGATGTAAGGTTATCAAAGGCATTTGCTATATTAACTGAATTGGATATGGAGGTAGATATCGTGGAAGCAGAAGCAAAGTTTGAATTTAACTCACCAGGATCAGCATCAGTTAATAGAGATGGGAACCGAATCGAAAAGTATCGATACTTGGCATTGCAATATATCCGCATCTTTCGGTACTTAGATACAAATATACCGTTGAAAAAGTATCGATACTCAAAAGTATTGGAACCATATGGATAAAAAACTAAAAAATTTATAGGGAAGAGGGGGGCATAGTGGGGTAGCGGGGTACTAACAAATCGATGTAAAGAAACAGTAGTATGATGATACAAACGACGGGCTGTGTTTGGTGTTTAGTCGTCGTATGACCTTCGTTAACGTTTCACGCAGTCGCGACGCCGGTTGCAGCACCCGCAGCAAAAGTAATAATATTACGTAAACGAATCAGCACTCTTGGTCTATGGAGGCTATGGAAAAAACAGCACATAGTGTGGTGTCAGGAGAAATGGGTTTCAAAAAAAGTACACAGTCACAGGCTGTTCAACAAACTTCACTCAAACGGTATGTGACAAAATATAGGGCTAATCCAGATAGTACTGTGTTTCTAAAGAACTTGCCCCACCTGGTACTCCACTTTACCCCGCTGTATGGGGCAAAGTGAGATAAACTGCACACTAATATTTCATTCCGTTAACTAAACTGTTATTACTAAAATAGAAAATTGCCATTTTCACATAATGATAGACATGCTGTACAACCAAAAAAAAGGTTGCAAGACAACCGGACGCCATTATTAGCTGAAAAATTATCCATAACATCTTAGATACCCCACTATGCCCCCTCTCCCCTATATGGTGTAGAAATGGTATTTGTTTTTCTTTTTAAGGAGGAGGGGGAATCTATTTACGTACAGAGTGCCGGACTCCCGCCCGGTTGGACTACAGGTTAAAACCTCTCCTCCCAGCTTCAACGACCGTTTTCCACATTACTTCGGGCTGGGCCTTTTCGCTTAGCCCAAAGGACTCCTAACGCGGCAGGACTAGCGTCGCAGCTTCCTGTTACTGGTGCGGAGCGTGTTTTCCACGAACTCCGCGACCAAGCTCCACTTTTCCTCTCCTTCCAACATGAAGAAATGCATAGAAATTACAATTATTATCTTATTGGTTTTGTTTCTCAACTTTATCGTTGAGAAATATCAAATTATCGATTTGCTCAGAAGATATATTTGATTGATAATTTCTTTCAAATGAAGACGCATCTGAGCGGTTGATTTCATAAATAGTTTTAGCAAATAAATAATTTGAAATTTTGCAAGAACAGCTAAAAAAGCAGATGAAATAATAAACAAATTTTTATTTCAACAGAATATAAACTTTTTCAAATTTGAACTTCACACAGATATTGAATTTGAATATTAATAATAATATTTTACTTATATATTCATTAACATTCCTTAAAAGGAACGTCGTCGATTAGAAAGGAAAGTTAAGGTGAAATCCAATTTTTTTTCGATAAACAGGAAATCTATTTTTAGCTTTCACATACTGCCACACGGCTAGCAATTCGACCCAATAGCACGGTGTGTGCTGTGCTATCAATACTTCGAGTATTGAACGAAAAGTATCGAGGATCGGTAGTATCGGGGGCTAAAAGTACCGATTACAAAACCTCGAAGTATTGAAAGGAAAGTATCGATACTCCGGTATATCGATACAGTATCTCCCATCTCTATCAGTTAAATCTCTCATAGGAGCCCCAATACCAGCACTCTTAAGGTTGCTCCAGAGCTTTTAAGTAGGTAGCTTCACGTTAAATTTAGTTCTATGATAGCTCACTTTAGACTTAAAAATGGCACTGGTAACGTTATTGCGCAGCTTACGGTATTCATCCCTAAGAAAAGTTGTTCGAAAGCGTTTCCATCTTCTGTATGCGTTGTCTCGTTTGCCGATTAAGGCTAAAATCCTTGAAGTAATCCATGGACATTTTGTATTTGTAACAGAAAAACTTTTTAGTGAAACATACCTATTGAAGAGGTTATCTAGATTGTTATTAAATAGTAATTTAATTTTTTAATTAAATTTTGAACACGTTAACTAGTATATTTAACATATTTTTGGATTTTTAAGTAATTACTTTAACACTACAATCAGAAAGCAAATTCTTTCTTTATTTCGTTAAAAACAAAAGCACATTTTTTAATTTCTTATTAATTTAAACGATTCCCGCATTGATACACGTACTTTTAACTTATTTACTAATAAACAATCGAAGACAAGAGAGTTTAAGAGCGACAGCGTCATTTTTGTTTTGTAATAGCTGAATCTGCAAAACAACCAATGAATGACATACATACATACATTCGTTAAAAGAAAATTGTATTCTCAGCTGTGATTTCGGTTTCACATTATTTCTTTGTGGTATGTTTTATAAACAAATATATGTAAGAGCCTCGACTCTCTTCCTCTTCTTGTGATAAAAAAAACATTCTCATAAACTGATTTGTTAGAATTGTTTTTTTTTTTATTTTACCTTTAAGAATTTTTCTTGATCACCTTTTTTTGGATTGTCTTTTAAACCAAAATTTATTTAACTATTTTAGTTTCAGAGTTTTTGAAAGTATCTTATATTTTTTATTTGATTTAAGAAATTGCGGATTATTATATTTTATTCTTTAAATTGTCTCTCCAACTGTATTTGAAATTAAAATATAGGTTACCACAGTTTCACACAAACCTATATCGGCAAACCGTCAGTAATATTAACTTCTTGCTTGTTAAGTTATTAAAGTAATTAGTTTACAAAATATCTTTTATTTTACTCGAATACTCGTGCTACATAAAGTTGCTTTATATAAGTGGGACATTAAAGTTTCAGGGGAACACGGGCAATCCCTGAATTTGTTCTTAGAGAGAGTAACAGAGAACTTTCCGAAGCCATAGCAGTAAGCATGACCCAATAGTTTCGATCTGCTTTGGATCGCTTCTGTGTTAGGAGAGACATTCAGTCAGTCAGTTAATTTGGTACAGGGCAAATAAGGTCTATCGGTACGTATATTGCTATAATGCAAAACATGTTTCCTGTTTAATTGTGCCAGAATCAGAGGAGCAAAAATAAAAGTCAAAATGCCAGTTCCCGGGAACCGAATCTTGCATATGTTGCCACCGAACGAGTACGAAGCTTTGGTTGCGGAAATTGGGGCGTGATGCGAGCTGCATGAATTGTACAATGCGCTGTTTGTGACGTTATAACAAAATAAAACTTATTAGTGTTGAACTAAAATGAGGATGGTCGCCGAGAGGATTCTGAGGGAAAAAGTCGATTTAAAAATTAAAAGGAGAAATACTAATTCAAACAAAATTTATTGGCTCCTAGTGTTACACAATTTTCGGTCCGGTGTTGTCTTGTCGGCTGTCGCTAAGAGAGAGAGAGCACCGAGCAAAAGCAAAACGAAAAAAACCCCAACCTTCCCGGAAATTGCCTGAACGTCACGATGAAACAGGAGTACCAACTTCCGCGACCTCAACAGCTTTCCGCACCGGTTGCGTCCGGCTAACAGCTCGGCCATCCGTCCAGCCAGGATCGTCCTCGATGCTGATTAAGTCTTCGTCGTCTTCGCTAAGATCTTGAAGAGGATCGCCAATGTAGGTAGTACACCAATCTTTTATCTTGTCGGATGAATACACAGAACTAAATTTCCTTCTGCTGAGTTGGGTTCCTGGGATATCCTCGATTAAGTAGCGATCGTTTCCGAGTACCGCCTTGACGATATAGGGCCCCTTATATTTGGGATCCAACTTTCGTGACTCGCCTGTGGAAATTGAAGGTCTTTCGATGAGAATTAGGTCACCCTCATTGTATTGCCTTGGTTGCTTGTGTTGTGAATCAAAACGTCGCTTTTGTGATCTCTGGCTCGCTTGAATTTCTAGTGTTGCGTTTTGACGTATTTCCGGGAGATCGGTTTCACTTGAAAAGACATCATTAGTACTTAATGCTAAAAGGACCTTGTTACCCAGTGCGTTTCTAGGTTGGAAGCCGTAAAGCAACTGGTGAGGTGTTCGTTTTGTAGTGGCATTTTGAGCGGAGTTCATTCCCCACTGAATGGCTCGCAAGTGGTGGTCCCAGCTTTTGTCCTCAGATGTCATGGTCGCAAGTGCGGAGAGGAGAGTACGGTTACACCTCTCTATCTGTCCATTGGCCCTGGGCGTACGTACGGCTGTCATGATATGCTGAATGTTATTGTCTTCACAATATCGTTGGAACTCTTTGGATGAGAATGCCGTTCCTCTGTCCGTAATCAAACGAGTTGGGACACCGAAATATCCACTGACGTCTTGTAGCATGCGAATAACCGGTTTTGTGGTAGTATTTTTCACTGCCTTTAATATGACATATTTTGTAAAACCATCTATGAGCCCTAGAACATGCGTATTTCCTCCAGTACTACGTTGAAATGGACCGAGATGATCTAAGTGCACGGTGTGAAATGGGATCGGGACTCTTTCAATAGGGTACAGTTCACCTTCGAGCTTTCCACCTGGTCTCTTATTGTAAGCGCACTCGGTGCAAGACTTAATGTAGCTTTTCACATGTTGCCGCATGCGGGGAAACCAAAAATCTTTCTTCAAAAGCTCCAGAGTGCGATCCTGGCCATAATGCCCAATATCATCGTGATTTGCCTTAATGATGCGCCATCTAACTCCGCGTGGTACCACCCACTTATTTCTTCCATCGACTCGTCGAAATAGTCTGCTTCCTTCTAAAACGTAGTCGTTATGTATTTGATAATCTTCTGGTGTGATCGCCTTTCGACTTAGGGTTTCAATTATGTCCTTAAGTTGTAGATCTTGAGCCTGCATCGTTGCCAACCAGTCGTCAGCATGTAGTTCTACCTTAAACACATTTAGTTCAGACGTATCCATCTCCGCCGGTGGATCTGTTGGGTTTCTACTAAGCGCGTCCACGTGTGCAATCCTTTTCCCTTGTCGGTATTCCACATCAAAATCATACTCGAGTAATTTTAACCACCATCGAGCTATACGTGGGACTAGTTCCTTTTTATTCATAGTGGACTTCAAAGCCTCACAATCCGTTATAACTTTAAATTTTTTTCCTAGTAGATAAACGCGGAAACGTTGCACAGTTTCGACGACAGCGAGACATTCCAATTCTAAACTGTGGCATTTGCATTCGTAATCATTCATCTGCAGGCTGAAATATGATACAGGGCGTAGCTCGTTGTCTTCACCTCTTTGCATTAGTATACCTGCCAGTCCGATTGCGCTGGCATCAGTGTATATTTCGTGTTCGTAATGCGGGTTGTACAGAGCAAGGAGTGGTTTTGACGTAAGTATTTTTTTAAGGGTCGCAAAGGCTTCTTCCTGTTTCTCAGACCATTCAAATGATGCCTCTTTCCGTAACAGCTGCGTTAAAGGTCGGGCTATAATTGCATGCTCCGCTACAAATTTCCGGAAGTAGCTGGTTAGTCCCAGAAATTGCCGCAGTTCGTGAACATTTTGTGGAAGTTTAAAGTTTTTAACTGCTCTTGTTTTTGTCTCGTTTGGGCTTATGCCGGCAGAACTGATTTCATATCCTAAAAATTTTATTTCGGGTTGAAAAAAGAATGATTTCTCCAGCTTGAGGGTAAACCCTTCCTCTAGAAGTAACTGCAGAAATCGACGTAATTTGTCCAATCCATCTAAGAAGCTTTTGCAGGGGATCAAAATATCGTCGATGTAGACCAAAACCCGGATTCATTTTCAGAGCTATAAAATTCATTGCCCGTTGGAAAACTGCATGCGGCATGCGCTTGAATTCGAATTGTCCGTTGGGGGTTGAAAACGCGGTTAAATGTTGGCATTTTTTTTCTACCGGTATCTGGTAATAACCTGACGCGAGGTCTAGAGAAATGAAAAACTGATTGTCGCTCACTAAAGGTAATAGTTCCTCAATTACCGGGATTGGATATTTATCTTTCACCGTAACCGAATTTAATTTTCGAAAGTCTATGCACATACGATAGTCACCAGATTTTTTTCTGACTAGCAAAGCCGGTGATGAATACGACGATATCGACGGCTGTATTATGTCGTTCTCGAGTAATTCTTGTACTAATTTCTGCAAAATATCACGTTGGGAAAATGGAATTCTATATGGTTTGAAATAGATGGGCTTGTGGTCCAAGAGTTCTATAGTAATCGCAAAATTCTTGGCACACCCTAGTTCAGAAATTTTTTTCGCGAAAACTTTTCGATATTCGTTCAGTAGGTTAACCAATGTAGTCTTTTCATCTATTGAAAGAGTATCACCAAAATTCACCTCTTCTAATAAAATATTGTCATAGTCAATTAAATTAAGAATATTTACCTCGTGGTTGACTGTGTTAGCCTTTTGCTGTTTGTGGTTACCATTCGCACTGTCGCTGACATGAAGGTTCATTTCTGCTTCCAAATACGCTTTATCGTGACTGTCGCTGCTTCAACATTTGCTAGCGCCCGCAACAGAAGCCATCTCCTCGGCCCCATCTCCTAATTCATTTAGCACTGTATCGGTGAAAGTAAGCCCTGCATTAACTTTATCCGCAGATCCGTCCATATGACATCCCGTGTAAATTTGTTTTTTCTCCACGCGAACCTCATTATCTTCTTTCACTACTCTTACAAAGGGTAAATCAACGAAATTCTGACCAATTAGTACGGAGGAGTCAATAGAAGAGTTTGGTACAATATAAAAGTCAATTTTCGCTGCCACATCTCCGATGATTACATTCGCCTCTATTTTACTGACTGCAAAACATTTTCCATTTCCGAACCCCTTTAGTGTAACATTACACGCGATTTGCTTGAGTTTCAACTTCTCAGCTACAGAATGTTTAATTACCGATACATCACTTCCTAGATCCAAGAAAGCGTCCACAGAGAAATTATTAAACTTAATTATTTTGCAATATTTGTCTCTACGAATCAATGACACTCTAGCACTTTGTTTACTATCGCTGACCTTGCAGTCACTGCTCTTATATCCAACCTTCTGACACTTTTGACAACGGTCTCGTTTTTGCGGCTTTGAGCAATTGATCGAGATGTGCCCAAACTCACCGCAATTAAAACATTTTTTGTCATCTCTGTTTGAATTACGGCTTCTTGATTGCCCGCTTTCGTCTGCTTTATGTGAAATATCGTTTTGCATTATAATATTCTCCTCATAACGTTGCAAGTTCTCTAGTACTTGTGCCGGTGATTTGAACTCCTGCAATAAAAGAGTGCGCTTAATCAGATGATCATCAATATTATTTATTAAATAACGAATAATTGCTGAATCACTTAGCCTGGAACGATTTGCAATGGAAACGATGTCGTAGTAAAATTGCGAAAATGATTCACCATGTCGTTTTCGACGTTTTGTGAGTGCAGCGTGCACCTCTGCTTCGTCTCGAAATGATGGGAATGCTCTTGTCAATCCAATTTTTAACTGCGCCCAAGAGGTTATTGCAAGTCCACGGCTGTCATATCAGGATTTTGCTATGCCTGCCAATTTTGACGTTGCACTAAATAACACCAACTTCTCAGTCCAGTTGTAGATGGTGCTCAAATTCTCAATTTGTTGTATCCAATGTTCGCTGGAGATGCCAAATTTTGCTGATGGATCGAACTCAGGTATGAGCATGCGTATGCTTGTTGGATCACAATAACAAGAACTAGGAGGTAAACCAACATTGTTTACTGGGGTGGCATTATAACTTGCGCTTGCTGAAGAATTGTCGGACAAAGCTTTCTCGTGGCGAAGTAACTCCAACTCACGTTGCAACAACTCCTTTTCTCGCTTGAGCAATTCGATTTCGCGGTCTTTGGGTGACCTTTCTCCATTAGGTGTACTGCTCTGATGGGTCTGTGGTTGAAATGTATGTTCCACTACTGACTGCAGCGTTTCCACGCCCGAATCTCGAACAGATGACTGGTCCCGATGAATATTTTCGTTCGACGTACTCATGATCGTAAAGCAAATGTCCGAGTAAACTGCACGTGTTGCGATCACTTTTCGGAGTAGATCCCACTTCTGATAATGTTGAACTAAAATGAGGATGGTCGTCGAGAGGATTCTGAGGGAAAAAGTCGATTTAAAAATTAAAAGGAGAAATACTAATTCAAACAAAATTTATTGGCTCCTAGTGTTACACAATTTTCGGTCCGGTGTTGTCTTGTCGGCTGTCGCTAAGAGAGAGAGAGCACCGAGCAAAAGCAAAACGAAAAAAAACCCCAACCTTCCCGGAAATTGCCTGAACGTCACGATGAAACAGGAGTACCAACTTCCGCGACCTCAACAGCTTTCCGCACCGGTTGCGTCCGGCTAACATTAGTAACTGTAAGTTTTATAAAAAAGCAAGTTTACGAAGAAGTTAGCGCCAATTCAATAATTAGAATTTACATGTAAAAAAGATTTAAATAAAAATGTGTCATCCTGCCTAAATACTGTGAATAATACTTTTCTAAGTACCAGTGTAAGACAAATAATTGAATTGTGCCTATATTATAATTGATCGCATTGATTAAAAGAGATTTCCTAAATTTTGCTTAATCTTTAGAATAAATATACTTTTCAAAATTATACATAATTTCTTGGTGACTCAAGGTAAAATACAATGTTAATAATTGTTAGAATAACAATACAGCAAGTTAACGATGTTTTCTACAAGGAACAAAAACTGTTCAAAACTTGAGCAGAATTAGTAAATTTTACAATTTCTAAACACGACGGGCGTTTCTGATAAAAACAAGCTAAACTCCTTTGGCTATTCCTCAACAGCAGCACCAAAGGATAAGATTATGTTTTGCCGCCGGACGCTGTTGAGGGAGAGCCAAATGGGTTAAGCTTGGGGCTCCCGCGATAGCGACTACTAAAATTTTCGGAAAATCAAGTCTGTGATTAAAATTTTTTTACATGTACAATATTTTCTGTACAGAAAAAAAAGAATTACTAAATGTTAACGTTTGCTAACTAAAAACCTTCTACCTTTAAATAATTTTTTAATATCAATGCAATACAATACATGTACAATAGTACATTTTATGCTCTTTAACATGGTTTTTGTTTGAACTGAATATTTTTAAAAACCAAGAAGTACAGCGTTTAACACAAACCTCTGTAAAATGAAAAATAGTGGTGGCTCGAAAAAAACCAAACATCCAAAAATTAATTAATATCTTTTTGCAACTCTCTGAGTATAGTACAAACTACAGTAAAAATAAATTAATTTTGTTACCGAAACCCAAAAGGAGTGATCTTAAGGGTGTCAAATGAAGATTAACTTTTCGTATTTTTAAATGTATAGCACATTTTCTTTTTAAATTAAAAAAAAAAAAAAATTATATCTTGCATTAATTTAAACGAATTTTAGCGAATCTAAATTTATCGTACAGAATTTGAAATTGACAAAAAATTTTTTATCTGTGTACCACACAAAATTTTTCTAGTAACAGCCAAATTTGATCCAAAAATTTTGGCTCACAACATGTGATTGGGACCATTCTGTTCCCACAGAAATAGCAAAGGAATAGTTTTGTTTCAAGAGCCAAATGCATACTCTACATAACTTTCAAATACCAAGATGGCTAGGCGATCAGCCTACCATAAAATATATGGAGTTAAATGGATTTTCTGAGGCTTTTAATAATGCTTACTCAGCAGTATTGTACTGACGAATACACACAAAAGAGATCTCAAAGGTTCAGCTCATAATAGCAAAAACTAAAGTCGCACCCATAAAACAAGTTTCGCTACCTTGCATAGAGACATGTGGTGCTACCCTACTCTCCCGACTTATTAAACAAGTCATCACCGATTTGGAATAAAAAACAATTAGGCATTACCTGGACAGACCAATATAGATCTAGTGTGGCTCCGAAAACACCCATCTACATGTAAAAAATTTATGGCAAATCGTGTCTCCGAAATACATGAAAACATTCCACAAACCATTGTACGATTTATTCAATTTAATCGGGTTGATTTTATTAAAAATGCGTGAACTTCTTTTAATACACAAACTTGATTTATTCCAAAAGAAAAGAATCAATTTTAATAACAAAATTTGCACTACTAATTAGCTTCACTTGCTGTAGCAGAATTCGGACACCTCACTCCGCTTAGTAGCCGATCTTTTTGCCGCTAGCTTGAGTTATATAATGTATATTGATCATATGCCTTGTTACGGGAAGCTCGAACCAGAGAAATTCTGTTTGATGAACAGTGGCGTTGGCATTAATAGGCAAAACAAACCTTGTGTGAAAATTGCAGTCTGTTGGCTGTATTTCATAAATTGTAAAGCAATAACATAATAAGTTTATATGCGTTTATGATTCAGCTGATGCAATTCAATACAAGGGATTATTGCGTAAATGCCAGCACTGCAGAGCTTCAACTAACGTGTCATATGACCAATTTATTTATTATTATTTATTATATTAACGAAGACAAAAGATTAACGCGGAAGTGAAAGCTAATTATGCTGAAATGTGAGTATAAAGTGTGAATTGAGTTAATAAATATCTAGAAAGAATGATTTCAGTAAATTCATTTTGCTTGTAACTCCATTATGTGAAATAATTAAATTATACTTTGACTTAGTATCAAACATTCTGGCCGCCATGAAAATATATTGTATTTTCATTCTGATGATTCAATTGGAAGAGGACATTAACATACTTTTAACTAGTACAGTTTCTTAGTATATATATACATATCTAAAAGTGTCTCCTAGGCAAGAACCATCTAAAATTCGGTGTTTGTTACAATTGGCCCACTTTTATAAAAGTCTTTCTAACATTATTTAGATCTAACAAATAAAAATTTGCACAGTCATATAACTGAGTGAAGTTAAGTTATTATTTTGAATTTTGAAGCAAAACTTTGATCATTAAAAATCTGTCGGTTGTAACATACGTAAAGAAGAAATCTCGGGTTAATAAATATTTAGTTCAATACCTTCATTAATTAGTTTTTTTTCAAAATGACGTCTACAAACAAGTTAGATAAATTAAAGGTAGCGAGAACTGTTCTTATTAGTCAACAAAATCGCATAAAGGAATTCGTCGACAAGGTAAATAGTGAGACATTAATTCAGGAACTAGAGATAAGACTAAACGGTCTAGATAAACATTTCGAGAATTTCAATGCCACTCAATGTTCTATTGAACAGTTAGATCCAGATGAACTAACTACAAAAATAAGGGCTGAGTATGAAGAATTATATTATGTCTTACATCCGGCAATTTCAGTTCACATTGAAAATTATAAAAGAGAACGAGATCAACGAAACTCAAATGAATCTATCAATAACACTCTACCTGATAGTAGACCTGGTATCAAACTTCCGAAAATAGTCTTGCCTACATTCCCAGGTGACTACGCGACGTGGACAACATTTTTTGAAACATTTAATACTTTGGTGCATCATAACAAAACTTTAGACAATGTTTCTAGATTTCATTATTTACGATCAGCTCTCTCTGATAATGCTCTTCGCGCCATACAATCTATTGAAGTAACAGAAAATAGTTACGAGATTGCACGAAAATTATTGAAAGACAGGTACGATAATAGGAAACTTATTGCGCAAGAACATATTCGGCTTCTTGGCTCAAATTTAAGAGAGTTGAAAGATAATGTTAATGTGCACTTGTGAGCCCTAACAGCATTAGGCCGTCCCGCATTACAATGGGATGATTTGATTGTTTTTCTTATTATTAAGAAATTAGATTCCGCTTCTGTAGATAAATGAGAAGATGACTGTCCTTCGGACCGACTTCCTACTCTACAGGAATTATTGCAATTTTTAGAAAGGAGATGTCACAATCTAGAAGGGAAGTCTGATCAAAACTATAACGTCTCCTTACAGTACATTAACACTAAACACAAACAAAAACCAAATAAATTTCAAAGGCACACTACGCTCACTTCTTTTCAGGTCACAAGAGCCTTTACCTGTAGCTATTGCTTTGATTCCAAACATACAATTTATAAATGCACTAAATTCCTAAATTTAACAGTGGGTGAAAGATCTATGGCGGCTAAACGACTTAAGTTATGCCTAAACTGTTTACGTCATAATCATATTCCAGAAATGTGCACATCAAGGAAGTGTCAACTATGTGGTCATAAACACAATACTCTGTTACATACAGATCGAAACCCAAATCAAGCGGTAAAGCTAGCACCTACTTCAACGAATGATGTCAAGTCAAAGGGCTTAGACACACCTTCGAGTTCATCAGTTTCGTTGTACTCTTCCTAAATGCGGCTTCATTAGCAGATCAGACAGCAAAGTCCTACATTCTTTTGGCAACCGCTTTGAATCAATTCTGGTAAACCTATAACTTGCAGGGCGCTTTTAGATTCGGGCTCAAAGCTCAATTTTGTTTCTGAACGTCTTGCTCAAGAGTTAGGCATCAAGCGATCTAAAGCTCATATTCCAATTTCTGGCATTGGAAATTTCGAAGTAAATTCTAAATACAAAATAAACATATCCTTCCAGTCTCGTGTGACTAGTTTCACAGCTGATATTGAAGCCCAAATTTTACCAAAAATGAGCGGTTTACAGCCAGATAGTGTCATTAATATAAACAAGTGGTCAATACCATCTAACATTGAACTTGCAGACCCAACCTTTCATAAGCCTCAAATTATAGATGTCTTGCTTGGTGCAGAATTATACGGTCAACTCTTGTGTCAAGAACAAATTATACTTTCAACCGATCTTCCTATCTTTCAAAGGACAGTTCTCGGTTGGGTGGTAATAGGTAGGGTTGCCCTGTCTTATTCTAAGACCTTTCACTGCAACCTTGCTCCAAAACCTTCATTAACCTCTTTAGAGAAACAGGTTCAACAGTTTTGGGACATATCTATCTATTCTCCAGAAAAACGCCATACAATTGAAGAAGAAATGTGTGAGGATTTCCTCAAGCGCACAACAAAGCGAACAAGTATTGGGCAATACTTTGTGAAGCAATAGTGACCAGATTTAGAACACATCGCTTTGTGTTCACTGCTGACATCAGTAAGATGTATGGGCAAATCCTTGTCGACGTTGCCGACCGTAAATATCAACTAATTGTCTGGCGAGATAACTCATCTCAGGAATTAGAAACTTATCAATTGAATACAGTCACCTACGGTACATCAGCAGCACAATCCCTTCCTACACGGTGTCTGAACCAACTAGCAGATGATGAATACCCATATTATCCAGACGCCTGTAACATCCTTAAAAATGCGTTTTATGTGGATGATTGTATGAGACAGGTGGAAATACTGTAGAGCAAGCAAACAAACTTCAGACAGATCTCATTGAGGTTTTAAAAAGGGGCAACTTTGAGCTACGAAAATTCTGCGCCAACCACCCTGTCCTACTTGAAAACATTCCTCAAGAGCACAGAGAGAAATATCTTCAAATAAAAAACTATAAAACCATTGGGTTTATTTGGCAACCTACAGAAGATGTTTTCAATTCAACATCGCAACTGGGGATCTGACCACGACAAATATAACAAAGCGGGTAATCCTTTCAGATATCGCCCGAGTCTTTGATCCTTTAGGTCTTATTGGACCAGTGGTTGTCTTAGAAAGATATTTCTGCAACAACTGTGGAAATTAAAATTGGGTTGGGATGAGATTTTTCCTACGAAATACTCTACTAAATGGCTTGTTTTCCGAGAACAATTAAAGGAACTCAATTATATCAAGGTTCCTCGACCCTTAATACTTGGAAGCAAACTCATAAGTCTCCAATTACACGCATTTGCAGATAGCAGTGAAATTGCATATGGGGCGTGTTGCTATTGCGTTCTGTTGATTCCTTTGGGCAGATTAAAGTTCGACTGATATGCGCCAAGTCACGGGTTGCACCAACGAAAACAACGACATTACCACGACTAGAGTTGTGTGCTGCATTAATGGTAGCAGAATTGGTGGACCGGTTATTGAATACATTACAAATGCAAATTCAGCAGGTATTGTACTATTCCGACTCATCAATTGTTTTATCGTGGCCAAAAGCTCCATCTTACACTTGGAGTACATTTGTTGCTAATCGAAGCACATACCAACAAACCAAAACCCAGCGGATTTACTCTCACGAGGGGTATTTGCTAAAGGTTTATATAATTGCACATTCTGGTTCAATGGCCCAGAATTTTAACATCATCAATATTGGCCTCGTGAGTCACATACGCTCATTAGGGATGCTCCTGAACGTCGAGCACCAAAACTATGTATGCTTTCCTCAAAGTCAATTGAGAATTTAATAGATCCAATAAATCAAGGAAACTCTTTGCTTAAACTGCAACGAATATTTGGTTATTGTTACAGATTTTTAAATAACTCTCGTGTCCTAAAGAAGTCTCGAACCTATGGCGACCTTAAATCGCAAGAGCTGCAGGACGCTGTGAACGGTATAATTAAAAACGAATATCAGGCACTAAGCAATACAAGGGCAGTTGATAAATCAAGTTAATTAAAAAATCTATCTCCATTTTTAGATAATGCAGATATTATCAGGGTAGGAGGGAGACTAAAAAACTCCTCAATTCCGTTTAATGCTAAACATCAAATAGTTCTACCGAAAGGCCATGTTGTCACTAAATTGTTAATGTCCCATCTTCATGTTAAAAATCTACATGTTGCTGCTCAAGGTCTTTTAACTATTTGCAGGCAAACCTATTGGCCAATCGATGGAAAAAATATAGCTCGACACATCATTCACCATTGTATTCGATGCTTCAAAACCAAACCTCACAGTATAGAGCAGCTTATGGGCGACCTACCAGCAGAACGGGTTCAACCAGGACGAGCATTCCTTACAACAGGAATAGACTTTTGCGGTTCATTCAAGGTTCACATACAAATCCGAGGCAAGATACCAATTAAAGCATACATCGCCATATTCGTGTGCTTCACAACGAAAGCCACTCATTTGGAACTTGTAAGCGATCTCTCTAGTGAGGCCTTTATGAACGCCCTAAAACGATTCATATCTCGTCGAGGGCTATGCCGGAAGATATTCTGTGACAACGCAACTAATTTCATATTTTCAAGATCGCAGCTTAGTGAACTTCGTCAGATGTTTGAATCCCAACACTGCCAAGACATGATTCAACGCTTATCTCAAGAAGATCGTATTGAATGGAAACCCATTCCTCCAATGTTAGAAAGATTTTTTTTAAAGTGGGCCAATTGTAACAAACACCGTATTTTAGATTGTTCTTGCCTTGGAGACACTTTTAGATATGTGCTTTCGTTTGTATATAAGATTAGAAACTGTACTTATGAACGGTACTAAGAAACTGTACTAGTTAAAAGTATGTTACTGTTCTTGACGATTACAGTTTGGACTCTAATTCACCAACAATGAAAAAGGCAAACTTTCACAAGATGTTTGTACGTTATTCACCTTATATGCTCTCATTAATTAATATTCAGGTACGAACGAAATCTTGAGCTCCACGCATAAACCCCTTTTCAAATTTTTTAATTGTAACTTATGATCTGCTCTACCTATTTTAACAATTGCTTTAGATATCGGCTTAATTTCGCTAAGAAATTGAAAGGGTTGCAATTGTTATAAAACCCATAGCTATGTCACGAATAAATCATGCGAAGAAAAGAATTAATTTTAATAACAAAATTTGCACTAGCTAATTAAACTAGCACTGCAGAGCTTCAACTAACGTGCCATATGACCTATTTATTTATTATTATTTATTATATTAACGAAGACAAAAGATTAACGCGGAAGTGAAAGCTAACTATGCTGAAATGTGAGTATAAAGTGTGAATTGAGTTTATAAATATCTAGAAAGAATGATTTCAGTAAATTCATTTTGCTTGTAACTCCATTATGTGAAATAATTAAATTATACTTTGATTTAGTATCAAACAAAATTCATGGCAAATCGTGTCTCCGAAATACATGAAAACATTCCACAAACCATTTGGAGACAAGTTCCGTCAAAACAAAATCCAGCAAATGTAGCGCCACGAGGGATGCTCCGAAAAGCCCTCTCCAAGGAATCAAAGGATGAACGAACATTTAACTTTACTATAAACATTTTTTTGTCTAAAAAAAACTTTACAAATTACAGCCTATTGCCTTAGATTTATAAATAATTCAAGCAAACTACGTCCAAGAACATTTCTACTACTTAGTTATGATCAACAACATCCTATAATTCTCCCAAATAATCACTACATTACCAATATATTCATATGTAGACTATATTCACCAGTACACTACATGGAGGCATTCAAGTAAAAGTGTGTTGTCGGTCCAGTGCAAGGCCCTGTTGTATTACGTGCAGGTGTAGATTTATCTCATAGGTAAATCTTTATTACGGAAGCAGAAGTCACACCTGTGGTAAAACAGAGAAGTGAAAATCTTCCGGTGTTAGAACATCTGTGCGAGGTCGAGATTCTTCATCTACCCGAAAGAACAATGTTGACCAAAACATTTTTGCAAAGAGAGTCTTGTTGTAAGATTTTGAGTACAGTGGTAAGTTAGTTGCTAGAAGTTTGGAGAAGTTACAAGAAGTTGCGGGAATTCGCTGGAAGTAATTAATTGTGAATTGGAAAAATATAATCGTGTGGTAACAGTTGTTAGAAAAGTTTAAATAAAAAGAGTAAAAATAGTCGTGAAAATTATGAAAAATACAATGCTTCACCCAGATGTGACTCATAAAAGTTATTAACGCAAAACATTCTGGTTAATCGTCACATTACTACAGTAAAACCACGAGGCCGAAGCAGGAGTCGGATTACTACCTGCTACGAGTAGTACTCTGTGTAATCATTCGAAGTGTGCCATTGATAGGAATTCTATGTGACATCATTCGTTTTGGTTCCGACTGACCTCGGTCTTGTTGTATCACATTTATTTTTATTTTTAACCGATTTCAAAAAAAGAGGAGGTTCTCAATTCGACTGTTTTTTTTTTGTATGTTTGTTACGCGATCATTCCGCCACTTATGAATTGATTTTGATGATTCTTTTTTTGTTTGGTAGGTCATTCTTCAGAGGTGGTCCCATGACCAAACAATTTTTGGTGGGGTGGGGTGTTGGTAAAACCTAATTTTGTAACGCGTGGACCAATTTGGATGGTTTTTTTTTGTTGTACAGAGGATGATCCCCCATTGCTAATAGGAGAAAAAAATTTAGCCTAGGGAGAGGGTATGGGGGAGAGGTAGTCTAGCTTCGTGACGCGTGGCCTGATTTGAATGGTTCCTTTGCTGTTATATAGTGTATGTCCAATTTCATAAATTAAATTCATTAAACCTTCAATTTTGTGAAATCTAATTCTCATAATATTAATTATAAAGAAATTTCCACAAAATTGTCAAGATAACAAGATCAAGTTGCAAGCACAAAATTCTCAGTCAGAAGCTTTGCTATATGATCCCTTGGCACTTGCCGTGGGAAGAATTTTCCTGCGATAATACGATCGCTGACGTACGTGAGAATTTTGTGCTTTCAGACAAACTTGCGATAAGAATTTTGTGGGAATTTCGACGAACTTGTAATTACTTTGCTGAACTCTGCTAAAATATGTGACTAGATAAAATATAAATATGTTAATAAAAGTTGCTCTTCAGCCAGTCGGACGGAGTATTTACGTAAATCAAGTGGTGTTTTACTTTTACCAAGTGATATTTTCAGATGCATAGGTATTGTACCTAAGCATCATATCATCAAAGTCAAGGTTTTGTACTTTGGCTACCACGAACTTTCGCAGCTCGGTAAAGGAACCGAGTGAAGAATTAAACATGGTGACCCCAACGTGATCAGGCGATCCGCTTGTATCACGATTCACGCAACAGATTTTGCTATTTGGATACATCCTCATTCCCACGTAATCCAGGCGATTCGCTTGTGAAACGTGGATCAACTGCATCATTTAGCAGCATTTCTGATCACATCATTGCAACTGATCAACTCAGCAGTATTTCCGCATCAGCCAAAAAATACCAGACGTCACAATGGAGGATTTAGCAGCTCAACAAGGGCAAACCGGTATCCAAATCAAGGGTATCATAACCAACTACAAAAAGGATTCCTCATCTCGCAAGAACTCGGAATATTACCGAGAAAGATTGAGGCGCCTGCAAGAAGCCTGGGATACTTTTGAAACGACGGACAATGTCATAAGAACTCAATATGGCGATCAACTGCAGCACGATTATTTTGTCAAAGATTATTATGAAGCTGTGAGAGAGATCAGTGAGGCATACTTGGAGGAATTCAAGAAAAATTTGACGATTCTTGAGCAGGAAGCATTAAGAACTCCAAGGCCCCAGGGCCCAATTGCTAAGAAAACCACTGATGAAGGTGAAAGGGCAGCAACGATTAATCCCCATATATCTCAAAGGGGCGTCGGCACAGCTGCAACCACAAAAGAAACAGCAACCAAACCTCAACCAAATCAATTGATAGTTGACACAAGTGCAGAGGCATCCAAGGTAATAAGGAAGCAAGCAGCAGTAGTCGGATCTTTACAGCGATTTCTGACACGAATTAAGCAAAATGAGCAGCAATTCTCCAGGCAGGCTTTTGAAGGGAAAATGTCGACCATTAACCACTACTGGTCGCAAATTGAGGCCTTTCATCATAAAATTTGGGAACTCACTGATGACCCATCCCCTCATGGTTATGATTCCACTGGCTACTTCAACATAGAGGAGCAAGTGCAAGACACGTTAATTCATCTGTCAGAAAAGTTAGCCAACTTACCTTCAACCACAGTTCAAACATCCATGAGTTCGAATGCAATGATGCAATTGCCAAAAATAACGTTACCGAAGTTCGATGGGGATTATTTGAAGTGGCGGCAATTTTGCAACCTGTTTAATCAAATGGTCCATAACCAGCCTTTGGGAAATTGCCAAAAGATGTGGTACTTAAAAACGCATCTTTTAGGAGAAGCCGAAAAACTCATCCGTCATCTAAGTCTGTCGGATGAAAATTACACCGCCGCCTGGACCATGCTCAAAGATCGCTACGATAATCACAGATTACTAGTCACTGCATTGTTGAACAAGTTGTTATCACAAGCCAACATAACCTCGGAAGGCCCCGCTGCGATCAAGGCACTACACGATACGACCCAGGAATGCCTACTTGGGCTAGAAAACCTTGGGATTGAGACCACCAATTGGGATCCTCTGCTATTTCATCTATTGACGAGGAAGTTGGATAAAGCCACTCATGCATTATACGAGCAATCTTTATCCCAACCCAAAAGACTGCAGTCCATAAAAAACTTCCTGGATTTTTTGGAGAAGCGATTACAATCACTGGAAGCCCTAGGAAACAAGGGTAGATCTCCAGATGGGAATCAAAGAAGACCAGCAGCAAAATCATTTACTTCCATTGCCAAAGTACCAACAAAATGCTCTTCTTGTACGGGAAATCATCCGCCTTTTTCATGTCAACGATTTCTACAAATGGCACCATCTGACAGATTAAATCTTCTACGAAAGACCAACTTGTGCACAAATTGCCTCAGACCTGGACATTTTGCACCAAAGTGTACTTCAAGAGGATGTTCTAAGTGTGCCAAGAAACATAATACATTGGTGCACCTCGAAAAGGCAGTTACTACAACCCATATAAACAGTCAGCCTGCAGGTGCTCATACGCAATTGAAGACAGTAGCTGATCCTGCTCGAGATTTCTTACAAACATCGGAAGAGAATGCAACATCTCCATCAACACATGGTGCTCGACCGAAAAGAGGATATGTCATTCTAGGAACGGTACTCATCAAACTATCTGGATATAAAGGTGCTAGCGTGGAGTGTAGAGCAATCCTCGATTCCGGTTCTCAACTAAACTTTATAACAGAAAGAGTAGTCAAGAAACTTGGATTAAACGAAACGTCAGAGCTCATGCATATTCAGGGAATCGGTCAAAGCAAGCAACAGACTCGAAAACGAGTTAAGGGGACATTTACATCAAAAAATTCATTTTTTTTATTGGCTTAATCGATGGATATATCGATCAAAAATAATGTGCCGAAATTTCAAATTGATATCTTGAGTAGTTTCTGAGTTACAGGTCATTAAAGAGGCGTGCCTCCCGTCGCTTTCTAAGCAGTCGAAAGTCGACTGAAATGTTTAAGGCCAAATATCTCAGCTTGTCACATTTTTTCCTCTCCGAAGCGTTTCTGAGCAAACGGCTACTGCGATTTTTCACAAAAGCGTTCTAATTATTCATTTCATATGTCATTGTGGTATAGGCCTTAAATTTTTTATTTTGATTGTTTTTTTCAAAAGTTAATAAAAAAATAGTACGAAAAAAATGACCAAAAAACGAGGTTTTTTTTCAAATGGCCGCCATTTTGTTTTTTATTGGAATTTTGGCTTGCCAAACGTCTATACCACGCATTATGGTATAAACTTTAAAAAAATGTTGACTTTTTTGTTTTTAGGTCACGTGTGTACCCAGGAAATCTGCCGAGAACACGACGTGTCCGCCGAGAACGGCAATCTTTGACGGCGCGGAGGGGGGGTTGGACTTGGGGGGGATGAATCGGCGACGTAGCAAATGTTACTTAACAAATGTACAAAAATAATAAAAAAAAGTTCAATTGATTAGCATTGTTCATTCACTAGATATACGGTCTCAAAAAAAGCATGAAATTTTGGTCCAACTGATGTAAATGTCCCCTTAACGTATTATTACAATCAAGAACCAGCGGCTTTTCTACTAGACTGGAAGCCTTCATCTTGCCAAGGATAACGTCTCATCAACCGACGCAACCATTGGATACAACAAAGTGGTCCCTTCCCTCCAATATAAACCTAGCCGATCCGCAGTTCAACCGACCCGATCGCGTAGATTTTCTAATTGGAGCTGAAATCTACTACCAAATCATGTCAGTTGGCCAAATAAGGTTAACACACAACCTGCCAACGTTACAGAACACTGTTTTTGGATGGGTGGTATCTGGCAAGATCAACGAGGAACCTCAATCAAAAGCAACATGTGGGATCTGCAGTGAAGATGACAAAACCGAGGAGCAGTTAGAAAAATTCTCGAAACTAGAAGAAGTGAATACTTCGGATGATGAGACCAGTATAACAGTGACGGAGCAGAGGTGCGTGAACCACTTCAACCAAAACACAAAAAGAACCCCAGAAGGCAAATTCATAGTAAGGTTGCCATTTTCACAAAGTCCCAAAACACTAGGGGAATCAAGGGACATTGCCCTCAAAAGATTTTTATCATTAGAACGAAGACTTAATAAGCAAACTGCTATTAAGGCACAATATATCGAATTTATGCATGAATACATAAGTTTGGGACACATGAAGCTAGTAAATCCAGCGGAAATCATCAAACCACACTACTTCTTACCACACCATTGTGTGACGAAGCCAGACAGCAGCACTACCAAACTCAGAGTGGTATTCGACGCATCGGCAAAATCGTCATCCAACATATCTCTAAACGATATCCTATACAAAGGGCCTACTATACAGGACGAGCTGTTTTCTATACTACTACGCTTCAGATTACCGCGATTTGTCTTTACAGCCGACATAGAAAAAATGTATCGGCAAGTGGTTTTGCATGACGATGATCAAATGTACCAGCTCATTCTGTGGAGAGACACTCCAGATCAACCTATAAGTTGCTACAAACTCAATACGGTTACATACGGGACAACATCAGCTCCATTCTTAGCCACAAAATGCTTACAGTGACTGGCAGACTCTACAAGGACAAATCTTCCATTAGGCTCAGAAATTCTTAGAAGAGACTTTTATGTGGATGATGTAATGACCGGTTCCAATAGTCTAACTGAAGCAAAGGAAATGCAACGGCAGCTAAAACAACTTCTTCAGGCAGGAGGATTCCATCTTCGAAAATGGTGCGCAAATCACCCACAGTTGCTGCAAGGAATTCCAGAAAAAGACGTCGAACTGCATCTGGACTTCTCGGAACCAAATGAGGGATACACAAAGACTCTTGGCTTGAGATGGCTTCCCAAATCAGACATTTTCTCTATAAACACAACATGGACTGACACCAAGAGAATAACGAAACGGTCGGTTCTATCAGACATCGCACATATATTCGATCCTCTTGGATTTGTAAACCCGGTAACGGTCGTAGCAAAACTATTTATACAAAGGCTATGGACACTTAAACTCGACTGGGACGCAGCAATACCAATGGAAATGCACACTGACTGGCTTAAGTTTCGTGAAGGGCTTAAAAGGCTCAATGATATACAAATTCCGAGGCACGTATTCTCAAATCAAATCCCAAGATCAACACAACTGCATGCATTTTGCGACGCGTCCGAAAGGGCATATGGTACGGCAATCTACATGAGGTCAATATCCCAAGATGGAGTTGTCATTGTGCGATTATTATGTGCAAAATCCAAGGTAGCACCCTTAAAAACTGTGACACTTCCGCGCCTTGAATTATGCGCCGCAAAATTATCTACCCAGTTGGTTCAACGCGTCATAAAGGATTTAAGGATGCAAAACTTAGAAACGTATTTTTGGACAGACTCTGAAATTGTTCTTGCATGGATCAACGCAGAATCATCAGCTTACAGCACTTTTGTAGCCAACAGGGTCGCCAGCATACAACGATCATCGAATGCAGAACAATGGCGACACGTCAGGTCCGCCGATAATCCAGCTGATATGGTATCACGTGGAATTCCAGCTGAGAAGTTAGCAGATTGCAATCTTTGGTTCTATGGCCCCACTTTTCTCCATGGTTCCGACGGATTATGGCCATCTAAGTACTCAAAGATAAGCACTGAGTTAGAGAAAAAAAAATCCAAGGTGACACTTAGTGCAACAACTGTATGGTCACCACTCACAAGCACTATCAACCACGGAAATTCATTCTTAAAGCTGCAAAGAGTAATCGCATATATGCTGAGATTCATACTCAACGCACGACAAGCTGATCATAAAACAAGGCGCTGCCACGTCTTAAAAACCGAAGAATTGAACAAGGCACTTGTCATCATATTGAAGGAAGTCCAACAAGAAGGGTTCATGGAAGACTTAAATCAATTGCGGAAAACCGGTTATATTGACAACGGAAGTTCCTTAAGCAGCTTGTCCCCTTTCCTCGACAAGGATGAAATTATCAGAGTAGGAGGACGATTAGAGAACTCAAGTTTACCATATGATGCTAAGCATCCCATATTGCTGCCCTACTCTCACCCATTAACAAGACTATTGATGACAGATATTCACATTAATAATCTACACTCTGGTCCTCAGTCACTACTTGCAGTGACCCGTCAAAGATTCTGGCCAGTGAAGGGAAAGACAATCGCCAGATCAATCGTTCAGAACTGCATTCGGTGCAACAAGGTGAAACCCAAATTGATGACACAACTCATGGGAAACCTTCCCTCAGCACGAGTTGAACCAGCAAGACCATTTGTTAAAGCTGGCGTGGATTTCTGCGGTCCAATTTCGACACATTATAAATCGAGGGGAACGCGTCCTCAAAAATCCTATATTGCAGTCTTCTGCTGTTTCGCGACTAAAGCAGCTCACCTTGAAGTAGTCAGCGATCTAACTACAGACGGATTCCTTGGCGCGCTTAAACGTTTCATCGCAAGGCGAGGACACTGCCAGGATCGTGGGAGCGAGAAACCAATTGTCTGAGCTACACGACATTTTATACGCCAACGAATCTCAAGAAAGGATTTCAACATTGAGCCACAAAAAGGGGATAGAGTTTCACTTCATTCCACCACGAGCTCCACACTTTGGTGGACTCTGGGAGGCTTCAGTAAAATCGGCCAAAAACTTACTTCAAAAATATGTTGCACCTGCCATTTTAACCTATGAAGAATTGTCGACAGTAACATGTGAGATAGAGGCCATTCTAAACTCGAGGCCCATCACTCCAATGTCATCAAATCCTAATGACTTGACGGCATTAACGCCAGGGCATTTTCTGATAGGAGAGCCCCTAACAGGCATCGTCGATCCACACTCAAGCCCGCACAACCTGAAGCTTGTACAAAGGTGGAAACTCGTATCCCAGATAAAAAATGAATTTTGGCGGCGATGGTCGAATGAGTATCTGTGCGAATTGCAACATAGACATAAGTGGAAGCAGCCCTCTAAAAGCGCTTGTCCTGGGATGATGGTACTCATAAAAGAAGACAATCTACCTCCGTTAAAATGGCAACTTGGAAGAATTACTGAGGTAATTAAGGGCAACGATGGCCTGGTAAGAGTGGCCGACGTTAAAACTAATTCAGGATTCTTGAGAAGACCCATACACAAGCTAGCACCTCTACCAGTAGAGAATCAGGACAATCAACCGTTGCCCCAACCTGCAGAAAGACCACAAAAACCACCAAGAAGAGGTGATAAAGATCATAGAGATCGAAGTACAGAGTCCACCCCAGCCAAGAAAAGCCGCCCATCTACAAGTTCAGCACTTACAGCGTTTTTAGTTACTTGTCTTATAATGCCTATACTAGGAAGTCCACCAGTTGAAGTATTACCATTCAAATCTCAACCAGGCATTTACTTTGAAAGCCTGGGGTCCACTCACTTGATCTCCAATGAATGGGACTTAGTCGTCTATTATGACATGAAGGGATATTGGCGAGAGTATTTGTCCATTAAGAATGGCATTAGAAAACTACACACCATATGTAATCTGCTAACTGACAAAACTTATTGCTCCCTTATCACAAGGCAGGCCGCATTAATTCAGGAAGAATTCACCAACAATAATGAACTCTTGTCGGTAACCCATCGGAAGAGAGTGGCGCGAGCTCCATTAAATATCATCGGCAATATAGCTAGCTCTCTTTTTGGGGTCCTTGACTCTGAATACGCCGAGAAGATGGCCCTTAATATCGACAACATAAAGAGCAATGAAAATCATCTCTTAACTTTGATCAAAAATCAAACAGCTATAATTGACTCAACCACGAATATACTCAAAAAAGATGAAGAGATCATTCAAAATCAATTTAAAGAGGTGGATGCCCATCTTAACAAGATGACAAACTACGTCGACAACATAACAGAAGAGCTCCATCAGCAAAAACTATTCCAGCTATTTATGTCATTGGCTATACAAATAACGCTGATGTCGTCAAATTTCCGACGTGCACAAATCGCTATTATTAACGTTTTGATAGACACTCACCATGGCAAAATCAACCCTCAACTGCTGTCTCCAATTCAATTAAAGGACGCTTTAACTACAATTAAAGATCACCTACCATCTACCCTCAGACTGCCAGAACACCGGGACAACCTCATTCAACTCTACAGTTTAATGACAATAGAAGGCCGCGTGACTACCAAATATGCCATCTTTAGGCTCAAATTACCATTGTTCGCATTTGAAGAATACGAGATGTTTCGCATCATTCCCGTACCAGTTGTGATAAACGGCACTTTCGTCGCCATCAAACCTTCAACCGATTACATAGTAGTAAATTTACACCGTGATCAATACTGCCCGCTCAACGAACATGAACTGACCACTTGCATATGTCTTAAGGAGACCTACCACATATGTAAACAGAAACACCCAATCTATCGCAAGGGGTCCAATATAACATCGTGCGAAATGAGCTTCATAAGTCACGCTCCACCATCATCTAGCTGCGAGACAATGAATGCCGAGGGCATTCCCAAATGGATTCAGTTATACAATCCTAATGAATGGATCTACTCAATGAAGGACAAGAACGTTATTAACATTGTGTGCGGCACGAATGTGGTTCAGCGAAATCTGGAAGGTGCAGGAATTTTAAAAATTCAAGCTAATTGCGCAATTAAACATGAGCTAATTACAATACAAGCTCATCATATTTACCGCAGCGCTCTCCGATCATCATTCACACCAACTTTAAATTTGACGGATCTCCTGTCAGCCGATCAACAGGAAAGGCTATCGTACTCGCCAATTCAGCTCCAGTCCAATCAAGATCAGCTTGAACAAATACAACAGAGGATTCATGAACTGAAACAACAGCAGACACTGCCAAATAAGATCGAACCAATCGATGTCCATCAGTTCACTTTGGGATACCTGGCACTCCTCCTAGGAATAATCATCGCTGTCATTCTACTCTACAGTTGGGCAAAACGCAAACTCAATCACCATCAGATGAAAAAACCGAAACCAGCACCTCGTCAAACTCTTCCTCAGCCTTTCACGATCAACATCAACGAAGAAGAAAGTTGAACAAATAGTCCAACGCGGGGGAGGATGTCCAATTTCATAAATTAAATTCATTAAACCTTCAATTTTGTGAAATCTAATTCTCATAATATTAATTATAAAGACATTTCCACAAAATTGTCAAGATAACAAGATCAAGTTGCAAGCACAAAATTCTCAGTCAGAAGCTTTGCTATATGATCCCTTGGCACTTGCCGTGGGAAGAATTTTCCTGCGATAATACGATCGCTGACGTACGTGAGAATTTTGTGCTTTCAGACAAACTTGCGATAAGAATTTTGTGGGAATTTCGACGAACTTGTAATTACTTTGCTGAACTCTGCTAACATATGTGACTAGATAAAATATAAATATGTTAATAAAAGTTGCTCTTCAGCCAGTCGGACGGAGTATTTACGTAAATCAAGAGGTGTTTTATTTTTACCAAGTGATATTTTCAGATGCATAGGTATTGTACCTAAGCATCATATCATCAAAGTCAAGGTTTTGTACTTTGGCTACCACGAACTTTCGCAGCTCGGTAAAGGAACCGAGTGAAGAATTAAACAGTGTATGATCCCCCATTGCTTAAGGGAGAATAATTTGGTTCTTTGGTGGGGGGAGGGTAGTCTAATTTCGTAACGCTTGGATCAATTTCGATGATTCCTTTTCTGTTGGGTAGAGTATGTGCCCCGATTGATACTGCGAGAAAAAAAATTTTGGTGGGATGGGAGGGGGGGGGGGGGGGTAGGGGGTTTAATATAACTTTTTAACGAGTGGACCCATTTGGATGGTTCTTTTTTTGTTATACAGAGTAGAAGATACGAAAAAGTGAAAAATAAAATAGTTTTTAAAAAAAAATTAAAACCGACTTCACAAAAAGCACTAAAAATCATAAAATAATTTTTAATTTTATATCTATTACGACAATTTGAAGTCGGTGCAAATTAAAGAAACAAAACATCTACTCAACCATAATCGAAGATACTATATAAATTTACCTAAACGTTTCAGCTCAAGGGATCATAAAAAAGGACGATTAAATAATTTTGTTGTAATTTGGTTTGTTTCTTTAATCCAATGTTTCTTGACCAAAATATATTTGACAGTTATTTTATCTGATAGAACATAATCAAAGTGGATTTATTTAAAATATTTTATTAACATAATATAATCAAATAATAATTCATTTAAAATTAAATTTGTAGCTACCGCTACACCTGACAACGGGTATCCCTGCCTGATACCCCGACGAAACGCTTTATGAGAATCACTGAATCTCTATACAGACCACTGATGATCTCAATCCATCTGGACGGAAGCCCAAATATATTCAGAACGCTCAGTAGCTACTCATGCGAGACGCTATCAAACGCCTTTTTAACTTCCCACATATAGGAAGTTATTGTAATGGGCCCGATTTTCAAAATTTTTAGTTTTAATTTTTTTTTACATTTCAAAGTCACCATAGTGTTTTACGCATGTTTTTGAACACATGTATGTGTGTGTGTGTGTGTGTGTGTGTGTGTGTGTGTGTGTGTGTGTGTGTGTGTGTGTGTGTGTGTGTGTGTACGTACGTACGTTCGGACCCACTTTTTTCGACAACGAAATCTAGCGAACGAAAAATGATAACGACTTCGTTATGGTGCCATTCGAAGCGTATTATTGTCAATAAGAGCTGAAAGAAATTTAATCAATTTCGGTTCAGCCGTTTTTTTGTTTAAACAAAAAAACTGAAAAAAAAAGTTGATTTTAGACTTTCTTGAAAAGGATTTCTTCAATATAATTTTTCTGATGACGATCGGGACATGAAAAAGTCGGATAATAACAATTTATTATGAACAGAAATTGTTTATAATGATAAAAAATTGTTTATAACAATAAATAATTGTTTATAACAATAATAAATTTATAATGATAAAAAATGGTTTAACTTAGTTGAAAATTGATTATGAAAATTGCAAATTGAATACAAAATTGAAAATTGTTCATAGCAATTGAAAATTCTTATAAACAATTAAAAGTTTTGTTACCACAAAAAATTTCTTTTATGAATAAGCTTTGTTTATATCAATTAAAAATGGTCTATAACAATTAAGAATTGTTTATATCAATTATAAATTGTTTATAACCATTCAAAATTATTAATAACAAATGAATTCCAAACAGAGTGCATTTATTTGGTTTTAAGTAAAAAATAGTGCTATAACAGAATAATTTTTTAAAACATTTTTGCATCTAATTAAATGAAATTATCATGATAAATTAAATTCATTAGCTTATTGATTTATAAATTTAAAATATCAATTTTTTAAGTATTTGTAAATGAGAGTGGGCGAAAGTTTTTTTTGAAAAAGATTCAACTGATCTAATTGGTTCTGATACAACTCGATACTTTAAAAAATCCAGAACTTTTATAGTTTTTTGTAACATTAAAAAAACCATAAATAGTTGATATTAATGTATAGTATGAATTTTATTAAGTTTTCACTTACTCGTTTGTACTATGATCATGAAATTTATCGCTATTAACAATTAAATATTGTTAATAATAATTGAATATTGTTAATAACAATTAAAAATTGTTATTAACTGGGAAGTTGTTCGTGTGGACCTCAAGGGTCGCACCAATGATGCGATACCCAGAATCTGGACCCACCCCACTAGTTTTGATTTAAAGAGATCATGGCCATTTGCGAAAAAGTTTTTTCATGGTAGGCGAAAGGATGCTTTGCTACGGCGATGTTGTCGTAGATACTACGACACACAGTATAACTGTGACGGCTGTATTACTGAGGCAATCACTTAGCGAAGTTGAGTTCCCAGTGTTTTGCAAACTATTTTGTAGTCGACATTACACAGAGTAATGCTGGATCCGATGGTTCTGCTGGTATCCAGGCCTGTGACCTAGGTCTGCAGGGGATTTTATCCCTGGGGACGGCTTCAATTCTTGCGCCAGTCCAGATTTCGCCAAGACGGGAAACTGCCTGGCCAAGAAGCTCCGCCGACCTCTGGTCCGAGCAGGCAAGTAGCTTAACGTGGCCTTGATGACAACCAACATCAAGACAACGTGGAGAAGAGCCAGGGTTCAACGAGAGAACTTCCATATAAACCTTCAGCAACGCCATCTCCACCATCTTCCATTTGTCTGGCGTGATGGAGCCGTCCGCGTTGCTGCGATCTATAATCGCCCTTACTAAGCTGTCCTTCGCCATCTCGCTGAAGGACTTAGCAGTGGAGGAAAGGGAGCCTATCGCCTTAATCCTTTTGGAAGATGGCTGCTGCTCGTTAGGCGAGCGCAACCTCTTCGGGGTAGCTTGCAAGGGGCCTTTGGAGGCCGACGCGCTACCTTGGGCAATAATCTTATTAGCCCATTGCAGAGAGGTTTTATCCTTCTCTCTGAGATTCTCCTGAGACACGGAGCTCAGTTTGCGGATGATTCTGAGCGCAGTCCGTCTCTCTCTGAAGGCCACCGTTAAGGCATTTCCCTTCTGCATGGTGGTCGTATGGTTGGACTGGGGTGTCCTGAGAGGCGCGTTGGAGGATGTATGTCCGGGTATTTTAGTTTTGGACAGGGACGCAATACAACGCGCAGGTTTTGCAGAGGGAGGAGGAACAGTGCTACCTTGGCAGTGGCGTGCACTTTCATCGAGGAAGGGGGTTCACAGGAGTCCTTGGGGAGAGTCAACGTGCTGGCCTCAGAAATGTTGGAGGAGCGAGCAACGCTCGCAGAAGGTTGCCCACTTAACCGGTGGGCCGGGTCTGCCTTGATGGCGGGTTGTCCCCCTTTTCGGGTGGACGAAGTAGTCTCGGTTTTATCCCAGGCTGGGTGTTTTTATGCATAGAATTCATTTTCATAAACGATCATTTTCACAACAAGGCGGTACTCATGGTCTCGATATATTATTGGGGTTGTGGGGAATCAACCATGGTAGAGCCCCTTACCATGGCGGTCCTGCATACTCCTTAAGGCGGACAGGTATCAAGGAGGCTCCGTTAGAATACAGCCAGTTGCCCCAGCTGCAAACTATCCAATGGGCACGGAAGACGCTTAAAACCCTGGATTGGGGAAATTTGATCAAGAGAGTGACTGTCTCTCCGCCCGTCATCATAAGCCAGTCTATAGTAAACTACATGACTGTTACCAGCCGCCCCACGTGGAGGGAGATGCGGAATTCCTACAGTATCCACAGTTACGGCACGCCAACAAATTAATGAAAACTTGTTAACGCGTTGGTCCCCCTGTGAATCTGAAGGCAGCGGCCTATGTGACTCTTCATGAATTTTGTTTTCCAGGACATCTTCATCGACATTCATCCACAAGGCGTGATATAGGTAATTTCATCCGGAACATTAACTCAAGGTAAATCAAAAGCATTAGTTTGCGAAATTCTCAATAATTTTCTTTTCCAGGCGCTCATTCACAGTGCTTGCTGTATGTAGTAAGTAAATTTATCGTCTTCTAAGTCCAAGCTGTTGATCCCCACACGCGTGACCCGTTCAGATAGAGGCTCTTAAGCTCCAGTCGCGTGATCATAATACTCGAAGGTAGCTTTTCCGATAGTATTTTCATCCGTCTTTGCATCGGCATCGTGATTACAGCCGGCTTTCCGGTCGAAATTGTTTGGATATCCAATACTTTTCCGCCAGTCATCTTTTCTCCAGGCAACCATTCAATTTTTGCTTTAATTATCTGTAATTAAGAGGAATTTCTTTGCAGCATCACTTCAACATAAATGAAGGGACATCACATTTAACAAGTGAGCATAAATATATTCTTGGTTTCCTTTTTTTTTCATCCAGCAATTTTATTATTTTCAGATCGTCGCAGGACTATTAAGAAAAACCAAACGTAACAAGATATTGAAGGAAGAACAACAGGTCTGGTGTTACTGCTGTTCCTAGCCACACTGAACTGTCATGAAAAATTCATAAAAAAGGAAACGTAGCCCCTTGTTTGACAGTTCAGGCTCTAACCCACTCCATTCCTGTACCTGGCTAGGATAAAGGCTCAACCTATAAAGGATGCTGAAAAAAAAAAAAAAATTAAAACCATTGGGAAAGAGAGGGAAGGGGGATGTGGGAAGCAAGGACAAGAAGCTTCATTGGGGTTTCGTGAAAAAAATTAAAAAAATCTACATTATGAAAAACATTCCTCTATTCTAAACAGTAGTCATAATAAAAAAATTTCTTTTAATAATATAAACTTAGTTTTAACTGAGAGCCTGCTAGTCCTGAGCACTAATTATGATCTAAAACAACTCATGTTCAATGATCCCTAAAAATAAAATGAATTAAAATTTATTTCACTTACCTGATTGCCTGGCACTTCCAATTCCATTCCATCCGTCCTATGAATCCTAAAAAGAAAGAAGAAATTAATTACAGCATTTTTAAACAACAAAACAGAAAAAAGTTCCAAGAAATTTGTTACTCACAAAAGGTAAAAAAATTTCTTGGAGCACAACAATAACAACATGCATTTCATGAGAGGCATGAAACATGAAATATGTTCCATATTGCCGACACCTAACAACAGAAAAGTATAATGTGGATGTCGGCAATACGAATTAAACATGTTGCGAAGTCAGTGGCAAGATGTTAGAACATCGAAATTTTCGAAGTTCGATCATCTATCGATAATTGGTATGTTGTAACACTTTCGACAGGCGATATTATCGCTAAAACTTCACTTCGGTTTGTTGATAGTGATACGAGAAGCGATATAGATAAAATGTAAGTTTTTTTTAATATTATTTGCTGTAATCTATAAAATTATAAATTAAGAGGAATAAAATTGAAATAATAAAAGTATTTTAGATATATTACATAAGTTTTGTAATCAAAATACAAATTAAATTTAAAACCCTCTTGAATTATCTCTTATTTTCTGTTTTTTCGTCACCAATCGGGAATTTTATCCATTTAGGACATAAATTCTTCTCCTAGGCGCTACTTATTTCATCTATAGATTTAGAAACCATAGACTGGTCCATTGAGTTAAGCATCACATCTACAATAGTTCTTTGATAAGAACCAGTAGCATAAAAATTTAATACTGCTGCCAGTTTTGAAGAGAGAGAAATTCTTGAATTTTTTCCTGATCTTGTATCACATTCAAATTCACTTTTTATTTCCTCCAATATTTCCAAAAAAGCTTCTTTGGATACATGGAAAGATTCTTGAAACCAAGAATTATAAAACTGTGTCATAAAAATGAACTTTTTCGTGCACAAAATATATAAAAATTACTTTTTGTTTGGCATATCCATAACATTATAACGTGCCGTAAGAATCGCCTTTCTTCCCGATAGTTTATTACACTTTCGTCTTCATTTTCGCTATCTTCCACAAATAAACCAACTCCATTCCAAAAATGCATCATTTTAATCCATAATTAGTATTCTATAAAAATTTAAAAGAGCAAAATTTGTAATGCTGAATATATGTATAATTTCAAAAAGCTCGAAAAATATTTCGAAAATGATAGAATCGCCTGTCGAACGAAAATGTTGCAACATACCGCCAAAGCGATATTTTCGCTTCGATGATCGCTTTCGAAGTGATGTTATAACATCTTGCCACAGGTGTATCAGTTACAGGTAATTATCTTGTATTTTGTATACCTCGGACAGCTAATGCACCTGACTCCAAATACATGAAATTCGGCAGTTTTTGCCCACTTTTTGCACAAATCATGCACAACACATCACATGCAATACATTTAAAGAACACTTACCTGTTTATATTGAATAAATCACTCGGAATCACTAAAACTTCGCGACCACGGAACGATACTTAAAAACCGCGAACTGACGTTTCTTCAAATTCTGACATCGAACGTCACATCAATTCGAGTTAACTTTTCGCGGGGAATAATTCGGTGATGCCAGAATCGCGGTGAATTGCGTGAAATTCAAATAATTCGCGATTTAATTAATTTATATTTACTCAATGAGTGCGAAAGAGACGCACAAGGTAAAAACGAGAAGAATAAACGCGCAAGGATTTGGGTTTAGTTCGTTAAAATTATGAACTTTTCTGCTATCGCCATTTTATAGGACATTTTTAATTTAATTAAATGTCTGCTTAAATAATACGTTTTATTTAATAAAGTCAGGTTAATAAATTCAACAAAATGGTAGGGAATCTAATAAAACCAGTTTGCAAAAAGGTTTTAGTTAGAAATACTTAAATTAATAACAATTTATAGAATTTTGGAGGGGGAAATGGCGATGGTAAAAAATATAAAAGGGGCTTGTAAATGTCAACTCTCTCTCATTCTAGTAGTGAATTTTTACAAGGTGACAAGTATTAAGTGAGTTATTTTTTAAAGTGAAATTTTGAGTTTGGCAGCCATTTTAGAATTCAGGAAAAAGGTTTTTATCTCTTTTTAAAAATTAATTTTTGCAAGTTTGATTTTTTCGTAAAGATAAATGCGTAATCAAGTGGACAATACGAGGGTTTCTTTTTATAAGATTTTTGTCTTTTAACAAAGCACTAATTTAAAATTGCAAGTGACATTTCCTTTTATTGCGTTAATGATTTTGTATTAATAATTTTCGGAATTGTAATTGAAATTTTTTTTGAAAGGTGAACTTTTGGATTACGTTACGTATTTTCCTTTTTGCAATAAAGTAGTCAAAATATGCTTTGATTAGCATTTGACTAATATGGAAATTTTTGGTGACGGAATTTTTTGATAATTTTATTCAATCTTTCTACTTTAATTAATATATTCTTTATTAATCATCTCTTTCAGCAGTGTAGTTATGATTTCTTTTTGAGTGAATTTTGAATTAACGTGAATTATGTATATGTAAAAAAAGAATAAAAGTTTGAAATCAGTTAGGCCCAACTATTGTGCAAATAACCAATCTAATGAAATTTCATCCGAATAATTTATGCCTTTACGGTAATGCTATTCATGTATGAAATTCATTAACTGTTGGTTATTTTCTCACCCATATCATAGCCGAACATTTTATTTTTACAACAGTTAATTTTAACAGTGAAATTTAATTTACCGAGTCGTGTATAAACTTGTATAAGTGTGGATTAAAGTGAAGATTAACTTAATTTGTATGCGAGTTTCCTTTTTACTTTTTCCTAAATTTAAATTTGTTAAAACTTGATTTTCAGAGTTGAGTAATTTTGGGCTTAATCAAATATATTTTTTGTTTTTCTCTAATTTCTTCCTAAAGCAGTGTCGGAAATTAACGTTTCATTGTGTAATATTTTCTATTTTTGATTAGGGCGATTTATCTACACTGTTGTTAATTTAAACACTTGTTTAAATATTTTTGTTTCAACAACATTATTATTGTTTTGAACAATTCATGATATAAAATTAGGTGATGCGTAACAACAATTAAATTATTATTAATATCTAATGCTGTGCAATGAGCTATCAAATACTTATATCCAATTATTTACCATATCATCTGTTGGCACAGACATTCTCAATAATCGCAAACAGGAAGCAAAAAAAAAATTATTTTACTCAACAGTACCATTAGCAAATTCATATTCATATTTAAAAATTTTCCAGCCGAGAAATAGATGTAAAACAAAGTATGAGCATATAGGTTACTCGACCTATTCCGAAACCGAAAGAAATTTGAAGTACCAAAGGGGCATTTCCAACACTTAATTTAGTTCTGTATACCTATTAAATCCTGTAATGTAAGATGTGTGCGGAATGAGCAACGTAAAGTTGCCGCAGGATGTTCAAGTGGCACGCGCTAGCTGGCAGCACGTCCTAGCTCGCCGGAATGGGGTGTGAGTTCTTGAACATCATCATACATCAACAAACAGAATTCCGCGTGCCTGTGGCGAAACAAGGTTGTGGAATCCTTCTCTCAGGTCTGCCACGAGGGATAAAAACAAACAAGAGAACAGATAACGAAGGAAGAACAACAGGTCTGGTGTCACCTGCTGTTCCTAGCCGCGCTGAACTGGATGCAGGCCCAACCAAAAAAAAGAATGCTGAAAACAATAAAAAAAAACAATATAAACTAAAACATTTGGACAAGGGGAGTAGGGATGGGGGAAACAGGATAGTAAACAAGCTTCATAAGGTTCCTGAAATCAAAGTATCAAAATATCAATTCATTTAAATATTATAATGAAAAACATTGTTACATGAGCTTTTGTTAGACTTAAATCTAAATATAATATTTTTTATATTTCTATAATATTAACTAACTCTACCGTCATAATCAACCTAACAAGGTGTACCCTATTAAAGCAAAATGAGGGGAAATTGTACTTGATTACAACCTATCTTAAAGAGAGTTATCGCTAAAATTTGTGTTATGATTCCTGAAAAGGGCAAACGAAAAACCTTAAAACCTAAATTATTTTATTTGAATAACAAAATTTTGATATAGACATATGTCTATCGTAGCATTTGTTCCCCGGACCTCGAACGCGGAAGTGTGCAGAGTTCAACCATATGCGGAAGTACGGACTAATATCTATCGCCTCTCATGAGAAAGAACAAACAAGAAATACATGAAAAATTATATTACCTGAACTTAAAGAGAGTATAAGTATATCCTTGCATCCACTGAACTAAATCACCGTGACGAGCAAAAAAAAATTAAATAGATTTTATCAACTCGCAACACATTTTAAATTCATTATCATAATTTGTATTACTTGTGTCTTTTGTAACAATTTCGAATAATCTTTACTTAAGGTGAGTTAAAATATTGAACAGATTTTGGTTTTGCGTTTAACGTGTTGATATTTGGATACAACTCACTCTATCCTAACACTTTTGTATCACCTACACTCACACTAAGAAAAGCACTTTTATAGCATTGAACTGAAATGATTTTACTTTAACATAGAGTTCCGTGGTCCGTCAAATTAAAAGTTGTGTTTTGTACTTATTACTATGTTCAGTTCTCCGTTCTATTCACAACAAAGTCAATCTTATCGAGGTAATTATCATTCATATTTTTAACTAACACAACAGCTCTACCTTGTCTGATCAATCTAAGCCTAATTGAATTTTGGATGTGGGATCTAATTAAATCATTAAAGCAACGCCAAATACGAGCCAGCAAGTTTCATCATGATGAAACCATTAAAACTTTCCCTATCAAAATTAAAAAGAATTCCTGTGACGAATTATGTTTTACACATTTTTTGTATGGTTTGCGAAGCTTCCTGCAGTTATTCTCCTCACATCTAATAAATCCTGTTGTTAAAACTTTATTCAGTTATGAGCTCTGGTTTTATTCTTTTTAATCAAAAAAAAAATGAAATCGTAATGTTCCAACAAAGAAACTCATATGGATGAGCATTTTATTTCTAGTTGTACTTAAAAAACGAAAACTTAAGCTAGTGAACCTGTTCTTCCTGGATCTGATGTAGCCCGTTAAGATTGTTGACGTGCGAGGATTATATCATTTGTTTCCTTTTTCTTTTTTTGTCTCATTTAGACGAACTGATGCGGCCTTGCCGTGCCTGAAGGAGAGGAGTAGCCGGTTGGGTACTAGGTGGCTGGATGTACACCTACATATAATTTTAGGCGAGTCCTCTATTTACCGCCCGTTTATGGTGTTCTGAGGTCAGGAAGGCAGAGTTGAGGAAGGCCTTTAAGAGAGGATTTTTCTCTGACGTGGTGGTTGAATGCACCAGAAAACCAGACAAAAGAAGCGTTTACGCGGCGAGCCTTTTTTGTATTTTGTTTGTTATGGTATAAACTTTGTCCAACACGCTTGACTATTCTGGCCTTGCTAAACTTGTTGGCCAGCTTAGCACTAACACCTTTCGGCATGTCGCAGATTGCCTCTCTAGAGCCAAAAATTGGGGTTCACTTAGCGGGTTTGAGGTTATCCGCGTACTTCTGTGTCTGCCGCAAAAAGGGTGGCGAAACAATTAGAAGTCCCGAGTATATTGATGTTAACCGTTCGGTGGAGTGTGCAATTGTTAAAATGCTCCTGCCTTCTTGAAAATTTTTGAATTTCCACTTCTGGCAGGCCCGTGAATTTCCAACATAAATTAACGCTGTCAGTGCACGCAGTGTCAAACAAATTCAATAATAATCGATCTATGACATTAGGAGATATAATTAATGTAAATAAATCATCATCTCAATTCGGATGAATTAGATAATTTGGAATTTTAAAGTTGCAAATCGCTTACCTCTGAAGTTCCGGCCCGGCCCGCTGAAAACATTTGACTTTTCACAAAAGTGTGAAGTTAGTTGCAGTTGGCAGGGTTGAAAATCTTCGAAGTACACGAACGCCTTCATAAATTACTTATTGTGCATTTACATGGCAAAGACGTCGTGCTGCGCTACCAATTTTGTGGCGCTAGTTATGCCAAACGTCAATGGTCTCACATTACAACACAGGTCCTCTCTCAAGGCCTGAAGCGCTAGAGCTCCGATGAGAGGGGAGCTGAAAGCAGTCTGTCTCACTGCTACTGTTGTGCTTAGACTCATTGAAGGCAGAGATCTGGCGCTGGCACGCTGTCGTGGCAGTTCCCGGTATCCTTTCCATCCCTAATGAGAGGAAGAAGGATAGTCGGTCATTTCCACCTCGAGCAAAGGATCAGATTTTTCCCTCTCCAAGCTCTAATGAGAAGCTGGATAATTCAGATCTTCCTCACTGTCCAATTAAGACAAGGTGTGGCATGACCACGACCCTGAGAATAAATAAGAGTCTCATGCTCTACCGACTGAGCCGGGCATTCCTGTCCTAGGACGCTGACGGACGGACTAACAATAAAATTTGGACTGTCTATTATTGGATGGCTTTCACTGCCTGATGTCTTTGTCGTGAAAAATGCCAATAGACTTGCCTTGCGTATCCTCCAGCTGGTATATGTCTATGCCTATGGATTGATGTACTGACGTGCGCAAGGCACTCCCAATGGCGGAAGGTGTAAATCCCATGAACTATGGTCATCTTGCAGATATGCACGGATGGATGACAGAATGGACCTGTTGACTCGCTCGGAGGCATTAGGGTGCGGCGAATACTTAGCGGTCTTGACTAGTATAATGGAATAGTCGCTCAGCAGTTTCTGAAAGATGGTAGAGACAAACTGCCGGCCATTGTCGGAGAAGATGGTTTCAGGTACCCCAAAGACAGAGAAGACAGCTTCCTCGAGGAAGCGACATACTAAGCCTGCTCGCATGGGCTTAATTAGGACGAACTTAGTAAAGCCGTCTAATACGACAAATATGACTGTGTTGCCACGTTTAGTGCGGGGATACGGTCCAAGAAAGTCGATATAGAGGAATTGGAATGGACGTTGTGCTTCCAGAGGCTTGCCCATCGGCGGTCGCAGAATGGTGTTAGGCGCTTTCGTCTCCTTGCATACCTGACAACTTAATACATATGCGCGTACATGTGTTACCATGTATGGCCAGCAGTATTTCTCACGGAGTCTAGCTAAGGTTTTGTAAAAGTCTCCATGCGCTGACTGAGGTGCCTCATGAGCCTCACGGATCAAACCTTCCACCAGACCTGATGGAACCCAAAGCTTATAGGCTAAGTCTTCTTGCTTCGAGTCACCGCTTCGGGGTTGGGTCCTCTTGTATACGTACCCGTCCGAGACACTGAGATCAGGGAGTTGTGTTGGGCTAGCAAGCACAGCCGATTTCAACTGCTCATACCATGGAGAATTATGGCAAGTTTAAGTCTACGTCGATTGCTATTACGTTCAACTCCTCTGCCGTTTCAGTGTGTGCTCGGGGCAGTGTCAGGGACCACATTCTGCTAACTCTGGCGATGCTCAATCTGGAAGTCAAAAGCCTGCTGCTTTAAACTCCATCGTGCCAATCGTTCAGAGAGATTCGAGTGACTCATCAGCCACTTCAGACTGGCGTGATCAGTTATGATTGTAAAGGGATGTCCCTCAACGTAGGCTCTGAATTTCTTCACGCTTAGCACAGCAGCATAGTATTCCAATTCGGAAATGCTATAATTGCGGTGTGCTGGATTGAGCTTTTTGGACATATACGCTTTAGGCGGTTCAGCCCCTGAGTCGTTGACTTGGAATAATACATTTCCAACCCCAGAAGTGCTAGCATCACATTGAATGTAGAATTTGTTGGAGAAGTCAGGTGTTGTTAACGATTGCTGCTCCTTGTCTGTCCATTAGAAGCTCTTGCTTTTCTTTAAGCATAATTGGGAATGAACCTCTGATACTTACCCGTCATTCCGAGAAATCTGCGGATTTGTTTAGCAGAGCAGTGTATGGGGAAATCCGCAACCACTGCTACTTTCTTGGGGTCAGTTTTCAGAACTCCATCTCCAATCATGAAACCCAGGTAGCGGACTTGCTTGACGCAAAAGCGGCTTGTCTCGACGTTAATCGTCAATTTAGCGCTGCGTACACAATCAGCTACTTCTCTTAATACATTCAGGTGGGAATTAAAGTCAGGTGATACGACGAGTAAATCGTCCAGGTATACAAAAACGTGTTCGCGTAAACGAACAGGGATGATTTTGTCCATTAGTCGACACATTCTTTGCGGAGCATTGCACAATCCAAAAGGCATGACAGCGGCCTGCCGGGCACTGTAAAAGCAGTTTTCTCTCTTGACTGTTTTTCCAAAGTAATTTATCAAAACGCATCCTTCAAATCAATAGATGAGATGAAGTGCGTATCCTGCAGTCGTCCAACCAATCCGTTGATGTGAGGTAAGGGGTAGGCGTCCTTCTTCGCGACCATGTTTACCTTGCGAGAGTCCAAACAGAGCCTGACCTTCTCAGGTTTACGTACAAGTACAACTGGGGAATTCCAGGGACTGTTAGACTCTTCGATTACCCCTAACTCCAACATACGGTCCAATTCGTTGTACATGAGCTTTTGGATCGCTGGAGAGATGGGATACTGCTTCTGTTTAATAGGAAGAGCATCACCTGTATCAATGATATGCTCTTCTAGGTGGGTCTTTTCCAAGCCTAGAGCTGTGAACGAATTGAATTGAGCAATGACTGTGTGGAGTTTGGTTCTGTCAGGGCTACTTAATAAGTGAAAGTTTGTCTCAACAGAAAAACAGGACTGTACGTCGAGAGAGGAGATGATGTTTGGCGCAAGTTGAAACGCTAGCCAGAAGTCAACGGCTAGATACAATTGTTGGCTTAAGCCAGGCACTACAAACAAGGTTAAAACTTCGGTCTGTCCGCGATAAGTTATAGCAGTTCTGACTGTACCGGGGACGGACTGGCTAGTACCGTCGGTGGTACGAACTGAGGCTGTCAATGCGGAGAGTTTTAAGCCTGAGCGCTGGACAAACTCTAGGGCTATTTACACTTTCACGTAAGGATGACCGTCGTCCTGGCTAGTTATTACCATAGAGACTAAAGACTGTCGAATCTTCTTCAATGCGCGTTTTCTCTCTCTGAATTTCCTCCATCTTAGTCTTCTTCGATTGAAGAAAAATGCGAGCTCTCACTCTGTTGCAGTTGACAGGGTTGAAAATCTTCCAAGTACACGAACGCATACATAAATTACTAATTGTGCATTTACATGGCAAAGACGTCGTGCTGCGCTACCAATTTTGTGGCGCTAGTTATGCCAAACGTCAATGGTCTCACATTACAATCCGAAGCATATATGAGTATTGAAGCTCAAAATCTGAAGGAAAACTGGCGAGAGCGTTTTATTTTTCTTATCGAGTGCGAGAATTCATGCACTTATTTTACACCAACAAAAAAACTTTTAGGACAGCACTCTCTTATTTGCAGGAATTAATAACAAAAATCTGAACTCAAATTGAATTTGTTGGCCTGAATGAAATTCTGGTTTTTCTTTCTTGCTTTGAATGGTACTTTTTTTGATTATGCAACGAAGGGATTTTCTCTCTTTTTATGTATATTCCTATTAGCACACTACTACAAAGGCCTCTTAGGCCTAAATGTGCCTTCTTAAACAGCCACTTTAACCTAACCTAGCACACTACTATTCTTCCTTATGATAATAACATTGATAAAATTTTGAATATGACAGAGAATTATGACAATAAGGTTAATAGCCGTGTTTTTTAATGAGCGGTTCATCAGATCATTAAAAGAACGATTAGGGAAATTTTTAAAATAAAAGTGCAGCTCACTTCCCAAGTTAGATATTTGTTAGTTTTAGACGTCTTAAGTTTCTATTTTACGCCAAAGATAAAGCCCAATCGTAAACAAGAAGATATAAAATATTAAATATATTTAAAACGCATTGAAAAAAATTGTGTTTGTGGATTTCACCAACATTTTAATTTCTTCCGTTATATTGCACATTCACAAAAATGACATTTCTATTAAAATTTAAGATGGCAGCGTTTTATTTTTAAGGGAAATGAACTAGATCATGAACTGGTTCAGCAGTTTGTATGGCGGAGATCTATATAGCTCATTAAAAAACACAGCTAATATCACTCACTGATAACAGCGCGGAAATAGCATGTGGCATCACTGGGGATATGATATGATAATTTTTGTGTCAAAACTGTGCCTTTATGTTCTCGATGTCATACTGTGTAATAAAAATATGTTATTACCACTTCCATCCGGGCCATGATGACTCAGATGAATTTGGAAATACATTTATAAAACACAGAGCTTACCTCAATTTAGTTTCCCGCCCTTAGAATATAGAACGAGATAGCTATCTTAAGTAAAAACCCTGTACGTGTGATAAGCATTTTTGCTTCCTGGCCAAGTGGTGAGTGCGTTAAGGGGGAATGACGCCTGAAATGTCAAATTGTACCGAATGTCGCCTTGAAATCAAAGTCGTCTCCGTAATACTGAAATATTTGGGGCATAAGCAAAGTGTTTTTAAATAGTAAAATTAAGTAAATTAATAAAATATGTTCGGGCAAAGTTATATTATATTAAAAGTGTTATAAGAATATATTTTAAAAACACCTAATTTAAAATATTATCAAAATGAGTTGGCCCCTCCTGTATACAAGCATAATTTTACTACTTTCATGTCGAAACGCACACATCGCTTGGGTTCTACCACATTAAGCAAAATGCTTACATTTTTCCGAATGATGTCCTTTCCTCTAGTTCTTTATTCTAAGTTCCCGCCCCTGTTCCTGATGACACGAATGATGACGAATGAAATCTTCTTCTTTAGCAGAAGCAGCACATTCGCCCAGTGTAACCAGAAACAGCGGCGGAAATCATCAAGTTCGGAACGGTGAAATTAACGAGCGCTAAGAAATATGTTCAGCGCTGCCAACTAGTAGGTGGCGTTGGATAGCTCAAATGTCAGACAATAAGTCTCACATTACACCTCACCAAATTGACTCCTGCACCGTGGGATTGGAGATAGCAAACTAGAGGCAATGCCGTTTCTGTAAATAGCCAGACACTTAGATTTGCTTGGGTTAAGTACCAAGTTATTTAGTATGGACCACTCATGTATACGCTGTAAGTTCGTCGTTGAGCCGACGGACACAGTCCTCGACTAATCCTATTGGCCTGCTGAGATATATTTGAATGTATTCTGCATATAAGTGTATAGAGGCATCAAGAACTATATCAGGGAGGTCATTAATATACAAGCTGAACAACAAAGGCCCTAAAATGGATCCCTGAACTACGCCACACCTGAGTACTTCGACCTCCGACTGCTCATCTTTAACCCGAAAAAATTGACTCCGCCCATGTAAAAAGCTTTGGATTAACTTGATAGCCGACGAAGAGAACGAAAAACGAAAGCTTTGTTAAAAAGTTAAGGTGATTAATAGAATCAAAAGCCCTGCTAAAATCAAGTAAGACAAGCATTGTTAGGCAATCCTCATCTAGTGACTCATGTTTATCAGATGTGACCCTCAATAAGGCCGTCTCACAACACTGAGAGAGTGGCGGAATCCTGACTGCCAGGTCGATATCATAGAATTGCTGCTGACATGGTCTAGAATTTGCATGAATATAAGTTTCTCAAAAATCTTGCATAAAAAACAAAGGGCGAAAATCACTCATATGCAAAGCGGTAGACTTCTTGGGAATAGGAACCACGACAGCCCGCTTCCACTGCTTAGGAAACTGTGAAGTAGTGAAACAGTGATTAAGATGTGTGTTAAAACAGGTAGTATTCCCGCAACTATTGATTTGAGAAATCGGGGAGGTAACCCATCAGATCCCACAGCATTAGATTTAATTGATTGCAATGCTGAAAACACTTTCGCGGTATCAATACACCGAAAGGCAAATCCATCGGAAGTCTTCCATGAAAGAATTGAGGCCTGTCATAGGAGCTGCTGTTGTCGGGGCTGTTGCAAAGAATTTATTCAGCTCGTAAAGATCAATATTGATTTCCGTCGATTCCCGACTATGAACGCCTAAAGAAGGTATATAGAGAAAGTACTGCCAATTCGATATACCAAATTAAGAAAACAAAAACTTCTTCCCTCCCATATGGTCACTATTTCCGCTATTTTTCGTGCCCTTTCGCGCACCATGTACATTTACAAATTTGCTGTCAAATGACAAATGGCGCGAAAGTTTATTTTCCTGCATATTGAATCATTCTTCGTTTGTTGAGTCGTTTTGTTGCTAAACCCGGCTCGACTGCATTGTTACAATGCATATTTCAATACAAATTACAAAACCATTGAGGTGATTTAGAACCGTCATAGTGACATTTACCATGTAATTATTTGAGTTTTTCGTGCTTTCGCGTAAATGTTGTACCACAGCACTGCGCCATACTTAATTTAAGGGTAGAGCAGCCAACTTTAAAAAAACCGGATGAGGGAAGATTCTTCGTGCAGTTTAACGAACCTGGGCCATATTGGCAGTACTTTCTCTATATACCTTCTTTATGAACGCCAAAGTTGCGAATATTTCTCCATAAATTTGTAGGTTGAAGATTGGTATTAAATTTATCACTGAAATAAGGTCTATTCGCAGATCGACTTTTAGCGGTCACTTTGTAACGAACTTTTTTGTACCTTGTGAGCATCTCTGGATTGCACGTTTGTCTATATCGGCCAAGAAGAAAATCTCTTTCAGCCATAATGCCTCGTAGCTCACTTGTTAACCAAGGACATCTCGTAGCCTTAACATGAACACTTCGAATCGGAACATGATCAGGTCAGTAAGAATTTGTACGAGAATATTTACTTTATGATCAAAAGAGTTGGCTGAACGTTTTCTCAAATCAGCTCACAGGATTGAGTCAAAAGACGCTCGACATCGACCTCTTAAAATCGCGATAAATTATTACCGATTCATTAGATAGTGCCCTCGACCTAAGGTTAAAGTTAAGGAATAAAAAGTCATGGTCAAATTCACTCAAGGGTTAATTTGAGTATGGAATAAAACTTTGTCAGAGTCACTTGTAAGCAAGTAGTCGAAATGAGAAGCGATTGGTGAAATGAATTAAAGAAGTTAGGCTGGTCATTGATCCTTTCCAAATTTAACGTTTGGAAATGATATTGCAAGTTGTCCAATGATGCATTAGTTATGAGTTCACGTTAAAATCGCCGCAGACAATAGCGTTAGAATTCATATGCTGCGTCAACGCTAAAGCAATTGGGAGGAAAGTAAACACTGACTAGGACACATTTATCGAAACCTGTGTCAACCTCAATACAGAGATATTCAATTCTAGCACCAGGAGAGGAGCAGTTAATCACAGAAGCTTTTAAGGAATTATGAACATAGACGGCCACACCACCTCCAATACGTCCCACACGATCGTTACGAAAAATATTGTAAAAAGGAAGAGATAAACTTTGCAAAGAAATGTTTTTATTCAGCCAAGTTTCACAAATAAGTACAGCATGAACTTGCGATCTCGAAAGAATGTTCCGTAATAGACCGACCTTGTTACGCAAACTTCTAGTGGTCAGATAAGCCACATTAAGTCCATTACAACGAGAAGAAAAAATATTGACAAGCGCCCTCGCAACATCCAGTGATAAAACACTACCGATCATCCAAGGTAATCAACGCACAGTAACCAACAGAACCAAAGGCAATTAACGTTCCAAATAACATAACGCACATCAGAGCTTATGAAAAGAACAGGAATTCTTTGCTTGCAATGTCTCCACTTACCAGCCTATTCAAATAAAATCTACTCATTTGATATAAATAATAATTGAAAATGTGAATTGTAAATCAATAAAACACAGAAAACTAATGCAACAACTAGTTTCATTTGAAAATTAATTTAAATACGCAACACCTAGCCTCGCGGCATGGTCCCCGATCGCCCAACAGCCGTCGTTGTCCTGGCGACGTCCCTTCGGGTCCTAGTTAGGAGTTCTCTTGTTCTTTTCGTCATAACTCGGCCATGTCTCCTTAGATTTGGCGCAAGAGATTAGGCCTCTCCATCCGGAGTCTGTCGTTGATAGAAAATCCGAGATATTCCTCTTAACGGTCCCAAGCGAAATGTGCACCCTCTCCGCAAGTAAGCTAAGAATACCAGCCAAGACAGCTCGTCAGCTGTCATTCCCCTTGATGGTTATGTGTCATAGGATCTAAATCAAGGTGATGGTGAAACGGTCGCTAGGGCGGGTTAGTGCCTTGTGGCATCTCTCTACCAATTAAGAGGTGATAGTAGCTGAGTGAAGAGATTTATTAGCAGCCTGCCTGTCCAATAAGATAGCGACGTTGTGACCTGCTGATTCCTGCGTTAAGGCACCAATTCTGATCCTGGGATCGGCATCAATTGGCGGAAACTGTCAAAAAAACTCGCATTTGGTGCCAACCATAACAGAATACATTGAAGCTCTTTCATAAAACTGTTTTTATAATTGTTATCGGCTTTTTTATATAAGCACGGGTACTCTTTGATTAATTCTATAAGTAAGTATTGTTTTATATATTTTGAATTGACAAGCACTTCAACCCTGGTGCAGGCATCAAGTGCTGCATTGTGTTGGGGGTTTAATAATTTGAAAGCATGTGTTAAATATGACTGGCTAATCAGTCTGATCACCAATCAGTTGAACTTGTATTACCAATCAGGAAGAGAGCACGTAATACTAAAGCTGTAAGAAATTATCTTATAGTAAACAAAGAACAGTACGCGTACGATATACATATACTCGTGATATTAGAAATATTAACCATACAGTAGATGTAGATGAGATGTATTTGCGAGGGCTTTGAATCGGGTGTGTGCAAGAGTGTTAGCTATAAAATATGAATAATAGATGCCGCCAAAGATCAGAAATATATGTGGAGGACTATAAAAACTAATTATTGGATTGTTGAAGAAAAAAAAAACACGAATTTAATAAATTTTTTACAAAACGACGTCGTTCCTGAATTTTTTTCCCACCTCCTCAGGAATTTATTTACGTTAAAATAGCATTGATGAGCGATTCAGCGTAATAAGCTATGAAACTTAGAATAAAGAACTAGAGGAAGCACTGTAACTCGATTTTAGTGAAGCAAATTTCTTTTGTAGTAGAATTTTGAGCGATGTAGTGGTAGCAACAATACAGGCGTAAATTAAGTCAGATTTAAAGTGGGGCCAAAAGTAAATTTAAAATCTTGAGAATTCGTTAAGGAATAATTTAATTTTATCTTCTCTGAATAAAATATTTAAGCTGCATATTAATTTTGACGTTATATTATAGGTCAAGCGAATCATAAATTTTGGTTTTTATTGATTCAATCTTATTTAAGATTTCCTATTGATGCCTCCTAATAATTTTGTTTGACGCCTTCCTGGTGCCAGAGACCCAAAACATTAAAATCAGTTTTCACGTTAACCTTACAAATATTCTTACGAAACTTTTGCTTTTATCCATAAATTGGGGTTTTAATTGAACTTCACATGTTTATAGAATGAATTTAGAAGTAATTCCAGTTATGTATTTACAGGAAAAATGACTTCCCATCATCTTATTTCTACTTATTTGCGCACGAAAAACCCGAATATGTCAAGCTGATTAATTTAAACAAATTCTGGGTGTTAAGGCAAAGTCGGTTCACAAAAAAATCACAAAGTAGTCTAAAAACTTTATTGGAATGATTACATAAAGATTTAAAAGAAGCTACTTTAAGAAATTTAACAAAATTTAACTTAATTCACTCGAGGAAACTTTTTCACGCACAAAAGTAAACATTTGAGAGTACGAAATATATTTGTCCCATTTTCTTATATGCTTTCGTCTCTGTTTGTCAAAGACTAAGAATAAAGAACTAGTTCTTTATTCTAAGGTCAAAGACCCCAGCTGATTTTAAATTCCTCGAGCAGCTTCACTCACGGATAGGAATTTTACACGGTACAGCGCTTCATCTAGTTCTTTATTCTAAGCTATGAAACAACAATTTCGGGTTCAGGGCATTCTTGAATTTATCCATACTTTAACCATCGATCATTTATATGCAAGTTGTTTAAGATAAATTTGCCCACTTTTTGCGTAACTTCATCAAAATGAAAGATTTTGTTGTGATTACAATATTTCAGTTTAATTATCTTCATGTAGCAAGAACAAATGTCTGATATTTCTTTAAAACACTTTTAATAAATACCTATAAGCGTGAAAATTTTAACATTTTGTAATTATACGTGCTCTAAATTATCGCATCTTCGCAGCTTACAACTCTTGTCCTGTTTGCAACAAGTGAAGTGCTTTTTGAAGGTTTTCGATTGCAGATTTAACATCGTCATAATTTAAGGCACTGCCGGCATACTTACAATATTTTGCAGCTTTATTAATTTGCTCTGGATTTAATTGAACATCCGTCTGCGGGGGAATGTAGATATTTTGACTATGTTGTCCTTGTGGGACAAATGGAGTAAATCCTCCCGGTTTTTCTTCCTCAACGGGCGGGCTGGGCAATTTTTCAGGATTTTTTAGAACCTCATCAGCATTAAGGCTGGATCTAGGAGCTGCCGGAGGGTCACTGTTTCCATCGGATGTGTGTTCTGTACTTTTGAATTCATCATCAGGTGCTTCTTTTGGCGAACTTGGATTTTCACCACTGGCACCTCCTGTACCTCCTTCGCCCTCTTCTTGCATTGGACCCGGTAAGGGTGTTTCTCCATTCTTTAGGCAATTATGAATATATGCTGCTTTCCATTTTGCGTACTTGCGGTTTTGGACTGCTTCATCTGTTAGTTCACCGAAAGTTTGCAGTACATCGTAAACCATACCACTAGTGTAAAATGCTTTCACGACGTTCCTACGTAAATAGAATTATAAATTGAAACAAAAGCAAAAAGAGCAATATTTTGCTTACTTTCCAAAATTACCCTCTCTGTCTTGTTTGTCGGCGTACACAAATAGTTTTAATGCGTAATTTTCAAGATGTGCCTGAGCTGCTACTTCGTTAGAAATTGATTCATTATCAGCATTTTCTTTTTTTGTTTTTTCTAACCAGTCCATCAAAGCTGGGAAATTTTTTTATTATGACTCATTGATTAAAATTTATATCATGGAACTTGCCTAATAAAAGTGGAGTTTCGTCTGCTTGCTGTGTTGATATTTTGAGCCCCACCTGCAGTGCATATAACCGACTCCAATAGCTGACAACTAAATCCCTTCCATCATGTTCTTGTGCAGTTTTAAGATAATGCTGAATGCTTCTTAAACTCACCGGACATGAAGGAAAATCGACCGACATTTCTAAAGAATATTTTTATAGATGATACTTTCAATTTGACAACAAATAACAAACCTTATGAAAATGAAACGCATAAAAATTTCATTGGTTTGCGTCCAAGATAGACACTTAAAGTGGGAAACAGAATTGGGAGCTGGCGCTTGGCGCTCTCTTTGGCGCTGGCGCGCTCTCTGGTGCTCGGTCTGTAGCTAAGTACGAACAGAATATGTAGCACTGTCACTTTTGAAATTTTACCTAAAAGCAGTGTTGTTATCCTTAAGTATTCAAAAGTTGCTTCAAAAAACTTATACTCAGTTAAGCAACAGTACAACTAAACAGAAATAAAAGCACTCAACAATTATTCCAGATTCCTCTGAAATATTTTTCCACAGTTTTGCCTTCGCTTCTAAGTTTTATATTTGGGATGTGTTAAATCCCAGAATACATGTTGTTTCCGAATAGTTTTAATTAAAATTTTCTCTAAAACCGTGCTCCAAATCCATTAATTTAGAAATGTCACATTTGGCGCGCACCAAGAAGTTGAAAGTAGGCAAAAGTGCGCGCCAGCACCACGCGCCAGAGCCAGCTACCAATTCTATCGGCGATATCAGATGTCTACGTTTTTAACTTTTGACAGTTTGCGCACCACGCGCCAGCACCAAATTCTGTTCCAGCCTTAAGGCTGGATGTAGAATAGCCTTCCAAAAGTTCGGCTTGGTCGTGGGCTTTGAGTACGTGTTAAATGAATTGTTCTTCTACATCCCGGCTTGGTCGTGGGCGTTGGCGTGGTCGTCAGTTCCAGCTTTGAGAAATTTCAAAGCCGACGTTGAAAAAGCAGGCGAGCCAACTTAATAACCCAAATCAATGTTACCAATTACTTCACTTGAAAATTGTTTTGACAAGTATTTCATGTAAAAAAAGTAAACATTGAGAATTATGTCTATATTTTCCATATTATTACTATACTTTCACAAATAAACGAATTTCAAACACAAAATGAAGTTACTTTAAATGACGTTCCAATCATATGTTTCCTGTCAAAAATCACGCTGAACTTTTCCAATGTAGAAATATGAGCGTTGAATTGAGCTGTGAAGCCCACGACCACGCCGACGACCAAGCCGAACTTTTGGATGTAGAATGGCCTTTAACCATTGAACATAAATTCAAACTTCATAACCCCGGGTCTTCACTAGATATTTTTCATATGTCTGTTCCCTGACTTTCAGTGTGAAAAAGTGCAGTCAGGTTAGTGGGGACCTCTTAGAATATATAACAACATTAAAGGCCCTCATCTGTGAAACCGCGTACGTGTAATCGTCATTTGGCTTTTAGGCGAGGTGAAGTCGGAGAGCTCTTCTCCTTAGTTTGCGAACTGTCAAAGTGATTATCGTGAATTGTTTGGTGGTTTAACAATTTTGTTTTGTAATCCCATATAAAGTTCCGAGTGTTTTTTACCCTTTATTTTAGTGCAGTATATTAGAAAACTGCAAAGCGAATAGCTTTCAACTTTTTGAACTGTAGACAGTGTACTTTAATAGTGAAATTGTTGAAATGAAGTGTGCGGTTTTGTGTTGCGCAAACAATCGGCGTTGTACACGTGGAATATCGTTTTTCAGGGAAGTTTTGGATTAAAATAATGTTTTGTTAGTTCTTAAGCTTGATATAATTGCATTGACACGCTAAAAACAGCAACGGAACGTAAAGAAAAGTGAAGTTTTCTTGGCGTTCTTAGTTTGTTTACATTTTCTGAGATCGAATTTTTGCTTCTCCTTAGCTAACCCAGTGGCTCGTGATTTAACTTTTATAAAGGGACACTAAAAAATTCGTGATTAAAATGTTTAAAAGTTTTTATTTAATTTTGTGATATAGATTCGTAAAAAAAAAAAATATTTCGCAATTCCTTGAAGCAATGGTAAAATGCGATTACGCTCTAATTTCCAATTTATTTTGGCCCACCTCTAGAAATGTCGCTGTTTTACTACTGCCATGACGAAAATAAACACAACTCAACGATTCAACTACATCAAGAAAAGTGCCGAGGTTTTTTGGCTTTAGGGCCTCTCCTTATAGTTATATACTCCAAGTCTGTAGTTATCAAGATGGCGTTGGCCTGGTTGTCCCAACGCCATCTTGATAACTACAGGCCGTAAGTGCCATCCCAAACTTGTCGTGCTTCCGCACGATGAAGTCCGCACGAGTGCCCACACCTGTCGTGTCGGATTTTGTGTAGAACACGCAATGTAGCGTGTGTAGTGGTAACATTAAAGCATTTTCCGAACCGAAATAAACCTTGCATTGAATGTATGCGTGCCGATGCGACGATAAATAGGTAAGTTCCGTGCGGATTTCCCTATACACCCCTGCACGCCCTCTCCAACAAACTGCGATGAAGCAGGACAAGTGTGGTACGGCACTAAGGTAGAAACGATGACGTCAGCTTATGGGGAAACAAAACCAACGCCATCTATACGACCAAATGAAAATTTGATATTAGCTGTTCAAGTGACAGCTTAGAAAAAATCTTATCCAACTTTTCAATTGCATAATTTATTAATATATGTATCTCCATTTGCCAACAAATTGTAAGAATTGCAAATCACTGTTTTCTCATATTCTCCCGAATACATTTTTAAATCAGATCACTTCATATTTATCGTACAATTTGTTGTATAATGCCAGCAATTAGAGAAAAATCTAAGCCAACTCTTAAAATGTAAAAGTTTGTTATAAATACCTACGACTTCATCGAAAAAAAGTCAGTCCAGGATGATGTTTTGGTCTGAAACAGTAAAGGCTGATAGTAAATTTTGCGTTTGCGAAGGAGGTTGGAAAAATTTTAGGATCGTTAATGTAAGTGTGGATCCTAATGATGTTTTAAAGGTATACATGACGCCAGAGGATGACAACAGGAGTCTAATTTTACGGTTAAGATCTGGCGAACCGATTTCTTCTATATTTTGATTTCAATTTTATGCCTTGGCAGCATGTAAAGCTAGACGTCTACGGTAAGTGGATTGGAAAAGAATCAAGTAAATATCTCACCTTATATTGATTTTAGGAGGTGAAATTGTGTTGGTTGGAGAATCACAAGATCGCACAGTCAGATATAAAGCTACAAATCATTTCCCCAGGAACTGCCCCTTTGGTGATGAGGATGATTGGAATTGGAATCATCCTATGAAAATTAAAATGGAAAATAAAAAAATAGAGGGGGACGTTATAAATATACCAACATCATCAGTTTAATTAGTTCTCAAGTTCAAGTCAACATACTAACATCAAAAATGGACGTTCATTAAATCTTTTACTTTTATCACTATGCATCATCCATATTAATAGTTTACCGATCCCGTTAAGTGTAAATTTAATGGGCAAAAGTAGTAGTAATTTAGATTTTGCACTCACTCTACCAAATAATGACTCTATACAAATTGGCTTAACTTTTAAACTGATGACTTACAGTAACACAAGCAATCCCAAAGAAAATGCAGTTTCTACTTCAAAAGAAAGTAATGACGAGCAAGTTCCTATTACTACATCAAGGATTACTACGATAGATAATCCTAAAAAGAAATTTGTGTCTGTTGACGAGGCAATCGAAGGTTTCAGGCAAGAACTATTAAAGAAATAAATGGATATTGCAGGAATTATTGAGAGCAAGGATATCTTTTACAGGCACTTTAAACTTGAATTCGATGACGAAACTATGCTAACTATTCGTTGTACATATGACAGTAATTACGTAACTCGCTCATTGAAGATATCATGCTAAACAAGTTGATGCTAATTATAAAAGCGAATTGGAATCAGTGAATTTAAGAGGAATGAAACAAACATATTAAATGAATATTTCAAAATAAACAATTATAAAAGGAAGTGCAATCATTTTTAAGACAGTTCAAAATGGAGCATCTTCATACAAAAATAATTTTGGAAAATTTTTGCAATTTAATTGAATTAACAAATTATAACGATCTTATTGCTGAATATAAAAAGCGAGATTTAATAACTCCTGCTATCAAAGCGGTTATAGAGGTAAAGCCAACTAAGTTTTTATTTAATTGTATATTTCAATTCTTTCTTTGTAGAACAACAGTCTGTTTAATGACTATCAAAAGCATGGGAGGTTCTTTTTTAACATTTCTAAAACTGATTCAACAGCATATCAAAAATTCAAGGATATTTGTAGGTGTTTGCACTTTCAAGATGTTTTGCTTTTGCTACAAAAGGAAGAAGAGAAGGACAAAGCAGTCAGAAAAAAGTAGTTCAATTTAATAGTATGCAATGTGGCGGCGTAAAGGTCCCTGGGAAACATATGCTGTCGACGGCGAATTCGAGGTAAAAATCAGAATTCTTCGTCTTTTGGAGCTCCATTTCATAAAAACTCCCCTTTACTGCATTTCCTTCATGGTCTTCCAAGAGATATGTTACAGGACAAAGTCTCCCAGTTTAAGCTTTGGCAAATGAAAAGTCTTTAAATGATTGTAAACTGTTGATAGTAATTTTTTCTCATTCTGCCTTGTTACAGCACATGCCCTCATTTTTATTGTTCGATGATAACTTGAGTTATATTTTAATTTCTTAACCATTTCAATCAATCGGTATGAGCCCTGCATATTAAACTCTTTCCACATCATACTTTTTAATGTTCGATAGAATCGTTCAACTATAGAAGCTTTTAAAGGGCTATACGTTGAAAAATGATTAATGTCGGATTTTTTCATTAAGTTTTGAAATGAGCTATTGAAGAACTCTTTTCCATCATCAGTTTGTAAATTTGTTGGTGTCCGACCTTCCTTTAGTATGAATTTCATAGCTTCAGTAACGTCGACACCAGTCTTTCTTTTAATAGGAATTGCCCATGCATATTTAGAAAATCCGTCTATTACAGTTAATAAAAAATTATGTACATTATTGCTTGTAGTATAAGCACCCATTTCAACTAAGTCGGCTTGCCATAAATCATCTATTCCTTTAATTATAACACGTTTTCATATGAAATTTTTTCTGGCGGGTTTATGAAGCTCATTAACTATTTGTGTTTTATTCATTTTGCAATTGTGAAAGATTCTACAGTAATTAACGCACTTAAAGAGTCTTTCATTTCTTGTAGATTCAGATCTATATATTTCATTAACTTCTCCTGAACGTCAACAATTAATTCATTTGTATATAATTCATATGCTATTTTCAGTTTTCGTTGTAGAATCTCAATTGATTCACTCACATATAATGGACTGGCTTCTTTTTCTTTTTCACTTGCTGTATTTATTATGCTGTATATCTCCTTTAACTCTTCTTTAAGAACGGCACTTGCCTTAAGTATTAGCTTAGTTAGATTGTTGCTGCCTAACTGAATTTTTTCATTAGCGTGGGAATTACTTAAATGTACTGCCTTATCAGCTACGTCGTCGACATATATTTTATTGCTTGCATCATCTCTTTCCATCGGGCTTTTAATGCATTTCAAATTTTTAAAACCTACATTGAAATCTCCAGTGAGCTTAAAACCTACACCATTTAGACTCTGTATTCCCTGGATCCCTTGAGAACCAGGTTCACCAGGTAGTCCCCTAGGACTGCGATCGCCAGCAGGTCCGAACTTTGCTTTTATAGAATATCTTCCAAACTTATCTACACTCATTATTACATTAAGGCTGAATACTATTAAAGATGTTATTTATACTATAAGGTGACATTATCTTTTAACTCTTCGATAATTGATATAATTTCATTGTTGTGGTTAGTGTGTCCAGCCCTTTGCGATGCTGTTAAAAGACGAAGTCTATCCACAAGCTCTTTAGGATCATTCCAATAAACGTAATCAATATTTTTCTTGGGTATATGCATCAAACCCTTGCCTTCATGAGAAACCAGTTTACTTATATTTTCTGTATACTTTGAAGCTCCGTCCGTCCTTTCTATATTCTCTTTTATAGGCATTAGTTTCTTTTAAGATAGCTTGATTATCTTTCAAGTCATCCTTACTATACAAAGCTTTTGCAGGTTGTTTCATAAAAAGCAATTCACATAGACCTAGCGTTATTTTATACGATTTTCCGTTAATAAGAAAGTAATCTTCCTCCAATACAATCCTTGAATTTCCAATTTTCCATTCGTTATCATCATCTAAATAAATTCCATAAGTGTTGTCAATTTTTGGGCTTTTGTTAATGTATAGTTCTAAATATTTATCAACTAATCCACTTGATAAATTAAGAGGGGAATCTTTCTTTTCCATCAAAGTTCTAGAGTGCGTAGGTGTTGCAAATTCATCGTCTTCCGACATTAAGGAATAATCTGGGCGTGAAATTTATATTATCGTAATCATCATCATCATATCTATATTCATCTTTAATATTAGACTCATATTTTGTTTTTGTTATGAACTCATGAAGTGGTCTTGTTATGGGCTTAAATGTCTCCTCAAGACGAGTTTAAGTTTCAACTCGTCCAGTTTTCACAGCACGGAATTTCTTCTTAATGGCATTTCTAGTTTTGATAAGATTTTTAATAGTTCATATTTCTTTTTAACCATCTTTCTAATGAGATTTGAACTTATCTGTCAACTGGGTTGTGCTGATTTGATCACTGCTTTCTACTTTTTATTCTCTTCTCTTTCAACAGCTTTATCGGGTCTATGAACAGCTTTACCAGGTTTACGAACAGCTCTTACCAGGTCTATTAACAGCTATTACAGGTCTATTAACAGCTATTACAGGTCTATAAAACAGATCGAACAGGTCTACCGGTTATATTAACAGCTATAGCGGGTTCAATATCAGCTACACCAGATCTTCTACATTTATAGTGAAATATATGCATCAACTCCTTTTCGATAACGTCCTTTATCCAATAAACTGTCTTTATCGATTACTAGAAAGCCGTAACTGTCCTTCCAACAAACACTACAAATATTGCGAAATTTTTCGAAGGTCATGTCTGTGTTAACATGATCATTATATATATGTCTAAGATTCATATCATCTTGTTTAAATAAAATAAGAAAGTTAGCGTTATCACGGATATATACATAAGTATAAGTATAAGTGCTTCGGTGTATGGGTGTAAGTCTGACAGAGATAGAAACTATCAATATTATTATGTCGCCCCATACAAAAATAATCACGTATGTTATTTTGTTTTCCGCATGCTACATCATCGAAAATAAAAACAGAATTCTGTTTGGCTTCATCTGGCGGTATAATTTCGCAATTATTAGAAAACGTGAAGTAACCCAGACCAGTAATAGGACTTATCAACTGCTCCAGATACTGATATTTAGGCTGATGCAGTGATTTTGAGTAGATGTAGATATTCTCGAACTTGAGTCCATTTGGATGTTCTATAAGATCAATGGTTTTACCGCAGTTAGAAGGTCCCACAAGAATTTCTCTTACATTTTCAGGTATAAGAGAGCTATGTCTTTTGACTTCATTTCCAGATTTTATATCTAGATTTTTGATTGGTAAAGTGTCTTTCTGCTTCACGAACTTCATTATTAGAACTGAAATATTTATTGTATAACACTGAACTTTCATATCAGTCATCAGCTCAGTGTGCTGTTGTAAGGACGTCTAAAAGATTAATCTTAGCAGTTGAATGATTGATTATTCAAAGAATCAAAAACGTTCTCGACAGCGTAAATGTCAAAGAGGAGGCGGGTTGCTCAATACAGCAATTTACCGTTTGAATTTCATTTTCCTGGATATCAATATTGCGTCCCGGGTACTCAATTACAAAAAAGATTAGCAAGGCGTGATCAAGGAATTAATCCTCTTGACGCAGCCTGCAGAAATCACGATATCGCATATTCTCAGTATAAAAATATCGAGGATCGACATATTGCTGATTGTATATTAGCCGGTTAAGCTTGGGAACGAGTGACATCTTCAGACGCATCCCTTGGAGAACGCAGAAACGCCTGGCTTGTAACAAACGCTATGAAAGCAAAAGTAAAGTTTGGAATGGGGGTAAAAAAGAACAAAACTCGCTCTAAGAGGAATAAAAAAACGTTAACACTTCAAGGAGGAGTTCGTGAAACCAGAAATATCTTAAAAGTAAAAAAACCAAATGCCACTAAAAATGTATTTAAAAGAAAAAAGAAGTATGTAAAGTCCCCTCGTATAATTCCTATACCAAAAGTTGGAGGAATTTTACCTCTCATCCTTTTTTTTGCTGGGCTTTCTGCATTGGGTGCTTTAGTGAGTGGCGCATCTGGTGTCGCAAAGGCTGTTAATGCTGCTACAAATGCTAAAGAGCAGTTAAAGGAGAGCAACCGACATAATGAAACGATGGAAGCTATTGCATTAGGAAACAAGGGTAGTGGTTTATATTTGAAGCCCTACAGAAAAGGACTTGGTCTATTCTTAAATCCGCCTTCAAAAAACTTCTAAAACTGCTACCTAATCGAGCATTAAATGAAATCTATTTATATAAATTTGCGAATGATTTACCACATTTTAGAGGTGTTTTTATGCTTGATGCTCTCCCCAGCAAACCTAGAAAATATGAATGTGGAATCGTAAATTTGGATACTACCACCGGTCCTGGAAGTCATTGGGTATCATATTACAAAAGGGGTTCTGAAAAGGAGCACTTTGACAGCTTTGGAAACTTACAACCACCAAAGGAAATTTTAAGCTATTTAGGAAAAAACATTGTTTACAATTATAAGTCCTATCAAAATTATAAATTGCGGTCACTTATGCTTAAAATTTTTATATAATCATTGTAATAATAAGTAGTTATAAGTTTAAGAATATAATTGGCTATTGTAAGTTGGAGTATAAATAAACTCTACATAAAAATAACAGATTCATTTCCCTTTGACCTACTATGTCATTAACACTAACTTTGACTGGGAATTCATCTGTACTTTTAGTTGAGTACTCAACTTTCCTCCACTGGATCTTACATCGGAATACGTTTGTGGACTCATTGATTTACAGACATATAATTCAATACCTAATGTGGACAGTAGAAATAACTTACTTCATGTTGGTGATGATGAAATTAAAATTCCAGAAGGTTCCTATGAAATTCATGATATTGCAGGATTTATCAAAACAGCACTAGCTAAAACGAAAACTAAGCCTATCGTACAAATAACAGCTAATAATAATACCCCGAAAAGCGAAGTAAAAAGTTCTACCCGTGTATTCTAGAATAAAATGAACTCCATTGGATCATTATTAGGATTTAGTAAACGCATTCTAGAACCTAATATTTTATATTAATCTGATTTACCAGTAAATATAATAAAAGTTAATGTAATACGGGTTGAATGTAATATAGTATCAAGCTCCTTCATAAATAATCAGCAGGTCCACACATTACACGAATTCTCTCCTAAAGTGGGTCCGGGGTATAAAATAATCGAGGTTCCTAAGAATGTTATTTACTTGCCTCTGAACATCAGACGGATAAGTTCTCTCTAACACTGAATTTCGTGGCTCAAGACGGTGATCTAATAAATTTTAGAGGAGAAACGATTACAGTGAGGTTGCATTTGAAGCCGCAACATGCTAATATATAATATTAACACCATTGATAATAAATACAAGTACGAAAGTGTTAAGTCTTCTAGTCGGCTTGAAGCCATACAGCAGTCAGGAATAAAAGTAACAGGTGCTAACGAGCAATTCTTAAAAACTCTTAGTCTTAAATTAAAAAAAAAATGAATGAAATACTCGATATTACTCAAAGTGCTAGGCTATGATAATGGTATTACAAAAATTTAGTATCACAGCTACTCTCCGTTTTTCGCATCATATAAGAATAGCGATGAAGTTCGAATATCAGTACAACATCAGGATTTGTGTGTCTTAGCAAGTGAAGGCTTCTTATATATAGAAGGCGCGCTAACAAAATCAGATGAGCTTGCATCAACAACGACAAAATTAACTAATAACGCCATATCTTTTTATTTGACGAAATTCGCTATGAATTAAATGGCGTAGAAATTGATCGCACGAGAAATCTGGGATTTGCTACAACAATAAAAAATTTCATATCTTTAAATCAAAATGAAAGCAATGTGTTACTAAATGCGTCCTGGTTTCCAGAAAATTCAATATCACCTGCAAGAGGATTTTTCAATTTTTGTATTCCTTTAAAGTTATTGCTCGGCTTTGCTAAAGACTATAAGAAAATTATTATTAATGCTAAACATGACCTTATATTGATTCGAAGTAGAAGCAATGAAAATGCTTTTATATCATCAGATGATGAAGTTAAAATAGACATTTTCAAACTACAATGGCGAGTACCCCACATACATAAGTGTAGCCGATGAACAAAAACTATCGCTGCTTAAATTAATCGATGCTGGACGACCAATACAAATGAGTTTTCGTAGCTGAGATATATATGAATACCTTATATTACCTATAACTGTTGATCACAGTTGGACAATTAAAACATCAACTCAGTTAGAGAAACCCCGATATGTCATTTTAGCACTACAAACGGATCGAAAAATCCAGAAGAGCAAAAATGCAAGCAAGTTTGATCATTGCGAACTTTAGATGTGAAACTTCATCTAAATTCTGAAACATTTCCATATGAAGACTTAAACATTAAATTTGATCGGAAGAGATATGCTTTATTGTATGATATGTATTTAAAATTCCAACAATCATATTACGGGCGTATCCATCAACCGCTGCTTACTCGAGAAAAGTTTAAGGATAGTGTTCCAATTGCAGTTATCGATTGTTCACGTCAAAACGAGGTGATCAAATCCGGACCCGTCGATATACGTATATAATTAAAAACTCACCGCAAACACAACCGCTTTCTGTTTGCTTTTGCGTTACAGAATAGTCGAATATAATCCATTGACGAGTGAAGTAAGGAAAATAATTTAATATTACAAATGGCTGCAATTGTGGATGTCCAAGGATTTAAAGACCAAAATAATACATTTATAGTTAAAGAATTAGCAATTCTAACCGACTCGTGTGAACATTTTACTTTTCAAGCACCATTCCAATTCGATGATTTAACACCTGAAAAAAGAAAAGAAGTAATTTGGCTACAAAATAATTTACATGGATTTAAATGGATGGATGGTGTCACTCCTTATCATCAGCTGTATAAAATTATTCAACCACTTCTCCAAGGACGAACTATTTATGTGAAGGGATTAGAAAAAATTCAATGGGTGGAGCATTTTCTCGGAACAGATGAAATAATTTTTGATGTAGAAAAAGAATTGCAGTGTCCAAAACTTTCTTGATTACGATTTCAAAATAAAAATGTTTCACGTTGTTTAAACCATAATGGACAATGCGCACTCGAGAATGCACATCTTATAAAAATATATTTAGATTTGAAATATAAAATGTGTACTTTGTAGGAATTTGCTTGTAATAACATTCACTCTATAATAAAACACTTAAAATAATTTTCAAGAATTTTAATTACCACAATATTTTGAAACCTACAGCTTTATTTCATTATACTGTAATGTCCCCATGGAAGTGTATCACTTGAATTTTCTATTAAATAACGTTTATCATCTAAACTACATAATGCAACTTTTTCTTGTCTAATACTATACACATTATGATTACTTGACTGAATACAATTTTGATTTCTGATTATTTGTACATAATTTTTTAAACATTTCAAATAATGGTCAAATTGAATGGAGTTTTTAACTACAATACTTTTTACCCCTTTTGTTTTTTTAATTTCATCTTTTTCATTTACTCTTATGCTATACATTTTAGATCGTAAACCTATAAATTATTTGACCATTAAGTTCATCTTTCATTAGACCAATTTTTTTCTTATTCACTAATGGTATATTACATATATTATTCTCTAAATAATCACTTGTGTCAAACTTAGATATATTTTCTTTAATAAAATTGTATACATCATCACATTTAATTTCATAAATAAGTTAGTCAGTATCGGTGTACAATATCTTTAAAGTGTTTTCTGGGAATTTCTTTTGCATAAAATTATAGTGAAAATCATAAAGATGGATTTTAGATATATCTAATATACTCATACCAATGTATATAGGTTTATTCATAACAATTTCTGTTTTTCTAAGTTCGATTGCAACTAAATTTTCATCGAATATAGCTCGACTATGAAAATAAGTTGCAGCTATCAATGCTTTTGCACCATAGAGAGATTGTTTTAGACTCCTATAATGAAGAATATATTTATTTTTATTATAAAGAGTTATTAAAAGCTTTGTTTGTTTAGACTGAGGTGATGATTGTTGGTCAGAACAAAACGGTAAATCTTTATGTCTATCATGTATTTCTTTAGGATACTCGAGATCAACTTCCAAAATATAACTCACTGGGGAATTATCAGGTATTGTGTTAATGTCAATATTCTTATTAATCCATTTAAAACCATCTTTGGGTAAATATTGGGACATTGCCCATCCATATAGGTTGTTTATATCGAAGTACATATTATATATTGATTGTTTCATCGAATTATAGTTTGACATATATTTATTGTTTGCTTTACTATAGCGATTTGAGCATTGACTTATACCTCCTCGTATACCATGCTCAATAAACATTACCATATCAATGTCTGTCGTCAACTCTAATTGCACCTTTGTATGCTTTAGCATAGCATCCCATGCTAAACCTGGTGTAGTATAGTAATGTGCAGGATCTAAGCCATAAATATTCATACAGGCACTCCTGAAATTTTCAAAGACATCTGCTAAAAGCAAAATATCTGTTTTCAGATATATATCCGAATATTCACCCAAAGTATTTATATTTAAATTCCTCCATACAGCTTGAGCATGAATATAATCTTCTTCAGAAATGTTTGAATCATTCAATTTGTTATAAAAAGCTTCTTTTGGTGGTAAAGCAGTTTCTACTAATTTTTCCCATTCATTAATGTAGTCATAGGTAAACACTCCCTTCCGAATTAATAATTTAAACTGTGAAAAGTCTATATTATTCCACACACTTTTAGTAATATTCATTCGATCCATTGGTAAAAATGATGATAGTTTATCTAATGATAATGCCATAAATCGAAAAGAGTCAATAAAACGAAGTTCAATATCACTTCCCAGAATACTTTTGGTAAATGATATATATCGTTCTTTGTTCAGTGGGAGTAAACTTATACCACCCTTAAACGCTTTCGCTAAATGTTTTATAACAAAATGTGAATCATATCCGGTTTAATTATGAAAAACTATAGGTATAGTTTTTGCATCTTTGTAGTTTAGATTACATTGAACATGAGCTAGACCTCGATATCGTCCTGTTAAATGACAGTAATGTTTCACACATTTATCATTTTCTCCAAAAGGCTTTTCACATATGTGACAACATCTCTGTGATTGTGCAACTATATCAGTTAAAATTATTGGTTCAATATTTTGAAATATTTTGCTAACATTTCCAGCAATTGTCTTTAACTCATTTGTAAACCAACTTTGACAATCTAATCCCCTATAACTTCGAAAATAATCAAATCGTTATTATACGAACATTTAAAATAATAGCCAACACTATATGCTATATGTTCTTGAAATTTTATGGATTTAGTATGTATTCCGCTCTCAGAATTTAAAGGTTTAAGGAAACTTTCAAAACCTGCGTAAATTATGAATGGAACCATTTCTTTAAAATTATAGTTCTTAAACATTAACCACTTATTTTCATTATTTGGTAATATAATTTTACACTGAATACGTTTTTCACACTCTTTTTCATGTTTCTTTAACTTATTTTTCGTATAAAAGTATTGCAAACATCTTTCACAAATGTACTTAGTACATTTGCTCTTGGATAGTTGACTTGAAACCAAATGCGAAAGATTTTTTATCCAGCAGAAATGATAACTTATTTGAAAATCTTCATCATCATCACTGTTATCATCATCATAATTTTCATCACTTTCGTTTTTGTAGGAATCCTGTATCATTAACAGATTTACATGTAAATTTAATTTCTTTTTGGTTAGTTTCAAAGGTACTACTGAAAATTATTTATTATTTTTCTTTAAACCAAAAACATTTATAGATATATTATTGATGTACTCAAAATGGTTGATCTGCTTAACTTTCATGGGAAAAGTAATGCCTTCCAACTTTAATACTGTTGTATAGTGTGGATAACTTGAAATACGATTTGAATTTCTCTTCTTAGGATAAAGAGCAGATACAACTGCCCAAGCAAAACATGCATTATCACTATTTTTTACATTAATACAAGCAAATCTTCTTTTAATTGAAAGCGGTAGATCAATGAAAGAAGATCCTCCAAATGCTTCAAATTTGTTTATATTTATAGTAAGATTTACTATTGAAACTAATGACCAACAACTATCCCTTTCTTGAAATTCATCTAACTGTTTTAAATTGATGTCTGAATATTTTTGATATACCACTCTCTCACATTTGAATCTTTTTCAATATTATTGTTAGCAGTGGATATATATTTGTATTCACTAATGATTTGATCACCTTTTCTTACTACAAATTCACCACAGAATATCGCATTCACTTTTAAACAAATATGTTTTTTCACTATCTTTTTAACATGAATATGAATGTGTAAAACCTGTTAAAACCTAGAGCAACTTCTGATTTTCAACAGTTCTCACACAATTTTCTCATAAACCAATAAAAAGAGAAACCTTTAAGAGAAAATAATAACATCAATAAAGTATTTAAAGGATTTATTTATTTATTTATTTATAGCAAATTTACACAATAACAAATAATAATTCACAAAATTACTTACATCTACACTTTAATCCTGATGATGATGGTTCACTTCATTAACATTATCCTCTGGGCCCTTTTCGAATACCAAATTTGCTTCACCATTTTTCAGCACGGTATATCTGCCTGACTGAAACAAATCGATATCCTCATCCGTTACTCTCGTATATCTTTCAGGTAGATATAGCTGATAATCTTCCAATTCCAAGACCAAGATTCTCGGACCATATTTTGTCTTCGTTCTTCGGGCCGAGAGTGAGAGAGTTCCACTTGTCGAGACTGTCACCACTTTTAATTTTTTTACTATTCGCGAAAGGCACAACATCGCCTTGTTTTCGTTTTACTAAACGTTCTTTAGAATTCATTATGAATTGCACGACTTCTGAAATTAAACTAAAATCTTTGCGCGATATCAAATATGCCACCAAACCCACACATCCTGCGTTAATTTGAAATTAATCCAATGTGTGAGAAAATAAGAGATATCAAAACTGAAATTGAACTCAAATCGTTACACTATAGTAGGGCAAGAGCTTTATCATTTCAGCGATATCAAAACTTCATACAAACCACATCCTGCGATAACTTGTAATAAAGTCTAAGGGACTGAAAATTAGAGATAGCAAATCTGTTTCTTTCCAAATATTAAAAAACTCACTTCCTTCACTTATTCTCTCGCTAAATCTTATCACGAGCTTTAACATTCCAACGATGTCAAGACTTCATACTAACTACATCCTGCGATAGCTTGAAATAAAGTCTATGGGACTGAAAATTAGATTTTATCACTTACGCTTTAATAATTACCTCAAAATCATATCATTATATATCATTTTAAACAAACTTTTTATAACCTAAAAGTCATTGTAGACCAATTAGGACATGTTAAAACAATTTTAAACACGTTTCAATAGAACCAAATGATGATGTCATACATCACTACAACAATTTTACATACAAAACAAAAATTTTCAAAAATGTGATCCCGGACCCCCTTTGTTTAACTACTGTCAAATTATATTACAATGCACAGAGTATTTGTGTGTGGGCTTCTAATTCCGGGGAATTTATCTATCATAACCTTAGAATAAAGAACTAGAGGAAAGGACATCACTCGGAAAAATCTAAGCATTTTTCTTTATGTAGTAGAGTCTGAGCGATGTGTGCGTTTCGACATGAAAGTAGTAAAATTATGCTTGTATACAGGAGGGGCCAACTCATTTTGATAATATTTTAAATTAGGTGTTTTTAAAATATATTCTTATAACACTTTTAATATAATATAACTTTGCCCGAACATATTTTATTAATTTACTTAATTTTACTATTTAAAAACACTTTGCTTATGCCCCAAATATTTTAGTATTACGGAGACGACTTTGATTTCAAGGCGACATTCGGTCCAATTTGACATTTCAGGCGTCATTCCCCCTTAACCCACTCGCCACTTGGCCTAGAAGCAAAAATGCTTATCACATGTACAGGGTTTTTATTTAAGATAGCCTTTCCTCTCGTTCTATATTCTAAGATCATAACATTGAAATGTCTTTACATCCGCACTAAGGGGAGAGTATTAGTTTTGCGGGTAAGTTTGACTGTTGTTTTCTTTTTGTTTACTTTTGTTATTATCATTGCTTTACTTCTTGTAGGCGGTACTATCACTCTGTCGGGGGTGCGGCAGCTTTGCCCTTGCTGTATTGGGTTAATGCTGCCTTCTGCTGACCTACTTCGGGCCATTTCTGCTTTACGCTTTGAAGGGGCTCTGGGCCACGGCCTTGTACCAGTGACTCCGTACCCTGGAGCCTAATAGCAGTCGTCTGGTTAACTTTCCACGGAGGAAGAAAACAATATTTGTTTTTTAATTATTTTTGTCTTTTACCTTCCGCTCTGTAGAGTTTGTACCTTCTGTCCTCCCCAATTTTTGTCAAAATTATTAAATGAATTAAAGAAATAAAACTTTATTTTTTGTAAGCTCGTCTGTTCTTGTTTTATTTTTTCTGTTTCGTGTTTATTGTTTGTTGTGTGTTCTGGGGCTCAACAGTTGGTATTGTTTTTTAGGTTTCTTTCCGTTGATTTTTAGCCGATCTGCTTGTGGTAGTTTAAAAGCGTTTATAAATTTTTTTTTGGGTTTAATATTGACAAGGCTATTTAAATCTTATATCTAATAGGTTAATATGATGGTATTAATCGTTTTGCCTAGTTTGCGGTATACTGTATTTCCTTTCTTAAAGTGAGTTGTTATTCCGGGTTAAGCCTTGTTTTAGACCAACGGTATCGATCTAGCTCTTGGAAGTGTTTGAGGCCGTTCGTGCCTACTAAACGGAGCTTGGGTTGGTGGTACCTCTTCCATCTGTGTTTCTTCTTTTTTTGGGTTGCGGGTTACGTCGGTTGTCCCATTAAGTGAGCGCTGGAAGTGTGCCACTAGACCCAATAGTATGACCCCTGTTATGGATATTGAAGTGGCTGTAAGTACATGTGGAGTTTTGACTCCAGAGTCAAAGTGGACTTTTTGCACTTTGACTCGAATTTCTTCCAGTGACTAACTACTTTCTTGCAAGAGTCTATTAGTGTGCTCTCCTAAGAGTAATTTGGGTAGTTTATTTTTGCTTGTGTCTTTCTGGGTGATTCGTGTCATATAATCAGACAGTTCCCTTTTTGTTCCATTTGTCTTGGGGTTGGGAAAGAGTTAGGCTATGCTTTCTTTCTGCCTTGTAGTATAGGGAATGCGACCCTATCTGTAATTGATAAGGGTTGTTTACTGTTAGTATTCCTTGTCCTGAGAGGCGATGATTTAATAGTTGGTGGGTGCATGTTATATGTACCACCGTGGCTTCCAATAACGAAAATAGCCTGTTTAACTTGATGAGCGTGCGTTGTGGAGGTATTTGGACACATATCCTGCACCGTGGATTTTCTTCTAGTGGATTGGACAGAAGTTTAATTACGCACTCTTTATGATTTATGGACAATATCTAAGAGTGAATTTGGGGGAGATTAAGAGAGGATGAATTTGATTGTTTCTACTGGACACTATTATGTCCAGTAGGGCTTGTTGCCCAAATTATATCTCTACCATTTGTAACAGTAGACTTTGGATGATTTCTTGCCGTATTTGTCGGGCAACGCGTGTACACGTTTTTTCTGTAGTTCACAAAGATTTGTACTTACACAGCTATTCTCGCACAGCTAGTTGATTTCCCAATTCGGCAAGATCCAATTTCGTGATGATGCTCCAGGTACTGTGATACACCAGTAGTGTTCCCAGTTCCTCGAATAATACTCCAGTATTATTGAGGGGCGTTACTGTGAATGGTTCCTAATCGCTTTTTCCCAAGTGACACGAGGCTAGGAGTGGGATGATAATAGGTAACATTTTGACCTAGCGAAGAAGAAAGGATAGGCTATTAGCGCTTTGACTTCCAATTTGTCTTACTTAAATTTTATTTACTGTTAAGCGTAAATTCCCCACTTGTTTGAATGCTTATTCTACAATTCCTAATTTTTTATTTTTTTATTTAAGACCTTTGAAGTTTATACCTTAGCAAATGGTAATAACTTTCGTGATTATACACGGTTTCTGGGTCTCGTTTTAAATTTGATGAGATATCCGCTGTCAAGCCGTAACGTCAAGGCAATTCATGGGAGTTAATTTCGTCCCTTCGTGTACACTATTATTGTACACGAATGCAGCGGTTCTTAAAAATTGATTCCATGATTTAGGATTTTCGTCCACAATCGTGCGGAGATATTCAATCAACGTCAAATGCCGATGTGCACGTTCTAGTGCGCCATCGGATTGGGAAAGATAACCTGAAGTCTGTAGCTTTTTCACCTTAAGCAGTTTGCAAACCTTTTTGAACAGGTCACTCAGGAAATTGCTTCCCTGATCGGTGACTATTCGTTTAGGGATGCGGTAGCGTGTAGCTGTTTCTCCGTCCGGAATGGCAGTCTTGGTTTCTTCGAAAGGACCAACTATATCGAGATAAGCCTTATAGAATGGCTGCTCTGCTATGTCCGTAATAACGCATACGAAATTGAGGAGATGCTTTCATAGTTTGGCACTTGGGGCATCGTTTAACGTATTATTTAATGTCTCTGAGCATATACCTCCACCAGTACTTTCTTTGGATCCGTTTGTAAGTTTTAATTATGCCCTGGTGACCACCAAAAGGAGAATCGTGATAATCTTTTAAGATTGTTTTGATTTCCTCGGGGCTTGTTATGCCTTCGGGCTTTGGTTTATTTAATTCGTCTGGATCGGTACTTGGTGAGATTATGGGACTTGTATTTGTATTTGCCTTTTCGCTGAACGAGTGATCTTTTGTCTCGGGCTTTCTTTAGTTAATTGAGCGCTTTTCGCTTGAGCCCTAGTCACTGCGTTACATTTTAGGCGACTTTTAGTGTATACAGAGGTGTTTCTGTCTTCGATGTCTGAGTCCATTTGGTGGTGGACTTGAGCCTTTACCGTGAAGGTTTGGCCATTGTTGTCTTCTGTATTTTCCCGTGGAATGCGGCTTAATGCCTCTGCATTCCTGTTGTACTTTCCTGGTTTGTATTCGATATTATAATCAAATTCGGAAAGTTTGTGGTGGAATCTCACCAAGCGGAAAGTAGACTCTTTTATATTAAAGACATATTTGAGAGGTTTGTGGTTTGTATAGACCGTGAATTTTTGCCCCTGAATTTTTGCGAGTGGCCCAGACAATGGCTAGCAACTCTTTCTCGATAGTTGAGTAGTTGCGTTCGGTCTTGTTTAGCGTACGGCTGGCATAGGCTATTGATTGGTCGCTTCCTAATTCTCCTTGGGAGTGGACAGCACCTAGTGCCTCTTTACTGGAGTCCGTTGTTAGGTTAAATTGTTTCGTAAAATCTGGATAAATTAAAAGTGGTAGTAACACCAATGAATCTTTAAAAACACATGGGCTGAAAAGTCCCGGGCCTAACATAGAAAACGGGTTTTTTTTGTTCAAAATTGGCTTTATTCATCTTTATATAATATTCACTGTTGATGGTATTTCTCTTCTCAAGATAGTCGATGAATATTACACCACGCACATCCCAAAATACCGAGGCCATAAACTTTCCAGCCGATTGTTGTGCTTTCGGGCGCTTTGGACGAGGTTCACCAGTTGCTCTCCGATCAGATGACGATCGTTTTGATTCCAGCGTGAAGTGATGGATCCATGTTTCATCCATGTTTACGATGTCAGCTAACTCACGCAACTTCACTCGATCAGTCAAAATGATTTTGTGGATTTTTTTGATGTTTTCTGGTGTTACCGCCTCATTTGGACGTCCACTGCGTTCTGCATCATCGGTGTGTCTACGACCACGTTTGAAGTCAGCAAACCAACGTTTTATTGTTGTTTTCGATGGAGCGGAGTCCTTGTAACACTTTTCAAGCCATTGCTTCGCTTGAACGGTATTTTTTTTCCATCAAGAAGCAGTGTAAAATTAAAACACGAAATTGTTTTTGATCCATTGTTCTCAAAATAACAAACGTAGTGTTACTCTTAGCAAAATAACTCACAAACTTATCATGAAATTTTAACAGCTTTATTTTGAAGGTTAGCACTAACTGAAAAAGCGGTGAATGCAATAAGACTAGCGCCATCTATCTGTTAGGCCCGGGACTTTTCAGCCCATGTGTTAGTTTGGAATGCTTGCTGGCATTTCTCTGTACAAATGAATTAAACGTCCTTCCGGAGTAAATTTGTTATTGGACGAACTATTTTGGAGGAGTCTGGTATAAACTTTCAGTAGCAGTTTTTTTTGCCGGCTCTTACTCATTTATTCAACACAATAATACTTACATCTGTATTTCGAAGTAGCTGGAAATTTTCCAAAGTTATCCAAATTCCCAAAAATTCTAAGCGAAATGTCCCTGAGTATCGGCCTATTTCTATTCTGCCTTTTTTAAATAAATAGAATTAACCCTTCTAACTCAGAAGGCGCACTTCACAGGCAGAGGCCTGGAATCAATTGACCTATTCACCAGAATATAACAAATATTGAGATGAATGAGGCTCCCACAACCCATGCAATAAAATATTAGTAAACAAGAAAAAAGAAAACAAAAAAAAAAAAAAAAGTCTAGAACAATCCCAAACACTACAATCAGGGGTGCAAAGACAACAGAGATCGTTTAAGCAAATCTTTAGTAAGAGCCAGATCAAAAGTAGGACACAAATTCACGGCTCTACACATGCGGTTAATAGGCTCATGCATACCATAGTTAGAGCGAGAATGGATAACATGTAGTAAAGGCAATCTCCTTAAGCTATACGGGGTTTGCCTATAAGTAACCAAACTTGCAAGAGTGAGAGAATCTATATTCAAGTTCAAAAGCTGATGAATAAATACTAGGTCAGCAATTCTACGACGTTCTTCTAACGAGTGCATATTAAGCAATCGGAGGCGATCCTTATAAGGAGGAAGCCTTAATGGATCATTCCACGGGAGGTCCCTTAGTGCGAACCTAACAAAGTTCCGCTGCACCGATTCAATGCGTCTAGAATGAACAGCATAGCAAGGAGACCAAACCTGAGATGCGTACTCAAGAATTGGTCTAACTAAAGAAAAAAATAAGTGAATAAGTGTCTGTCGATCACAAAACTCCCTTGACCACCGCTTAACAAAGCCAAGAACTGAATTACTCCGAGATACTATATGGTTTATGTGCGGAGTAAAATCGAGTTTCTTGTCTAGCATTACACCGAGGTCAGTAACGGACTCCAAACGACGGATATTATTTTCCGCAAAGGTATAATCAAAGCCGAGGTGATTGATGTTCCTAGAAAATGACATAACTTCACATTTATCCAGGTTAAGTTGCAGTCCATTTGTGGCACACCAACTCCTAAAGGTATTCAAATCATCCTGAATGCAGGAAGAATCATAACTGTTTCTAACGCATGAGAAAATCTTCATATCATCTGCATAGATTAAAACTTTGGAGTGCTTAATCAGAGGGACAATGTCGTCAATGGCAAGAATAAACAGCAGCGGCCCCAGATGGCTACCTTGCGGTACACCAGATGAAGCCCTAACGACTCTACATAAAGTATTACGGAAAGAGACACGGTAAGTCCTATTTTTTAAGTAAGAGCAGATCCAGTCGAGCAATAAAGGCGGAAAACCCAACCTTTCAAGCTTAAGCATAATCACGGGGTGAGGGAGCTTATCAAATGCCTTACTAGAGTCGGTGTAGACACAGTCAGTCTGGAGTCCCTGTTGGAAGGCAGAGATAACGTGTGATGTAAATTCCAGAAGGTTGGTTGTTGTCGATCTACCAGGCAGAAAGCCATGTTGATTAGATGAGATTAACCCCTTACACTGCCCAACAAGCTGTGAGTATATAATAGATTCAAACAACTTGGGTATGCAGGAAAGCTTTTATGTCTAAAGTCTGCGAGCGGTTGCTACATTACCATTTAGTCTCATATGTTGACCAAAATTATCTTTTATCAAGTTTTCAGTCCAGATTTCGACCTCAAAATGGCTGCGTTACTGCCCTACTTAAGATATCGGATGATATTCGGGTGTCTATGGATTCTGACATGATAATTGTGCTTACCCTTTTTGATTTCTCCAAGGCCTTTGATAAAGTGGACCACCTGCTGCTGATTGAAAAACTTAAACGATCATATAATTTTTCTAGCTGTGCCTGTAAACTTATTTGGTCTTAATTAAGGGAACGCCAGCAGAAGGTTTATTGCGATGAATCGTACTCAGATTTCCTGCCTGTATCTATTGGTGTTCCGCAGGGATCAATTCTTGGTCCTTTATTGTTTCCAATTTTTATTAATGATACTGCTTCGGTAATAAAAAATTGTAAATTCCATTTATATGGTGATGATTGTCAAATTTATATTTCAAGCCGACGAGAATTAATGGAGGATGCAGTAACTAAGTTAAATGATGATCTTGCATCTATATCCATATGGGCACGTGATAATAAGCTTTTGTTGAATCCTTCTAAATCAGATACAATTGCCTTGTACAGAAATGACCTAGATACTACAGATTTCCCACTGGTAATGTTGGATGATACTTCAATAACATACAGTAAAACTGTTAAAAATCTTGGTATACTATTTAACACAACGCTGACATGCTCTACACATAGAAACGTTGTAGTTTCTAGGGTATATGGGACTTTACGTAAATTATCAATAGCTGCTCCTTTTACCCAGCGTAATACCCGCACGATGTTAGTGAAATCAATTATTGTTCCTTTAATAACATATGGGTGTGAAATATTTTGTCGATTAGACTCCTCATCCCAGCGCAAACTTAATGTGGCTTTCAATTCAGCGGTTCAATACGTTTTCGGTCTGAGTATTATTTAATGATAAATTTTTATTGACCTTGATTTTAATGCTTTGTTTGTTGTACTTCTCTTTTATCTTTTAATAAATAGTAAATGTTATTTGTGAATATTGCTCATAAGCACTGAAAAGTTAGTTTATTAAACCCATATATATATATAAACTATTTTGTAAATTTAGGTTACTTAGTTTATTTAGCCCATAGTAGTTATAGCTTCTATTTTTAATTACTTTCCTACGCATAGGCAAAAGACTATGTCTTAATTGTGTAGAGTTTATTAATAAATAATTTGAATTTGAATTTAGTTGGCAAGACCCAAAAATTATTGGCCTTGCCTGACTGTTCTGGGAACTGGAAAAGTTTATTCGCATGCCATCTTGCTGGGATCTGGAAGTGCTCCTTCACTGGAACACTTGTGGTCTAAGTAAACAACTTTTTTTCTTAGAAACTTAGCACTTCTCTGGCTGCAGTTTTAAGTTGTTTTCTCTCAAACAATCGAAGACTTTACGGAGATTTGAGTTATGGTTCGCTAGATTGTTACCGTAGATGACGATGTCATCTAGGTAAACAAAGCATTCGAGGCCTTGAAGACCTGTTAAAACGAAGTTCACGAGGTGTTGAAACGTTGCTGGAGCTACTTTGAGTCCGAATGGCTTACGTTTGAATTCATAATGCCCATAGTTAGTGCTGAAAGCAGTTTTAGGTCGATCTTTTGGATCGCCGAGCACTTCGTGATAGCCGTTGGCTAAATTGAGGGTCGTGAAGTAACGCGAGTGACCTTATTGATCAAGAATATCCTAGATTATATCTAGGGGATAGGCATCGCCTATCGTTTTTTCGTTAAGTTTTCTAAAGTCAACGACGACGCGCCACCTTTTTTCACCGTCTGGTCCCACCTTTTTGGAGACGACTAGGAAGGGGTGAATTCCAAGGGCTCTTGCTCGGTCGGACTATGTCATTGTCCAACATTTCGCGGAGCTGTTCGTTTATGACGTTGCGCTGTGTTTCTGGCAACCGATACATCTTTTAATTTGAGTGCCTGATCTTTCACCAATGGAATATCATGGATGATGGCGTTTGTGTGCGTGAGCCTATCACCTTTTAAAAAAAAATATATCATCGTACTCGTAGCAAAAGCGCGTTATCGAAGATCTTGTGATTTCGCTTAGTGTTTCATTTAGACTAAGTTCCTCTGCTAGTCTAGCGAGTCTTGGATGATGTCTTTGTTCGTCAGGATCTTCATAGTCCGGGAATATACATTTTACGTGTTGTAGAGTGGCCATCCTGCTTTCGCTTGAGTCTCTGTTATGTTTTAACTTATTTTCCTGACCGCCTTGTTCTTTTAAACTTATCCCTAATGGGCGTAGAAGTGTCTTTGGCTTTCTCGCTTACGTCTTTTTGTTTCTTAGATCTACTTTTGTTTTTCTTAATTACTTTGGGCATGAGCACTGGTGATTTTGATTCAGGATTTTGTGCAGGATTACGAGCTCCTTCAGCGCCGCTGTTTTGCTTCGTTGGTACTGCTCTGGTTTTGTCAGAAGCTTTTGTTAATGGGACGACGGCGTAGTCTTTGGCAGGGACAAGACTGAGGTTTAGACTTGTCTAGACTACTTGAAAGCTGTTGGTGTTGAGGATCCCTATGGCGACTATGTCATTTCCGGAAGAAAGTAAGGTGTTTGCCAGGAAGACTCCATCGCCTGTCTCTTGGAATAGACAGAGCAATTCTTCCGGTAATTTCAAAGGTACTTTGACTACAATCTGTGACCGTGCAGATATGCACACAGATTCAATTAAGATTACCTGATACTGCCTTATTTCGCAGGCCAGATCTTTGGTAGTCAGTTTTATCATATTCTTCTCTTGTGAACGACAACCAGCATTCTCCGATTGAGATGCCTGGAGGACACTTCAGTTCGACAGTTTAACCACGACAGGTTTTGACTGTCCTACACGTGTTTCTTCTTATTGCGCTCTCTGAACAGGGTTCATTCGATGCAAATGTTAGTGGAACATCGAACTCTTCCGGATTGATTTCCGTGCGAGGAAATTTTAAAGTCATGTTGGGGTCCTCAACCTTGCAGATAGGAAGTCATTTCCTAATAGGCCGTCGTTGGAAAGACCAGGGAGGTTTTTTACAACCTGAAACTTGCAGGGAATTTTTGTGTTTAATGTGAAGTTTCCCGGCATTCGCTCCCGTCATGGCCATACTTTTGGCAAATCAAGGGGAGTGTTTTTGCGGGTGAAACACTCTTTGTAAGTCTATCCCCGTTTTTGGCAAAAACTGCACTCGATGTTGAACTTGACGGAGTTTCTTCTAGTTCTTTGTTCGTTATCCTCGTAGTTCTGTCTAGAGGCGAACTACCTCGTGGATGGTAGTGGAAACGTGGTTGTTGCTCCTGATAATTTTGTACACGGGGTGGCGGAACTTGGATCTGTGATGGTTGGCCATAAGCATTGGGAGTTCTGAGTACTGCTCGAACTTGTATACTTGGGTCGACTGGAGGTGAGGTAGATATTCTGGTAGATCTTCACTCCCTATCCAATGCCTTTGATATTAATTCGTCCAACGTACCTTCAGTAATTCTCAACATGTATTGGCACAGGTGTGCGTTGAGGACTCCACTGCGGAGTGCGCTTTTAGCAAAGTCCTCCAGCTGTGTTTTGACAGCTGGGTCTGCTACAGCACCATATTTTGTCTCAGCAGCTTTCTTGCATTTCGTCAGCAACTGCTTCACCCTAGTTGTGAACACAGAGAGAGCCTCACAAGGATTCTGCAGAGTAGTGATGAGTCGGTTAACAAGTTCTTGGTAATTTTTGCGTGGCAGGTAGGCTCGGTTGAGCCTGTTCTACACGTCTCTGAAGGTAGTAGGTAGGTGAGCGGCAAATAATTGGTGTGCATTTTCGCGTAACCTGGTTCTTTGGTCTTCGATAAGACATTGGAGGGTCTGCCTGCAATAACCTAGGAAGATCTGGAGTTCAGTCATAAGATGGGGTCTACATTCTCCTAAGAACAGAGGGACCAGTTGAGCTGTGAGTTTAGCAACTTTTGCGTAGTCGGTTGCCATTGTGAGTTTTGATTCGGGTCGACGGCGGGCGGGTTTAGCTTGAAAAACTGATTTAGGCCTTCTGTGATGCTGATTTCTCTAAGGGAGTTATTTATTGCCTCGAGAAGCTCTTCTTCAATAAAGTGGTGTGTGTGGGGTTCTTCCCCTGGATTTAAATCGTTTGTGCTTTTATTTTTCTAATCAGGAAGTAGTAGGCGGGAAAACCCGTCTAGTTTGGCCTAAAAAAGTGCAGTTTCCTTTTAAAAATTCTCTAGTTCGGTTAACCTTTCTTCACTGAACCTTGTTGCCTAATTTTCGAGAAAGTTAGTATAAAGGGCTGCTAGACGCGCGGATTCTCGCGCTGAGTCATAAAAATCACTGATGATTGGGAACCCTGTCGAGGTCTTGCCTGTGGCCTATTGGAGTCCGAGGGTTCTTCCGTGCTGTTCTCCAGATCCAGGGAAGTTATGAGGAGGTCTGCTGTCGTCGCCTCAGTTGGCGAGTGAGCGGGAGTAAAGTGGGTGTCCTTGGACATATACCACTAATTTTCGGCGTTGCAAGGGGGGATTTTGGCCTACTTACCGTCCCCTTTACAGCTGTACTATAGTTGAGTTGGGGAAAAGGGGCAGCTATTGTCTAAAGGTTTGGTACCCCCCTTCCTCTCGTCTTCTCACACAATGGTCGTCGCAAGGGGGGCTTTTGGCCTTCTTTCCGTTCCCTTGTTTCATCTGGTACAGTTGTGTTGAAGAAAAGGGTTCTTCTGCTTCTAGGTTCACCTTTCTGCTCTGCTACTGACGGGTGTTGATTGTTGATAGGTTGATTGTTGATTGGTGGATAGAGGGTTTTGAAGCTCTTACGTCTTTCGACGCGCTTCCTCTATCCTACCGGCTGCACCAATTTTTGTTATATTCTTTCTGTGCTTGATTTCGAGTGGACCACCACCATGAGCTTCAAATCAAATCAAGCACGCCGATGTATTTAAGTATCTCCAGAAAATTCACTCCTTTAATAAAAACTCAACCCAATCAATTCACAATTTGACAATAGAATTTATTTTACAATAAAGTGTAGTCCTACAATTCCTTAACTATCTCTAAGATTAATTTTTTAACCCCAATAGAAAAATCAATTCACTCGATTGGCTTAATAATCTTGAGAGTAGAATTTTACAATTTATGCACATTAGTACTTAACTGTCCGAACACGATTTATAATCAGACCTCTGATTTTTGGCCCACCGCCGGCGCCTGTTCACACCCAAGATCAAAATTTCGCTTTTTATTTACGGCCAGCAACCCGAATTTTCTCCTCGATGAATCAACCAAAACTCTCCTTTAACTCATCACGCGATCGCGTACCCAGCCAATGCTTCGAAGCTTTTGCTTGTACATGTGTACGTTACATATATGTACGTTAACGGGATTGGCTGGAACCTCACATAAGAACATAGCGTTCTTATCAGGCGTTTTAGCGTGATTTCGCTGACCACCCGCCTTTGTCTTGCTGGCCACCGTGTACTTGTTATTTTTCGTGGGCGAATATTTCGCGCTTCTTTAGCCGTGCCTTCTAGAATACTCTGCAACAAAGTATTCTATGTGGCAAGGAATGCACGCCGTCAGCTGTTTCTTGATTAAGTTTTCTATGGGAAACGTATTTGTTCTCATGACATGAAAGGGATTCGATTGCAGAATGTTGGAGTGTTGATTTTTGATATCAACAAATTGGTATGCAACAATTCCACAATCACTTCCGCTCAGGTAAGTTTCCTGGAATGTCAGAGGCGATTTATGTTTGTTTTGATGGTAGTTCCTCTTACTCGGTGCTGGAAAGGGGCATTAGTAAATTTTTCATTTTAGATTCAGGAAAGGTGCCGGGCTTTTTACATCGCTGGTGAGTGTCAGGAGGATGATTCAACTGGACGACATCTAGGGCATATTGAGGACAATTACGGACTCGGAAGGGTGAGCTTTTTTGTAACAATATGCTTACCGTGAAAATTGCTAATTTCTAAATCACTCCGTAACTTCCAAATTAAAACTACACTATTATACTATTTCAAAAAATTGGTAGTATGGACAATTCAAAGAATATAGTTTGACATAATGGTCAACCATTGTATGTGCTTTAACTTTTCTCAAACAAAAACGTGTTTTTGTGTGGTTGGAAAAACGTTCTTAGGTTAAACATCACAATAGAAAGAATCTGAAAGTACTTCTTCTTATGAAAAATTTAATAGTAAAATCTATAGAAAGTGTTTAAAAGTAAATTATATATGGTGTCTTGTTGTTTAGATATGTTTTCGAAAAATATAAAGATGTGAACATATATGCAAAATTGTCGAGCATTAAGTAACAAAAACTTTTGAATTGTTAACAAATCTTTTTGATGTTTTCAAAAAAAAAAAAAAGACAAATAATAAATGCATCTGCCACGGAAAATGGCCACAAGACCAAAAAAATTACCATCATATTCATTAGTTTCGCTATCATTCTGATGAAGATGAGAATAAACCTTCAGAAGCTTCTGAATCCGAGTCAAAAAGTTTTGATTTTCATTACTTTTGTATTTTTTTTTCATTTTTTTCATTAAATTGTTAATTTTCAATAAACATTTTTTGTTTAATAAATTTATATAGTAAAGAAAAGTTTTCTGTGTGTGATTTTTACATGTTCACACTTTCTTAATCAAAATGTTCGTTCTTTTTAGAACACAAAGTATGTATACATAGAAAAACAACATACACAGCTGACAACAACTAACAAGTATTATATAAAAAAAAATTCATCTTTTGAGAGGTAAATTTTGTTACTTAATGTCCCATTTGACTATATGTACTTTTCATTATACACACGCACACACAAATACTATATAGCTGTCTAATGAAAATCTTGTCTACGTAGTTCAATAGTAGGATGTAAATGCTAAAGCAACTTCTATTTGATATACACAGTTTTTTCGCGATACTTGACACATACTTTTCCAGACAATCAGTGAATTGAAAATATGTACAGATGTAGAGGTACTCAAACAGGAATGCCAAGTGCCGCTGAAACTAAATGTAGAGTAAGGTAGAGTCGCCAAATTTCGTCCCCAAACCTAATTTCGTCCCCTTCAATATCTCCTTTTTTAAAAACCGCCATCTATTATCAGTGACCCGAACCGAAAGCTAGTTACATCAGTCGGCCATTGTGTAGAAGTGAGTGCGCCACGACGTTCGTACAGACAGAAATTCGAAAATCAGAAAAAGGGTTCAAGGTAAGTTTTTCATTTAAATATTCTCTGATTCCATAAAATATTGAGATAACTGACTTATTGATACAATTTTATTGTCAAAGTTAACTATTAATATCTCAGATGTTAATCGATTAAGTAAAATTTTCAGGTTATGCCACGTTTTTTGCTTAAATGGATGCGACAAAATAAATAGAAATTTCCTAGTATCGTCCCCCTACGTGAACCTAATATCGTCCCCGGGACGGTATTAGGATCTATCGTATAGTGAACACAACGGTCATGTCACTTCATTTTGCATGTAACTTGAGAAAGTTTTTTTTTTATTTTTTAGATGCCGAAACGAAAACTATGGGATGCTGCACTATTTGTATGGAGAATTAGAAGTACCTACCTACCTAATTCACGTACTGATTATTGTGATCTCAATATCGTCCCCGGGACGTAATTAGGAGCCCAAAAATATATTTTCATAATTTGAGTATTTTTGTTAAAGCTATTTTGTAACTTTTTCTAACAATGTTAAACCATTTTCGATTATTTTTAAGAATAAAGGAATATTGAACTTAACGTTTGATGTTTCATTTATTACTGTAGTATTTATTTTTATTTTTTTTAGTTTTGGTTTACAAAAAAGGGACGATATTTGGCGACTCTACCTTATAGAGTCAGATGTAAACCCGGCCGTAGGTTCTAAATGGTTTGCGACATTCTTAGATTAAGGAAGACGCGCGATTTAATAGAACATTGATAAAAATATAGTGGATAAGTATTAACGGAATTGGAAATAGATACATTCCGATAGTTCGATTAGCTGACCAAACAGTCGTTCAACATAACTCAACTAGACAAATTCGACTGGCAAGTGATTTGAAGTTCGGAATGACTGAAAGGGATAGAGAATTTAGTGAAAAGTATGTTACCATGCTTCGGAAGCGCTTTACAGAAATCCAACAATTGGCAAGGAAAAAGTATGCAAACTCGCATCTAACGCGCATCAACAATGTACTGTAATATAAATTTTACAATGTCTTGTCTTCGCACAAAGTGTTCAAATTCATTAAAGATAAAAAGTATGTAAAAAGGACTAAAATATAAACCAGCAAGTTACAAATGTTAAAGTAAAACTTTTATTACAACTCATATGTACTGCAATAAAAATATATAATTCAGAGGAGGAGGAATACTTCTGCTGGAGTGTAGTGGATTTGGTAAATGTAACTAAAGGAATCAGTAGACAGTGATGCTTAATAACAATAAAATAATAAATTAATAAATAATATCACACGAATGCAATGGTTTATTTTCCTTAACATTTCAGCACTGATTTTATGTCCTGTTCTACTCTTGTTTAAGACCATTTGCCTGGGCTTGGGCTGCTGCAGCTAGCTCAGCTTCCTTCCGACTTGTCTGAAATTATAGGAATTAAAAATTAAAAATCATCTTCATCATGTTTGTAAATACTAAATTTATGGTCAGTTAAATTTATATAAATTACTTTAATAAATTAAAAAAAACTGTAGTATTGTAACTCATTTAATAAAGTGTTGTTGGGTTATAAACTTAATTAACTTCATGAAAAGCGTTAACTGCTTAAACAACGCCAATCTATCATCCGGATAAAGAAAATTAAATAATAAACAGATTAGTCTTATGCGATAAGTGTGGCGTTATGGAATATGGCAAAATAATTGAATCCTAATAATTTGGAAAAAATTAGCTGTAAGCAAAATATATAAAAATAAGAAATTTAGTTGCCGAATGATTAATATTAAATTCAGATACGAGAAACTAAAGAGGTGACTCTCTCCAGTTCCCGCAACTCCTTGTGGAGGATGGATTGGGAGCAGAACTTCGCCTGAGACAAAGATTTCAAGTGGATCTACAATTTAAAGTGTACTCTGCAACTCTCAATGGCCTTTTCATCGTAACCTGTTGTCAGCAGAAAACAGCCATGGGTTGCCGAGGGTGGAGTTCGAATCGAGAACCTTAGGATAAGCCGACTCCAGAGATGACATACAGCACAAAACCAGATGTATAGCCTCTAGATGCAATTGTACTACATCACCATAATAAATACTAAATAGAAGACATATGTGCTGTTTTACGAATAAAAAACGAAAAGAAGGGCCAAACGTATAATGTAGTGTACATGAAGTGAAGCACGATTTTCTGCAAACTGACAATCGAAGTGCAACGTAATTATCAAAATTTACAAGACATTTGTCAAAGTTTGTATTTTGAAAGATTGTGTAGTTCAGTGCAAGAAAAACATTAAAGACAATTAGTTCAAAAGCCTTGCACTTAAAAACCATTAATATAAATAAAATGAAGTATGTTGTCAATTTGTGTTAAAACAAAAATGCGAAATCGAGCTCTTTGAGTCTTGTTTTATAAAAAACTATGGAACAGCTGGTAGTTAAGTAGCAATGCTACACAAAATGACCTGTGAAGGAAAAGTAATTTTTCTTCGTAGCCGTTCGTTTGTTTTCTTTTAAGGCCCAGTGTTAAGGCCAATTTTAAATTTAAGAGAGAGCTAGAAAATATTAATCTCTTATTAATTGAAAAAATAAGAATACTATTTATTTATTGAAATTTCTATTTTAGATTTCCTCATAAATTTTCTGCAATATGGTTGCACGCAATAGGAAAGCAAGATCTAATGCTCAGAAAAAATATATTAACATGCTCGGGACATTGTAGCAGTCCCCAAAGTGAAACTTGGGAAGCTTCAGACCACGGAGACTTCGTTTAGTAATCAACCTGAAGAGCTTAATATCCAAATGGTTTGATTTTATATTCACAACAATGTGAATATTGAATAAATAATGACTTTTGATTATATTAGATATATTTATTGTATACAGTGCGTTTCATAATTATAGCACACCTACCAACTTCATGCAATTTAAGCGATAATTTTTTGGTTTTGCACATTGGCACAAAACAGCTTGTGCTAGAATAAATTCTCTCTCTTCTGCTCTGAGAAAAAAGAATTTTTTTTTGTTGGATTGTTTCGATCATTCTATAGTACTGTTATAAGAAGCGAGACACTGCAATTTTAGGTCTTCTTTTCGTGTTTCATAATTATAGCACATTTAAAAAAACGAAACAAAATTCAACTTTATTTTTGCAATTGTGATACAAAACAATATTTAATATCTAATTACACTGCCCTAAGCTTTTATCCATTCAAAAATTCTTTTTTTCATTGACTCAGCCATCAATTTGAACAAATTTTGATCCAACGCGTTCCACTCCTTCGAAATTGCAGTTTTAAGGTCAGATATCGAAGTCAGTAAACTCTTTTCCTGAACTTCTTCGCAAAAATGATAAAAGACTGCATTCTAGCACGTTTATGTAGTCGCAGCTTTTCATTTTTGATGAAACAAATTGTATTTCCAACGGACCATCTACGCAAAAAGTTCCCAATATCATTACAGAACCTCCTTCAAAATTTCTTTTCAAAAAATATTGTCGTTTCTTTCTCAAATGATCTTAATGTAAGTAAGAGACATTGTAAAAAAGTATAATATTTTTTTTTATTTTACTTACTTGAGACCAGTCTGTGCACATATTATTGGCAGCAAAATCCAGAAATTGAGAAAGGAATGACAATATTTCTCGAAAAGAAATTTTGAAGGAGGTTCCGTAATGATATTGGGAACTTTTTGCGTAGATGGTCCGTTGGAAATACAATTTGTTTCATCAAAAATGAAAAGCTGCGAATACATAAACGTACTAGAATGCAGTCTTTTATCATTTTTGCAAAGAAGTTCAGGAAAAGAGTTTACTTTCCAGCAGGACAAAGCAATAATACATGTAAGCCACCAAACAAAGACTGGTTAAGGGAAAATAACATCAGGGTGTTGGACTGGCCGACCTGCTCGCCGGACTTTAACCCAATAGAAAATATTTGGTGCATTCTCGTAAGAGTCGTTTATGCCAATAATCGGCCCTACGATTCGATATCTGAGCTTAAAACTGCAATTTCGAATGAGTGGAACGCGTTGGATCAAAATTTGAGTCAATGAAAAAAAGAATTTTTGAATGGATAAAAGCTTAGGGCAGTGTAATTAGATATTAAATATTGTTTTGTAACACAATTGCAAAAATAAAGTTGAATTTTGTTTCGTTTTTTTAAATGTGCTATAATTATGAAACACGAAAAGAAGACCTAAAATTGCAGTGTCTCGCTTCTTATAACAGTACTATAGAATGATCGAAACAATCCAACAAAAAAAAATTCTTTTTTCTCAGAGCAGAAGAGAGAGAATTTATTCTAGCACAAGCTGTTTTGTGCCAATGTGCAAAACCAAAAAATTATCGCTTAAATTGCATGAAGTTGGTAGGTGTGCTATAATTATGAAACGCACTCTAGGAAGTTGATAGTTTTCCGAGCAACCTGAACCAAACGGAGGATAAATTATCAAGAGAAATGTGTATGGAAAGCGTTAGTATACATATGTGTATGTGTAGCGTAGCTTCAAGACTCTAAGTAAGATACCAATAAGGGGACTTCTTTCTCATTAGGTTAGTGCTTTTATATTAAAAGCTAGGTTTGTACTATACTTACTAAAAATGCCTTCTCTTTACCCCATGATAGATTTTAGTGCACTACGCAAAACATTTTCGTAAGTTTTATTTATAAGAAGTTAGCAGGAACACTTTTGATTTAAGTTTATTTTAAGATGTTATGAATTTATTGCTTTAAGATATTTTTATTTCTTTCATTCAGATTATTAACAAAGTAGAAGTCATTGTCAATTTTATTACTTTATTTTATTATTATATGGTTGAATAATTCTCACCCGTATTGCAAATGTTGGGACTTTACATTGTTGTAATGGCGAAGGTCAAGGTACTTTTGTGCAGTTTAGTTCTAATTTAATCAGTCCTTTAAATTCAAAGCAAGCAAGGCCAAAAAAATTGTTGTTTGAATAAATTAATAAAAGAGTTCTTGAAGATAAAAAGATTTTTAAAAGAAACTCTATTGCTGGATATACAAATAATAATTTTTCAATCATTTTACTAACGAGACTATGTTTTCCCTACTCCAATAGCATGTTAAATTTATTTGCGATGCCGGAATTTAAAAAAAACACATTTCATTTAATATAACAAATTAATCACATTTTATTGTAAAAGCTTGCTTCAAACGTAAACCCCGGTGAAGCGGATATTCTTCACCTGGGTTTACGTTTGAAGCAAGCTTTTACAATAAAATAGGCATAAATAGAAAAGCTTAAAACGACAAATAGAAAATGAGAAAAGAAGGATCAGTACGGTTGTGAAACAAAAATTCCACAAAAAGAAAATCGTTATTGGAGAATTAAAAGCAAACAATTTAATTCGACAAGACGAAAGTGATATTTTACAACGAATTGCTGGTCCTAATAAAGATATATTTAAAAGACAACTGATAAAGTTCAGAGGAAACAAAATGAGCAAAGCATACAACTCGCAATTTCATTGGGGCTATATCTAAATTTGTTGTCACCTACAGCTTATGGGTTTTTACCCTATGACTCACGGCAACGCTCTTCTGTGCAAAAGAAGAAAAACTCTCGCTGTGTTACTACGAGACGGGCTTTGATTGACGTAAAAAAGCCGCTTCATTAAGTGTTTTGCAGGGTTCAGTCACATCAATACTAAATCAACCTGAAGCCATAAATTTTTCGAATCCTAATGAGGAAATTACGAAAATAGACAAAAGCAAATCAGGAAAAACGCAAGCAAAAACCCTACGATTCGTGATTGACTCTGACAGGTGACCCTCTTTCTACCTCACTTCTCTCATCAAGGAAAAAACTAGTTTTCATCAATCATGGCGTAAAAACCCTCTCGTGTAATTAAGGACCTACCACATAACAAAACTATAGCAAAGTCATATCAGAAGTCGGATTTGCACCCGGTTTCAGCGAAGAAACAATGAAAGTCTTTGGGTATAATTTTATATATGATGAAATGCATTTAAGGCAACATGTAGATTGGGATGGTGAAGAAACATTTGAGATAGTTATTATATGTAGTAGAGTAGGGGCTATATAAACACTCGTTTTCTTAGCAGTATGCATAAATCGATCTTGGAAAATTCTCTAAGAGACCTCAAAAAACTTTATGAAGATTTATACAGTCCAATATTTCAGAAGTAATTCAAATCTGCAAGTTTAATCAAGATCACATTAAGCTCTTCTTCAGTTCAATAAGAATGGGATTAGGCAGCAACAATAACTCATCAATTAGACAATTTAATTCAACGTACACAAAACTTTTTTTGTGTACGTTTTTAGTGGTCAAATCAGAAAGGGAGCTATCGGAGGTTGCCTTCCATTAGAAAAAATAGATTTGGTAAATATTAAATCTGAAAAACCTGAACAGGAAATAAATATCAATCAATTGAGGTAATGGGTGAAGTCGAAAATAAAACACTTAGGTTAGGTTAGGGTGGCGGCCATCAGCCCTACAGCCGATCAGCCTCACATAGACCTATAAATGGTCCGTTGTGTTACCACATCCGTGGAACCGTGCCTGATTGCCGGGTTTAACTAAAACCAGCCGCAGCTGTTAATAACCTTAGGAGCTGCTTCAGCCCGATGCCGGCTATATCGCCCATGTCACCTAAGAAGTACACGCCCATTGCATTGTGCCTTCTTTTTGCTAGGCCCGGGCATTCGCAGAGTAAGTGCTGAATGCTTTCCACCTCTTCCTCGTCCATACAGCTCCGGCAGAAGTCATTCGTGGGAACCCGCAGACGTTCTGCGTGTCTACCGAAAAGACAGTGGCCAGAATGTTTTTTGTAAGGTCTTCGTGCCCAATTCTCGCCGCCGCACTAGGTCAGTAGTGGCTCAGTCTCCTAGTTCAAAAAACGGGACAAGCTCTCTCTGTACTACCAGAATGTGAGAGGACTAAGGACCAAAACAAATAATTTTTATTTTTCGTCTACTAACTGCGATTTTGATGTGATAGCCTTATCTGAGACGTGGTTGCACCGGGGTATTTCGGACGCGGAACTATTTAATGGCTCTTATCAGGTTTTCCGTAGGGATAGGCATGCTGCCTCGTCCGCACGTGGTGGGGGTGTTCTCATAGCTTGCAGGAGTTTTCTTAATACTGATCATCTAGACACTCCCTCATTTTCTGACCAACTGGAGCTGGAACAAGTTTCAGTGAAAATTTCATTTGATTCGAGAAGCCTCTTCTTGATTTGTTGTTATATACCTCCTGATGCGTTTAATGTCGTTGATAGTAGTGGTCTGAGTCTGTATGATATTCTCATTAAGCATGTTATGACCGATTGGGTTCTAAGGATGAAGTTATTCTTGTGGGGGACTTCAACTTACCCAATGTGCGATGGGTAGCGGATGATTATGACGATAGCTTTCTTCCCCATGACTTGACTTAAGGACAATCGTTATTCCTTGACACCTTGGCTAGCTTGGGGCTTTGCCAAATGAGCAATGTGAGTAACAATATGGGAAGACAGCTTGATTTGGTGTTCTCTACAAACTCCACGCTCACATTTGTTGAACCCAACCTATTTGCCTTGACAAATCTTGACGGGTATCATCCCGCACTGCTTGTTGCTTTTCATTGTCTGTCGGACATGCCTGTCGATGACCTCGATAGCCAATATCGTTTTAACTTTAGAGGGGCCGATTTTGAGGCTTTGAATGATTATCTTGGACTTCCAAACTTGCCTGTCTGGTGACGATATTGACAGTAACGTATCAGGTTTCTTTTGTATGAGGCTTTTGGGAGGTTTGTCCCATTAGTTCGGGTTAGAGGTAATGACTCCGCTCCACCCTGGTTTGACAGAGAACTGAAAACTCTTAGGAATAGGAAGAACAGACTTTGGAAGAGGTATCTTCGTGTTGGCAGTGCTGATTCCCGTCAGGAATTTAGTATTTGCTATGAACATTTAGTATGCCGCTCTCGCTCTCTCTATGATGAGTACCTTCAAAGTTTAAAGAACAGATTATTCTCTGACCCCCGTGCATTTTTCGAATATGTCAACCTAAAGAAAAAGGTCGATAACTATCCATCCACAATGGAGTTCGGGGGGATTTCCAGCAATAATTCTAATATTATTTGTAACTTATTTGCTGAATCTTTTAAGGGTGCAATTGAATCATCTGATTTTAGCCCGGATAGTGGAAACTTCTCGCACATAAATAACCGAATTTCACCTATAGTGTCAGTTCCATCTATCACGGAGGAGATCTTGTTGAAGCATATTAGTGCACTTCCTACTGACTTTTCTGGTGGTCCTGATGGGGTTCCTGCTGCAGTCATAAAGAAATGTTCTTCGGTGTTATTGGGGCCTTTGCTCTTTTTATTCAGGAAGTCTCTCTCGCCATTTCCCAGCACTTTGGAAGATATCCTTTTTAATTCCTATTTTCAAGAGTGGAAATAGCAGAAACATTTCCAACTACAGGCCAATTACTAAGTTGTCCTGTATTCCTAAGCTCTTTGAACTGTTAATTCAATCCCAATTATCCGACGTGTGTAAGGGCTTAATCTCCACCCGGCAGCATGGTTTTCTCCAGGGGAGGTCCACGGTTTCAAACTTGGTTGAGTTTGTTTCCTGCACTGTGGGTGGTTTCACAGATGATTGCCAGACTGGCTGTATTTACACTGATTTTAGTAAGGCCTTTGATAAGCTGTCTCACTCTATCATTGCTTTTAAATTGGCTAAGTTGGGTTTCCCGCCCTCGCTTATTGTTTGGATAAAGTCGTATTTATCTAATAGGACTTATAGGGTACGCTTTCATGGCGCACTCTCTGATGATTTTGTGGCTCATTCTGGTGTTCCCCAGGGCAGTCATCTGGGGCCATTGTTATTCATCATATCTATAGATGATATCTCGTATTTGCTTCAAAGATGTAAAATTCTTATATATGCTGACGATATTAAGATCTTTCTCCCAATCAAATCTGATGCTGATTGTGAGATTTTGCAATCAGAGTTGCACATTTTTTATGGGTGGTGCCGCAACAACAATCTCAAGTTGAACATTGACAAGTGTCAGGTTATGTCCTTCTCGAGGTCTTCCAGCTTCCGAACTTTTCAGTACATGTTTGAAGGCACTGTTATAAAGCGGGTGGAAGGGGTTAGGGACTTGGGAGTGTAACTTGATGTTAAATTGAACTTCATCTCCCATATTAATAATGTCGTTGCTAGGGCAAACTCTATGCTGGGATTTATTCTTCGATGGTCCAAGGAATTTCCAAGGACTCAAATAAGACTCCATCTTTATACGTCCCTGGTTAGACCCCTGCTTGAATATGCTAGTCAGGTTTGGTCTCCGTTTTACGGATCCCACATTAAACGTATCGAGTCCGTCCAGCGTAGATTTGTGCGATCGGCCCTGCGTTGTTTGCCTTGGAATGACCCTCTTATTCTACCACCTTATGAGGAGCGTTTAGGGTTACTGCAGCTTGTTACACTTGAGAGGCGTCGTTGGGTTGCAGATTTGATATTTTTGCATCAGCTTCTGCAGGGAAAGATAGACAGTGTTGTGCTTGCTTCCAAAGTGTTGCCTAGAGAACTTTCCTATTCCCTGCGTAATCGATCAGTTTTTTAGATTCTCACAATAATTACGGCATGTTCGAGCCTATTAATCGCATGTGTAGGTCTGCTAATGATATTGGAGACGTTTTTGATACTAGTGTGGAAAAAGTGACACTTAAAAGGAGTATCTACAGTTTATAATTTAGTCTTTTGCTCGCACTGCTTTTTGTTTTAATTTCTCGTTTTTGTTGTTATGCATGTCGACCCATCTGTATTTTGAATGAAAACAGTGTTATTATTATTATTATAAAAGGCATGTATCGAGTCGTGTATATGTATCCTCTTTTTGACTTGACTGGGATTTACTTTAATGATCTCTGTTGACTATGCACCTCATATTTTTATGTGTGGCGTATTTTATTCGTGTGTTAATTACTAATATTATTTGCATGGGTGTGGGAGCCTCATTCGCCCCCATTTATTGTTATATGGGGCGAATAGATCAAATGATTCTAGGCTTCTGCCTATGAAGTGCGCCTTCTGAGTTAGAAGGATTAATTCTAATTCTTAAAATTCTAATTCAGTAATAACTGCCACAATGTTTCGGAGGTTTATCCGGCTTCCGTTTAGTAGGAACGCGGTTTTTCTCAAATCCCATTCAAGCCACAGCTGCCTTGATAATCTGCATGTGGTTTAGTTACTCCATCTCTGTTTAGCGAGCTGAGTAGCCTTAAGGTCAATTTCTCTCTTTACTGATTCTAGCGGCCAGCCGATCGATCTGTCAATAGCGGAATCATCCAGTTGTGATCCCTTCCTTGCCAGCTCATCAGCTGCCTCATTCCCTTGAACACCACTGTGACCAGGGACCCAGCAGAGAGTTACCTTGTATCTCGCCCCTAACGCCTTGATAGGTAAAAACACTTGAAACGCATTTAGAATTTCTGGAAGAGCGTAGTTATGCTAACAATCCCATAAGAATTTGAGATTATGCAAGTCATGTTGTCGAATACATCGTATTTGTTACATTTCGCATTTTTAGAACTTTGCATTATCCTCAATGTTTATCCGCTCTTCAAAGGGAACGCCCTCACAATTCGCTGATTGCAGAGGATTCCTAAAAATGCTTTCTGACAATATAACAGTTACATGAAATCAAGCGTGAACTCCTTCGAACAATTTCACTATCAAATGGAAATATTAAAAAAAAAATCTTCCTTAAGACTCCAAAATCTGTCTGTTGTTAAAGATTTATTTACCGATCATTTCCAAAGCTGGTCATCACAGCCTCCTAATAAAACTTATTATGGAGAAGCTTCTGCCAACCCAATACTGAATAATAAACCATGATGTCACACACATCAGTCTACGCTGAAAAGGCTGAATGCCGCTGAATACAGCCATTTTTAAGCTTCATCCTCGAATGAAAAACAACCAAATACCCAAACCAAACCTATATGTCTTACTATTTTTAAGTGTGCTCTTTCGACTCCTAGGGTTAAAATTTCGATTCCATGCATTATAAAGTAAATATGACGGTTTTTAAGTAGAAAGGTACCGATAAAATTTAAAAAAAATACTTGTTTCGTGTCAAAAAACTATTTGAGTAAATTCTAAAACATGAACAAAAGTGCATAAAATGTTTGAAGTTCCAGGAAAAATGGTTTTAATAACCTTCATGGTTTGGAATTTACTCAAATAGTTTTTTAAAAACAACCATATTTCTTTTATAATACATCAATTTGGCTAATGAGTGGTTCATATATAGGTTTGGTTTGGATATTTGGCTTTTTTTCATTCGAGAATGAACCTTAAAAATGACTTAAGAATTCTGACTTCTAGGGTGTTAATGAGTTAAGGGACTCAACACAGATAAGATAGTGGAACGTTTATTGTTTAATCGTTTAGCGCTCCCAATCTTAGAAACTTATATAATTGCATTACCTATACTATGCGTTCTATTACAGCTTTGAATGTGTCGTATATTTATTTATTTAAGCTTAATGCAAGCTATAACATAATAATAAAAAATAAATAATACAAGCTATAACATAATACTAATAATACATGCTATAATAAATAAATAATAAGTCATAACAGATAGTGTTAGCTACAATATGAGCTATGATTATGGTAAATGCAAACTGGGAGGAAGAAGAATTAAGAAAGGCGATTAAGATGGGCGGGATAAAGATATAAGGCTTTGTGAAGGGATCATTTACTCAGATGGAAGTCAAAGGAGGGAAGGTCGTTGACTTTTCGTAGCATCCTGGTAATTGGATCGCGTTGACCGTAGTTCGTGCGATGGCGGTCGAGTCGGAAAAGGGGAGTGGACCTAAGGTTGCGAGGATTGGTATAGATGGATAAAAATTGCAGGATTGAAGGGCAGTCTATGGCACCAGCTAATAGCTGATGAATGAAGAGAATGTCGGAAACATCACGACGTTTACTTAGGGGTTGTAAGTCGATCAGTTTCAGACGGTCTTCATAAGGTGGAAGGTTGAATCTGTCTACCCACGGAAGATCACGTAGAGCAAAGCGAATGAACCTACGCTGGACAGATTCAATTCTGTTAATGTGAGTTGTTTGTGTAGGTGACCATACCTGGCTGGCATATTCAAGGAGAGGTCTAACGAAGGAGATATAGGGAGATTTGGAAACATAAGGATTGGAGAACTCTCTAGACCAGCGCTTCACAAACCCTAGCGCGGAGTTACTCTGTCAATTATGCTATCAATATGGGAACGGAAATTGAGTTCGCTATCACAGATTATTCCCTAGGTCACACAAAGAGGTAACGATAGGGACTGGTACATCGGTTAACATGCAGACTCTCGGGGTGATGGTAAGACGCTTGCGGGAATAAGAGATGGACTGGCATTTGGAGACATTGAGCTCAAAGAAGTTTTTCATGCACCATGTGGTGAACGAATCGAGGTCTTTTTGCAAAAGAGGAGAGTCGGTTGTGGAGGAGATATGTTTAATTATGTTCATGTCATCAGCATAAATGGACAGCTCTGAGTGTTTGATGACACAATCAACATCATTAATTGTAAGGATGAAAATTAATGGACCGAAGTGGCTGCCCTGAGGGACGCCGGAACGAGCGACGATATGGTTAGAAATGGATGAGCTGAAAAGAACATTAACCTGACGGTTGTTGAGGTAGGATTGAATCCAGGAGATGAATCGAGGGAGGAAGCCTAAGCGATAAAGTTTGAACAGGATAACGTTATGAGAGATCTTGTCAAAGGCTTTACTAAAATCGGTGGCGATAACAACAGCATCTTTACCGTTTTCCAGGGCACATAGTGTTTTGGAGACGAATTCGATAAGGTTGGTGGTTGTAGATCTGCCTTTGAGGAAGCCATGCTGACAGAGGGAGAAGATAGACTTACAGTGGAAGAACATGGAATCATAGATCAATTTTTCGAATAGTTTAGGTATGGATGATAATTTAGCAATGGGTCTGTAGTTGGATACATCGTTCTTGCTGCCTTTTTTGAAGATGGGAATAATATAAGAGTTTTTCCATAACTGAGGGAAACCCCCTTAAGTGACCGAGAGGCGTAAAAGCAGAGTAAGCGGTTGAACTAGATGCATGGCACACTTTTTCAGAACGATGGCCGGAATGCCATCTGGACCTGGATGAAAGTCGTCCTGAAGCCCGTTAATACTGGCGGCGATTTGTTCGGGGTCAGGGTCGAAAATGTAAACGACGTTTGAGTGCATTTGTCCAAGAATGAAAAGTAGTTAAGGTCAGGTTGTAGGGAATTTTCGCTGAAAGATTTACTGACGAAGTGTGCAAAGAGGATGTCGATAACCTGAGGATCAGACGAAGAGGTATTCTCGAGCTTTAGGGTGGAGGGGTAATCATTGGATTTCTTCTTAGAATTAATAAAGCTATAAAAACGCTTGGGTTCAGATATTAGGCTTGCTTCCATCCTTTGGAGGTACTCATAGTAGAGGGTATCACAACGTTCAGAAAAATTGGTGTAAGCAGACAAGTAGAAAGAATAGTCAGACTCAGTTTGCCAACGTTTATTTCACCTGTTGCGGAGAGAGCGTAATTCTTTGTCGTACCAAATGGGGGAGGAGAAGCAGTTTTTACGAGGGATAGATTTTGTAAGACAAGCGTGTATTTCCGAATAAAACGTCTCTACAGCAACGTCAATTGGAAGATGTTGAGGGATAGTGGCAATGTTGGAGTTGAGGAGCAAGTGATTTAATTTTTCAAAGTCACCTTTACGAAAATTGAAGGAAAGAGAAGACTCGGAGCTTGAAAGGGCGTGAGGGTGTTCGTAGAAGAAAACGAGGAACAGGGGAGGATGGTGGCGATCGAGGGAGGAGAGGAGACGGTTGCTTTCCGCGACAGCCGCGTTAACTGGATGCGCTGGATATACAGAACTCAAAACAGTGGTGGATTGTCGGCTGGGACGGATGTGTTCGAGGGCTTCGGTGTAAGTGGAACAGAGGGGTCACTACAACATAATGCTGAAGTCGATCGTATAACGTGCCCTTCCTGCTGAAATGAGAGTGGAGTTTTTTCACGAAGCATCTAACGACAAAGGTAATAGAACGAATCCAAGTGAGACATTAAAAATTACGGCACTTTGATGATGGTGATCAAAATATCCGAAAACTGTTAGCTTATATCAAGGATGAAGTCGAAGCTTAGGAAATGGCTGAAGCGTCTCATATAACAACAAGACAGTAATACGAAAAGAGGGAACGCATCTAGTGGAAATAAAGCATATACTACAGCTGGATTTATGACGTCGAGCTTTCCCATCAAGAGATGTTTATTCTGCACATCGAGCGAACATTTATCTTCTGAAAGCAATAGTTCACAGCCAGTTAATTATCGTAATCAAATATTGAGAAAAAATGGTTGTTGCTATAGGTGTACGAAAAACAATCATTCGCCAAGTGATTACAGAACCAAAAGATTTTTGAAGACGGCATGTGTTCTAAGGCTTGTTTTGCATTCTGGAAGCCAAATATCATTTATTAGCCAAGCACTGCCTACTCTACATAGTCATAAGGAAAAGTTTAGGGAATTGTACTTTTCGTAGTATATCTTGCAATATATTTAAAGTCTCAAATTGGATTTTACACGATAAAAAGTGTCTCTTTTATACAATTTTCATGTGGTTTAAAGGTAAAACTCTCTTGTGCTCGATTTGTTGAAGTATTGAGCTTAAAATGTGTCAATGACATCGGCGTTTTTCTTTGGTTTTGGTTACGAGAGTGTGCAGATTTATTTGTGTGTAAGAATTGGTTAATTTGTGGTACAACAAAAATGAAATAATGACGAAACGTTTGGTGAAATGGTCGAACTGTCATGTTTGCCGGGCTTGTAACTAGAGTACCTAGGCTGTGAGACAAGACGTGTCTCGTAATTTGCTTCTCCCAATGTTCGGCTCCAACCGATTTAGTATTGTGCCCTTCGGAACAGGTATGAAACCACCTGCATATTTGTGTAATAAGGTGCAGGTGGAATTACAAAGCCAATATGATAAGAGTAAACTAAAGACAGAAGTGATTGAAGTTCCGGAAATCTGTTTGGGCTTTTTGACAATTCCTAACGCAAACAACGTGATGTGCGAAATATTGAATAAGCAGATGCTCGTGGTGATGGAATAACTCCTCTGCTTGGTATAAATTTATTAATAGGTGCAGATAATCATTACTGGTGAAAGGATTTCGTTATCAGAAAGGCTATCTGCAATAAATACTCTGTTTGGTTGGACTTTATTGGGTCCTGCTTCGAATGATGAGGTCTGTACTAACAATTTTACTTATATAGTTGTTCGTTAACATTGATAAGGCTTATATGTCTGGTGTCTAGAAGCGATCGGTATCAAACCAGAAAATCCCAAAAATGAATGTTTCACAAAAGACTTTATAAAGAACTGTGTAGTGTTACATGCTATGAAGTCCAGCTCCCGTGGAAATCAGTATCACTCTTCATGACAACAAGGAAAATGCTAGGGCAAGGTTAAAAATAGTTAACAAGAAAGCTATTACGGGAGCCTTCTAAACTCGAGGAATATGACCAGGTGATTAGAGATTACATCAACGGTGGATTCGCCGAAGTGGTTTCACCTCATCCGCTCGCAATGAACGTATACAGGGTGTTTCAGATCTGACGTGTCAAAATAAGTGCGGTGATAGATCTCAACTAGACAAACAAAAAATTGTATGGCAGGGGGGAGGGTAATCTCAACCGTTTGGGAGTTGCAGGGTGATTCATAAATTTCAGTTTTTCATTTCTATTCTTATCTCTTGATCTACCCAACACAACGACATCAAACAAACGCAGAAAAACAACTATCCTAATGACCTTTCCAAAAATCTCAACACTACTGATCTATTTTCTACCGCTGCACGTACAGTCACTTCCAAAAGTGAAAAAAATAGTTTGCGATTACCTAAAATTCAGCATTTTCCCAAATTGTCGCCGAAATTCATATAATTAGTATACCTCTCTCTTACTTTAATTGAATTGCCCATCTTATTACCTTTAAAAAAAGGTACGACATGGCAAGGTAGACACAGGATTAGAAAAACCGCATCCTGAGAACTCCTTGAGTACCTAATTATTTTAATATAGGTAGGAAATAATTTAAAGAAACAAAATTTTTAAGATAAAAGGTCGAAAATGTTTGTTTTGGGTTAACAGGTTATTAATTATTCCTGCAAAAACATTATAAAAATGTTAGTGTAATTTTAATTTATTGCCGATATTAGCTTGTGTTAGCCAAAATTCACACCTTTGTATCCTGACGTTCTCTTACTCGTACCTGATGAAACTTTTGCTATAAAAAGAAGTCAGTCAGCAAGAATACCTATCATAGTTGAAAATCCAATCAATAAGTATGGGTGTTTTTAAGCTAAAATTATTAAAAAATACTAAAATTTACAATTGAGGAATACGTGGATATTATTTACATTTATGGTGTAGTAGACGGAAAAGAGAGAGCGGCTGTACTGGAATATCAAAGAAGATCCCCTAACCGGCGAGCACCCCAAAGAGGGGTATTTACACGGACTTCCCAAAGGCTAAGAGAAACAGCAAGTGTAACCATCATCACCCAGTCCAAGGACAACTAGAAGAAGATTACTAGAGAAGACTGTAATTTAGCACTTGGCTTCTGGAACGCGACTTTGACAACAGGGCGTTTATGAATTCTGTGGACAGATGAATGTTAATTCACCGGGAATGATATAAGGAACTTCCATAACCTCCGAACACTAACCCACACAGGACACAGGTTACCTTATTATTGCCGAGATTTAGTGTCAATGTTTGGGCTGGTATCATCGGCAACCATTTGGTAGGACCACTCATTTTGCCGCAAGTGCTTAATAGTGAATTTTATGCGGACTTTTTGGATAATACAGTGCCAGATGTAATAGAGGAGAACCCTATGGATAATCTTAGGATAATGTTTCACCAACACGTTGGCGTACCAGTACATATGGCTAACATTGTGAAGGTAATACTAAGTGAACAATTTCCTAACCACTGGATTGAACGGAGCGCACCGATTCCTTGGCTTGCTAGATCTCCAGACCTTACCCCATTGTACTTTTTCTTATAGGGAACAATGAAAGATGAAGTTTATTCAAGCCCAGTTAACAATAGGGAGTATTTAGTTATCCGAAGCGTCGAAAATACGGGAGAGACTGGCTACAATACGCCTTAAACAGGGACTTAGAAGAAGATTGTTAAAATGCATCCAAAGTGGCGCTGGACATTTTCAACGGCTTTTGTAACTTATCAAGATTAATTTTAATTATTTTTAAATTCAATAAAAAGCGTTTTAGAATTAATTTGAGTTTAATTTCTTTAATTTGTTGATTTTTATAATGTTTTCCGATAGGATTTAAACGTATAAATTTCTATATATTTTTTCTACGTGTAGATGTTGCACCTTTTTGGAAAGGTAATAAGTGTACTAATTACATTAATTTCGGAGACAATTTGCACTAATCGGCACATGATTAGGGTGTTATGTCTTTCAACGACAATCTCTGGTCTGGATATAACCAGAACACTGAGTTCTTGAACTTTCGATTAGGATTGTTTGAAAATTCTTCATATTTTTAAATATTCATAATCTCCCTGTAAACAAATCTTCTGTTATAATATTGTTAAAAGATTTGCATCCATGTATATTCACAGCTAGACAAAATTCATTGTATTTATCAATAAAATGTATCACAATCAAAGATATCACAGTTAAAGATCACAGCTAGTTTTGTAAATAGAATAAACATTGTCACCACAGCCAAGAATATTGGAAATGTTAAAAAGTTTGGAGATAATATTGAAGTGAGATTGCTGTACGCAAAAATGTTCAGTAATTCAGAGAAGTTCAGTCAGTGAGTTTGCAAAATAAATTTCTACACAAAGTACAAGTTCTTTTCATTTCCCTCACATAAAACTTTAGTGCCGAGACCCGGGAAAAGTGATTAACATAAAGAATTTTAAATGAAACATTAATACTCTAAATAATTTGGAATAATAGTGTTCAGAAGTATTTCATATTTCAAGTTTTGATTCAATGATGATAACTTCATGATTAAAATGTAAGAAGCTTTGCATATTTATGGTTCTTGAAAGATTTTAGTAAAAATATATTTGTCAAATTTTAATTGGACTTAATTTATTGAAAATTTTTGGGCACGATTTTTGGAATTAATTTAAAACAAAAAAATAACAATAAATAAATTTTGCAAGAAACACGGTAATGTGAACAATAATTACGGTAAACTTATAATAATAATTAATAATTAATTAATTAATAATAGTTTATTGTCTTAACTCCTAAGTACAACTTAATAGAAAATGTGAGACTATAAACAGCAACATTGGCGTCAAAGCCGTCTGTCGAGGTTAGCTTAAATAATGTTCTCAATCATAAATTCAATAAGTAATACAGAAAAAATAAAATAAAATAAAACTCATAAAATTTAACTTAATAAATTAATTTGACTATAGTAAATAATTCGAAATACCTATATAGTTTCAAAAGTAATTCCCGTAATCAAAAACAACAATAAGAAAAAGATGGAGAAAAGTAAAAGAGCAGACAATGTTATTCATTAAATTCATCCACAAGAAAACTTCCAAGCTTTCTGAGCAAATTCGAATAGGTCGTCGTAGTTATTTTTTCCATTCAGTATGTCTATTACTTCAGCTTCTGAAAGTATCCTTCTAAAATCAATAATCGATACTCAGACAGGATAGGACAAGTGCCGAGAAAGTGCAACAAATTTCCTCTTCTGAAAGCTGTATTGTACCAATACAGTTCTTTTTCTACCATAATCCAAGCTAGTTTATGGGGTAATCTCTCTCCATCGTAACCACAAAGTATTTTGTGCATATAGGTGAAGTGACAGTTAAGAGTGTAAATATACAGATCAGACAGACCTGTCTGTAAAGTGAGAGCAAATTTAGGTGTCTGATCCGGCAGGTAAAAAAGCTTTTTAAGAAAGAAACGTTGTAATCTTTCAACGTGTTCATGCTGAGTAAAACCCAAAACCTGTACTCCGTAGCAGAGAACAGACATGCTCACCGCATTAAATATTTTGAATTTCCCCGCATGTTCTATATTTTTGTTTTTGACGAAATGCCACCTCTTTGAAAAATCATTATCTTTGATTTATTGAAATTGACTTTAAGACTCCACAGCTTGGAGTATTCTTCAGGGTGATTGATTATTCGCTGAAGTTTAGCCGGACAATCAGATAACAGGACAATATCATCCGCGTAAAGGAGGGCCTTAATTTCTAAATCATATATCATCATACCTATCTCCAGGTAATCCTCGAGGTCATTTAGAAATAAGGCAAAAAGCATAGGGCTCAAAATACATCCTTGTTTAACCCCGCTATTGGTCGCAAAGCTATCGGATAAATTCGTGCCATCCCACACCTGCGCCGTAGTGTTTTTATAAAGTTCTTGCAGAACCTTTACCATTTTGCTTGACACACCACAATTGAATAATTTAAAGAAAAGTGCACTACGATTAACGGTGTCAAATACAGCCTTGAAATCGACAAAAAATGCGTAAATTTTCTTTTTGTTTAAGGAATGACCAAGTTTAATTAAACTTGTCAAATTGAAGATGTCATCTACCGTTGAGTACCAAGCACGAAAGCCCGCCTGACTCTCGGAGAGATTTTTATACTCCTTTTCCCATACCGTTAGTCTATTATACAAGATAGCCGCAAAAATTTTGGTAATTGTGTCCATAAAGAACAAGCCACGGTAATTTTCCACTTGCTCAATATCACCTCGGAAGAAAGTTCATGTCTTCGAATGCAATTATATGAATTCAGCATTTTATTACGGAAACTTTCAGATGCGTTCATGTAAAATTCATAAGGCGCCCTGTCAGGTCCAGGTGCCTTATTGTCCTTTAAACCAACTAAGACCTTTTCAAGTTCATGCATCTGGATTGGTTCATCTAATATGGAACATTTGAGATCAGGAGCGGCATATACTATTTCCGCATTATTTATGTTAGGACATAATAATACCTTAAAGTGTTTTTCATGGGTTATATCAATGGTTGTACCAATCACATATTTTTTCCCACTCAATTCTTTTGAAATATTCCACCTGGTCCTAGCATCACCAACAGAATTCAGTTTGCAGACTACATTATCGAGATAAGACCTCTTTTTATTTTTGCAACGATTCTTAAACGCTTTGTTATAATTCAAGTATGTGGTGCGGGCAAGTGTACATTCAGTCCTTCGAAAGATTCTTAACCATTTAAAAGAGACCCTACGAGCTCGAAGACATTCGCCGTCAAACCACGTTTGCCTATAAGTAATTCTGGTATCGTCTCTTTGCTTTGCAGATTGTTATATAATGTCAACCAAGCTATGAATTTCATAATCTGTATCTTCTGAACACAGTTAAATCGTTGACTCTTTGACTATATATTTCTTTATCTTGGATGTTCCAGCTTGAACTCGGCAATAGTGAAATAGATGGAGTGATTTCGTTAGGGGCACGTTATTTTTTAATATGAGACAGAGCGGAAAGTGATCAGAAAATGTTTCATCTTTTACTTGAAGGCTTTTAACATGAGCGACCAAATCATAAGACAAAGCTATTATATCGTTGACTGAGGGCCCCATTACCGCCAACATATGTAAAGTTTCCTCTTAAATCACCCATAGTGCGCCCATTTAAAATATGAAGGTTATACTGATCACAAAAATCAAGAAACTTTCTTCCCTTAGAGCTTATAACTAAATCTCTTGAACACTTGAAACTTTTTACACTCGGTCCATGGTCCAATTCATCAGGCAACGTTTGCTCTTCCCCAATTCTTACATTAAAGTCACCTAGAGCAATCAAGTTCACCATATTCAAGTTACCAGCAACACTTACATAGGAGTTAAAATCCCACCTAGAACAATTTACATACGCTGGAAGAAGGAATGTGCTTCTTTAATGTATCATTAGTATGCAGAAACGATTATTTACACATACATATTTCCATAATCCAGTCTTGGTAGGTACCTTTTTTATACCTAAAAGTATACCCCCGCTAGCTCTACCAAATTGTGAGGATCTAGTTGCACTCTCCCAGCACAGGTCATATCCACCAAAATACTGAGCACATCTATCATAATTCTTTTCCATAATGTGGGTCTCAAAAAGGCAAAATATATCATAATTCCTAACATACTCAAAAAACCTTGGAAATAAAATTTTGTTGCTTAAACCAGCGATATTATAAGACAAGACTTTAAATTCACTTTCTACTCCAATATCCAAATTATCCCTAACAGTTGTCTTCCTTATATGGCTCGGTTCACTATACTTATCGCTTAAATTACATAATTCAAATACATTTTCATTTCTCATTCCTATCTCTAACTCTCGGCAGACGTCTATTTCCTATTGTGTTTGTACTAAATCACTATATTTACATCCTTCAAGCTTATCCAAAATATTTTTAACTTGTTCTTTTTTGGTATATAAATTCATTACTTTAACCCTATTAGAGTCATTACCATACATTAGTTTGTTGCCATTCAAAAAAAAAATCGGTGACCTTCGATAATTAATTTGTCATCCTGTACGAATACTTTATTGCTTCTCTCTAAGTTAAGCAAGTCTTTCTGTAATTTGAATAGAACACTTCTTTTCTCACGAACAAATTTGAGTAGTCTATGAATATTCATTTTAGTGCCCTTCAGTTTTTTTCAATACTCCAATGGCAGAAAATGCAATTAAAAACAATTTTTATGTGGATGACCTAATGGCGGGAGTTCAAACAGTGGAAAAGGCACTGCAGCTTCAAACGGAATTGACGAGCTTGTTGCAATTAAGAGGTTTCCATTTGCGAAAATGGGCATCTAGTTCTCAACATGTGCTGGACATGCTGCCCTCAGACCACTGTGGAATGACTTCTCTACGCATAGACAAACATCCAGAAACTTTAAAGATCCTAGGGTTGAAGTGGATCCCTTCTGAAGATCTGCAACAAGGTCACCTGCGACAAAAAGAAGTATTCTGTCAGATACCAGTCGAATCTTTGATGCATTGGGCTTACTTGCACCTATCACAATAGTGTTCAAAATCGTTCTGCAGGGGCTGTGGCTCAATAATTATAGCTAGGATGAACCTTTAGCTGAACATTTACTAGCACACTGGTATGAACTTCGGAAGAATCTTCACCAAATACAAGACATTCGTGTTCCACGTTGGTTATCAACCGAAGGTGAACATTTGGAATTGCATGAATTCTCAGACGCGTCAGAGTCAGCATACGCTGCAGTCGTATGCGCACGATGCAGTTCTAGTAACAATAACAACAGGGTAACATTAATCGCCGCGAAAACCAGAGTAGCTCCTATTAAATCGGTATGCATCCCAAGATTGGAACTGTGTGGAGCTTTAACACAACTTATCCAAGCAATGAAGCTAGCTTTGCAATTGCCAAATCTACAATGATACGCATGGACAGATTCAGAGGTAGTTTTAGCATGGCTGTCATCACCTCCTCGGAAATGGAAATGCTACGTCGGGAATAGGACTTCGGAAATTTTAAAAATTTTGCCGAGAGCTGCTTGAAATCATGTGGCCTCTGAGGATAATCCGGCTGACATAGCATCAAGGGGAGTGTCACCGTCAAACTTACTTTCTTCAAATCTCTGATGGAAAGGCCCCAACTGGCTACGAAATGACGCAGTACGCAGATCAACAACATAGTTACCAGAACAATGCCCGAGGTAGCAAATGTGGAAAGAAGAGAGACATTCGTTGATGTATATCACAACAGGGTAACAAATGATACCCTAGTTGAGCTGTTTAAGAAAATATCTACACTTAGGTTAATCATACGTATTATTGCTAGATGTTTTCGGTTTCATGAGAACCATTTTTGGACACCTACGGACTTCTACGAGTAGGTGGTCGTCTTGAAAATGCAACGTGCTCATATCATGTCATGCATCCTATCATCTTACCAAAATCTCACATATTTTCCAAATTGTTGATCGCTCATACTCATGAGAAACATTTTCAAATCGGTACACCACTTCTCATCAGTATCTTGAGGCAAAGATACTGGATCATCTCATGCAGGACAGCAGTAAAAAGTGATCTCAGTCAATGTGTTACGTGTGCAAGATACAGAGCAGCAACGTCTCAACAGCTGATGGCGAACCTGCCTCATCACCGAGTTTCATTTACGAGAGCATTTGAAAATGTTGGCGTTGATTATGCTGGACCAATTCAATTACTGTTACAAAGGGACGTGGAGCAAGATCAACTGAAAGATACATTTCTGTCTTCGTGTGCTTTATCACGAAAGCGCTACACCTTGAAGTGGCAAGTGATCTATCATCAGAAGCGTTTATGGCATGCTTAAAGCGCTTCATGGCAAGAAAGGGCATTCCGATAAACATAGTGATAACGCAAGGAATTTTGTAGGGGCCAAATGAAAGCTTGGCGAAATTTACAACTTAGTTACTTCATTAAATCATAATGTCTTAATTGCAGATTTGCTTGCAAAGAGCAATGTAACTTGGCATTTTAATCCGCCTTTGGCTTCGCACTTCAGCGGTATCTGGGAAGCCGGATTAATTTATTCATATGGAATTAACCCTTCTAACTCTGAAGGCGCACTTCATAAGCAGAAGCCTGGAATAAATTGACCTATTTAACAGAATATAACAAATATTGAGGTGAATGAGGCTCCCACACCAACATGTAAAAAAAAATATTAGTAAACAAAAAAAAACTAAAACACGCCCAAAAACTACAATCAGGGGTGTACAGACAACAAAGATCTTTTAAACAAATCCATAGTAAGAGTCAGGTCAAAAATAGGACATATATTCACGGCTCTACACATGCGATTTATAGCCTCATGCATTACATAGTTAGACCGAGAATGAACAACATGTAGTAAAGGCAATCTCTTTAAGCTATAGGGGGTATTCTTATAAGAAACTAAACCTACGAGAGTGCAAGAATCTATGTTCAAGTTCAAAAGCTGGTGAATAAAGACTAGGTCAGCAACTCTACGTCATTCCTCCAACGAGTGGATATTTTCTTGCAAAGAGCAATGTAACTTGGCATTTTAATCCACCTTTGGCTTCGCACTTCGGCGGTATCTGGGAGGCCTGAGTAATTTTTTCATATAGAATTAACACTTCAAACTCAGAAGGCGCACTTCACAGGCAGAAGCCTGGAATAAATTGACCTTTTCACCAGAATATAACATATATTGAGGTGAATGAGGCGATGCGCATAAGGAGGAAGCCTGAGTGGATCGCTCCACGGGAGGTCCCTTAGTGCGAACCTAACAAAGTTCCGCTGCACCGTTTCAATGCGTCTAGAATGAACAGCATAGCAGGGAGACCAAACCTGAGATGCATTCTCGAGAATTGGTCTAACTAAAGAAAAAAATAAGTGAATTAGGGTCTGTCGATCAGAAAACTCCATTAACCACCGCATAACAAAACCCAGATCTGAATTACTCCTAGACACAATATAGTTTATGTGCAGAGTGAAATCGAGTTTTTTGTCTAGCTATACACCAAGGTCGGCAACGGACTCCACACAGTTTCCGCAAAGGTATAATCAAAGACGAGCTGATTGATGTTCCTAGAAAATGACATAACTTCACATTTATACAGGTTAAGTTGCAGTCCATTTGAGGTACACCAACCACTGAAGATATTCAAATCATCCTGAATTCAGAAAGAATCATTACTGTTCCTAACACATGAGAAAATCTTCATATCGTCTGCGTAGATTAAGACTTTGGAGTGCTTAATCAGAGGGACGGTATGACCTATCTTTTAAATAAGATCGGATCCAGTCGAGCAATAGAGGCGAAAACCAAAGTTTTTCAAGTTTAAACATAATAACAGAGTGAGGGAGTTTATCAAATGCCTTGCTAAAGTCGGTGTATGTAAACACAGTCGGTCTGGAGACCTCGCGGGTAGGCAGAGATTATGTGCGATGTAAATTCAAGCAGGTTAGTTGTCGTCGATCTACCAGGCAGAAAGCCATGTTGATTAGATGAGATTAGCCCCTTACACTGCCCAACAAGCTGTGAATATATAATAGATTCGAACAACCTGGGTATGCAAGTAAAAGCTGCTATTCTCGTTATCTTGGATGAGATCCGACTCTGTGTTTAGGATAATCAACGAGTCCAGCAGTTCCTGCCTCAGTCGGGAGCGAAGCCTCGTCTTTATGCTCTTCAGCGCGGAAAATCGTCTTTCGCAAGTAACTTGCGTAAACGAGATTGTGAGAATTACACAATAACCGATGTATAAGTTGGAGTACGTACTGATGTGCATGTATAGTGGGACAAAAGTTTAAATGCACATGATGTGCAACTTCGGCAGGCTTCCGAACCTTTTCGAGATTAAAAAACAGCAGTCTTTACGCTTCATCTTCTTTCTCTCTCTGAGAATCTGAATCATTTGCGTATTTCTGCGTAGATGGAACGTGTTCTTTCCAAATAGTTTTAAAAAGTCATTAAAACTTTTTGAAAAAGATTCGAGTTTCTTTGAAAGCATTTCTCGATCGACGTTGGCAATTGATGCGATTGAATATAACGTACTATTAGGAATTCCGTTTTTGTCAATTTAGTTGAAGTTTTTCGGATCCAAACAACCGGCATCCTTCATTAAATGCTCGTTTCAGTTGAATTTTTCATCAATTTTTACTAAAGCGTTGTTGATAATGACTTTGTACGTGGTTAAAAGTATCTCTTTGGGTCCGCAGATAGTAGTCCCACTTCGTCCTGGCATAACTCATCGTGCTGTTTCGGTTTCCTAGATGTTCTCCGTAAGGGCAGCGTGTTCTGTATTTCTACATCAATGTCTTCGGCTTGAATTAATTCTTGAACTTGGGATACGAACAAATTTGCAGCACTGAAAACGGCATCAAAAAGATCTAGTTGTTTCCGCAAATTATTTTCCAAACTTTTAATAAGTCCCCAAGCTTTAAGGTAGTCTAGGGTAGGAGTTTGGAAATGTTGGCTTACCGGGGTTGACAAATCGAAGATTTTCTTGAATGTTATGGCTGTGAGAATAGTTTCAAATTTCAGAAAGCAATCCATCAATACTTTTGCTTGAAATGAAACCTTTGGCTCGAACTACGCGCTCGAAGCTATGGTACATAGGATCTTTATCAACGCAACGTATCGAGTTTTCTCAACTTGTCTCTACCAGCTGTCATTTCCGCAATTTTCTCCACCCAAACAGAGTTGCACTTAAAAGATTCGTGAATAAACACACTTGTAGAGTCCAAGAGTCCGAATAAATTCTTTGCATCAGTACATCTTGACGTGGCGCCTGCTAACACCTAATTCCAAACGTGGGCGTAACAATGCGTGAAAATTAAGGCACTTCTTCTTACAGTTTAGCTGCCATATTTCCTGCGCCATCAAAAGAAGCGCTGATAAGGTCTTGCATATTCAAGCCTAACTGAGTTAATTCTGAGGTTACAAGTGCTCGGTAAGCTTCGCCTGTTGATTTCGGCGCCGGCACCATGCTGACCATGTGGGATTCCATTCTTAACACAACGAACGCAAATTGCAGCCTGATTGATAACGCCAACATCCTGACAAGAATCAACATTAAGGCTAAAAGATTTCGCCTCTTGGATTTCTTTGACTATCTCTTGTTTGATTTCACGTGTTTGACTTCGGATATATGGCTCTTCAGAACTGGATCGTACTTCGATAACAGGACAACTAAATTTAAAAAGTTTCCGTGATTCGGGTTCTTTCTGACCCTCATCATTATTAGGTTGTCAGTAATGTAAAATTTAAAGCAAAATTGAAATTTCTCAAAGTCGAAGTTGAATTTCAATTTGCTAGTACTGCAACTACATTTATTACGCATTCGTGAAGTTCATTACATAAGAAAGTATGAAGTCGATGAGCACATTTGAAGTTGCACTTACTGCAGTGCATGTATCCCTGTAGAATACAGACATCCCAATACTCACTCTTTTTTAACCGACTTCCCAAAAACAAAGAGGTTCTAAGTTCGACGCGTATTTTTTATTTTTTATTATTTTTTTTGTATGTCTGACCGGGCATAACTTTGTAACGCGTCGACCGATTTTGATGATTCTTTTTTTGTTGCGTAGAGTATGTTCACCGATTGGTACCAAAAAATTTTTGGTAGGGTGGGGGTGGGGGGTGGGGGTGAAACCTAACGTTGTAACGCGTTGTCCGATTTGGATGGTTCTTTTTTTGTTGTACAGAGTATGATTCCCCATTGCTAATAGGAGAAAAAAAATTTGGAATAGGGTGGGGGTTGGGGGGAAGGGTAGTCTAACTTTGTAACGCGTGGACCGATTTGGATAATTCTTTTTCTGTTGGGTAGAGTATGTTCCGTAATTGATATCACGAGAAAAAAATTTTGGTGGGATGCGGGTGGGGGGGTGGGGGTGGAACCTTACTTTGTAACGCGTGGTCCGATTTCAATGGTTCTTTTTCTGTTGTATAGAGTATGATCCCCCATTGCTAATAGGAGAATAATTTGGTCCTAGTGTGAAAGGTGTGGGTGGGGGGAGGGGTAGTCTAACTTCGTAACGCGTAAACCGATTTGGATAATTCTTTTTCTATTGGGTAGAATATGATCCTTGGTTGATACTACGAGAAAACAATTGTTGGTGGGGTGGGGGGGGGGGTGGAACCTAACTTTGTAACACGTGGACCGATTTGGGTGGTTCGTTTGCTGTTGTATAGAGTGTGATCACCCATTGCTAATAGAAGAATAATTTTGCCCATGGTGAGGGGAGGAGTAGTCTAACTTCGTAACACGTGGACCGATTTGGATAATTCTTTTTCTTTTGGATAGAGTACGCTCCCTTTTTGATACCACGAGAAAAAAATTGTTGGTTTGGTTGGGGTGGGAGAAGGGGGGTGGAACCTAACTTTGTAACGCGTGAATCGATTTGGATGGTTCTTTTGCTGTTGTATAGAGTGTGATCTCCCATTGCTAATAGGAGAATAATTTGGACCTATGGTGGCGGTGGGGGTGGGGGAGGGGTAATAACTTCGTAACGCGTGAACCAATTTCGATAATTCCTTTTCTGTTGGGTAGAGTATGTTCCTTGATTGATACCATGAGAGAAAATTTTAGTGGAATAGGGGTGGGGTAGGGGGTTAAAACTAACTTTTAAGGCGTGGACCGATTTGGATGGTTCTTTCTTCGTTGTATAGAGTAGAGGACACTAAAAAGTGAAAAATAAAATAGTTTTTAAAAAAAAGTTGAACCGACTTCACAAAAAGCGCTAAAAAGCATTAAATAATTTTTAATTTTATATCTATTACGACATTTTGAATTCGGTGCAAATTAAACAAATAAAACAACTACATAACCACAATTGAAAATAATACATAATACCACCTGAACGTTTCAGCTTACGGGATCATAAGAAATGACGATTAAATATTTTTGTTGTAGTTGTTTGGTTTGTTTGATTTGCACCGACTTCAAAATGTCGTAATAGATATAAAATTTAAAATTATTTTATGCTTTTTAGCGCTTTTTGTGAAGTCGGTTCAACTTTTTTTTAAAAACTATTTTATTTAAGTTTTCTGATCTGCTATTGCTTTGAAATAGAATAATTAATAAAATAAGCTCATGGTTAAGGTGAACTTTCTGTTTACATCTGTTTCTGAAGGTGAGATCAACCGAACGTTTTTTTAAGCTATTCATTTGTATGATATATTAATATTTTTCGTGTACGTAGTAAGCCTGGGGCCCGGGTGGCAATCACCACACTTACTCTATGGCCAGTCCGACCCTGGTCTAACTTTATAACACGTAGACTAATTGAGATGATTCTGAATGCATCGAGTATCTCTTTGTATCATGACAAAAATTGCTCCGTAAGGCGTAGGCAGATTTTGATGATTTTAGTTCTGTTGTACAGAATACGTTTCCTCATTTATATATGATAAAAATGTTGTACCTAGAGTGACTATGATGATTCTCTCTCGCTGTATAGAGTACGGTTGCGCCCTAGCGCCATGGTAAGCATTTTGTGTCTAAGGTGACGGTGTGAAAGGGTGACCGTGACTAATTTCGTGAGATTGCACTACCTCTGCTGTTAAAATTGTTTTTTCGAGTCGTATATATGAAGACACTAAAAAGTGAAAAATAAAACAGTTTTTAAAAAATAAAGATAGATATAAAATTCAAAATTATTTTATGCTTTTTGGGAAGTCGGTTATCCCAAAAAGCATAAAATAATTTTGAATTTTATATCTATTACGACATTTTGAAGTCGGTGCAAATTAAACAAACAAAACTACTACAACAAAAGTTTTTAATCCTCCTTCCCTATGATTCTGTGAGCTGAAATGTTGAGGTAGTTTTACATAGTATCTGAATGCCGTGATAGATATAAAATTAAAAATTACTTTATGCTTTTTAGCGCTTTTTGTGAAGTCGGTTCATCTTTTTTTTTAATTATCTTATATAAATCTTTCATAGATTTACCTGTAGGCAAACTTGCTGGAAGAATTGTCACGTATGTATTTCTGCACAATCATGTCAACGAAATGAATGAAAATGAATTAAACGGCGACATGTCATTTTCGTTGATTTTAAGTCTGTAAACGTTTAATTGGTTTTAATTTATTTCATTGCTGTCGGTGTGCTAGCACATAGGCTATTACTTATAATATACTGTGTGGGAAAATAAAACTCTTTGCTCAGATTTTTGTAATATATTTTATTAAGTTAGTTTGCTTTTTAACAGCATGTCAATGTCACAGAATATTTCTTCAGTTTTTTTCGGGCAGAACTCACAGAATGTAGAATAGCTTTAGTTTCCCAAAACCAATGCCATGCGTGACGTAGTTAACTACATATTGACATTATTGATCCAGCACAACCAATAACCACTTTAATTATATGGTCTTTTACATACCATAGCTTAAAGTATGCGTCAGTAAATAAAATCGTTAATGACCGAATTTTCTTTATCCGTTTAATGGTTTAGTCATCATTCATGCGTCATTGATTTTATGTTTAAGAAAATTGTGAAAAAATAATATATAAACGAAGGTATAAAAATAATGCTCTTCGAGGTCGTATAAATTCGAATGACTCGTACTTATGCAGCTCCACTGCCTTCGAAGTAAAACATAAGTCTATGTATAAGTAAAAAAATATACAGTAAATAATTTACAATAATTTAAATCCTCTTAACTTAATTAATTTTCGACCTATTGTATACTGTGTATGTGGGTTGCATTCCAGGATGATATTCTACAACTGTAATCGAACACTTCCTAGTTTGTGTAAGTCTTCTATCCTCGTTCCAAGACTGAAGAAATCCAAAATATATGTTTAAATATTTATTATGTTTACTTTTAGTACATGTTAATCCGATGTGTTAAGTTGACATTTACTCCACGTTTTACTTACACAAATATTAGATGCAAATAATAGCAGTTTTATTGCGAATAATCTACTTTAGTAAGTCACATATACTTTATTTGCTATACATTGTTATTTAATTTTCTAAATTAAGCATTAATTTAAATCAGTCAAATCAACTTAAAGCAACATTCTCGGCCATTACACTTAACCAAACAACATTGTCCACGTAACTAAGATTTATAAATTACGAGGAAGACAACTGACAATGATGTTACTTGGAGTGATTTTTTATAAATATGGGATATAATTGAATAAAGTTTGAATCGGAAATGGCAGCGGTAAGATTTATAAGGTTCAATAAATTATAAACTCATTCATTGTAGGTCCTTTACATAAACGTGATTGCAGTTAATCAACTGAGCAACAATCAATAGGCAACAAAAGGTACTTTCGCGCGGCAAGTCTCAGTTGGTTAACTGAGACGAAACTTTGAGCAACCGTCTCAGTTATTTCAGTTCATGAAATGTCAATTAGCACAGCTGTTAATTAACGAACTTTTCCAATTTGAAATTTAGAAAATAATATTGCTTTCTGTTTGCTAAGGACTCTATTTCGTCCGTTGACGCAAATAGCAGCTACCAAAATATAAATGAATAAACCAGTCTCACTTACTCAGTTGCTCAATATGTGTATGGAATTTCGTTTCGCGAAAGCTCATTTCAGCTGAGACAACTGAGAATTCTCAGTTATCTCACTTGTCTCAGGTCGCGCGAAAGTACCTAAAGCAACGCAAACTTACGCGCATATATATGCATAGCTGTCAAAATCATTCGTAAAATAAAACCCATTAAAAACGTTTCCAAAATGAGTAAGGCTCTTGCTTTTAATTTGATATTAAGTAAGCACCTTCCTAAAAGAAAACGCAGGAGAATTAAACTTTCTAGAAGTAAAAGAAATCGAAAAGTCGTAATATTAAGTTATTTAAAAGGAAATCGAAATATTTGAAAAAATGCGAACAGCGATTAATAGTTTTATTTGATTTTCCATTCAAGAAGCAGATTCTCTAATGAAATAACAGCTGTTTTTTTTTTATTTGTTTCGAGGTCAGGTCTGCACTTTACAATGAACTTACAACATCAGCAACCTAACCCACATATTTATCAAGTTCAAAACAACAGACCTGGTAAATCCTAATTCATACCTCCACCATTGTGGCCATTTCCATAATAATTTTATTTTGTAAATAATGTATAAAATAACTGAAATTTCTTTACACCTAATTTCACAAACTGTCGATTTTATTGTAAACTACCACAATCTAATTTTGACATTCCAATTTAGCAGATACACCAAACTTTCAAAACAAAAGCTTCACTAACCCACATCGGTTTTTTTTATATTACCATCATCTTTACCGTGAACCAGATGAAAAAAACACAGCTTTGTTGTGTTTTTTAATCGACTTCCCAAAAACAAAGAGTTTCTAAGTTCGACGCTTACAACTTTTTTTTTAGATTACATTCCCCGGCTGGTACTATGACTATGGGTTGGGTGTGGGTAGAACTTAACTTTGTAACGGATGGATTGACTCGGATGGTTCTGTTTTTGTTACATAGAGTATGATCCCATTGCTAATAGAAGAAAAAATTTGGCCCTAGGATGGGGGAGGGTATCTAACTCCGTAACGCGTGGAACAATTTTGGCTATTCTTTTACTGTTGAGTAGCGTATATTCCCCCATTGGTACCACGAGAAAAAAATGTTTGATGAAGTAAGGAAGGCGGGTCAACTTTGTAACACGTGGACCGATTTGGATTTTTGTGATGTACAGAGTATGTTCCCCCATTGGGAACACGTCAAAAGTTTATAGGATGGGGTCGAGGTAGTGGAGGAGATGAGCCTAAGACGTCGACTGATTTTGATGATTGTCATTCGGCTGTACACAATATGTTTCCTTATTGGTAAATGATAAAAAATCTTGCATCTAAAGCCACAACGGAAAGAGGATGGAGCAGCTTCCTTACTTCGTAATGCATTCTTTAATTTTGACGATTATCTCTTCCTATATAGAGTACGTTGGCACACTAGAACCATGGTAAGAATTTTCTATCTAATGTGAGGGCTTGGATTAACTTTGGATTGTGTTGCCGGATTTGGATGATTATGTTTCCTTCCTATAGGATTTGGATGATTATGTTTCCTTCCTATAGAGTGCAGTACCTCTGCAAATATTAAAATTGCTTTGTTATACCAGAAGCATTTTTCCAGTAGTGTATCCGAAGACACTAAAAAGTGAAAAAAATAAAAATTTTAACAAATTTTGAACCGACTTCAGCGCTAAAAAACAGAAAATAATATTTAATCTATTACGACATTTTCAAGTCAGTGCAAATTAAACAAACAAAATAACTATCAAACCACAATCGCAAATACTATATAACCTAAACATTTCAACTCACGAGAACATAAAGGAGTAGTTGTTCTGTTTTTTTGTTGTTGCTGTTCAAAATGTTGTAATAGATTAAATATATTTTGTGCTTTTAAGCGCTTTTTGTGAAGTGGGTTCAACTTTTTTCTTTAAAAACTATTTTCTACTGGTTTGTTTTTCGTGGTCTAAAATGTCGCTTGATTTACATTGTTTCATATGGCAGCCGGGGTTTATGTACATAAGTTCAATTCAAGAATTTTTAATCTAGAATTTAAATTATATACATAATTTTAATTCACGAATAATAAAATTTAATACTTTTCCTATTAAATCCTTTTGGCCGTATCAAAAACGGGTTGACAGATCCCATTTGAAGTCAAACATCATTTTTCAACTCTCATTAAAGAAGATTCGTGAACTTTCATCCTTGTTTTCTTCTTCTTTTTACATAATTTTAATTCAAGGCAATTAAAGTTATGTACATAATTTTAATTTAATATAAATTTGAGAATTAAAATTATACACATAATTTTAATTCTGGGATTGAAATTATGTATATAATGTTAATTCAAGAATTAAAATTTAAGTATTAAATTTATGTATATAATATTGATTGGGAACTGAATTTTTCATTGTCCTTTGAAATAATTTAATATAAAATTGTTATTGCGTTAAATTAAAAGAATCATTCGCCCAATTAAAATTTAATCGCAGCGTAGTAAAAATTGAACATTTAAATTTTTTTCTATTTATAATTTAAATTCATTGAGTCCAACTTATACAGTGACATAATTGTAATTGGGCTGGGGGCTTGCGTGCATCTAAGATAGATTGAGCTGTGTTGGCCGTAGCTGTTTAGGCTACTGGCAGGGTCACCGATGCCGAACAGGTCAATCTGGAGATGCCAGACAAAGTAGATAGATGCAACCTAGCAGTAGGTATAAAATGCAACCTGGCAATAGGTATAAACTGCAAGTATGGAGGGACAAATAAACAAACAAACAGAGGTAGGGATATCTACCCCAATGTCGGAGGATGCCGCGACCTCCGACAGGCGTGGTGGGGCCAACAGGTCCTCTCTGCACGTCGGCAGTGGCTCAACGACAGCTGCTACAACGACGATAATACGGACGATGACAATGTAACCACAACAGCAACAACAAGTGTAGCAGCAACAAAGACAACAAAAACGACGACAAATAGGCTTCCACGTCAAGATGCTTATCACTCTCGAGACACACCGCTGTCGACGGGACCCTTGATGGATCTCTCTGCCCTGGAACAGGTTCTGCCCTCTCAGGGCAATGATGATTCAGAAATGGGGATGGAGATAGAGGAAAAACTCCTGAAGGAAACCGACCAGGCATCCAAGGAACCAGAAGCACCGAAAAGAAGGAAATCAGCTAAGCAAGTAGCCAGATCTGGTTACAAAAGCTCAGCTAAATTCCTCCGAGACGTGCACGGATAGAGAGAAGAGGCTAGTAATTCGGAAAACGCTACGGTGAAGTAGCACCTTCTGAAGCCCCAACGACATGTGCACCTTTAATAGCCACAGACAAAAAAGAGGAAGAGAAACCTAGCGAGACGGGGAAGGGCAAGAAACGTTCTATCGGGACAACTCAACCCCCCCAACATCCGCGGCCAACGCCTCTGAAAAGAGTAAAACTGCCAAGGAGACGGAAAAGGGCGAGAAACGTCTTGATTGAACAACTCAAGCCCCCTCCCGTCCAAGGTAACTCTAAAGCCGGTTGACAACTCAACGGGTAAGGCAAAGCCACCTACCAAACCGAGCACCACAAAGTCCGAAGGGAGTGATACGGCAAAGTCAAATTCCAAGAGAACACGCTCAGCTGACCATGGAGCCAATAGAAACCGAAAGAAGAGGGCTAAAGCCAGTTTCACCAGCGGCGAAGAACTCACTCTGGCAGTGATCGATCGGAGCGATCCGGACAGTAAACTGTCGAAGGAGAACTGGCTAAAGGTGGAGGCCAAAATAATGGAGGCCATGCTAGCCAATTCGACAGGGCTGGCTGGCGGAAGGGTGTTAAGATTATTGGATGCAATAATAAGGAATCTTGCGACTTCCTGACTACGTGCATCCGTAATCTAGGAGACCGCTGGCCCGGAGCAAGGATAGAGGTTATTCCAGCTGCAACCTTATCCCTGCGCGTGTTAGCTCATGTGTGGATACCTCCGCCAGTATTGGAAATAACTTCTACACTGCGGCTAATCTCGCTGCAGAAAAAAGGCCAGTGTACTAGAGGCTGGCAGGTCCTGTCCTCTAAACCCGGAACAATAGGATAGGGACAAGACCTAAAAATAGCGATTGACCATGCATCCGCCACAGTTCTAAGAGCAGCTACAGGGATGGTGAAGTTTGGGTTGGGACGACTCAAATTCATCATCTCCTCAAATGAGGGAAGCTGGAAAGCTAAAGGTGGTGCAAATTAATCTGCACCACTCCCGAGCAACCACCTGCTGCTCTTAATGGCGGAGGAGAAAGTAGATGTTGCCCTAATCCAAGAACCACGGCTCTCCGGAGCTGCAATTCAAGGATTTAGGACAAATCACTATGAGCTCCTACACACAAATAAGGAAGATAAATTCAGAAGCTGCATCCTGGTAAGCAAAAAGATAAATTTCTGAGTTTCTTATCGTTTCAGTACCTGCGACATTACAGTAGCCGCAATAATGAACCAAAACTCATTCTCACATCAGCGTACCTGCCATACGAAGAAGAGAACCCTCCATCGAGTGACCTGAAACGCCTGCTTAGATATATCAGCACCACCGGAGTAAATCTGGTGATTAGAATGGACGCCAACGCTCATCACACTCAATCGGGGAGCAGCGACACAAACACTAGAGGTGAGTGTATTTTTGAATTTATTCTACTTAACAAACTAAGTATCTGCTACAGAGAAAGGCACCCTACCTTTCAAAACAGATCTAAACAGGAAGTAATAGATTTAACACTAGCTCAAACTACAGATAAATTTAAGGTTGACGACTGGAAAGTATCACCTAAATTTTCCTTTCCGGATCATTTAAGGATAACCTTCAACATCAACCTTCGGATAGGTAAACCCTTTCGAAACCCTGTTAAGACTGACTGGGCTAAATTCTCTGATTTTGTAGAAATTCGCTTAAAGTCCTCACCAGAGGGCAACATTTCGAACAAAACACAAATCGATGAATCAGTCAGGCTCATCAGGAAAACGCTAACGGCCGCTTTTAAAAGATCCTGTCCTATTAGTCGACCACCTAAAAGAAGTCACGCACCATCGTGGATAGAGGGACTTCGACCACTTAGGACCAAGACCAGGAAACTCGTCAATACGGCCAAGCAAACTAGAGCAGAAGAAGAATGGAACTTATATCGCTCCAGCTTCAATGAATTCAAAAAGAAAACAAGATTTGCAAAAAGAACAACCTGGACTAACTACTGTTTGAACATAGAGTCAACGACAGAAGCGACTAGACTCCGCAGGATCCTAGCCAAAGCTTCTAAAGTCAGGAAATTCTTGAACAGCTTGTCTCCACCCATTACCCTGGGTGCACGGACCGAAGTTTGGAAGATCAACAACAAGATGTTTCGACAATTCCACTTCCCATAGAAGACTTAGCAACCATTGAGGACTGCAATAAGCGAGGACAAGGTAGTGTGGACGGTGAAATCCTTCCACCCCTACAAATCTGCAGGGCCGGGTGGAATCATGCCCGCTATGCTACAAAATACTGTAAAGAGTATCACTCCCTGGCTTAAAAGAGTCTTTGAAGCATGCCTTATTACCGGATACGTACCGGATAGATGGAGAGAGGTGCGTGTGGCCTTTATTCCAAAAGCAGGAAAACCAAGCCACACAACAGCCAAAGATTATAGACTAATCAGCCTATCATCGTTTCTATTGAAAACACTAGAGAGGCTACTAGATCTACATCTCAGGGAACATCTCGAGTCAAAGTACCTATGTAATGCACAACACGCGTACATTAAAGGCAAATCTGTGGACACAGCATTACATGAGGTTACGAGAACGATTGAGAAATCTCTCCATGATAAAGAATTTACCTTGGCTGCCTTCCTTGATATTGAAGGAGCCTTCAACAACCTACAAACAGGATCCATTACTTCCTCTTTATGGGACTCTGGCAATGAGATATTTCTGACGAACTAGATACAGACAATGCTAAACAGCAGGGTCATCCATGCCAGTTTAGGGGACTTTTCCATCAGGAGAACAAATCAAAGAGGTACACCATAGGGGGGAGTATTGTCACCTCTGCTTTGGAACATCTCTCTATCTCTTGTTGACAAAAAGAAAGTTCCTACAAACGGTCAGTGACGTAATGAGCTCTGCTTTGACAAATATATCAAGATGGGCAGAGTACAACGGTCTTACGGTAAACCCCCTTAAGACAGAATTGGTCCTGTTCACAAGGAAATATAAACTATCCATTTGGAAACCGCCAAAACTTAAAGGTAGTGTCTCAAAATCTCCTCGGAAGCCAAGTTTCTGGGCGTCATATTCGATTCCAAATTGAATTGGAGACGGAATATGGAAGAGAGGATGAAGAAACAACTTAATGCATTCTATGCATGCAAGAAAACCTTTGGTAAGATATGGGGCATGAAACCGCATATTGTATAATGAGTCAATTGTCTGGTGGGATGCAGTTAACAATCAATCTCACCTTAACTTTTTAGCAAAGGTGCAAAGGCTCGCTTCCTTGGGAACAACAGGTGCAATAAAATCCACACAACCAGCTGGTTTGGAAGCCATTTTACACCTTCAACCCATAGAACTCCACACGAAAAGAATGGCAACCTTGGCAGCTCTCAGACTTAGAGAAAACAGCCAATGGACACAATAGAGTTTTGGACATGCAGTCATACTGAACTTCTTTAATACAAATGGGTTGTACCCCTCAACAGATTATATGTAGCCACAATATGATTTTAGAAAACCCTTTTATGTTATCATATCTAACAGAGAAGATTGGAAGCACCCTGAAAACATTATTAAAGGAACTGCCATCTTCACAGATGGTTCGAAAACAGAAAAGGGGATTGGAGCTGGAGTTTTCTCGGAAGCGCTGCAAATAAGTAAGTCGTATAGACTCACCAACGAATTTAGCGGAATTGTGAACTAATATACTATTGAGAATAATTTACTGTAAAAATTTTGCCCATATTTCGATTTTGTGTGAAAATTTTCAGCAGCAAGTGCAAAAACAATGAGTAAAGGATTTCATTGTAATATTTGCTCAAATCAAACTATTTCAGAAATTCTCAAATCGGAAAAGACAATTGAGTAATATTTAATTTAATTACGCTTAAGCGGTCAATCTTTCCTTAAGCTACGCTTAAATTGAGTTTAAACTAGCACAGTTCAACGATGTAAAAGAGTTAAACTGCGTCGGTTTTGATAAGGCGTTTGACAGATTTGAGTCTATGTGGACAGCTTTACGTAGGACAGTTAATGTCACGTCCAACACAAGGGAAAACTAGCGAAGCCCTTCCAAGTGCTGAACGGAGTGACACAAGGATTCATACTGTCGCCTTTGCTTTTCCTTACCGTCATTAATGACATAATGTACAGCGCCGTAGACGACCACCCATCACGGGGGATTAGATGGAAACATTTTAACCACCTTACGCACTTGAATTGTGCCGACAATGAATGTCTCCTATCCAATAAAGAGAGTCATGTAGCCCAAATATCCGAAGCCCTGAGCAGGAATTTCTATCAGTCGGTTTTTGAGCAACTTGCAATCAAATTGGCTAAAAATAGACCTGAACTCTTAACAAAACAAGGTTAAAATTGGAAACAAAAATCTACCCAGTCACTAAAAACCGCTAATCTTTCTGGCAAACATTTTTGAAAAATCCTCATCAACTCAAGGGAGTCAGTAAATATGTAAACGAAAACAATCCAAAATGAGTCTGACAAAAGTACAATAGAGGGGGTTGATGATGTACGAACTCCATAGACCATCTCTTAACGAAACCCATGTTATCCCTTGATTTTATCGAGTCGGGTTAATATTTAAAGGAAGATGATGATAGAACACCATAGTAGAAGGCATCTAATTTAAAATTAAATAGTTATTCGAAACAATCCGTTAAATTTTTGCGTCATTAGCATAACAGAGAATTTTCGAGATATACAAAAATGCACATTATTGATATAAATAATTAAAACTATGGGGAAGAGATGGCTGCGATTAGGTACATCTGCAGTATTACTTACAGTGCTCTTTATCACCGTAATAATAATAAATAAAACACGATTTGTACGTTAAGATAAGTAGGATGATAACCAGTTATATAATATAACGAAGCAATAGATTTGTAATTCGAAAAGGAATTATTTAAGAAAGCTTCCAATGTTTTGAGATGACACCAGAGCGAATTTATAAGTTAAATAAATAGAGAACGGGAACAAGGGGCGTGGTAGAATTTTTCAAAAAATTGGCAGGAATGCTATCAGAACCACTCGATATATTATCAGCCAAAGCCGATGTATGCCTGAAGACGGTAGCGTTGCCAAATACCAGGTCCTTGGTTTCAACGGAATTTGGAGGAAGTCTCGTTAAATGAATAAAGTGCTTAAGGACTAATACCGCAATTAGAATCCAAGAACACACTTTCAAAAAAAGGCACCAAAGAGATTGGCAACTTCCCTATCACGAAGACTCAACGAGGGGTAGCCATCACGTGGACTAGCTAAATTTGAAGAAATGTTACATTTACATTTACTTACATTGATGTACATATCCAAAGTTATCTTAAAAGGAAATAACATTTGATTGCTCAGAATCAAAAAAATACTAGCTGCAGTTGAAAACATAATGGTAAAATTATTGAAATTGATGGGTTACATCACCGGAAAATCAGTAAAAGTATCACTTGTGTTAAACATATAAGAAACAGACAATACATTCCTGTGAATAATAGAAAAGAGGAAAACCAAACTAAATTGAGGACGAACATTAAATTATCAATGAATTTGATTTGGATTATATAAAATTGTTACTAAAGTGCATTAGGAACTTAAAAATGCGTACAATTGGAATGTTTCTATAAGAAGAGTTCAAAGAGAGGTAAAATAGTTAACTTTGAAAGCAAAAACAAAAGTTAATAACCTTTTTCTATCAAAAGGAATATAGCCTTCTGCCTTGAATTTACAAATAAGGAGAAAGTTGCGCTTGGAAAAATCTAAAATCGTAATTAGCAGATCATAAAAAACATTTTTGAGGTGAAAAACTAGTATATTGGGGTTGTTTTTAACCAACTTCCCAAAAACGAGTAGGTACAGCTCGACATGTAATTTTGTTTTATCTCTTTTTTATGTATAACGCGGGAATCGATTTCAATAATTCTTTTATAGAGTATTATCTCCCATTGCTATTATAAGAAAAATGTTGGATGTAGGTGGAGTAAGTGATAACGTGTTGGCCTACCGATTCGGATGTCCCAGGTTCGAATCCCACCAAAAATGTTGGATGTAGGTGGAGTAAGTGATAACGTGTTGGCCTACCGATTCGGATGTCCCAGGTTCGAATCCCACCGGCGGATGCCCATGGTTGTTCTGTCCGCCCGCCCGCCCCATACCCCACACGGAATTACGGGGGTTTGGATAATTTTAAACAATTTTGTAATATTAAAAACAATTACTTGTTAATAAATGTCTATACTCCATATTTGAATGTACTTTTTATCCTGCAAAAAAATTAACTCCGTTTACACCCATACTTGAATTCGTAATGTTTTCGTGTAAACAGATCTTATTGTTTAGCCGTGGCGAAACTAGTCAACTAGTCAAATGAATATAGTTAAAAGTAAACAAAGAAACCGTATGCAAACTGAGATGGTTAATGCTATATTGACAATAAGATTCGGAAGAGTGTTGTCACGACTACGTTTTCCAAAATGATATTCTTCGAAAAGTAGGATCTTATGAAAGCTATAAAAACTCAACAGAAGTTTCAACTGATTAAGTTGAAGAACTTGTCTCGCTTTTGAATCGCGAAGATGAATAAGAATATTCGACGATCGACATTTTGTATATGTTTATTTATATGCATCGGAATATTATAAAATATAATATAATTCAGACAGTTAGGGCTTGTTCATAAACGCGATACGACTCCGTTCGATTTTTCGTTCACCTCACTTTTTGAATACTTTTGTTTCAGTCTGCGATTATTTTTCATCGTATGCCCGTTCACAAGGTTGACAAACGAAAATTTGTTGTTAGATTTGAATTTGCATCATTTAAGTATTATATATCATTCCAAATATAAATATTTACATTGAATAGGGAACGCGAATTTAAGTTAATGTTGTTAATAATTTTTTTAAAGAAAAACAGGGAATGTTTGTCTTATTGCTACTTCCTCATTTGCTGTAAAATAATAATAAGTAATTTTTATATCTAATAACACATATAATATACATATATGTTATATTTACTCAAGCCGTTTTTTATTCAACAAGCACTTTTCAAAAAGGTAAACAAACCAATTAATCAAGAGCATTGCTGCGATTATTTTTACCATCGCAGCGACGTTAGACAAAGCCAGCATGTCAAGTAACACATTACAGCCAATCACATTACAGTCGCACGCGACGAATCGCACTGGTGAACGAGGGTTTAAGAAATGCAATTTCATTTCAATTACATGAAATTTAATATATAAAAAATTTAGTGTTTTTTAACTTTGACTTGGTGGAATCTATTGGGTTTCCGAGTGACTTCTTTTGGGAAAATCTCCAACAGACTTTGCAACACTGACCTATTCAGTTGATTCCATTACGTGTTTCTTTATTTACACCGAACACGTTATTTTCAATCTACAAGATCACATGGAATAAGTGAAATCAACTGAAACCAAGCATGAAACAGCTAGTCACCGGGTGACATTAGCCTAATGGTATAGTAGTAATTTTGCTTCCACAAATAATTCAAAAGTTTATATTTCTTCCGTACAAAAATTTCTCTCGCTCACCTTTTTACTTAGCTGTAAAAATTTTATTCCTTCCTGTTTTTTATTTTATCTATTCCGAATATTTCTATATCAAGTGAGCTGCCATTCTATTCCTGCCATTTCTACCATGGAATGATTAAAGAAAAGCACGTAAAACCTCGGTGGTGGGATGTCCGAATTTCCATAATTGCAGAAAAAACAAACTTCTTCACATAAAATAACAGAAGAGAAATCGACACGGCGTATATTGACTTTTATCATATTATGTATTGTAACGTGCTTGAGGTAGCCCATGAAAAGAAAATAGTGCGTGTAATGCGCATGTCCCAGGTGCTCAGAAATCAAGGCAAATAAATGTCACATGTAGAAAGTCAAGAACAACTCGAATCTATGGTGAATATTTGAGGTGAAAATGTGTAACGAAAACCTCTAGAACTAAGTGACTGAAGTTTCTAGAATCAAGCTGAGTAGTGAATAGTAAGAGAGAGTGACATAATTTAGACTGCGAAGAGTAAGGAGTGACTTGTATTAAAACCAGGGTGTGATCAGAAAAAGTGTAAAGTAACTTGTGAAATGAAATATTTAATTGAAAGGAGTAACACTGTGAACATTTGTGAATGAATTATTAATTATTGATTAATTAATCTGACGAGACCGAAAAGCTCCATAACGTTACAGTATGCTAATTTTATATCCAATGTCCTGGGACATACATATTTGATTTAAGAGGTCTCAAACGTAAATAATGTGGTTTCAATTAAAGAGTAAATATGCATAATTTTTAAATTATTTTCCTTCAGTCGTATTCGTAGTTTTGTCATTTGTAAAATATTGTTGTGGACGTTCCGGGAAGATCCGCTTTATGGAAAAATGTGAGTGGGAATTTTTAGCTGACAAGTAAGAAGTGAAGTTTTGTGTGCAAAGAATATAAGTAAGTTGTTAAAAAAGTATTATTAATACATAGTTTTGAACTAAATTTATAAGCGCACAAAAATATTGTTTACTGGTTACCCAAATTATTAAAAATCTGCTGACTAGGCTGGAGTTCCGAAAACCTAGTCGCAAAATTCTTTTATATACGTTCATTTGAAATAATAGAGAGTTCATACTAAAAATTTCAAGACAATCGGAGTTTGGAAAAATATAGTTTAGTTTTGTTTTAACCTTGAAACTGTCGTTTTTATTTTTTCGCTTTGATAACAGTTCGCACTAGTCCTCAGGGTAACAATTGATTATTGGAATCGTTGCACTGGTTTGCACTAGGGCATTAATATCGTCATTATGAGATAATTTAATATCCATGGATAAATCATAATCAAGTGTCATTTATGTCAGTTTCATTCTGTTACTGTAAATTAATATTACAGTTTTTCTTTGTCAAACCGGAGTTAGAATTCACAAATGTGCTACTCGTGCACTGCAGAACTACTTGAATTCAATTGTCGACAAGTCAAGTGAATCGAAGTAAATATACATGGAATATATGAAGTCAAAAAGACGAAAAAAAACAGTTTCATTTCAGTTTTTCAAGTTGTTTTTAAAGTTTTTCAATATTGTCAATACTTTTTTTATATACATTATTTAATATATACGTGCCAGGTATGTAGTTGTTCATTATCTTTGCGATCTTCAACTACCTATAAAGCAACATAATGCTTAAATAGTTTTTATTTTCAAAAACTTCGACAATAGAGTATGTAGTACATCCCGCCGCAGACAATAAACTTTACGGAGCCAACAAACCGCCATATATTCACTTCATTCTAAAAGTGAACATATTTTAAAATGACCGCAAGTTGCCCACAGAACTTTTTCAACTATCTATTAAATAAAAATTATTGGAACATAATTGTGAGACGTGGCGATAAATCGATGAAAAAAACATTAAATGCAAAAGAATTCAAGGTCAATTTCATCTTGTAGTAATTAAGTGAGGTGATAAAGTATCAAAAATAGTTGAAAATAGGCGTGGTTCAATTAAAAAAAGAATAAAGGAGCTATACAAAGAAAACTATCAACAAATGGATCTACATAAAATATGATATATTATGCAATTAAAAAATACGGTCATATACATTTAAAATTATTTTTTTAGTATTTCAGTCAAATTTTTCCTAATCAAGAAGTACAGAAAAAACCATCGGGAAGTACAGAAAAACTGGGCCTGGTGGCAACTGCCTACCTGGAGCGTTCCCTCTTTTATTACCTTATTCTATGCCAAGCCGCAAGGTCGTGCGCTCGTTTAGACATTCTGTTTTATTTCTCTTGTGTATTATATGGTCCTAGAATAGATGACTCTTTGTAAGTTAAAAAAAATTGTCCATATGTAAAATAGTTTTGAAACTTCAAACACATTTTTCTCAAAGCATGTTTTAATCTCGTCTCGGTCTTAAATTTTAACACAATCTTTTTGAATATATTTTTTTAGAAATTAATCGAAGGATTTGCGAATCCAATAAATATTTTTCATTTTATAAACAATTTAAGGCCTACATTTTCCTTAAAAATCTAAACTTTGTAACGCGTGGTCCGATTTCGATTGTTTCTTTTTCTGTTGTATAGAGTATGATCCCCCATTGCTAATAGGAAAATAATTTGGTCCTATGGTGAAAGGTGTGGGTGGGGGGGAGGGGTAGTCTAACTTCGTAACGCGTGGACCGATTCGGATAATTTTTTTCTATTGAGTAGAATATGATCCTAGGTTCTACGGGAAAACAAATGTTGCTGTGTGTGGGGGGGGGGGAGGGGGAGGGTGGAACTAACTTTGTAAAACGTGGACCAATTTGGATGGTTCTTTTGCTGTTGTATAGATGTGATCCCCCATTGCTAATAGGAGAATAATTTGGTCCTATGGTGAAGGTGGGGGAGGGGGAGGGGTAGTAACTTCGTAACGCGTGGACCGATTTCGATGATTCCTTTTCTGTTCGGTAGAGTATGTTCCTTTATTGATACCATGAGAAAAAAAGTTTATTGGAATGGGGGTGGCGTAGGGGGTTAAAACTAACTTTTAACGCTTGGTCCGATTTGGATTGTTCTTTCTTCGTTGTATAGAGTCGAAGACACTAAAAAGTGAAAAATAAAATAGTTTTTTAAAAAAAGTTGAACCGACTTCACAAAAAGCGCTAAAAAGCATAAAATAATTTTTAATTTTATATCTATTACGACATTTTGAAGTCGGTGCAAATTAAACAAATAAAACAACTACAGAACCACAATTGAAAATAATGCATAATACTATCTGAACGTTTCAGCTTACGGGATCATAAGAAATGGCGATTAAATATTTTTGTTGTAGTTGTTTGATTTGCACCGACTTCAAAATGTCGTAATAGATATAAAATTAAAAATTATTTTATGCTTTTTAGCGCTTTTTGTGAAGTCGGTTCAACTTTTTTTTAAAAACTTTTTTATTTGTGTTTTGATTTCAGATGACTGAGTTACGAGATATCGTGTAGATACACCGCAAAACACATTTTTTCAAAGAAGTTTCGGAGATCATCTGCTGTCACGTTGAAAATCATTATTTATGCAAATAGAAAATATAGCAATATTGTGCAAAGTGCCTATTATATGCATACAAATTTCAAGTTAATAAATTCAAATACCTCTCCAAAAAAATTCTTGAAAAATCGTTTTTTTTCGGCCTTCTGACTGCGTATAACCCCTTAATTAATCCGCCGAGCTCGAAAAACTCCAACTTCATTACAATATTTAATGGAACAAAATTTACATAAAGCATCAAATATTTACGGAATAAACATTTTTTAAATATAAATATTTACTCAAACAGGCAACTTGAAAGTGATAGCCTTGGGTGAAACCTTTTATTGCTAAAGAAGTACTGCACAGCAGTTGATCACTGTGTCGCAATTGTAAATCAAACTTTGTATATTGGGCTAATTCTGTCTTACACAAATTTAAAAAAATTTACGCACATTGTTATAGACAATACAAAAGCAAATTGTTAAACTCTCCTCTATAAAAACTACATATAATTTCTACAATTAAAATTAATCATAGGTGAATGCTACAAGAGTCCAAAGCAGATTGGATTTTAAATATTCCAAATTCAGTATTAAATATAAGTAATTTAAATTGTAATGCATTTGTAATAATTACCTGGTACCACACAACCAGTCTGCCTGCCAACATAAAAGTGAAGACAAGTGCCGGCCCCGATCTTTCAAACGGATCACTGACCATATAATGTTGGTAAACTCCCAAAAACATAAGCAACAAAAGCATTATATTGGCAGTGTTTTTTATTTTATCTAAAAATAAGATCTACTTAAGAATTGGGGAAAGTTAAATTATTTAATTTACTATACATACGATTAGGAACAGCTGCCATAGCTATTCCGCAAGTTATTTCCAAGATGCCAACACATCGACGATACCATTTTGAGGGTATTTTAAAGTCCAAAAAGGTTGTTAATGGAAAAACTTTCGCGTATTTCACGTATTCATTTCGCTGCAATCAATAAGAGCGAAAATTAGATAATATAAGAATGAAGTAATATTTTCTAGAAATAGACCATGAATTCCATAAGCAAAACAGCCACACAAAATTTATTTTTAAGATAACTCAACTTTCAATACATTCAAATTCAACGCTAAATTTATCAGTCGTTGCCGTGAAATGTGTGTCTTATTTTATCTATTGCTAAAAATATTTTAATTATTTTAACTTTTTATTGAGATATCACAGATAATTTTTTTTAATAATTTTCAAATAAAGTTTTATAGATACTTTGTGCTTCGCTTAATATTATGTTTGTAGAAAGCGTTGGTATTATATATATTAAGTTTAAATCAATTTGTGCATAATATAATAAAATTTATAGTAAATTAAATTTGATTTAAATGGTCTCTAACATTTTACCAAAAATATTTTGTAGTAGTTATATATTTCGAATTAGAGCATCAGAAAATCACAAATAACAACCACGACGGATAGAGCGTTAATGCATGCAGTTTTGCGCAAAATATCATGTTTATAAATGAAAATTTATGCATAACTCGGTTGATATCGAATATCCCAAAAATATTGTACTGAAATTGATTCTCTTTTAACAACCTAAAATTTTTGTAATTAAAGAATTTCCATGAAAACATCCGTAACACACGATTTTATTTATGTCTAAATTAATTAATCTTGGAACCTAACAAATACTAAATTAGCTAAAATAAGAGGAAAACATTTCAAGTACGGACAGATCTTCTCGAGAGCGGCTGAAATTAAATCTTCCAAATAAAAACGGAAGTTTTCAACAACCGAGTTGGATGCAGAAATAAAGAACAGATATTATCGATGGAAGGGTCGGTAAATTAGTTAAAAGCATTCCAGTTAGAGCAGCAAACTGAGTTTAAGTCATCAATAATGTCATCGATATTTCTGTTTGTTGAAACCGGCTGAGAAGAAACTGGAAGAACGAAAAGTCAATCTCTAAAACCATATGGAAAAAGAAACTTTGAAAATTTAAGTCAGATGCAGTGGTACTGGTGGAAGAGTTAGTGACGAATTGGAGCTTTTCACCGAATAAAGACGAAGCTTCCTAAATCACGTATTCCAAAAAAATTTCGACATTCTTGGAATGAAAAAGACGTGGACAATATCACTTCACCCACAATCTGATGGGCTGATTGAACTAGTAAATTGATTCAACATTTGAGACAAAAGTAGATGAACATCAACGGGTATTCGGATGCCAGAAAAGGAGAGAGACAAGATACGAGTACCACTGAAGAGTATACAATACAACTAGAAATCCCCCAATTGGCAAGAAAGATCCTCAAGTCATCTAGCGATAAAATATAACGGGATACGGCATTAGAGCTTATACTAGCAGACTCAAAAAAGGTGACTGGTTGTGGCTGTTCAATTACCGGCGGCTAAAAGGAAAATCACCAAAAGATTATTATAAAATAATTTTAAAAAAGTTCACAAAATGCACAAAATGTGCAGCAAATATTCACATGACCCGAGTGAATTTTCTAATAAAAATAAAAACAAACTGTTTTTTAACCTCGAGCAACGTAAGAAATATTAAAATATTTCTTAACACGATCGGCGTTTCTAATGAAGAAAAGTTAAACTCCCCTGGCTCGTTCTCAACAGCAGCACCAAAGGGACGCCTTCGCGAAAAAACGAAAACTAGATGAAACTTCAGCACAAAAATTTTAAAAACCGATCTAGACAGGTGTATCAAATTAAGATCAAGGTTAGTGGGACAGTGTAAGTGACCTTAATTTGATACAGCTGTCTAGATCGGTTTTTAAAATTTTTTGAGCTGAAGTGTCGTCTAGTTTCATTTTTTCGCGAAGGCGTCCAGCAGCTGAAGAAAAGTTAATCCTTTGGTGCTGCTGTTGAGAACGAGCCAGGGGAGTTTAACTTTTCTTCATTACAAACGCCAATCGTGTTAAGAAATATTTTAATATTTCTTACGTTGCTCGAGGTTAAAAAATAGTTTGTTTTGATTTTTATTTAAAAAGTTATTGAACCGCCTTCACAAAGAGCGCCAAAAAGAGTAAATTAATATTAAATTGGATGTCTATCACGACATATTGACGTTAGTGCAAATTTAACAGACACGGCAACTACCTATAAACAATTCACCTTTTAAACAACTTTCTTTCTTATGATCTCATGAACTGAAATGTTTAGTTAGTTTTGTATGGTATCTTCGATTGTAGTTAGGTAGTTGCAGTTGAAAAATCGATGCCAAACGACTTAGAATTCACAAACATTTCGATTTTTACTAAAATTGGGAAATGTGACTTAAACCACTTTCAAAATGGCCGGCTCAAATATTATTTTATGCTTTTTAGGGCTCTTTGTGAAGTCATTTTTACCTTTAAAAAAACAAAACCATTTTATTTTTGACATTTTAATTAGCGTCTTCAAACATATTACTCACAAAATATTGCTCTTATGAGCAAAACGACTGCAGCGCTTGCAGAAGTAGTGCACTTTATAGAAAGGAAACAGAATCAAGACGTTACGAAACTAGTCACCGCCACCTTTTGATTCAACCACACCAGAGAAAAACTTCTAACCATAATACTAGTCCGGGAACATTCTCTATACAGCAAAACAGAATCATCAAAGTCGGGTCACGCATTGAGGGAAACTGCTGTAACTGGTTCAAAAAATGCATTTCTTTTAATATTTAAGTGTTCTAAATTAAAATTATTAATACTTGGTATTGCAATGTATCGGAATGTTGAGATGCCGAAATATCGATAAATTGTGAAAGAATTATCGATTCTTCAAAGTAAAGAAGGTATGTAGAGAAAGTACCGCCAATATGGCCCAGGTTCGTTAAACTGCACGAAGAGTCTTCCCTCATCCGGTTTTTTTAAAGTTGGCTGCTCTACCCTTAAATTAAGTATGGCGCAGTGCTGTGGTACAACATTTACGCGAAAGCACGAAAAACTCAACTAATTACATGGTAAATGTCACTATGACGGTTCTAAATCACCTCAATGGTTTTGTAATTTGTATTGAAATATGCATTGTAACAATGCAGTCGAGCCGGGTTTAGCAACAAAACGACTCAACAAACGAAGAATGATTCAATATGCAGGAAAATAAACTTTCGCGCCATTTGTCATTTGACAGCAAATTTGTAAATGTACATGGTGCGCGAAAGGGCACGAAAAATAGCGGAAATAGTGACCATATGGGAGGGAAGAAGTTTTTGTTTTCTTAATTTGGTATATCGAATTGGCAGTACTTTCTCTATATACCTTCTTTACTTCAAAGTATCGGTATTCAAATGGTCACATATATAGAACTTAATTTAATTTATAGAATTTAATATAAAATATTAAATTAATAAATAACCTGAAATTATTATGGATTTAGAATTAATTTAGCAAAATACATAATTAGCAATATATATCATTAGATGTCCCTATTACTTCTTTTTTGAGATTCCGTGGCTCTCTAAATGTTTCTATATGTTGGAATTTTTATTCGATGTCGCATACATTTTGGTGCATCTCCTGCACTGTGCTCGTTTACCATCGAGTCGTTTCGAATTTCGACACTATCTAATTATCGATGCAGTAATATCGATTATAGCATTTATCGAGCGTTGAAAACATCTATGTAAAATATCAATATATTAGAAGTGTAATATCGATACTTCGATATATCGATTTAGTATCGCCCATCTCGAATACCAGTTTCGCTCCAAAAATCAATGAGTACTGTTCAGAAAACATTTTCAGAATGCAGAGTCACCCATCGGTGGGCAAGATATCTCTAAAAAATACTTGTTCGAATGAAATGTTATACACATTTAGAAAAAAAAGTATTTATCACTTAAACCTACAGGATTCAAAATATTATTTTTGAATGTTTAATGTTTATTTATACCGAAACTGATGAAAACTGAAACTCATTTGAGTGCGCCCCTTACTTTTTGTTAAACAAATAATTGGTCTCCTTTGACCCGATGATTTGGGGAGAAACCTCAACGCGAAACAAACTACACTTGATCCGATATTTTTTTATTTTTTTTTGGCATTAATAAATATTTTTAGCCGTTATATTTGAATAAGTAATATGTTTTCCTGAAAAATGGTTTTCTTGCCTGAAAAATGGTTTTCCCCAGAATTTTGGAGATTGCTTTCGCAGCATCACACAGTATGCTGCATCTAGGAAATTCTGTTATTTCACAGAACACTGTAATTTATGAATATTGTCCACCTCAAACTTTATATAAATCACTGTTATATAAAATATTGAAAATCTTGAGGACGTTCCTAAACTCTGATTTGTGTACATTTAGAAACGTCAAATAAGTCATTTAAAAGTCAAATAAGGTGTCGAGTGGCTTATCACACCTACAATGTATTTGTACGTAGGTAAGTTTTTAACTCCAAGGTAACTTTATACTTCACTTTTTACTTTAAAGTCAATTCTGTCCGGTTTTAACATTTTTCTAAGGATTTTTAAAAAATTCCGTGGGATTGACCAAACTCACACGCGAGATCCCGCAGGACTGAAAATCGTACGAGATTGCAAAGCCTAATCACATTGGATTATATTAAGGTTATAGCCAGATAACCATTGCGGTGCAGTCAAACAAATGTCAACTGATGCAGTGTGCAGTGTTTTTAGAAATTAGGCTAAACGATGCAGTGCCGTGAATGTTAATTACCACATGGAATATGATGAGCTTTTAGGCTTATGTTTTTTAGGCTTATGTGAAACCGACTGGTTTACTACCGGTGGCCGCCAACTAACCTAACCTAACATAATTGTTTCCTAGAACTTTCGCTGTGTAATTTGTAAATTTGATTGTCTTGTAAATGTTTTGTATGCATAGAAAGAAAATAACGCATCAAATTAAATTTTTATATATTAAGGGAGAATACTGTGACGGTATCAAAAGGTAGGTTTTATAAATTTTATTTAAAAATAAAAGAATGTATGTACTAAATTTCAAGTCAAAATTCCCAGAAAGAAAATAGATTGGTAGAGAAGTGCTCTTTTGTGTCGTTATATAATAATAAGAATAAAGCATAGTAGTTAAAAACATATTAATTTTTTATACCGGAAAAAAAAACTTGAGCTTTAAATCTCGTTTTTCTCGAAATTACTATTATCGAACTGTCTGGACAACTCGAATCCTAATGATCTAATTGTATTGGTTTTTTTTTAATTTTCGTAATAACGGTCTATCGTTATGAGTTACCTTTTTTTTCTTTTGACAATTTCGATAATTTTGAAATTAAATTTATAAATAAGTCGAACTTTCAATTGCAATTGAACGTCATTTTGCGACAAATGTAAAAGGAAAAAGTCTCTAGACTAACGATAAAGGCACTGAACTGAAAAGTTTTTTTGTTGTCTTCAAATTTCTCATAAATTTGCAATTTTTCTCATTTTACAGAATTAACTACTAATTATACACATTATTAATACATACAATCGTTCTTATTGGGCACCGCCAGCCAATGTGACTCGTCTGACTAGTATGCAGATATCCCCAATTCGAGAGAACGATTGCAAATGGACCTACAATTTAAAATAGTTTCCGAACCACCGACATTACTCTGGCCTTTTTTATCGCTATCTGTTGTCAGCAGAAAACAACCATGGGACTCCGCCATTAACCTGAGACTTCCGGAATGGAAATCTAACACGTTATCACTTACTGAACCGACGACATAATATCATAAATGCGTCATATATAAAATACATTTAAAAAGAATCATGAGAATTGGCTCATTTTTGGCTCTCAAGAGGCCTCTTAAGAAGTAAGGCGACTTCTCCCTCCTCTTCCACATCATTATCATTGTATAAATAAGGAAACGTATTCTGACAACAGAATCAAAATCAAATATAGCATTATACTCTACACAAAACAATAAACGAATAAATCAATTATCCATACTGGTCCAAGCCTTAAGAAATTAGGCTCAACCTTAAGACTAGGTGCAATCATTTCCTCATTGTAGCATATGGGAGCATACAGCACTATACAACCAATAAAGAATCCAAATCAGACTACGCCCTACGAAGTTTGGCAACAACCCTCCCCATCCCACCCTATGTGCAAAATTTTCCTTTAAGTAGCAGCTGTACTCACTCTACACAACAAAAAAGAACTATCCAAATCAGTTCGAAGTAAAGCTTCACCCTCACTGTGGGCGCAAAATTGTTATCTTATTAGCAATATATACAACAAAAAATGAACCCTTCAAATCGGTCCTCGCGTTTTGAAGTTAGGCTTGCCCTCCCCCACCACGTCCTACTCGTAAGTATCGCTTTTGGAAAGTCTGCTAAAAAGAGTCGGAAAAATCGTTGCGGGAAGTATCTCCCTCACCTTAACCCCAACCCACCCTAAGTACAAAATTGTTATCCTACTACCATAGTGAAAGAATCATCTAAACCGCTCTTCCCCCATCCCCGCCCTAACTTCAAAATTTCGAATACGGTACCAATGAGGCAACACACTATATACTTATACAACATAAAAATTATTACATAAATTGCTCCTCGCGTTACGAAGTCAGGTTCCAACCCCTCCGCTTACTCTACCAAAAAAAAATATTTGACATGGTCTCGGTTAAGGGGTGGACTTAATAAATTTGTCAGAGAGAGTAGGACTGGTTTGATTTCTTTTCCATGACGGACGTTAATCATAGCACCGAAAATATTTTGAACTTCCTACAGTTAAGGGGGCATAGACCGAAGATATTTGCTAACCAAAAGGGTGGTAAGAGTTTTCGGTCTCTCGCCAAAATTGTAAAGAACAATTTTACTAGTTCTCCAATTCACCAGAATTAATAATATGAGTGTTTGTACTGGTTTATTGCACAATGCCAACCGAAAACGCATGTTTGGATCGCTAAAAAAGAAGATTTCTACGAACTTTACTAGGGGCAGACCAAATCGTGTGATGTTTAATGCATACAAAATTGAATGCTTCTTAATGTCCCTTAAAAACACCCAGTCTGATGAGTGCACGAAGAAAGCAACCGTCGATGTCTTAAAAATTGTTCGTCGCCAGCTACTTTGGAGAACAAGGGACGGCCTTAAAAAAATTGCAAGTGACTGGTTGATTAATTTTCTAGGGGAAAGGTATTCGCCTCCCACATACCAAGGCTCCATTGGCCCGTTGTACCCTCACCCCCCCCCCCCACCCTTCGCTTGTTAGTGATTTTACTAACGCTTACCCATCCGTACATACTGCTATTTCAGAGGATCGAATTCCTCATTCCATTAGCTTTCTTACTTATATCTCTATCGATGCGATCTCGCATTGAAAAACAGAGGAGAAATTATGCGGCCCACCCCATATTTGTAGCTTTTATTCCTCGCAGGACACTCCAAAACCACAGCCACGCTTGCTTTTTAATCCAGCGGTATATATCGCTATGGTGTTTCCTCGGACCCCCTCACCTAGTCTCTAGTCTAGTCTAGACCACCTTGATCTAGTCTCTAGTCTAGTCGGGAAAGAAGCCTTGAGGTTTATCTGCAGATTTGAATTTCTAGTTTGCAAGTCCCGGCAATCTTCTTTGCCAAACATACCTTTGACCGCATATTCGTTACAAATTTGAGCGATCTTTTAATTGGATTGGGTACGTCGTTTCCTTTACTTTTCATATTTTATTCATGAATAAACCACTGTGATGACTAAGCAACACATGCGCTGCACTTGGTCCATTTCCTTGTTTTGTATCAAACTTCATTGCATTACAGACAATAGCACCCAATGTTATCATGGGTCTGATTCTTGGAACAGAAAACGAAAGGAAGTGCAATACCGTGTATAAACAGTGTGCGTGTTTTCCGATTTTTTGTTCGTGCACAAGGTGTGGGAAGGGGGATGGGAATTACGCCCTCGAAATGTCAATTTAACGTGGGCTTTCTCAAGAGTGCGGGTTCAAGCGTTTATACAAGGTGTTTCAGATATGACGTGCCAAAATGAGTGGGGTGATAGATCTCACCTAGGCAAACCAAAAATTGTCTGGGGGAGGGGGGGGGGGGGGGTGGAGACAACCGTTTGGGAGTTACAGGATGATTCATAAATTTACGTTTTTCATGGTATGCACATTACTCTTTTATTTTTATCTCTTCATCTACCCAACACAGCCACATGAAACAAACGCTAAAAAACTACTATCCTAATTACCTTTCCAAAAATGTCAACAATGTTGATCTCACTACTACCATTGCAGGTACAGTCACGGCCAAAATTTAATTTTTTTTTTAAATTACCAAAATTTCAGCATTTTCTCAAATTTTCTCCGAAATTTATGTAATTAGTATAACTTTTTTTATTTTTATTGGATTTACCGTCTTATAACCTTTCCAAGAAGGTGCAATATGCCAAAGTAGACAAAGAATTAGAAAAACCGCATTTTTAGACAAGCACGAAACGAGTTGCAAGGCGATTAGGATTGTTGTTAGCTAAGGCTTGGAAGGTTATTCATCGAGGGGGATTACGTCCATACCATCATAACCCTACCCAAGGACTACTGGAAAGAGACTCCGAGAAAAAACTGAAATTTAACACTTAGCTTCTGGAACGCGACATTGACGATAGGGCGTTTCTGGACCGAATTATGTGGACAAATGAATGTCAATTCACCTGGAATGATATCAGGAACTTCCATAACCTCCATAGCTAGTCGAACACTAACCCACAGAGGGCACAGGTTACCTTATTCCAGCAGAGATTTAGTGTAAATGTTTGGGCTGGTATCATCGGCAACCATTTGGTAGGACCATTCATTCTGCCGCAAGTGCTTAATAGTGAATTGTAGCGGACTTTTTGGACAATACACTGCCAGATCTAATAGAGGAGAACCCTATGGATAATCTTAGATGAATGTTTCACGAACACGATGGAGTACTAACGCATATGGCTAACATTGTGAAGGTAATACTAAGTGAAAAATTACCTAACCACTGGATTGGACGAGGTGCACCGATTCCTTGGCCTACTTGATCTCCATACCTTACCCCATTGGACTTTTTCTTATGGGGAAGAATTAAGTATGAAGTTTATTCAAGCCCAGTTAAGAATAGGGAGGATTTAGTTGGCCCAATTGGGAATGCAGCGACGAAAATACGGGAGAGGCTGGCTGCAATACGCCTTAGACAGGGACTTAGAAGGAGGTTGTTGAAATGCATCGAAAGTTGCGGTGGACATTTTTAACGGCTTTTGTAACTTATCAAGATTAATTGTAATTATTTTTAAATTCAATAAAAAGAATTTTTGAGTTAATATTAGTTAAATTTTTTTAATTTGTTGATTTTTATAATATTCTCCGATAGGATTTCTACGTATAAATTGCTAAATACTTTTCCTTCGTGGACATGTTGCACCTTTTTGGAAAGGTAATAAGACGGGCAATCAAATAAAAATAAAAAAGAGGTATACTAATTACAAAAATTTCGGAGAAAATTTGGGAAAATGCTGAAATTTTGGTAATTTCAACACATTTTTTTTCAATTTTGGCCGTGACTGTACCTGCAGTGGTAGTAGTGAGATCAACATTTTTGACATTTTTGGAAAGGTCATTAGGATAGTTATTTTTTAGCGTTTGTTTGATGTCCTTATGTTATGATAAAAATAAAAGAGTAATGTGCATACCATGAAAAACTGAAATTTATGAATCACCCTGTAACTCCCAAACGGTTGAGTCTTCCCCCCCCCCCTCTCCTGCCATACAATTTTTGGTTTGTTTAGGTAAGATCTATCACCCCACTCATTTTGGCACGTCAGATCTGAAACACCCTATGTATGTAGTGTTTATTTAATAATTTTCAGTGTTCAGTTGTTAAAAGTAATGTAATTTTACAAATAAAGACAATTAACATATTAAAGACTACTTTGGTTTAGTTTACTAAAAATCTGACTTACTTAATTTGAACATATTTCGTGATAAAGTGTGCGGTATTTTGTTGTAAAAATAAGGCGACGCATTGTGTGTGAAAAATCATTTTTCAGGGAAGTTAAATAATATAATAAGCAATTATACGGCATTTTCTTTGAAATATGTACAAAAGCTGTATAAATAAAAGCTAAATTTCCAAAAAATATAAACATTTCTCTTGACGATGCTCATTTGTTTACATTTGAGATTCATCAGAGTTTTGGTTCGCCGGAAGTTTTTGCCTGGGGGCTCCAATAAAATTTTAAAAATATTAAAATATTCTTCTACTTTTTGGTTTCCAAAAGATAAAGACTTCAGAGAACTGTGGTTATAATCCATCGGTAGAACTGATTATATTCATTAAACATAATTTAAATTAAAACAGTGTCCCTTTCGAATGAGTCACAAATTTACTACTTCCATGGTGAAAACTTCACTCATGTCAAACACATAAGAAAAATTCGGAAACTTTTTGAGCATGGTGCACTTTCTATCGTTTTCTGTTCTAAGGTCTGATTACACACGTATACATCTATTTTATAGTAAAGGGTGATAGTCCCCATACCTTTCAAATCGCATGTCTGAGCGTCCAGAAAGCCATGTGCTTTGTTTTCTTTTTCGTTCACCCCGCGCAACAAAAAGAGCCGCACGTGGTTTGCTTTTTCATATCTTTCCGGCTCAATTCGTGCTAAATAGTCTCCAAGATGTCCAAATTGCTTTTAACGTTTGTTAATGTGCAACAGCACTCTTCTGCTACGAATATTCACTGTGCACAGTTGCATACATACATAGGGTTCGAGACGTTATTAAGGCAAAGGGCGATACTACAAAGTACTAATTTTTTTTTAAACTCTTTTTTAAAACTTTTAAGTTTTGAAAATACATTTTTTGGTTTAATAAAAATAAAGAGATATTGTTGGCTTACTGTATTTTTAATTTTTTATGAAATAACATTGCATTAAAAATTTGAACAAAATGACAATACGTCAATTAGATGCAAAATTATTTAGAATTGCAGAATATTTATTTTGAAAAATTTTGCTTTTCTTGTTTTAAGAATTTATTCTTAAATTGTCGTTATTAGAAGAGTACTATAAAGAGTGGCCGTAAAGTGTACTTGAGTGTAACTAAAAGGTACTCTTGTTTGGGGTATTATGGGGACGAACAAAATTTTACTCTGAAAAGTTATAACAACAACTAAGGCTGTTACAGGTATACATATGATAATGCTTTTAAAATACTCTTATATAAGTCTGGAACTTTATAATACTCTTAAATAATATTTTATATTTATAATGCACGCTTATAGAATTCTTGGACAAACGATTTTACTCTTATAATGATCCTTAGAAGAAACTGCGTCACAGTGACCAAATGATTGTTCTTAGGAAACTCTTAAAAATAATTTTTATAAAAATTGATAGTCGGTATAAGACGGCCATTGAAGAATATTATCAGAATCAGATTTCTATGAACAGATAAAGTGATTGCTAAGGTATTTTATTAAGTGTATACTCTTCATAAAAGACTTAAAAGCTCAGAATTTAAAACAGTCGCATTTAAATATGCTATTAGCGTTGGTTTTTAGCAAAAAAACAATTATAAACATTTTAAACGAAACATATCTTCCACGAAAAAACTTTATAAGCATTATTTCAATTCTGCCAAGAGCTTAACCTTCCAAATTGTAGTTCTATGTTCTATGTTGCGGAGGCCACCGATCTTCCTTTATTGTAGGCGTATTGGAAACTTGATAGTATGTTCATGCCTATTTGCTTTCTAGACTCAAGTTCCACTAGTTTTTCTAGACTTTTCAGTTGGAATGAAGTGAAGCTTATCAGTCTATATGCACTTAATGTGCTATAGACGTTTTTGTTAGGTTTAGGTAGAAAAACAGCCATTGCCACCTTTCTGGTGTTGGGATTGTAACTACGCTTTGAGCATGCTCTAAATTGTTCCTAGAGCCTATTCTAGAGTCTGTTATCTTCCTGCTGCAACATGATGGAATATAAACCAACTCTGTTGTTGTTTATATGAGCTAAATGATTTTACGGTCCACTTTACTTTGTTTGCAATCACATTTCCTTTTTCCGTTTTATCTTCCATGGGGTCTCAGAAAGGTAGTATCTACACTTATTAATCTTTCATACACTTGGATACTCTTCAAGAAGATGTTTAGTGTCAACTTCTCCAGTGTAGCCTTCATGTTAGATGAGTTCCCAATAAGTACTGCCTTAACTGTATTTTCAATTTAACTAGTAAAATCCCTACGTGCTTCCCTCTGAACTTTCCGGCCATGAGACTCGAATTGCCTAAGTTTTGCTTTGTACTTCTACCGACAATTCTCCCTTTGATGTTTATTAGCATTATTGAATAGTTTTCCAGCTGTACTCCTCATCTCCATTAGCCAGCCGGGAGTTCATCTATCTCTGTTTCCATACGGTTTTCACTCGTTTCTCGGGAACACCTCCTCGAATATGATTCTGTAGCATTTTCTATGTTAACAGTTTCACCATCGATTCCATGTGACGATCCCAGAGAAACGTTCCTTTTACGTGTGTTCATAATATCAATAGATTTATCCCAGTTATTTCATCTTACTTTTTTTACTATTTTTAGTATATACACTTATACATATTATATACTTTATATTTAGCTACTTCATTTTTCATTGTTCATTTTTCCTATGCCCTTTCCTTTATTTCCAATTTCACTATCGGGCCAAAACTTTTGGATATCAAAGACATTTGGAAAATTTAAGAAAAACCACACAACTCTCCTATTGTTATTAATTTTCAAGTTATTGAGAAAATTTCATTGTTTCCATATAAAGACTCCGTAATAAACCGGACTCAAGGTAAAACATAAAAAAAACTATAATTTAAAAGTAATGTAATTCTCAAAATAAAATACACGAAAGACTTTCTTTTATTTTTTTTTGTCAATACAACATTAAGTTAGTCGCAGCATAATTTTATTATTTTTTAATCAAAATCACGTTCGCTTGAAAAACTACAGTACATGTTACACATAAATGATTGTATTTTAAAAATGATCGACCACCAATCGCCAACAAAACTCAGCAGCAGGCAGCTGGCAAGCATAATTTGTCTATTTAAAACATAGTAACAACACCTGGTAGCACTTAAACATTAATTTCGGCACTCCGTAAATGTTATACGACGTAAGTTTTTCTCCAGCACACTCAAATAATTATTAAATTATGGGTAAAATAAATGTTAAGACACTTTTGTATATATTTGTTAAATTATTAGTTTTAGACACTTGAAATTAAATGTTTCATTCAATTCTGAAGAGGAATTTTTTTGGCAGTGCATGCCGTCACTCATTATAGTTATCTCAATTACCTCAATTAATTTTCATTAGACACCCATTGAGAAGTTTTGCTTGGAGTACAAATGGCGCACAGTTATTCCACCAATGTGCCAAAAGGCGATAGGTGAAAGTCGGGGGCTCAACATTGTTTGAATAATGTACACTATGCTAAGCGAATGTCATGCTGGCCCAGAGCTGTATTTATTTTTAAATCTAGAAATGGTACACTCGCGGACGTGTAACTGAGTGTTTCGTCACGTCTTCACAAAATTGATAAAATAATTCGGCCATTATGATGAATCGCATCCAAAATTTGCAAGATATTGAATATATATATATATATATATATATATATATATATATATATATATATATATATATATATATATATATGTGTGTGTGTGTGTGTGTGTGTGTGTGTGTGTGTGTGTGTGTGTGTGTGTGTGCCGATACGAATCTAAATAGACTTAACTCACATTAACATAATTAAGTTATAAATTATTAGATCTAATCAAAAATAGGCAGTTGAATGAGCATGCAATGCACAACTTTGCTAAGCAAAATTTCTAAAATAGACCCGAGCTATTTTGCCCGTTCATTATTGTATGTCTTATTTTAATTTTATCGTAATGAAAAATTAAAACAATTCTACATTTATTTATATATGTATTTTTAATTCGAATAAAAAAAAATATTTACCAAGTCCTTGTATAAATCCTTGCTCAAATGTGGTGTCAGTTTAAGTGTTCCAACAAAAATGAAAAATAATCCCAAAAGGATGGATAAACTTTTCAAAACAATCGACGTCGAGGCCATTAAGATAAATAACAGTTTCCTACACAAAATTTAAAAAAAGCCTTCTTAAGATATGTCGAAACAAAAACATAGAAATATTTCAAGTAAAATTTTCACTAAACAAAGAAAAAAACGAAAGCCTGAAGATAGAATAAATAGCGTAACTTCCACTTTTACACAAACATTCAGTACGTTATGTAATTTGATTATCTTGTAAAATTAATTCTAACGATTTTAACAGAATATCGTTCACAACAATTATTATAAAAAACGTCTTCGGAAATATCTTAACCGAAACTAAAATATACCATTCACATGAAAAATCGATACAAGTGCTGCTGTTGCTAAATTAAAAGCAAAACATTCAACACATCTAGAATTCCCTTTTGTTCCACATTGTGGAACGATTTTAACACATTTTGTGAAATTCGCTTTTGTTCCACAACATGGAACGAGTATTTGGCGATTTTTTTCCAATAGTTATTTTACTACAATTTCATATTATTAAGGAGTTTTTTTCTCTTTTGTAAGCAAAGAAGCAAACCTGCAATTGTGACTCCAAGAAAATATTTCTAGCAGTTTATTGAGATACGGGTTAATGTCGAATTTGCTAGCTGTGACTGGAACCTAAGTTTCACTAGTGTCATATAAGTTGCACAAGAAGTGGCTGAGCCAGAAAATTTAAAAGCTTAGCAGTAAAAATAGTAATAGTAATAATAATTTCAATTTGGAATATTAAACATGAAAAATTACTACAAGTGTTGTTGCTAAAATAATTCACAGAATGTTACTGAAAGGAAAAGAGGTGTTCAGCCAAGATCAAAACCAACAAAGTTTAATACAAGGAAGAAAGGAAGAATCTATTAGAGATGCCCTTAGATGCCGCTGATTTCCATTGTCAAATTTTAATGCGTGTGATGTCAAAATTAAACGATTTAAAAGTTCTGATTTAATGAAATTGGTGTAATATATATCATTAAAAATTTTATATTGGTGAAGTGAAAGAAGATTTTTTTATACTTTAACTGAAATCGTTAGTTGAATAAACAAGGTTTTAGTGAAAACTTATTATGAAGTGCATAGTGAAATTTTGTCCAAATAACACCCTTTGTCGACAATCTGGAATATCCTATCACACCTAAACAAGCTTCCATTAACCAATTATTTAGAAATGGTTAAATTTTTAAGTTAACTACGAAATAATATTCTGCACTGACTGAAATAATTCAGCGAGAACCAACACTAAACCAAATATCCCACATCCATAAAGCTGATGTCGACTAGGATTACCTTCTACCAGTACATTCTGATGACTTCGCATACTTAAACAGAGGGGCCGGACCTACCGAAAAACTTTCTGATCTTTTGGACCACTGAGATACTAATACATGGGCTACATTGCAGGACTGCAGCTGTATTACAGTTTGCCCTTTTCCTTTATTTCAAAAAAAAAAAAATTTGGTGAGATGTAACATTGCCAAAGTACTATGCATTAAGGATTCTGTTCGGTGAAAATTCTTGATTGAACCCCTCTAGAATCCATACAGTGCTCACTCATAATAAATTATGATTATATTGACAGAAATAGTTACCGGAACTGACATTGATTTAGACGAAGTGAAGACCTGGTGATGGTGGCGGGCCTTCAGAGTTTCTAAACTCAACAAACAATGATGACATTAAGAAAACCCTTCAAGAGAAATGCGAGAAAATACTGTAAATGAGAAAACATCCCCCGAAATCCAATATGGTACAACAGAGTTAGTTAAATGTATCTAAGATATAATAAATATAACAGCTACTCAAACTGAGATTGAAATTCTTACACCCAGTGAAAAATTAGATACTGATCTCTGTGTCTCGTATGGGTACGTTTACAAGAGGACCTAACCCCGAAGCGGTGATTCAATGCAAGAGGACTTAGCCTGGAAGCTTTGGGTCCCATCGGGTCTGTTGGAAGGCTTGATCCGTGAGGCCCATGAGTCACCTCAGTCAGCGCATGGAGGCTTTCACAAAACATTAGCTAGACTCCGCGAAAAACACTACTGGCCTTACATGGTAACACATGTACGTGCATACGTAACAAGTTGTCAAGTGTGCAAAGAGACAAAAGCACCTAACACCATGTTACTACCGCCTATGGGCAAGCCTCTGGAAGCACAACGTCCGTTCCAATTTCTCTATATCGACTTCCTCGGACCTTACCCTCGTACTAAACGTGGCAACACGGTAATTTTTGTTGTACTCGACGGCTTTACTAAGTTTGTTTTGATCAAGCCTATGCGTGCTGAGCGAACAGATCTAGTCAATGCTTTCTTAGAGAAAGATGTCCTGTTTGTTTTCGGAGTCCCCGAGACGATCTTCTCTGACAATGGCAGACAGTTCGTCTCCAATAAATTCCAGAAGCTGCTGACTGAATATGGTATTAATCATGTAAAGACCGCCAAATACTCGCCACACCCTAACGCTTCGGAATGAGTGAATAGGTCCATCCTGTCAGCCATCCGTGCATACCTGCAAGATGATCATAGTGCATGGGACATACATCTCCCCGCCATAGGAAGCGCGTTACGCACTTCGGTACACCAGTCTATTGGCATGGACCCGTACTATGCTCTCTTTGGCAACCACATGGTACAGCATGGCTTAGCCTCTCCAGTCCTGAGACAGCTAGACCAGCTGAAAACTGGTGATATATCTGTGTTACCTGGAGCAGACCGTCTCCAGTTGATTCGTTCTCGGTTGTCAGACCATCTCCAGCGCGCACACGAAAAGCATGAGAAGGCCTAGAACACTCGCTGTCGTGACGTTACATACACTTCCGGTCAGGAAGTGTACTGTAATTCTGTTATTCAGAGCGACATGCAGAAAGGCATCAGTGCGAAGTTGGCAAATAAGTTCAACAAAGCCAGAATCTTTAAGATTGTTGGGCAAAGTTTATACCAGCTGGAAGACATGCAAGGCAAGTCCCTTGGAACCTTTCACGCCAAAGACATCAGGCAGTAAAAGTCATCCAATAGTAGACAGTTCAATTTCATTAGTCCGTCCGGCCATTCTTAATCCGTCGAAAACTTATTTTTGTTAGTCCGTCCGTCCGCGTCCTAGACAGGTTTGCCCGGCTCAGTCGGTAGAGCATGAGGATTTCTCTCAGGGTCATGGTCGTGCCACACGTTGTTTTAATCAAGCAGTGAGGAAGAACTGAACTCTCCAGCTTCTCATTAGAGCTTGGAGGGGAAAGATCTAACGCTCTGTTTGAGGTGAGAGTAACCGGCTATCCCTCTTCCTCTCATCAGGGAATAAAGTGGTACCGGGAACTGCCCAGGCAGCGTGCCAGCGCCAGATCCTGGGATGATCTTGTGCCTCCATTGAGTCCGAGTAGATCCTGTCTCACTCTTTTCAGCTCCTCTCTCATCGGACGCTAGAGCTACAGGCCTTGAGAGAGAGACCTGCGTTGTAATGTGAGCCATTTAAAAATAGTTTACGCCATCTCTGAGCCAAGGGCATAATACCCTTGATCCGTACATGACCAACTAGCATGCACCTTTTTCTTTTTCTTGTAGTTGTCACCTCTGTGCGCTGACACGAATTTGTTCTTTCAGAGAAGAAGAAGAACTCATTTAGTGACAGCTGCCAGAAGATGAGAACAGAAAGAGGTAAGTGGAAAAATAATCAAAATATTTTCCGTTTATATTCGAGCCATCCGACTTCGGATGAGCTCGCATTAAGTAATTTTCGATCCCACAGCAAATTATCCATTCGCGACCTAATCAAGTGCCTCGAAGACAGCACTTATACAACACTTCGGGTGCACATGTTAACAACGCTGGTAGCGTGTAACCATTTCTTGGCCTTCATTGGAAGCCAAGGCGTTTATATTACCGCCGCTTTCCTCCTACTAAGCGGCAGAAAAATAACCGTAGACAAGAGTGCTCGGGAAAAAATTTGCAGCCCCTTTTTGGCTATCACAACCTGCGTTGGTTGGGCCACCACATTCCTCCATCCCTCTTGGTGACAACGAGGCACTAAAGGAAGGAGAAAGAGAGAATAAAACGAAGGTAACAGGATCAAGAAAAAGGTAATTCGTTTTTTTTTCTCATAAAGAGGCTCGAGGAAATCATAAGAGATTTTCCCATAATTCATAGGCACTCGCTGTGACATCTTCTGTGTCAAAGCTCGCAGAAAAATTGCTCCACTCGTCTCCGCAGCAAAAATAAAGGAAAGAAAAAATATATTGCTATGGAGGAAAAAAATTCTCACGCCCCACAGCCTGGCACCAAACTATTTTGGCTAATTCCCCAAGTGATGCCCTTCCTGGTAGTCAGAAGGTCGGTATAGGTGACACCAGACTCCTGCGGTGCAGGCATAAAACCACCAGGGAAGCGAATGACCATTCGGGGTGTGTCATCGAAAAGATTGGGCATAAAGGAAAAAGTATGGCAGTCCAACAAATGCAGGCCTAGGAGTGCATAACCAGGTTTCCTTTTTTGTGTTATTATTATAAAAGTATAAATTGCATGTCAAAAAGTACAGCCGTGAAGAAAAAAAATAATTAAACAAAAAGTTGGACCCTAGTTAAATATTAGGGAATCCTTTTTTCATTAGTCCTAGTAGCTCATGCTAAGTTATCCAAAGTAATTATTATTATTAAATATACGTTTTATCGCTCTCGAGTTAGCGTAAATCCAAAAAGCCGCTCTTACGTTGATTTAATTTTATCAGATATTTTCGTTGTTTTTATAGTGCTGTATATGATATCCAATAGATCGCATTTATCCCTTGTTTTGAAGATGTAATTTCTAAGTAGAGATACAGAGTATCTCATAGTATGAGATTTAGTTAAGTGCCGTGAAAGTGGTACACAATTTTGAATTTTACGTAAAGTGAACTAAGCTCGCATTTTGTAGGAATTAACTTCTAAGGATAACTTTATTAAGTTTTTTTTTAAAGAAATTATAAAGTTGGTCAATTATTTTAGTTACAAACCTAGAGACGGGAATGTAAACGTTATAAAATTAGCTTCATAGAGAACATATCAGAATGTCGTATCATCCTGTAATTACTTAAGTACGAGTCGTTGATAATAGTTTTATTGCAGGTTAATTCGTAGGAAATAAATAGTTTTGAAATTAGTAATTACTTGCTCACTTATATCTAATCAATAGATAGAACTCAGACGAAAGAGAGAAAAAAATATATATGATGTGAATTCCACTTAACGAGTAAATACCTTTGCGTTCGCCAGTATTTCTCGTAGCGAGGCGTATCCTAAACAATATAGATGTTTTGTTTGCTGGTTGTTACTTTGAGGATATTATTGCTTTTAACATAGTCAACATTACGTTGGACTTTTGTGCACAAAAGACCCCTGCGTTACAGTTAATTAATTATTGTCTGCCATAACTTACCTTAACGTAGATTGATTTTCGCATTTTTTTGTCTTTGAGCTTGGCAGATTTACTTGATGAGTGCTTAGTTTGAGTCACTTTTCTTTAGCTTTGGTAGTCTATTGAACTTTTATACTTACTCCATCGAAGGTGATATAGGTGGTTTGGAATTTAGAGAGTAGGATACCTAAGTTGTATATGAGTGTTTTCGATTTTGCCACCGAGACATAACACCGGGGACAACTGGAGTTACTGTGACCCTGCACCGAAGTGTCATCTGCTTCCAAGTGTTAAACCCTGTGTTCGAGTTTATTATTGTCACCCGCTGTCAAATCCAACTGAAAATTATGGCGATTAATAAAAAAGCAGCAATTTCAGCAATTATTGGTTTACTGCAGCATTAATTTAATGAAAATGAGTATTTTGAAGAAGAAGAAAGGCTACATGACGAATCCGAAAGTACAATTTTCCTCTTTAAAATAACAAGAATGGAAGCTGCAAAGATTTTTCGGTTTATTTTCATTCTTATTATAACAGAACAGTAAAAATAAATAATTAAATATAAAAACTCGCAGCACGCAAGCACAATACCTGTTTACTTTACTCATCTACTTCATTTGTGTTAGTAGTGTCACAGCTGTTCCTGGTCCAAACCAGGGGCAATCGGTGTTAGCACCAAGGTTGAAATGTGCCAAAAACGAACAGTCCGAAGCATAACTCGGGTCATGCCACCGCAATCTCGAACACGCATTTGCTTCTTCAAGGGACAAGGGTTAACCCAGAAGCAAAATCGAAAACACTCTATATAAAACGATATTACAAGTGTACCTTACCGTATAAGTAATAGTCAATTTTGTTGTAGTTTATGAATCAGATACGCTAAGTCATCTAAAGAAAAGAAATGTTTGAAATACTCAAGTATTGATTGTTAATAATGGTAATATAATATGATTCTATGAGCTAACTTTGTCTTTGTTTCAGGTACTCCGATGAAGCTTCTTGTCCCTATTGTCCTTCTTCCTTATCCCTTCACCTAGATTTGCATGCTGTTTATTTTTGATTTGATGTAACTTTGTTTTCAGCATCCCTTTATAGGTTGGGCCAGATGCAGGATAGAGGTGGGTTAGTTCCTGAACTGTCAGTAAAGGGGGTAAATTTTCTCTTTGTGCAATTTTCTTGACAGTTCAGCGCGGCTAGGAACAGCAGGTGCCACCAGACCTGTTGTTCTTCCTTTCTATCTGTTCTCGTTTTTTTTATCCTTTGTGGCAAACCTGAAGGAAGGATTCCACAACCTTCTTTCGCCACAGGCACGCGGAATTCTGTTTGTAGATGTGTGATGATGTTCAAGGACTCACACCCCATACCGACGAGCAAGGACGTGCTGCCAGCTAGCGCGTGACATTTGAACATCCTGCGGCAACTTCACGTTGCTCTTCCGCACACACATACATTACAACAGAGCTTCTTCTAGTTCTTTATTCTAAGGTTGCATTTCTTTATTCTTTCCGAATGAGCGGAACGCGCCAATGTGTTTCTTTATTCGTTCGGAATATTCTATTCCTAATTTTCTGTGTTTTTTTATTAGCACCGGCGCGTTCAGAACGCGTTCTTTTTGTACCGAAGTTGTAGATGGAATAAACGGAATAAAACTGTCAAAAAACAATTTAGTATTAAAAGGGAAGGAAAAGAAAGTCATAATTGTAAATAAATACACAATTTATTGTTGGATTATGTGTTTTGCGTTTATTTTAAATAATATAAAAAACTGAAACCTCAAAAATTTTTTATTGAATAATTGCTTTTACCTGACTTCAACTTTCAATTGGAAGGAATATTTCTTTGTGTTTACATATTGTTTCTATTCCGTTTATTCTGGCGCGTATTCTGTTCCTTCTATTCCTTCCACAGAAATTAAAGAAATACACCCTAAGTTTACGGTGGTTTTGGCATGGTCAACGCCATCTTGATAACTACAGGCCGTAAAGGCCAAAACACAATGAGATGCGACACGTCTGCGACACGACACCATATGATTTTGCTGTCGCAGCCGTGACGTATGATGTCGCATTCGATAACACAATGAACTTATGATTGCCATAATTGATCCTTATATTTGTTATCTTTGTATTTTTTTGACTTTTTATTATATAGGCATTCATATTCTCTAACAGAATTTATTAATAGTTCTTGAAATTCGCTCATTTTAAATTTTATTTATATTTTCTTGCTAACTGTCAAAGTGTCGCAGCGTCAAATTCCAACAGTGTTGAAATTTTTTAGCAAGCAGTGCGATACGTCAATGTCGCATTGCGACCATTGTGTTACCATCAATGGTTTTGCACATGTTGGAACTTTTGACAGTCGCATAGGTGTCGTGTCGCAGACGTGTCGCATCTCATTGTGTTTTGGCTTTTAGGTAGAGCCAGTTTTTGGCCGCGACGTCACACAAAATGGAAAAAATTGAAAAAGTCATGATTCTGTCATCCGAAATTTTGTTTAATTTTAAGAATTGTGGTAAAGTTTTAAACTCATTCTAAGCAAAGACTGAGAGTAAACCGTATAAAGAGTTATTTGTGGTAAAAGTTTTGTAACATTTAAGTGGTCAAGTAGATAAATTTTTTAGTTAAAGTGAAAGTTTCGGCTAATTCGCCTCGGACTTTAAAGTAATATTGTGTGAGTTTCAAACATTATTTAAATGAAATAATTAGTGTATGATAAAATTAACTTGTGAGATAATGTCGTGATAAAAGTTTCGTTTTGATCAATTTAATTATGTGTGAGTTATCGTCGGCCAAAATATATTGGCAATATCCAGAAGAAATGTCAAATGGAAGGGAAGTAATGACGTCCGCCCTTCAATCAAGCAGATGTAAACAACTCTCAATTACTTATAAAAGTGAAAGAAATTATGTTTAACTCTATTATAAGTAATAATATAATAGTTTTGTGATGTTGTGAAAATATGTGGTACTAGTGCTTCGAGTTTTGTTGGTAAATGGGGACAAATCTATTGACAACTTTTACATTTGAAGAGTTGGCTTAGATTTTTCTCTAATTGCTGGCATTATACAGCAAATTGTACGATAAATATGAAGTGATCTGATATAAAAATTTATTTGGGAGAATATGTGAAAATAGTGGTTTGCAATTGTTATAGTTTGTTGGTAAATGGGGATACACATATTAATAAATTATGCAATTGAAAAGTTGGATAAGATTTTTTCTAAGCTGTCACTTGAACAGCTGATAACAACTTTTCGTTTGGTCGTATAGATGGCGATGGATCACCGCCATCTTGATTTCCATTTTGTGTGACGTCATTGTTTCTACCTTACGGCCTGTAGTTATCGAGATGGCGTTGGCATGGTGCCTTAGAATATATAACTAGAGGAAGTGCCCTTGCCTGTAAAAACCTCGTACGTGTTTTAAGCATTTCTCTTGTAGGCAAGGTGAGGTAAGTGTCCCCTATCTCGATGACAGATCCCCTATCTTTGACAGATCCCAATGCAAAACATTTGTCGTTAGTTCTGTGTGAGTTTTGTTTTCAATTTATTTGGAATTAAAAGTTATTTCTGCAAATATAACATTAAAAATCGAGACTATATTAGTGGGTGATTTATGTTTATAAGTTTTGAGATAATTTATAGACTTTAAAAGATAGATTTTTAAAATGAAGTGTGCAGTGCATTGTTGCACAAATAATCGACGATGAACTCGTGGAATATCTTTTTTTAGGCAAGTAGCTATTAGAAATATGTTTTTTGATATATTTAATATTATATTATTTAATTAAAACTGCTAAGACTGAATGTAGGTAACTAGAAAAATGAAAGTTTTTGTCCCCGTTCTCAGTTTGTTTACATCTGAGCAATTGGAATTTTTGTCCCCCAACTCGATTTCAGTGGCGGTCAGCCAAAATGGAGTTAAATTTCAAAACTTATGTTTGCCCCGTCAAGCGCAAGTCCGTTTTTTTACTACTGCTATTGAGAAAACTACCACAAAGATACACTTCTAACACATGAAGAAAAATGCTTAACTTTTCTGAGCGATGTGCACTTCCTCTAGTTATATATTCTAAGCATGGTGCACTTTCTTTTGTAATCTGTTCTAAGCTTATAGCCGTATCAGCTTGCACGTCAGCCGAAAGCTTCAGCAACAGCACGAACAACAAAAGCAAGAAAATTTCGCTGTCGGCTTAGCAGATTGCGGATACACGACAGCATACTTTTAGCTAACAAATGCCACTGCGAGAAACGTCAGTTCGAATTTAAAAGTAAAAAATTAATCGTGCTGCCCGTGAGATGGCACCACAAAAAAAGGATCAAAGGCCATATCAGATTGCACTACTGCCGTCAGGAACAGCAGCAGCAAAGTATTTGTAGGGCGTTTGGAGTCAAGATTCAAATAAAAACACACAACTTCTGACGAACGCTACAGACGACGGTTTATTCAAGACTGCCTTATAGACTAACTACAATAATAATTGCCTTACAAAAATGGTGTCTTTTCTCGTACAGAAAACTATCGATAGTGTTCGATACAGCGGTTGCGCTTCTAGTGTAAAGAATAATATGTTAGCGCTAAATTCAAATTTCGGCTCTACAGGTTCGACCATCCTAACGGATAATCGCCCCGATTATCACCTGCTGCACGGCAACCGTGATTGTATCAAACACGTTACAAAACACTTACATAAATTGATCACACTTAAGATATAACGTCGGATTATAATACAATCATTCCAACCAATCGAACGTAATCTACAATGAATTACAAAATCGAATCATTTATACATACATATCATTACATCTCTCAAATTAAACTGAAACAGCTTTCAATGTTTAATTAAAAGTATATGTCCAAAAAAAACATATATTATAATCGAAATTATTCTACTTTGACACAAAGTACATTAGCAAAAATTGCTTCGCATCTAATAAAACGTTCATTCATCTACATAAAATTTCAATTCATCGAACGTATATTTTTCCAAAAAAAATTTTTTCCTTTTCTTTTCCCTATAGCTTACACATTAATTGCATAACGTTTATTTAAAATTTTGTCACAATTGAATTTTAAATGTTGTTAAACTAAACGATTCTATTTCTATTCTTTTATAATTGCACATAATATGATCAGAATTGCCTTACATAACTCATTGTCGCTACTTAGGAGAAATACCTATTCCTACGTCATATAATAAGTACTCGTGGTTTCGTGAAAAAGTAACCAATCGTCAAAAAACAAAACAAATTTAAGCTAACTCAAAGGGCCCTCGCATTCACTCGACACATGAAAATGATAAGTACGGCTTCATATTAGCGGGGCTGCAAATTCCTCTATATGGTTTCCTTGATATCTGCATTCCTTCGATGTCCCTGACGATGTATCGGTCGTTGTCTAGGACTTTGTGAATCTCATAAGGCCCGCGGTACTTGGCCAATAACTTTTTACATATACCAGGTGTAGTGACAACATTCTTAATCATTATATAATCTCAGACTTCACACTTGTGTGGAGTTTTATGCTTTTTATCGAAATATAATTTATTATATTCTTGATTTCTTGCCATGTTGTCAGCCGCTCGCTCCCTAATTAAAAGTAAATCACGGTCTTTAGACTGTTTTTCAAGGAGATATTCTCTAACCCTGTCGCAAACTTCACCCCTCTGATTAACACCAAACAACAAAACGCTAGGAGAAAATCTAGTACTGCGGTTAACCGTATTGTTCAACGCATATTCAACCTTCGTCAAGTGCTTATACCATTTACCAGTAGTATTCGCGTCCAATTCCTTCGATAGCATGGGTGTTAATATTTTGTTTATGCACTCTACCTGTCCATTAGACTGGGGAGAGTGAGTAGCTATCTTTATATGTTGAACATTGTTAGCAGCGACAAAGTCGGTGAATTCCTGCGACATGAAACATGTCCCCCTATCGGAAACAATCCTACCCGGCCTACTGTACTAATGAAAATATGACCCAAGACAAGAAATAGCTTCGCTAGTTTTTTTGCTATTGACTGCATACAGCTTGGTAAATTTGGTAAACCCGTCAATCACAAGAAAAACATGTCGCTTCTTCGTACCTGCTGGTGGTAAAGGACCAAAGTGGTCAATGTGTATGACCTCAAATGGCAGTGTCCCCTTCGGTATACTATGCAGCGTGCCTTCAGTTTTACCGGACACAGGCGAGAACTGAATGCATTTCAAACAGTTTTCTATACGGGCCTTTATCTTTGCCTTCATGTGCGGAAACCAATATGTTTTCCTCAAGTGTTCAAAACATTTTTCCACACCCAGGTGATACAATAATTCGTGATGGGTTTGAATTACACGCTCTTCCATGGACTTAGGGATATAAAACAACACCTCATTCCCAGTCTTGCGGTAAACCAATCCATTGATTAATTCGTAAATCGGACTCTCTCCTTTCTCTAATTCCGAACCTATTCTGGCTATGACTGGATCACGTTTTTGTGCCGCGGCCAATGCATTGGAAAAGGAGTCATCATCATCAATCACTAAAACATTATTACATCTACTCAATGCATCTACATGGGACATCCTATTTGATGGTCTATGCTCAATGGTATAGCTATAACTTTGCAACTGCAATGCCCAACGAGAGATTCTTGGATTTAGCAACTTTTTGCTAAGAGTAAGGGTAAGTGATTGACAATCTGTGACAATTTTAAAATCCATACCTAACAGGTAAGCCCTAAATCTCCTTAGCGCATAAATGATAGATAAAGTTTCCAGTTCGTAACTGTGATACCTGGATTCAACATCAGTAGTTCGCTTGGAAAAATAAAACACCGGATGGAGTTTGTTATCCAGTTGTCGTTGTAGCAAAACCGCGCCAAACCTTATGCTACTGGCATCACAATGTAACTCAGTCTCTTTGTGTGGACTATAGACTGACAAAATCGGGGACTGTACTAACTTTGACTTCAACAGTTCAAATGCCCCAAGCTGCTCCGAGCCAAATTCAAATATCGCGTCCTTTTTAAGGAGATCGTACAGAAGCTTTGCATGTATAGCAAACTTCGGAATAAATTTGCGGAAATAAGAACATAATCCTATGAAGCTGTGAACATCTTTAACACTCCTAGGCATCGGATAATCTTCGATCGCTTTCAGATTCTCAGTATTTGGCCGGATGCCACTAAAATCTACAATATAACCGAGATAAGCTATTTCTTTCTGAAAAAATTTACATTTGTCAAATCTTAGCTCCAAAGCATGTTCACTCGTTATTCGCATCACCTCCGCAATTATCTCCAAGTGTTCTGCAATCGTCTCCGTCGCAATCAAGAGATCATCCATGTACACAAACAATCTATCAGACGGTATTAAGTCCCTAAAAACTGAATTTATGAACTTTTGAAATACTTGAGGAGCATTTTTGAGACCAAAAGACATTTTGAGGTGTTCCTATTGGCCCAGAGGTGTCACAAACGAAGTATCTTCTGCCACGTTCACATGATGAAACCCACTTCGAAGATCTAAAATCGTAAAATATTTTTTTCCGTGAAGCCTATCGAGAAGATCCTCGATAAGCGGGAGCGGATAATTATCTTTAAGGGTAAGCTTATTTAAGTCTCTGTAATCCACGCATAACCTAAGTTCACCACTTCTTTTTTGCACCAACACTATTGGAGAAGCATATGGCGAGCTACTTTTGCGAATAATACCTCGGGATAAAAGGTCGTCAATAATTTTCCTTAGATCTAATTTTTGCGAATATGTCAATCGTCTGGGAGTGCAATAGAAAGGGCGATCTCTACTCAGGGCTATTTTCATCTCTACACTATTATTTTGACTTTTCACATTTGAACGATTTAATGACCGAGCGGCGGACACAATGGCACGGACCTTTGATTTAACTTCGAAAGACAAATCTTCATTAATATTTAACTCAATTTCATCGTCAAGGACATCTATATTTAAAATTAGCTTTTCAAAACTATTGTCACAAGCACAAATACCTTCAACAACATCATCACCACTACGATCGTCGCTGTGAATACGCAGGCCCTCTGTTGACATCATTCCAACTCCCTCGCCACCTGAACCACTCAGAACCATTAGAGCTCCAGAACACTTCATGCTTCCCTGGTCACTTCCATGAAAGGCGTAATGAAGAAAATGTTCAAATTCATGATTAACACTGGCCACCTGCACGTCTTGCTGCATTTTCTCACGATTTGCACCATTTGTAGTACTCGAGATAACGTTCATCACTGGTGCCCGATGGTTGAAACATTCACTTGCTCTGTGACCTTCCGCTCCGCAACGAAAACAAACATTTTTATCACGCCTCGGCTTTGTACATTTGTTACTAAGGTGACCGTACTCGTTGCAATTAAAGCATTTAACTTTTTGCCGTGATGGATTTGATTGTTTATTGAACTCACCTGGTTGGTTTTTTGGCTGGTTCTGCTGATAAGTAGAACATGCCTTGATTCTCTCATATTTTCGCAATGCTGTTTTCAATTCTTCTAAATTATCTGCACCGTACAGCAGCATTTTGTTTATGTTGGAGTCCGGAATGCCATCAACAATATACTAAATGACGTCGGCCTCTTCGATATCTGCTAATGCCGCTATTTCCTGCATTGAGAGTACATATTGCTGAAAAGTTTCATCGCGCTGTTTTTTCCTGCATCTTTACTCCTTGTGTATGTCTGCCCGAGTGATCTTCTTTTCGAACTCGGCTAGAAGGGCATCTTTGAGATTTTTCCAGGATTTGACGGATATCGTGCATAAAAACATTTTCGCCGTTCCCTTGAGCAATCGCTTGGCATAAACTTGTCGCGTACGTGAATACCACCCTAATACGTCGGCGGATTCCTCGAAACCAGCAATCCATTTCTCGATGGAATAATGATTGTCCCCGCTGAAACTAAGAAAAGAGTCTTCAAGGTCTTTGAAGTGCATCAAAGTGGGTTGACCTTGAGGCTCATCTGCCACGGTCAAGTCCGACAATTGCTTTCTCAACTTGATGATTTCTTGCTTTTTGGCTAGCTTGGCTCGCAAATTTTCCAATTCGGCATCCAAGTCATTCTCCTCATGTGCATTTTGCTCATCCGTAGTCTCGCCGTCGTCTATGGAGTCAGATTCTTCCGACACGTGTTGTATAGAGTCAGATTCTTCCGACACGTGTTGCAAAATTTCTTCTACAGATAATGTAAGCAGTTTTTCTTCTAGTCTTAACCTTAAGGCAGCTTTTAAGCCGGTCGTTTTTAATCCAAAATCAGTAAATTTCTTCTTCAGTTCGCTCACCGTGGCCTTCTCCAAGTATGATTGCACACGTGCTCTCATATTTTCATTTTCCATCACACCTGAAGGAAAATTTCTGCACTGCACCAAAATAGCAATCCCGAACTGAACTTTCCCATTTTCTGATTTTGATTTTGAATTATTATTTCCACGATTACACCGGATCCCACTTCTGAAAACTATAGGACGTTTGGAGTCAAGATTCAAATAAAAACACACAACTTCTGACGAACGCTACAGACGACGGTTTATTCAAGACTGCCTTATAGACTAACTACAATAATAATTGCCTTACAAAAATGGTGTCTTTTCTCGTACAGGAAACTATCGATAGTGTTCGATATAGCGGTTGCGCTTCTAGTGTAAAGAATAATATGTTAGCGCTAAATTCAAATTTCGCCTCTACATATTTTTATTGGTTAATCCGAACAACGCCATCTTGATAACTACAGGCCGTAAGGTAGAAACGATGACGTCAGCTTATGAGGAAACAAAACCAGCGCCATCTATACGATCAAATGAAAAGTTGTTATCAGCTGTCAAGTGACAGCTTAGAAAAAATCTTATCCAACTTCTCAAATGCATAATTTATTAATATATGCGTCCCCATTCGCCAACAAATTGAAAGAATTGCAAATCACTGTTTTCACATATTCTCCCGAATACATTTTTAAATCAGATCACTTCATATTTGTTGTATAATGCCAGTTAGAGAAAAATCTAAGCCAACTCTGCAAATGTAAAAGTTGTCAATAGATTTGTCCCTATTTACCAACAAAATTTGAATCACTAGTACCACATATTCTCACAACATCACAAAACTATTATATTATTACTTATAATAAAGTTAAACGTAATTTCTTTCACTTTTTAATACAATTGAGAGTTGTTTACATCCGCTAGGTTGAACAGCGACGTCATTACTTCCCTCCATTTCTTTTGGATATTGCCAATATATTTTGACCGGCGATAACTCACACAAAATTAAATAGATCTAAACGAAACTTTTATCACGACATTATCTCACAAGTTAATTTTATCATACACTAATTATTTCACTTAAATAATATCTGAAACTCACACAATATTACTTTTAAGACCAAGGCGAATTAGCCGAAATTTTCAATTTAACTAAAAAATATATACACTTCGCCACTTTAATGTCGCAAAACTTTTACCGCAAATTACTCTTTATACGATTCACTATTAGTTTTTGCTTAGAACGATTTTAAAACTTAATCACACTTCTTATAATTAAACAAAACTTCGGATGACAGAAAGTAAACTTTTTCACGTTTTTCCTCATAGTGTGTCGTCACGGGTCAAAACTGGCTCTACCTTACGGCCTGTAGTTATCAAGATGACGTTGGTTTAAGGAACCTGAGCCATATTGGCGGTACGCCGGTACTTTCTTTTATATACCGTCTTTAAGGTGATGGCGCAATGCCGCAATGCACGCGGCGCGTTGACAGTTCAGTAGAATACGCACGTTTAGGTGCGACAAGGCAAAATGGCTACCGCGTTTGCCGCGGACGACGCGTGAGTTGGCCTATTTTCTACTTTTGGCGCGCGGCAGACGCGTTGACAGTTCTTTTTGAGAGTTTTTGCCGCAATATTTGCAAAGAATTCTAATGTTGCAAAATGGATTTCAATAGTTTTGAAGAAAAATTAATTTGTGCGGTAGAAAAATATCCTGTGATATTTAATAAAGGTTCCATTAAATACAGAAACATAAATAAATCGCTTGGCAGTGGTTAATCCAACTTTAAATGTCATAGACAAATACTGTTTGCTCCACCCATGAGCAAGATATCTGCAACAAAATTTATGTTGAAAAGTGCTGCGATTTAACAATAAAATAAATATTACATGAGCGTCAAGAAAAGTCTACATTCATGAGAAATCGGTGTTCGAATACTAGTTTTGGTTAATCTTTCCTTCAGAAGATTTAATAGTGCGTCGAAAGTCTCAGGTTTCATTCTCGTAGCTACATAAAACTGTTCCACATCATTTTCTTTCATTTGCTTGAATGTCTTTTCAAAGAATCCACTTATCATCCTGTCACCATACAATTCTCTCACCCAGAATCGTCTACTCACGTATCCTCTTGTATTCCTTAAACGCTTCGTAAACAACTATCGCAATTGTCATATCTAACAACTCCATAATATCCATTTATGTGTTTTTTCGCAAAGCTTAAATGACTTGTTTACAAATATCAGAACAACTGTAACAGCAACGCGACGCAAAATTTTTACCACGTCTGCCGCGAACGACGCAACGCGTGCCGCGACGCACAATGCATACATTTGAATTGGTAAAGCCCATGACACATTCAATGCAGTAACTGCAACTTCGACTTTATGTTCATCGACTTCACGTAATTTCTTTTGGGATGAACTTCATAGTTGCCACAATAAATGCAGTAGCCGTTGCGCCAAAATGAACTGCAACTTCGACTTTGAAAAATTTTAATTTTGACGCAAATTTTACAGTACTGACAACCAAATAACTTTGAATGCACTGTAGGAAAAATAAGAAAAAAAAAATTTTTGGTTCTGTAATTTTTCAATTGGCATTGGTTTTGGTTGGGTTTATTTATCGTGGAACCAAAATTGCTGTAATATAGGCAAAATCGATTATTTTCATGTATGCTAAGTAGGCAGCACATACAGCAATAACATATTGAATATCCTCCATAATTTAGTTTAAAAATACAACTTTTACACACTTCGGAATTAATTTCAAATCTCTTTAAAATTCGTTTTAGGAATGTATCAGATCAACTGGCACGCAGTAAAAATGAAGTTAGCGCAGTGAATATAGCATGCATGTGCAGTAAAGTCGACTTTGTCGCAACGGCTAACGCAAAGTCCAATTTACTGCAGGGAATGTGTTTCAGGCTTAACAGTGATTTGGGTCATTAGTGCCGTACCACACTTAAATAAATTTTTGCGAAATTGCACTACACACTTTATTATCACTAATCGTTTAAAACTTGATTTTTTTTCACATAGTTTTGACACAACACGCAATAGTTTTATATTTTTGTACTTCGCAATCAATTTAATCCTTACTTCAACATTACAGGACGATAAAATTAGCACTTTCTCAACCACAACACTCAGTTAAAGAAAAATGTCAAACAAGTGACAACACGATAAGAAATATGAGAGCAAGAAAACCGTAGAAATCGGCACACTCATGTACACGAATTTTACACGCTAAGGCCACTCCATTTAGTTTCTTACTCGTAGGGTTTGGTATAGGAAACGAAAATTTCGCTTGAGCTGCATACCGGGCTTTAACCAATAAGACACTTTGCTGCTGCTGCTGCTGACGGCAGTAGTGCAATCTGATACTGCCTTTACGTACTTCATTCTCTTTCCGTTGAACGGAGCTATCCATCTCTCCAATCTCCATTGTCTCCACACAATTTCAGTTCATTGTTCATTCGTTCTAAGGTTTTCTGCGAGTGCGGTTGGTCTTTTTTAAAGTTACGATAAGTGGTGTAATTTCCAGATTTTCAACTATTAGACATTTGGTAAACTATCAATTGAAAACAACTTTCTACATTAAACAAAATGTAAGTATATGTATTACTTACTTAGGTGTAACGACAAATCTAAATGTATAAAAAATTCGGGAAGATGCATTCTAAGATGGCTGCCGTGTATTGATTTTTCATTATCTGCCATTTTAGTTCTAAAAATTAAATAAGCTATAGGAAACTCGAATAAATGGCCATAAATAAAATTTGCAAATTTTTGAAAAAATATTTTTGATCATTTTAATATTTTCGCGTTTAAAGGAAATTTTTATAATTGTGCTGACGTAATTGTAAAGCTGATCGGACATTTTGCTAATAATTGAAATTTTGTGTAGGTACAGCCGAAGTGGAGAACGCCCAAATGGTAATCGCGGTGGGTTCCGTGATGGATCTAGTCGTGGTGTTTCGGCAAGGGGAAGTGGTGGTAGTAATTACAGAGGAGGTCCCCCAGACAGACGCGATCAAATGAAGGGAAAGCAACAACCAGGTGATCGGTTGCGTCGCATTCGATGGGAAAGTGTGGATTTAACACCTTTTCGTAAAAATTTCTATGAACCTTGCCCTTCTGTTGTAAGTCGTTCGCAAGAAGAAGTCCAGCACTATTTGTCTCGAAATGAAATAACACTAAAAGGAAAAGCTATTCCTCCACCTAGTTTGGAATTTAATGAAGGAGGATTTCCAGAATATGTTTTAGAAGAGATAAAAAAACAAGGATTTAAGCAACCTACCGCAATTCAAGCGCAAGGTTGGCCAATCGCACTTAGCGGTCGGGACATGGTGGGTATAGCTCAAACGGGATCGGGAAAAACCCTCGCGTATGTACTCCCGGCTGTGGTGCATATTAACCATCAGCCAAGATTACAACGTGGAGATGGTCCGATCGCTTTGATTCTTGCACCCACTCGTGAATTAGCCCAACAAATTCAGCAAGTTGCAAACGATTTCGGTTCTCGCACTCGAGTAAATAACACTTGCATATTTGGAGGCGCTCCTAAACATTCTCAAGCTAGAGATTTGGAGCGGGGTGTCGAAATCGTAATTGCTACTCCTGGACGATTAATAGATTTCCTAGAAAAGGGAACGACTAATTTAAAGAGATGTACCTATTTGGTACTAGATGAGGCTGATCGAATGCTGGATATGGGATTTGAGCCACAAATACGAAAAATAATTGAACAAATTAGGCCGGACCGACAAGTACTTATGTGGTCTGCGACCTGGCCCAAAGAAGTCCGCAATTTGGCAGAAGAATTTTTAGACAATTACATACAAATTAATATTGGATCTTTAACTTTATCTGCGAATCATAATATTCTTCAAATTGTCGACGTTTGTGAAGAACATGAAAAAGAATCGAAACTCATTAAGCTGCTCACAGAAATTTCTTTTGAAAATGAGACGAAGACAATCATATTTGTTGAAACTAAACGTCGTGTAGATGACATTACGCGTGCAATATCTAGACAGGGTTGGAGGGCTTGCGCCATACACGGTGATAAGTCACAGCCAGAACGAGATTACGTACTTAATTCATTCCGGACGGGAAGACAAACAATTTTAGTTGCAACTGATGTTGCAGCCAGAGGCTTGGGTAAGATTTTCACTACGCATTTTATTTTTCATTTCAAACATTTATTAGAAAAAATTGTATCAAATTTTAAGTCAGTCAGATGAGTGGCCGTGAAATCTGTTAGCCCCGTGGAAATTAACCTCTTTAAAAAACTTTAAGTATTTTACGTATAGTGTCGCATGTCGAAAGCAAGGCCATCATAGTAACAAATTGTCAATCCTTATTTATTTATTGCAAAATTTGGTAAGTTAAAACTGAAAAATTCGATGGTTTTGTTTTGGTTGGATGTCATTCGAATGTTTTTCTTATTTTTATAGTAGCACTATTTTAATTACAAGTGATAGTATAAACTTACTAAATTTACGTATAGTTAAATGAAAAATATTTGTTTTCACTGTAACATTTCTATGAATAGGAAAATCACTCGATAAAAAAACATCCAAATTATGCGATATTCTATAATATAATTTGTCACAGCTATTATCCAGTATTCACAATTATTTTAAATTCGACTCGATTTGCATGCCCAGTTTCTTTTTACAGGTAGGAGATGAAAAGAATTTCAGGCAGTACTATCATCAAAGGTAAATTTTAATGGGTGAATACTGGAATTGTAAAAAACAAATTAACAAAAGCTTTTAAATTGAAGTTTATCCGCATTAGTAATGAGTTTTTTTTGACATAAGGCATTATGATGATAAGTGTATGTATAATTGCATATTTCTACAACATTTAGGTATACCTTTGCCATTTACTCTTTGCCAAATCAAGGAAGCAAAGGTAAGTTGGCAACAGACGATAAAAATTAGTTGCATTTGTGTAAACTTAAAAGAGTAGTGTTAACACAATATTGCTAGTTCTTAAGGCAATTTAAAAGCAGCATTTTGGAGCTGCTAGGAGAGTCAATTTTCATATACAACATTGGACATCTTCTTTAGATTTGTGTGCAAACACTTCATGGAGGATTATCTTCCAGCTCAAAAGATTTCAAAATATTGTGACGAGCACTCCTTTAAGTGCGCGGTCCCAAAAGTTTTTTAGTTTAACAACGACAAACACAAAGTGCAACATACCTACCTAGATTCGAGTTAATTCAATATATACAGTTTACAATTCAAATTGGACTCAGACATTCAATATAATCGCCATTCTTTATTTCGAAAATAGTTAATGCGCGCTTTTGTGCATGACTTTTTGAAAGCTGGCTTTAAAGTTAAAATTAATTACGTCTTGTGAGCCACAGCGTCAGGACACCTAACCTGTAAATCATCATTGCGAAATTGTGAATTTTGAATACATGCATTGAAGTCAAGTGCCTTCTAGAAAGTGATTTTAAAATATGTTCTCACAAGGCAGTAAACTCAGACTCCCGGCCAAATATATTTGACTGACATTTTTTAGTATGTGTATAAAAATAATGTTAAAACGTGATTCCTCCACTTAAACAAAAATGGACTTCGATTTTTTCTTAAATTAATTTAAAACAAAATTAGATTTTAAATATAAATGGATAACATGAGGACGAATTTGTTCCTGTAATTAAATCTCAGCTAACTTGGATACGTATAGGATATTAAGAATTTTTTTACAGGTTCAAATCGTGATGAGGTAAGTGAACGCATAAGCTTAATCGAGGTCCAAGTTAAAAGAAGTGAAAAAAATCGAATCGAAATTTTTGTTACATCTTCTTAAATTGCTTTTCTTGAATTTTGCTGAATGAAAATTTTCGAATTTAGATGTCGAAGATGTGAAATTCGTAATCAATTACGATTACCCTTCAAATTCTGAAGACTATGTTCATCGTATTGGACGTACTGGTCGTTCCAATAACACCGGAACGGCGTACACTTTATTTACAGCTGCTAATGCAGCAAAGGCAAATGATCTGGTAAATGTTCTGCGGGAGGCGAACCAGGTTTGTCCAGAAGTAAAATCGGTTTTATAAAATAGAACTAGTTATCTATTTAATGATTATTTATAGGTTATCAATCCACGTCTACTAGATATGGCTAAAATGGGAAATAGTTATGGAAAGTCTCGTTCCCGTTTCCAAAGTCGTGGGGGTGCAGGCAATCGTATGGGTGGAGGTCGAGGTGGAGATAGCCGAGGTGGATTTAACAGTGGGGCCCGTCGTGATGACCGTAATATGAATGGATACGGCGGAGTTGGACGTGATTATCGTAGCAATGGAAATTTCAACGCGCGCCCTGAACCTACTAATAGTATATCTTCCCGGGAATATGCACGACCACCCTCTCGCGATCATTCAGAAGATTCACGTCCAAAGTCTGCTTCAAATGCTACAAGGTCTAATGGACAAGTTTCACGGTTTTCTTCTGCTGATGCAAATGGTTTCGAAAATAAAGGACCGGTAACCAAATCTGTAAGTTCATATGGTGGATCTACAGAGCAACCATCGACTACTGGAAGCGGATCATATTCCACTCAAGCATCAAGTCGCTTTAACAGTAGACCACCGATGCCATCAGGGCCACCAGCTCAAGCTGCACCTAATCACACCGCTTATACAAATCCAAATTCAAGCTATTCATCATCTATGCCGCAAAGACCAAACCCGCCAAGTACTCCGTACCCTCAGCACAGCACAGCATACAGCGCTAGACCTAACGCAGCCATTCCAGCCCAACCTTCACATTCATCACCTGCAGAATATGCACAGCAGTTTGCAGTCACGGCAGGCTATCCTATCACACCTGGCATGTTCGCTTACCCACCGCCTCCGTTACCAGTGAAGAATTAAATATTTGACATTAATTTTATTTAGTTTTTAAGGGTCTTAGAATTAGTATTTAAAATTTGTTTCTCTGTATTGTGATCTTTTTTTTTTATTGAAATATCTTATACTTTCTTTTATAGCCAAAGTAGAAGCCTTCTACTGGATTCATACGTATTATCTAATTCCTCTTTTTAACAATTAAAAATAAAGGAACAAGTTTTATTTAAAAAGATTTTTTTTTTAAATACAGGGAAACGAATTGACAATTTATTTAGGATTTTTGATTTCCAGTATTTTAATTAAATTTTCAATAAATGTATATATAGTCCTCTAAAACAATTTTGGTATGATTTAAATTTACTGCAGCTAGATCTCAAGAGGCGAACTTGTGAGGCTGCGGCTAATTGATCATTCCAGGGACCTTATTACGGAACACGTAAACGAATCGAAACGAATTTGTAGTCTAGACACGTTTTAAAATTAGAAAGTTCATGTAAATAAATTGTCTACTAAAAATTCGTTTCGCTTTCATGTTGCGTAATAAGGCCCCTGAATCCGATCGGCTGCAGCATAGCTAAATTCAAGATAATTTTGTTTTCGTTAAATTCGCATCCACGTACAGGAGAGCAAAGGTAATCGCAACTGAAAGCTTAAGAAAAAGAACGAGAAAGCTGCCGTGTACATAAAATAAAGAATTGGAGGAAGGCACCCGGAAAAAATTTAAGCATTTTTCTATGAGGTGAAGCCTAAACAATGTGTTTTAAACATGATACAGCGAGTTAGCGCCTCGCATACATTGCTTGTATACGAGGCGCTAACTAATTTTGATTATATTTTAAATTTGGTGCTTTAAAAATATATTGTAATAAAATTTTTAATATAATGGCCCCTATTACTAGCTGCGTTCCATTGGACCTGGCAAAGTACTCGCAAGTACTTCTGGCTGCCGGGAACTACACATGCCTTTGGATCCGAGTAGTTGATCAAAAATTTCCCAAGTAGTTACGCAATTTTTTGCCGCTAGATAACTTTAATTTTTCTAACGCTCAATAGATGGATTTAAATATATTTGGGTGTAAATGACGTTTGTTTACTTTCATTTAATATAAGAACGAAGACAAATTTGTTAAATGGATATGAATACGGTGAGTTTTGAGAAATTTCTTATCGGACAGAAATTTAAATAAATCATTTTTAGATTTTATTAAAAAATTAAAATTTTTTTTATTAAATATTAAGAAAATTTGTCACATTTTCTTAATATTTAATAAAAAAATTTTTAATTTTTTAGTAAAATCTAAAAATGATTTATTTAAATTTGTGTCCGATAAGAAATTTCTCAATACCTCTAACCAAACCAAACAAAAGAGCGTTCCATTGAACACCTACTCGCGAGTACTTGCAAGTACTTTGCCAGGTCCAATGGAACACAGCTACTGAATCCGCCGGGAGAACAACGTTTGCGAATTTGGTAATTTGTAATCATCGAAAACTATCGAAGTGAAAATGTGACGTTTCACTTGATTATTGAAAACGACAAAATTGATTCGTGCCTAGTTATTCTGACGTTTGAAATTCGTGATCTGATCATTGCGGATTTAAGATGTTAAGGTAAAAAGTGCCTTAAATTTCCTCATTCAAATGTAATTTTATCCATTCTGAGTATAGTTTTGTTTAATGCAAACAGTAGTATATTAGTTAAATGCTGAGAAAAAGTGGGTGGAGATATTGTTGCGTTAAAATCATTTGCTCATTCCAATGGAATCGGCGTGGACGGCAATGTCGGAACAATATTCTTATTTCCCCTAACACATACATGAAATCTGGCTTATTAAGCCTATAATTTCTTTTAAATCTACAGAAAGAAATGAAATACAATAAACGTAGATTACATAATTAGTCAACTAACTCGTAATCCGTTAATAGCATCAAATTTTCAGCTGTATTTCGGATTGTTCTTTGTACAGTCTTAATGATATCTCATCTGCTGCCTCCTGCTCCTCATGCTGTCATGATTATTTTATTACGTTCATAGCTTTTTGCAATATCGCTTCCAACTTTGTAAAAAAATGAACAATAAACTGTATAACCTCATTTTTACGCTTAATATTTAGATAAACCATCAGCTGATTACGTTTTCGAAAGATGAAATCTGACACTAGATGTGGCAGCCTTGCCGGCGGATTCAAAGATCGCAACGTAAAGAGGAAGTGAATCTTATTTGCGGCGGGAATCCTTAATCCGTCGGATTCAACAATAGAGGCCAATATAACTTAGGGGCCATTTGGAATTTTTTCGCGAACTTCTCTCTCAGACAGTGAATGAATATTATTCAACCGCTTGACTCTTTGTTCAAGCAAGATATTCAAAAAGGTGATGTAAACCTCCCTGATGCATAAGTGAATTTAATTCCTGCAATTTTGTATCAAGAATATTCAAATGGAAAAGAGAAAAAGTTCTAGGCACATGCAGAATATTCCACTTATATCAGGGAGTGAATAAAATTCCAAGTGTAAACGATCATTCCATTTATTCGCGGTCAAAATATTCGTGCGCTACGCGAGAAGTGAATAAAATTCGAAAACTGACAGAACTAAAACTGTTTTTGTGGATTTTTTTATGTGTTGTGCTTCAAGAATAACTTGCTGGAGTAGGATTGCGTTCAACTTTCAGAATATTTTAAGTGAATATTTTGTAGTGTGGTGATTCACCTCTAAAGTGCTTTTTAATACATATCCAGGGTGTCCTGATCACCTGATTTTTGACTTCTGGTTTTTCAGATTTACGGTAACGACAATTTCATTACGGATTTGGTTTTCGATGTTCGATAGGGATTACGATTTTGAATTTAACATAATGTGGACATGCTGCTCATTTATGGTGAGACTGGAAGGAGTACTTCTTTAGCCCGACAATTGTATCGAAAAAAATACCCCGGCGGACGCGTTCCACATAGCCCAACATTTAGGGTTATCCGCTGAAGGTTAGCAGAAACTGGTATTGTTGTGCCCGTTCCTATGACAGCAAATACAACACAAGAAGAATTGCCGTTAGGATTGGTGTATCAAACAGCACAGTTCATAATTATTGCGAAGGCACCAGTATCACCCATTCCATTTCCAACCCGGTCAGGGCCTTCGGCAAAGAGATTATGCAAGTAGAAATCTCTTTTGTGATTGGTGGCTAAATCGCCAAGAAACTGATAGAGAATTTATCTCAAATATTCTTTTCAGTGACGAAGCAACATTTAGAAAAGATGGGGTTGTCAACTTCCATAATCTCCATTAATTCGCGGATGAAAATCCTAATGCAATCCTGCTAAATAGTCAAAAATATTCCTTTAAAATAAATATTTGGTGTGAATTTATTGGTGGTCGAATATTGGGACCAGTTCAGTTACCCGTTATTAATGGGAATACTTACATATTTGGAGTGTTTACGTGGCCCCTTGACGAAGAATTAGATGAGCATATTCAACTAGCCTTGCGAAGACGTATGTGTTTTATGCACGATGGCACTCCTGCCCATTTTTAGGTTCAGGTGTGACAGTACCTGAACGAAGTTTATGGAACGAGATGGATTGGTCGCGGCGTGTTTGGCCAGCAAGATCTCTGATCTGAACCCATTAGACTTTTATCTATGGAGTCATTTAAAGAAACGTGTCTATGGTTCAGAAATAAAATCAGTAGAGGAACTTTGGCAAAAAATATGTACAGCTTACGACCAAATCAGAAATAAACCTAGATTTGGAGGTGTCATCAAAAGGTCTCTTATTTCGAGAGCAGAAATGTAGAACACTTAATTTAAAAATTAAAAATTTAAAAATAGCATTTCTCGAGCAGCATAAAAATAAATAACTTTTGAATGGCTGCAGATATCGAGTCCCTTTTTTTGTTGTAAAGAGCTTTCTGAGAGCCTCTTAAGGAAAGAAAAAAAATTACATCCTTGGTGTACAAATTTTACAGGATCAAGGATAACATACCAACATTTTGTGCAAAATTTTCCCAATATTCATGTTTGAGGTGCAACAACTCGAAAATTTGTAAGTGGATTATGGCATGTTGGGTATCATTCGAACGGATAAATCTTTTAATATTGGTCTTGTGATGTCCTTGAAAGGACGTACAAGGATTTAAGTGAGCACACTGAGGGAACCAAAATTTTCAAAGGCGATTTTAAATGGGAAGGGTTGATTTTAGGGGGGGGGGGCAGGACACTTCAAAGTATCAATTGGTATAGCGTTTCCTACACATTTTCCGAAACACCCTGTATATATGTGTATGTTTTTAGTTTAACGAAATGGAAAGTAAAGAATTATGGGAAAGGGAGGATATTAAAAAACTCATATTATCGAATATGTAATATTTCCAACGCTTTGGGATACTAGTTCTCCGAAATATCATGAAAGGAGTGATGCTCTAAATTCACTGGCAGAAATTATTCTTTAAATGCTCCACACGCTTCCCTTTTAGTAGTATAAATATGGAGTTTCTGGCGCAAATGAGCAATGAGCACCTTAAAATTGGTTAAATTGTGAGGGAAATCGAGGTCTGACGTCACATTTTTGCTCATTTTTCATGCGCCAGAAACCCCATAACAATTTTTGGAGGAGCAGAAGAGAGATAAGGATGTCGGCCATCTTGGGTTTTGGGTTTTCGGTCTTGTAGGCTACAATTGAGAGATAAGGATTGTCGGCCATCTTGGATTTTGGGTTTTCGGTCTTTTAGGCTACAATTGAGAGATAAGGAAAAGAGATAAGGATTGTCGGCCATCTTGGATTTTGGGTTTTCGGTCTTGTAGGCTACAATTGAGAGATAAGGAAAAGAGATAAGGATTGTCGGCCATCTTGGATTTTGGGTTTTCGGTCTTGGAGGCTACAATTGATCTTCTTCTTCTTTGGTTTGCACCTAGACTTGGATCTGAACCTTGGATCTGAACCTGGATTGTTTAGTAAGATAAGGCACCTGTCGGCCATCTTGGATTTTGGGTATTCGGTCTTAGAGGCTACAATTGGTCTTCTTCTTCTTTGGTGTGCACCTGGACTTGGATCTGGACTTGGACTTGGATCTGGATCTGGACTTGGGTATTCGGTCTTGGAGGCTACAACCGATGTTGAAGATAAGAGTTTGTTGTTTTGAGTTTTTAATTACGAAGTACAGCTTTATCAGCTAAATGAAATAACATGATGCGAATTTAATTGGAAAACAGAATATTGAGTTCTTGTATAAATATCAAGCGTTCTTAGGTAGTCTTTTAGTATTCATAGTGAAGTCAACCAGTGAAATTCTTTTAATTAAAATTCGTGCTCTAAGTCAGATTGAAATAATAAAAAACAAAACAAAAAAATTTAAAATGTATCAGCAACCGATCAACGAAGCAGTCATCGAAGACTTCGAAGTATTGGAGGAGTTAAATTCTGCAAAATTTAAGCCTGCACTCGCTGTTAAAGATATGGAAGAGTCTCAGAATTATAAAATCATAAGCTGCAGAAGAACAACAACAAAATATGGACCTAGGATCCTTTTAGAACTGGAGAAGTACCATGTTTTTTTGCCGCCTAGGTTCGACGCTAAAATTTCTGATCATACAATTGAGAAAATGAACGATGGAGGCTTCTTTGTTGAAAGGAAAGCAGCAGGTGGCAGCTATTTTAATTTAATGTTTTCTAAGATAACACCTAGCACTGGCTATTATTTAAATTTATAAATAAATAAATAAAAGTACTTTTATTAAATATATGTTTCATTCCACTTTCCCTTACAATCATTTCCCTCTAGAGTTTGAAAATAGTAAAAGTTATTTGCATACTTACAATTGAATCAAAAATGCCGGAGGATGGTATAAATACTTCAACTTAATAAAATTCAATTAGTTTTCGACTTCAAGTCATCATGCTAACATTAAAAATGGCTAGACGTTCAGCAAGTCTTTTGCTTTTATCACTATGCATCTTGCACATCAATAGCTTACAGTTTCCGTTAAGTGTAAACCTAATGGATAAAAGCAGTAGTAATTTAGATTTTGCAATCACTCTACCAAATAATGACTCGATACAAATTGGCTTAACTTTTAAACTGATGACTTACAGTAACGCCAGCAATCCCAAAGAAGATGTAGTTTCTACTTCAAAAGAAAGTAATGACGAGCAAATTCCTACTACCACATCAAGGATCACTACGAATGATAATCCTAAAAAGAAATTTGTGTCTATTGACGAGGCCATCGAAGGTTTCAGGCAAGAACTATTAAAGAAAGAATTGGATATTGCAGGAATTATTTAGAGCAAAGATATCTTTTATAGGCACTTTAAACTTGAATTCGATGACGAAACTATGCTAACCATTCGTTGTACACAGTACAACAGTAATTACGTAACTCGCTCATTGAAGATATCATGCTATGAATATCGCGAGTTTGAAACTGAAAGAATTCTAAGTAGTGGTGAAGTAGAGATGGTGAAACAAGTTGATGCTAATTATAAAATCGATGTGGAATTAGTGAATTTGAGAGGAATGAAACAAACATATCAAATGAATATTTCTAAATAGGCAGCTATAAAAGAAAGTCTAATCCGTTTTTAAGTTATTTTAAAATTATTATGGAGTATCTTCATACAAAAATAATTTTGGATAATATTTGCAATTTAATTGAACTAACAGATTATAATAAACTTATTGGTGAATATAAAAAGCGAGATTTATTGACTCCTGCTATCAAAGAGGTTATAAATGTAAAGCCAACAACATTTTCATTTATTTATATATATATTATAATTATTTTTTTTGGTAGAACGAACTTTTGTTTAACGATTATCAAAAGCATGGGAGGTTCTTTCTTAAGATTTCTAAATCTGATTCAGCAGCATATAAAGAATTCAAGGATATTTGTAGGAGTTTGCATCTTCAAGATGTTTTGCTTTTGCTACAAAAAGAAGAAGAGAAGGCCAAAGTAGTAGGAGAAAAAGTAGTTCAATTCAATATCATCCCAAAGATACATTTCGTTCCAATATACAATCGTAAGGGTCCCTGGCAAACATTTGCGTTGGACAGATTTCGATTTCAAGAGCGAATTCGAAATATGAAGGATATTTTGGACCCCATTTTATTCACCTCGCATAGAAATAAAATTTATAGGTTAAGATTTAAAAATTTCAAATAAAGTAATAAAATAAGAACTCAAGTACTTTTAATATAAAATATATATTTGTATAACAATATTATAATACATTATCTTTCTTAATCCAAGAGTTGTGTTTTGAAGAAAATCCGAGCCATTTAACATAAACTTTATCTGCGGTTCTCTTCAATATTTTTTCTACGAGGTAAACATCAGGATTCTTCGTCTTTTGAAGCTCCATTTCATAAAAACTTCCCTTTATTGCGTTTCCTTCATGGTCTTCCAAGAGATATGTTACAGGATTCGTTATCTGAATTTTTGTGATCTTGAAGATCTCTGTAGTCCAGTTTGGTGTATACCCCTTTTCAAATACATTTTTATATTTACTAATGCGAACAAAGTCTCCCAGCTTAAATTTTGGCAAATGAAACGTCTTTAAATGATTGTAAACTGTTGATAGCAATTTCTTCTCATTCTGCTCATATCCATCGGTATGAACCCTGCATACTAAACTCTTTCCACATCATGCTTTTTAATGTTCGATTAAATCGTTCAACTATAGATGCTTTTAAAGGGCTATATGTAGAAAAATGATTAATGCAGGAGTTTTTCATTAAGTTTTGAAATGAGCTATTGAAAAACTCTTTTCCATCATCAGTTTGTAAATTTGTGGGACTCCGACCTTCTTTTAGTATGGATTTCATAGCTTGAGTAACTTCGACACCAGTCTTTCTTTTAATAGGAATTGCCCATGCATATTTAGAAAACCCATCTATTACAGTTAATAAAAAATTATGTCCATTATTGCTTGAAGTATAAGCACCCATTTCAACTAAGTCGGCTTGCCATAAGTCATCCATTCCCTTAATTATAACACGTCTTCTTATGAAATTTTTTCTGGCTGGTTTATGAAGCTCATTAACTACTTGTGTTTTATTCATTTTGAAATTGTCAGAGATTCTACATTAATTAACGCCTTTAAAGTGTCTTTCATTTCTTGTAAATTTAGATCTATATATTTCATCAACTTCTCATTAACGTCAACAATTGCTTCATTTGCATATAATTCGGCTGCTCTCTTCAATCGCTCTTGCAGATTCGTAATTGTTTCATTCGTATACAATTGACTAGTGTTTTTATCTTTTTCACTTGTTATATTGATTATGTTGTATAACTCCTTTAATTCTCCTTGTAGTACAGCACTTTCGTTATGTATTTGCTCAGTTAGATTGTTGCTGACTAACTGGATTTTTTCATTAACGTAGGAATTACTTAAATGTATGATCTTGTCAGCTACATCGTCAACATATGTTTTATTGGTTGCATCATCCCCTTCTAGGGGGCTCTTAAGGTATTTAAAATTTTTAAAACTTAGATTGAAATCCCACTTTCAGTGAGCTTAAAGCCCACGCCACTTAGACCTTGTATTCCTTGTTCCCCTTGAGGACCAGGTTCGCCTGGTAAGCCTCTAGGACCACGCTTGCCAGTAGATCCTAACTTTACCTTTTTAGAATATCTCCCAAACTTGTCGACACTCATTATTACATTAAAACTGAATATGATTAAAGATGTTATTTATACTATAATACCGCCTTCTTTTAACTCTTCAATAATTGATATAATTTCATTGTTGTAATTAGTATGCCCAGCACTTTGCGATGCTATTAAAAGACGAAGTCTATCCACTAGCTCATTAGGATCATTCCAATAAACGTAATCAATATTATTCTTGGGTATATGCATCAAACCCTTAAGTGCGGAACACAATGTGGTGCTGGCGCTCGTAGCTGGCGCGGTAGCCAGACCTGTCAAAAGTTAAAAATATGGAAATTAAGAGATGGCGGTCCAATGTGTAGCTGGCGCTGTAGCGCAAAGTTCAATATTTTTAACTTTTGGCGCGCGCCAAATTTGACATTTTCGAGTTAGCTACCGCGCCAGCTACGAGCGCCAGCGCCACATTGTGTTCCAGCCTTTACCTTCATGAGAAACCAGTTTACTTATAATTTCTGTATACTTTGAAGCTCTACTACCTTTTATTTGGCCGTCCTTTCTATATTCTCTTTTATAGGCATTAGTTTCTTTTAAGATAGCTTGATAATCTTTCAAGTCATCCTTACTATACAAAGCTTTTGCAGGTTGTTTCATAAAAAACAATTCACATAGACCTAGCGTTATTTTATACGATTTTCCGTTAATAAGAAAGTAATCTTCCTCCAATACAATCCTTGAATTTCCAATTTTCCATTCGTTATCATCATCTAAATAATCTCCATAAGTGTTGTCAATTATCGAGCTTTTTTTAAGGTATAGTTCTAAATATTTATCTACTATACCGCTTGATAAATTAAGAGGAGAATCTCTCTTTTCCATCAAAGTTCTAGAATGTGTAGGTGTTGCAAAGTTATCATCTTCCGACATTAAGGAATAATCTGAACGTTTTATAGGTGTACTGGTCGGCTCCATTTTCGGAAGTTTCATTTTAGGAGTAAGCTTTATATTACCATAATCATCATCATCATCTCCATATTCATCTTTAATTTTAGTCTCATGCTTTGGTTTTGTTATGAACTCATGAAGTGGTTTTGTTATGGGCTTAAATGTCTCCTCAAGACGAGTTTCAGCTTCAACTCGTCCAGTTTTCACAGCGCGAAATTTCTTCTTAATAGCATTTCTAGTTTTGATAAGATTTTTTAATAGTTCGTCTCTTTTTAACCATCTTTGTAATGAGATTTGAACTGGTCTGTGAACTGGGTTATACTGATCTGAATGGGTCTATGGATGGCTCTTATCAGGTCTGTGAACAGCTTTTGACAGCTCTGTGAACAACTTTACCAGCTCTATAAAAAGCTCAAACGGATCTATGAACAGCTTTACCAGGTCTAAGAACAGCTCTTATCAGGTCTATGAACAGCTTTACCAGGTGTATGAACAGCTATATCAGGTCTACTACCAGCTTTAACAGGTCTATTACCAGCTTTAGCAGGTCTATGAACAGCTTTAACTGATTTTCTTTACTAGATCTTCTAAATTTATAGTGAAATGTATGTATCGATTCCTTTTCGATAACATCCTCTGTTCAACAAACTATCTTTATCGATTACTAAAAATCCATAATTGTCCCTCCAGCAAACACCGCAAATACTACGAAATTTTTCGAAGGTCATGTCTGTGTTAACATGATCATTATATATATGCCTTAGATTCATATCATCTTGTTTAAATAAAATAAGAAAGTTAGCGTTGTCACATATTAAGTGCTTCGGTATATGGGTGTAAGTCTGACAGAGATAGAACCTATCAATATTATTATGTCGACCCATACAAAAATAATCACGCATGCTATTTTGTTTCCCACATGCTACATCATCGAAACTAAAAATTGAATTCTGTTTGGCTTCCTGTGGAGGTATAACTTCGCAATTATTAGAAAATGGGTAGTACCCAAGACCACTACTAGGGCTTATCAACTGCTCCAGATACTTATATTTAGGTTGATGTAGTGATTTTGAGTAGATGTAAATATTCTCGAACTTAAGTCCATTCGGATGTTCTATAAGCCCAATCATAAGATTGGTTTTACCGCAGTATGAAGGTCCCACAAGAATACCTCTTATATTATTAGGTATAAGCGAGCTATGTCTTTTGAATTCATTTGTAGATTTAATATGAAGTTTTTTTATTGATAAAGAGTCCTTCTGCTTCACGAACTTCATTATTAGAACTAAAATATTTATTACACAACACTGAACTTTTATATCAGTCATCAACTCAATGTGCTGTTGTGAGGACGTCTAAAAGGTTTATCTTATCAGTTGAATGATTGATCATTCAAAGAATCAAAATCGTTCTCGCTAACGTATATGTCGAAGAGGAGGCGGTTTGCTAAATATAGCAATTAGCAATTTACCATTTGAATTTCATTTGCCTGGATATCAATATTGCGGTCCTGGCACTAAACTACAAAAAAGATTAGCAAGGGGTGATCCTGGAATTAATCCTCTTGACGCAGCTTGTAGAGATCACGATATCGCATATTCTCAACATAAAAATATCGAAGATCGTCATATTGCTGATCGTATATTATCCGGTAAAGCTTGGGAACGAGTGACATCTTCAAACGCATCCCTTGGTGAACGTAGCAACGCCTGGTTTGTAACAAACGCTATGAAGGCGAAAGTAAATTTGGAATGGGGTTAAGAAAAAAACCTAAAATTCACTCTAGGAAGCCAAAAAGAAAATTAACTCTACAAAAAGGAGTTCATGAAGCAAGAAATATTTTAAAGTTAAAAAAGGCTGATTCCTTAAAAGAAGCTATAGGTCTTGCACTTGCTGCTACTAAAAGTGTATTTAAGCGAAAGAAGAAGGATGTAAGACCACCTCGAATTATTCCGATTCCAAAGGCTGGAGGAGTGCTACCTCTTATTCCTATTTTTGCCGGTCTTTCAGCACTAGGTGCTTTAGTGGGAGGAGTATCAGGTGTCGCAAAGGCTGTTAATGCTGCAACAAATGCTAAAGAGCAGCTAAAGGAGAGCAATCGACATAATAATACGATGGAAGCTATTGCATTAGGAAAAAAGGGAAGCGGCTTATATTTGAAGCCATACAGAAAAGGACTTGGTCTATTCTTAAATCCACCTTCAAAAAACGTCTAAAACTGCTACCTAATCGAGCATTAAATGAAATCGATTTATATAAATATGCGAATAATTTACCACATTTTAGAGGTGTTTTTATGCTTGATGCTCTCCCCAAAAAGCCTAGAAAATATGAGTGTGGAATAGTAAATTTGGTCTCTATATCAGGTCCTGGTAGTCATTGGGTAGCATATTACAAAAGTGAATCCGAAAAAGAATACTTTGACAGCTTTGGAAACTTACAACCACCAAAGGAAATATTAAGCTATTTAGGAAAAAACATTGTTTACAATTATAAGTCTTACCAAAATTATAATATGATAAATTGCGGTAATTTATGTTTAGAATTTTTATATAATCATTACAATAATAATAAGTAACTATTAATTTAATAGTATAATTGTACATTGTAAGATAACAACTATAAATAAACTTTACATAAAATAACATCTGCATTTCACTTTGAGCTACTATGTCATTAACACTGACTTTGACTGGGAATTCATCTGTGCTTACAGTTGAATACTTTCCTCCGTTGGACTTAAGTTCAGAATACGTTTGCGGGCTTATTGATTTACAGACATATAATTCAATTCCTAATGTGGACAATAGAAATAACTTACTTCATCTGGATGATGATGATGAAATTAAAATTCCAGAAGGCTCCTATGAAATTGATGATATTGCAGGATTTATCAAAAAGGAACTAGCTAAGATAATAACACCTTGAAAACAGAAATCAAAAGTTCTACCCGAGTATTTTTGAATAAAAATAACTCTATCGGATCATTATTAGGATTTAGTAAACGCGTTCTAGAACCTAATATTTCATATCAATCTGATTTACCAGTAAATATAATAAAAGTTAATGTGATTCGAGTTGAATGTAATATAGTATCAGGCTCTTTTATAAATAATTAACAAGTGCATACATTACACGAGTTCTCTCCTACGGTAGGTCCGGGATATAAAATAATTGAAGTTCCCAAGAATGTCATTTATTTGCCCCTGAACATCAAACGGATAAGTTCTCTTACCCTGAAGTTCGTGGATCAAGACGGTGATCTAATTAATTTTAGAGGAGAAACGATTACAGTGAGATTGCATTTGAAGCCGCAGCATGTTAATATACAATAATACCATTGATAATAAATACAAACACAAAAGTGTTAAGTCTTCTAGTCAGCCTAAAACCACACAACAGTCGGGAATAAAGCTAACAGTCGCTAACAAGCAATTCTTAAAAACTCTTGGTCTTAAGTTAAAAAATGTGTGAAATACTCGATATTACTCAAGGTGCTAGCTATGATAATAGTATTACAAAAGTTGAGTATCACAGCTACTCTCCGTTTTTAGCATCATATAAGAATAGCGATGAAGTTCGAATATTATTACAACATCAGGATTTGTATATTTTACCAAGTGAAAGCTCCTTATATATAGAAGGCGCGATAACACAATCAGATGGGTTGGCCTCAACAACGGCAAAATTAACTAATAACGCCATAGCTTTTCTATTTGACGAAATTCGGTATGAATTAAATGGCGTAGAAATTGATCGCACGAGAAATCTTGGGATTTGCTACAACATTAAAAAATTACATATCTTTAAATCAAAATGAAAGCAATGTGTTACTAAATGCTTTCTGGTCTCCAGATAATTCAATATTACCTACAAGAGGATTTTTCAATTTTTGCATTCCTTTAAAGTTGTTGCTCGGCTTTGCCGAAGACTATAAGAAAATTGTTATAAACCGCTTTTTGTTTGCTTTTGCATGATAGAATAGTCGAATATAGTTCATTGACGAGTGAAGTTAGAAAAATAATTTAAGGCTTCAAATGGCTGCAATTGTGGATATTCAAGGATTTAAAGACGATCATAACAAGTTTACTGTGAAGGAATTGGCAATTTTGACAAACGGAAACCAAATACAGCACTTTATTTTTCAACCTCCATTCAGATTTAAGGATTTAACACCTGCAAAGAGAAGAGAAGCGAAATGGCTGCATGATAATTATCATGGATTCAGATGGACCGATGGATATATTCCCTATCATCAATTACGTGCTATAGTGACGCCTTTAATAAGAAACAAAATACTGTATGCGAAAGGCTGTGAAAAAGTTTGCTGGATCAAAAATACATTTGATGAAGGTGTAATAGTATATAATATGGAAGAAGAATTGCAGTGTCCAAAATTATCCTCTCTTAAAATTTTTTATAAAGTGCCATGCTGTTTAACTCATCAGGGACAATGCGCTCAAGAAAATGTTTATCTTTTAAGAAATTTTCTAGAAAAGTAATAAAATTTAGAAATAAGAAATAAATGTCTTATAATTTTATACTAATAAAAGTCTTTCTGTTAATGTTAAAATAGCATTTTATTAATTTACTCATTTATTTTCCTTCTACATACATTTATTCATAATTCTTATTTTAACAATTTTTAGATAATCTATAGTGCCCCCAAGCGTATGTTTGGATATCATCTTCTCTTATAAATCTTTTATCGTCAAATGGACTCAACGCTACTTTATTAATATATTTCGTATATATTATATGCAATTTACTTCTAAATCCTAACATGTTGGCATAAAATAATTTTTTCTTATATAAACAATCTCTGTAATTATCTAGAGTTAAAGTATTTACAGCTGTTTTTTTAATACCTTTAGCTTTCTTTATTTCGGTTTTTTCTTCAATACTTAAAGAGTACATCTTAGATCGTAAACCTATAAACTCAGTCATAATTTTTCCTTTATTCTCATCTTTAATTCAACCTAAAACCTTTTTATTTACTAACGGTATATTATAAGGATCGTGGGGATATTCTGATGTATCGAATCTTTCATTAATATCTAAAATAATATCATTATAAAAATCGTTAACAGAAATAGAATATATAAAAGAATCTGTGTCCATATAGTTTAAGGAGACCATATCTTTGTATTTAAGTTTCATATATTCATAATGAAAGTTATACATTTTAAGCTTTGATAGCTCTAAGACTGTAAAGCCTAAGTAAATTGGTTTATTATAAATTGTGTGAACTCTTTTTAATTGAACTGCAGTCATATTTGATGTAAAATGAGAAAGACTATGAAAATTAGGTTTCGCTATAAGAGCACGCAAACCCTGATGTCTACCACGGCTTTCCCACTCTGTTGCAATTTTTACATCTTTCCTTTTATCTACATTTTCCATAGTCTTTCCATACACCGAATTATTTAATAATTTAAAAAAGTCTTTTTCGAAATTATTTTTTGCGGCAGTTCGATGGAAATTATTTAAATCAATGTAGCTCTTTAACCAATTTGATTGTTTAAACATTAAAACTCGATGAATACGCTGCAGTTCTAACCCGTGCTTTACACACTGCTGTAAATTTCTATAGTGGATAACATAATTATATTTATTTTCTAAATCAGCAATCAACTTTTTAATCTTGGCTTGAGGGGGTAATTTATTTTCTGGACAAAAAGGAAGATCATTATGAGCGTCATGAGATAAATTTGGATAAATTAAATCAACTTCTAAAATATATCCTACTTCTGAATTTTCAGGAATTTTCATGAAATCTCTATTATCAAAGTTATCTACCCAAATAAAACCTGCATATGGAAGTAATTCCGACATAGCCCATCCATATAAATTGTTAGCATCAAGGTAAACCAAATATCTTGAATCGATTGAAGGATTAAAATTTTGCATATATTTATTATTAGCTAGAGAATGTCTTAAGGAACATTGTGTTAAACCTCCTCGAATACCTTTTTTCATGAAATTATACATATTTATATCTGTTAACAATTCTAATTTAATTTGAGTGTGTTTTAACATCGCATCCCACGACAATCGTATATTCCATACGTTAACAGCATGCTGATATTCTCCTTCTGTGCATTCATTGTTCGTAAGTTTATTAAAAAATTGCTCGCAAGGAGGTAGACATGTTTCATTTAATTTATCAAAAGAATTTAAGTAATCATATGGAAAAACCCCCTTTCTCCTTATTAAATTAAAATATTCATCATCTTTAAATTCATTACGGATTATTCTAAAGTCTTCATCAGGCAGATTTTTTGCTAAAGTATCTAAACTCGCAGGCATAAAACGAATGGAATCTAAAAACCGTAATTCAATCGTTTTATACTCAAAGAAAATTTTCTTTGACATTTTTATATATACCTCTTTATTTAAGGGAATAACGTTAATAGAACCTTCAATTTCATTTAATGATTTAATAAATAAATGACTTTCATAACCAGAAAAATTGTGTAAAAAAACTGGGAAAAATGTTGGAACTCTATACCTTAGATTGCATTTATTATGAGCTGGACCCCTATACTTTCCGGTAAGATGACAATGATCAATAACCCTATCATTCGCTAATAATTGCTTACAAATATGACAGTATTGTTCTTTTCGTTGCATCCTTATTTCATTTGGTGAAATGGGAACAAGCGGCTTACACTTTGAAACGTGATTTTTATAGATGTCTTTCACGTCGTCTGCTAATAACTGTACAAATCGACTAATAGCATCTTTACCTTGATAAATCCTGAACTTGCTTAAAGCGTCATCATAAAGGCAATGGATAAAATAAGAGAAAGCACAGGGTATGTGCTCTTGAGTGTTGGTCGTTGAAGACAGCATAGGATTAGGTATGCACGTTTTAATTTCCTTTAGCACGCATTCAAAGTCAGCATAAATAACAAATGACACACTTAACTTGCGTTCATACTTCTCGAATTCCAAAAAAGCTTTTTCCGAGGTAGGCATAGAAGTCACTATTTTACAGCATTCATTTTCAATTATAGCAAAAGATTCTTCATTATAACAATGTTGAAAACACGAATTACAAAAGTAAATTTGTCTTTTATGATGTGTTAGTTGCTCGTTAATCAATCTGGAAATATTCTTAATTCAGACATAATGATTTAGAGTTTCATCTTGAAGAAGCAACAAATTTATATGATTTTCTTTCTCATTTGATGTACAATAAAAAGGTCCCACAATTTGACAACTACCTTGTATAACATCGTAGCCGAAAACATTCACGCTTATATTCGGATTGATCTCTTCGAATGCTTTTATATCACGCAAAGTCATGGGGAATTCCAACCCAGTAAAATCTAATTTCACTCCATTTATAAGCTATATTTCGCTATCTGATATATCAGAAACTGAATATGAAGATGTTCTATCAGAATGATAAGTTGGTTGGTGTAGAGCTGATATAACAGCCCACTTAAAGCAGTAAATATCATTATTTTTTCCATTAATGCATGCTTTCTTGTCTATTATAACCTTTGGTAAAGGTATGTAGGAAGAACCTCTTAACGGGTGATATTGGTTAATGTTGATTTCTAAATGAATTATTCGAATCAACGACCATCCACTATCTTTCTCTTGAAATTCTTCTGATTTGGTGTTAATGCAGTTAATCATATTCTTACTTAAAGTTGATAAATCGCTGTTGTTGAATATGACAGTCATTTTGGTTTGAAATGATTTTATTGAAGAAATAATTTCATTTTCGTCTTCTGAGTTTACAACTTTGATATATTCTGCAAAAAGCTCGATATTGAACTTATAAGAAATATGCTTTTCTTACGACATATTTAACACTTCCAAAAGTTGATGTTTAGATTCTTGTAAGAATTTATTTATATCGAGTAATCCTTCATCTCCATTTTCAAGAATAAATGTTTCAATTCGTTCCCCGAAATTTTCCTTAACACACCTAAGATGTTTATTTATAGGTATAGATGCTTTCTTTTTATGAACATTGGTACGTTAATGATACGTCCAGTCTTTTACTTTAATTTGTAAATTGCATGCCTGACAAAACATATGTGTTAAAGCGTCCTTTAATGATGTTTTTAATGATGACGTTGATGGTGAAACTGACATCGATATAGATGTAGACATATCCTAGTATCTTCTTTTGGATGATGCGATCTTGTATCCAATGTGTTGCTGTGTATACTTTTTATATGTCTCTGTAGGGTGAAGTTACTTTTAAAGGTTTTTCCACACACTTCACACAAAAAGCACTTCATTTCTATTATATTCCACTTCTTGTATAATTATAAAGAGTTCTTAAGTAGTCTTTTAGTATTAATGCACACTTTAAAAGTTTAAAATAAAGTTTTCTTATTCTTTAGAAAACACAGTCTTAAAAACATTTAATAAACCACGCTTGATTTAGTTTAGAAAACTCAGATATGTTGCAAGAAATCAAAGTATAGAAATACGATTTTTAGATTCATATAGGTTTATGTCCAACTCTCATCTAATTAGAAATAGAACTAGAGTGGAATGCCAGCAGCACGCGTCTTTTATTAGGCGAATTTATCACATTCAATTATAATTTAGGATACCGCAATATTCTGTTTTCCAATTAAATTCGCATCATGTTATTTCATTTAGCTGATAAAGCTGTACTTCGTAATTAAAAACTCAAAACAACAAACTCATATCTTCAGCACGAGGTCAGGTTCATCTACAAAACCTTATCACCCAACGACCTCAACATTGGCATCAAATTATTAATTTCTACGCAGTCATCAGCTCGCTTATCAATCACAGCTCGAGCAGAAAAACATGCTAAAACTTGCTTGGAAACAAATGATATCATAGAAATAAGAATTTGCAAAAGAAATAAAAAATAATCTTCATCTATTTACTCAAAGTGGTGAAATCTTTATTACGCAATGTTCTGTTTTCCCATTAAATTCGCATCATGTTATTTCATTTAGCTGATAAAGCTGTACTTCGTAATTAAAAACTCAAAACAACAAACTCTTATCTTGAACACGAGCCCAGGTCCGCACTTCCAGGTTAATCTTATCACCCCAACGACCACAACATTGTCATCAAATTATTAATTTCTACAGAGTCATCAGCTCCCTTATCAATTAACTCAACATTCATTTTATATACCCGCGATCCAGGTCTAGATTCAGGTCCAGATCCAGGTCCAGGTGCAAACCAAAGAAGAAGAAGACCAATTGTAGCCTCTAAGACCGAATACCCAAAAACCAAGATGGCCGACAGGTGTCTTATCTTACTAAACAATCACCGACCTTGACCTTTGACCTTCGGAACCCCATTCCCTTATCCCCAAAGAAGAAGAATACCCATTGTAGCCTCCAAGACCGAATACCCAAAAACCAAGATGGCCGATCTTATCTTACTAAACAATACAGGTTCAGATCCAAGGTTTAGATCTAAGTCCAGGTGCAAACCAAAGAAGAAGAAGAAGATCAATTGTAGCCTCCAAGACCGAATACCCAATATCCAAGATGGCCGACAGGTGCCTTATCTTACTAAACAATCATCAACCTTGACCTTTGACCTTCGGAATCACGCTTTCTTATCTCTGCACCTCCCCAAATTGTTATGGGGTTTCTGGACCATTGAAAATGTGCAAAAATGTGAGATTTCCCTCACAATTTAACCAATTTTAATGTTCACATTTCACATTTGATCCAGAACCCGCATATTCTAACTACTGACCGAAAAAGAGATTGACCAAAAATTAACATTGTACGATTTCTTGTTGACTTGTCTATATACTCATAAGTAGATTACGTAACTCGGGATGCATCTGCGTGATGCAAATCGTTAAATCTAAACCTCGAAGTCTTGGTGAGTTTGTGCTCAAAAAAGCCTGTGCTTTTACAAAAGTTAACAATAATTTACAACTAACGTGTCTGAGCTATCGTTGCCTAAATCGTTCTTACAGGAAGAAAATCTCACAGTCACATTAAAGGAAATTCAATGAATTTAAAAATTTCATACATCAGCCTAAGAAAGCAGTTAAACCCTACTACAAATGAAATAAACTGACGTTAAGTGCCTTAGAGAGAAACTTGTCGTTGATCAAAGAGATCTTATGGTAGTACAGGGATATAGTTCAAAATTAGTTTCATAACTTACACGGTAACCTTTAAGAATAAACATGAAATCACAATCCTTTGTCTACTCGATTCATTATATTAAGACTCTAAAATCCCCGAATCTATATTACGTTTTGTTCAATTAATTTGCATGTTATCTAGTCACCAACAATCTTAAAGTAGAGCAAGGTTTCATTAAAGCCACCAGAAGTGCCTATCTACACTTCCGACGATACTTCGAACTTTAAAAATCTAATTCAACTCATTGCAATTCCGGTAATCTAACTAGGTCATTTTTTAAAACACTCGTAAAATTATACAGTAAATAAATTTCACAAACAATACTAATTTGTCGCTACTGTTAATTAATTACTTAAATGCGTATAGCAATAAATTTCTGCCAATAGCTGGCGTCTTAGTATAATAATTTTTGAGTAAAGCCACTAAGTTCCGATCGGGATAATTAAATTAAAGCTACTTACAACTGTGCGATTTCGTCAGTACATATGCTTAGGTGTGCAGGCTTCTTTGTTTTTCCTCTTGTGGTCTCATACGAGCGGAATATATCTCGCTTTATGTGGAGCTTCGGGCACATATATTCACCTCCTTTCCCTCCCATCTTGTCTGTGTCCCTACGACCTACTTATAAGTAAGTACGTGGGTGCAAGCCCTACTCTCGGACTGAAAGGTCTCCTTTGATTTTTGGAGTTTGCAAGGAGAATAGCTTGCGCTTCAATTTGGCTCAATCAGTTCCACTCTAATTGTGGGTTGAAACTGCGTTTTCGCCAAATGATAATTCTCTGCTTTTTAGCTATAAACATGAATGATCACTTTTAGACATTTATCGGAACCTGAATGGTTCAGATAGGTGCAAAAGAAAATATTTATGGATGAATAAAGAATTTACTTAATTTAATTTACTTCGGCTGTCGTCCACCCTGTTCGCAGTTACAGATTTAATGAAATGGTCTCCTCCTTTGCGGAAGTGTCATTTTAGTATCGTGGCGGACGCAAGGGTGCCAACCGTGGAAGTTCAAGAACAAGGTGCGTTCACTAGTGAAGAGTGAAGGAATGTACTGCACCATCAGTCTCAGAGATGGCCCTGACTGAATTTTTTATATCACAAAGGAGTCTCACATTACAATAGTACAGATCTTATTGTTAAATTCTTCGATTAAATATTTCCGATAATTATATGCAACGCTAACCGATTCTTCCCGTTAAGGCATTCTATAGTTTCTTCTGTATTCAACATATCCTTTCCAAAATATAATAATCTAAATTCTCTCAATAAAGGGCATATTGATAAAAAGCGGTAGAGGTTTTCATCTGAGTCCAAATTGCACATGGAACACTTTGCACTGCCCTCCTGCCACAACGACGCGTTTAAATTGAGTAACCCTCCCCTGACTCTAAATATTGTACTTATCCATTGTGTAGCGCTAATTCATGTAGCTGCCTTCATTAAAATCATAGTTTAACCGGGGATATAATTCGTGCCTAATGCGTTGTTTTGCTGATGATATCCTTCTTTGTCTATATAGTTCTATTTCCTTGTCAAACAGCGCTTTTAAATTTTCCTCATTCAATCTACTTGGCTCTATTTATATATCATGTTTCTGACTTAATTCTTCCCAAAAACCCATTTTCCACAAGATTTCTTCTGATATTCTACGTGGTAAGGTCCTTAATATGGATCTAAAATGCAGCTCGAGGGTCTAGGCATAGATATCGTAAAAGTCCGATTCCAAGTAAAGCATATAATTGGAAGTGGCCTTATGTACCTTATCGCTATATAGATATCCCCAAACCTCAGCTCCATAGCAAATAGTAGTCCTACATACGCTGTTAAATATTTTAAATTTTTCAGAAGGTAATACATCATTTCTGCTCAACAACTTATTCCATGCACTGTTCATAGATAGTTTTGACAAAGACAACCTTTCTTCCCAGTATTTCTTGAAGCTAAGACGCGGTGTGAGAATGACGCCCAAGTATTTATATTCATTCACTACCTCTATTTCAATACCTTCATACAACCATGATTTTTCTGCTCTTCTTCTCACTCTTTCCTTGGTGAACATGATTATCTTCGACTTGTCCAAATTCACCTCAAATTTCCAATATTTACAATAGTGATGCAGATTATTGATCATATCCTGCAGTATACTTGGTTTACCCGCCAAGATAAATATATCGTCTGCGAATAATAGAGCTCTAATATTTTTTACCGCAGCAGTCCACCCCACCAACCAAGCACAGTACAAAGGTGCGAAAAGAATTGGGCTGAGGCTATCACCCTGTATTACCCCCATACTAACTTTGAAGCTCTCAGACAACGTTCTGCCGTTCCACGCAGTTTATTCCGTATTTTCGTATAACCCTTTTAGTATTTTAATGAATTTAGTTGAGATACTCAGACAGGATAGCTTCTAAAACAATGCATGCCTATCTATATTATCAAATGAAGCTCTTAGACCTACGAAGAAACCATAAATTTTCTTTTTCCCGTTTTTCCATAACAAGCTTACGATACCAACTAGATTGTAAATATTATCAACCGTAGAATAATTTGCTCTAAAAGCGGCTTGGAATTCACATAGTGCTTTATTTTGGCGTTCCCATTTAATCAATCTTTCATAGAGAATGCTCGTAAATATCTTTGCAATGGCATTCATGAAAGTTACTCCTCTCTAATTCTGTACCAGGCTTAGGTCGCCTTTTTTATGTATCGGGAAGATAATTCCCTGCATGAATTTATCCGGCGGTCTACCTTTTGTGTATACATATATCATTAAAAACTCTGTTAATCTTTCTAGGTAGCTTGAGGGTGCATTTAAAAAAAATTCATTGGGGATACGGTATGGACCCGGCGCTTTTTTTGCCTTTAATTTCCTCAGTACCGAAATTAATTCAGTTAGGTTAATGGGTGCATCTAAATGCCTATCCTGTATCTGTGGTTCAGCGTACAGAATCTCGGGTGCCTCGGCAGGAGGGTTTAATAATTGTCTAAATTTATCACTAAAATCATTTACCGGGATTTCATTGTCTATCCTAAATTTATACCCAATCAGCTTTTTATTGATGACCACCACTCCCTACTGCTCTTAATAGAGCCTAAGCGGTTCGATAGCAACCTGTAGTAATTGGTCTCTTTCTCCTTGCAAAGTTTTTTGTAGTTGCGATAAGCTCTCACATATAGGTTCTTTGCCATATCTGTGTTGACCTTTTAATATACGAAGTAGCTTGAACGTTCTTGCCCTAGCTCTGAAGCACTCACTATCGAATCATCTGTTTCTAAATGTAATTGGTTTCGCTTTCGCCCTATCTCCCTGCACTTGCTTAATGCAATCCAGTAGATCAAGATCGTTTAATGTGCTCTGAGTAGTGCTATCTAACATTCGGCTGTTCAATTTATTTTTGTATTATTCTGCCTTGTTTTCTTGCCATTGTAGTTTTGGAACCAGTTCTAAACAATTTGCGTTCGCTTTATACTTATATCTAAAAAAAAGTTCCTTATATACTTATATCTAAGCACAGAGGGAATTGGTGCGAATGTAGCACATTGAAGTGTCCCTATGTTGTCTAATAAATTTAATGAAACCGCTGACCCTGCTGCTCCCGCGAACGTAACAGCCCCTTCTCGATCCACCAGACTTCTACTGTTTAATATAGCTAAGCTATAATCATCAATTAAATCCAGGAATTTTTTCTCTGAAGCATTAAGCGTTGAATCAGATTTCTTCCTCCTCCTGTTATAGTGGTCGTTCCAAACTCTAGATTCTATGAACGATTGATGCTCCCCTGTTCGTGCATTAACGTCGCCTAAAATAATAAAATCTGTGTCCCATCCATTGCAGTTCAAATACACCGGGATAATCGAGATATCATTATCTATAACCGCCACTATTCTTTCTCCTATACAGTAAAAGCTCTCCTTGCGGACAGCTCCAATAAGCGGACATCTCTCATAAGCGAAAAATTTCCTTGGAACCACATTTTTCCCTACTTTTTTCCATGTAAATACATTCCGATAAGCGGACGCTCTCATAACTGGACGCGGACACTATATTTTCACATATTTCTTACTGAAATCTCCCATAAGTGGACGCGTAGCTCTAATAAACGAACTAGTGGATATACATATGCAAAAGACATAACCCGTAATTTCCCGATCTCAAAGTCCTCATTTTACAAGCTCGCTGATTCTTTTGGAAATCCATGCTTGCAGTCGAATTAAGTAGGAGTACGACTGCGCATGAGTAGATACATTTGACAAAAATGGCACCAACGAAATTGTTCTTACTTTGAAAGAAAAAATGGAAGTTGTGAATGTGCTGGAGAAGGTGAAACTATCAGTTCGTGATTTTGCAAAAAGGTAAGTTATTTTATTCAACCAGAGAGAATAGCATTAACACGATTTTAATTAGATTCAACATAGAAGAAAAATAGGCTGCAGGAATAGCAAAAAAATAAAGAAGAAATACGAACTAAATGGCAATCAGGAATAAACGTAAATCAGAAAAAGGGTTTTTTGAAAACTCACATTATGTTACGAATGGTTTTCAAGAACTAGATGTCAATACAGTTGGGGCCGTTAGTTAAGGCAAAAGTTAGAAAAATTGCGGAACAATCAGGTTACAATAGTTTCACTGCATCTGATGGATGGCACCAAAAATGGCGTAGAAGGCATAATGTTAGTTTTAAGTGCATATCTGGTGAAGCTGCCGATGTAAATCAAGAACATGTAAATCAGTTTATGGAAAGGCTCCTTTCTATGTTGCTTGGTTATTTTTAGTAACAGAAGATGGAAATATTGACATTCAATTGAACGTTGTCCCTAAAAATGAAGGTGAAGACGATAACAAAAATGAATCAGAAGTTTTGGTAACTGTTGATAATTGTAACGAGACAAACTCTTATGATGAAGCCTTCAAACTTGTTAGTAGCTTAAACAATTTTGCAAGAGATCATTTTACTGCATTTCAGCACATAAAAAATTTAGAAAGTCATTTTCAAAATATTCTATTGCAGCAAAAAAATGCAAGATTACGTCAGACTAGTATTTTGAATTTCGTTCAAGTAACCAGTATGTAACCAGATTTTATTTTCATGGGTATGTACTATATGTATGTATGTACATATATAATATTTTTATGTTTTTGATAATGTATTGATATCATACGCAGGTATTTATGTTTAATTTTAACCGTTAAAAGAATTTATACTTTATTTTATTACGAATGGCTTATTTCGTATTTTGTATTCAGATTCATATTAGGTCTGTTCACGTACGTTTTGATCTGAAATATTCTGGGTAAAAATGTTAAATAGGAGAAATTACCAAATACCAAGAGTACGTGAACAAGTTTGAGTAGTCTTGGACAAAATCCAAAGCATTAACAGAAGTGCTCAACTTATTTCTTCGAGTAAATTTGGACTAACACTTGAAAGTAGGGAAAATATTACGTCAGCAAATTTTCCCCCATTTCATAAGTACGTCAACACGTTTGGGTAAAAATATCATAATGCATTTACCTAAAATCAAGTACGTGAACAGACCTATTGTATTACATTATGTATGCATTATAACTACAAATACAATAACAACTTAAAACCGACTTTTTTTTTGTGTATCATTCCCACAACCGGACATCTCCCGTAACCGAACAAAAAAATTGGTCCCGTGAGTGTCCGCTTATGGGAGCTTTCACTGTATTACCAAATTTCACCCTATCTGGTATAGTATTTGCTATACCATACACCGCCCCTCCAACTCGAGCGAAGTAAGAAAATCTTAAAATATTCCTAACGCGATCGGCCTTTCTAATAAAGAAAAGCTAAATTCCTTTGGCTCTTCGTCAACAGCAGCACCAAAGGGTTAGCTTTTCTTTAGCTGCTGTACGCCTTCGAAAAAACCGAACACTAGTTAGTTAGTTAGTTATGTTTTGATAGATAATCTAGGTACTTCAGTAATTTATGTAACTCATAACTTTCAAAACAAAAACAACTAAATGGATTTTAAACTTATTATCGCGGTAAGACGGAGACGGAGTTGGATCAATTCGTTGAGCGGCACGACCAACATGCCATGGGTCCCGGGTTCGAGACCAGATGACCCCAGGAGCTTTTATTAAGAAATTAAAATAATCCACTCCGTCTCTGGGCTGTTGTCTAGCTCGCAGCAATGCAAAAACAAGACTCAAGTTTCCTGGCTTCCCTTACCCTAAGTCCCTTCCTGCCAAAACCATGCTAACTCATTAAAGGGTTGTCCACTAGGATTTGGCTACATCGTATAAAAAAAAATTTCATATCTATATGAGACTTTTGAAGTATCGATTTCTGATCAAGAGACAAAAAAATTCAACAATGCTAATGGATAATTTGAATATTCACAACAACAAAATTACTGATATATTTTAAATCTGTAGTTAAGATTATAAAAATACTTATCCGCCACATGGGGCTCTTCTATGGCTCTATGTTCTTCCAGCCAATAGAATAAATTGAACTTTTCCTTCTTGGTTAGGTACGAACTAGAAATTTCATCCTACTGGCAATATTTTGTTTCGGGTGTTGTGTATCGTGTATGGGTCACTTGGGTTAATAATAACAACATGTTTATCTGCTTGCACTTTAATTCCTTTTCAACACTTTTATCTTAACTATGTTTACTTTATTTTATCCCAAAATTTCTGTTTCAACTAAGTTTCTAATTGCACTGTAATTAATTTTCTACACTGTTATCTTAATTATGTTTACTTTATTTAATCCCAAAATTTCTGTTTTAACTAAGTTTCTAATTGCACTGTAATTCCTTTTCCACACTATTATTTTAACTATGTTTACTTTATCTTATCCCAAAATTACTCTTTCAACTAAGTTTCTACCTGTTTATTATACTGAACTTTTTGATCGAAGTAGAAAGCTTCAAGCTTTTGCTCTCGATCGTATAGCTTCCGTTCAGTCGTTAAACATTAAGTAAGTTTTTGGTCGTGTGTGTCAGAGCTTTTTCCTCTCACTTACTGGCTTGATCAAGTTCAAGAACCGATGGACCTTGGGCAAGGCGATGTAATTATCGGAATTTGATTGTGAGGCACTTTTAGCCTGGGAACTTTGATTCCTATTCAGGTGCCTCGCCATCATTTTCCATGTACTTCGACTTGCTTTGTTTTTTTATGAAAATTTACCCGTTAGCCACTTCTTGGAAGAGGATATGTAATTTCCTCTGGAATTTGTTTACGATGTGGCTGCTTGTGGGTAAATTTTTTGTTACTTGTTATTGGTTATATCCGTTAACCGATGTTGTTGACAAAAATATGCGGATTTGACCTGTAACATTCTTAGGATAGGGAAGTGGTGGATAAAGTATGGGGTGTCTTCGCCTTAGTGTTAATACGAACTTTTTCTACCTGGGTGCGAATTTCATCTAGGGATGTTGTACCATGGTGTATTAATTGGTTCGTATTGTCCCCAAGGAGCAATAAGAAGTGTTCCTGTGCGTGTGGTTCTGGGAGGATGATTCGTTTGTGTTTCGGAAGTAATCCGGTTGGGTGATTTTTAGGGATTAAGAATTTTTTGCCTCGTAATATAGTGTTTGGGCCTATTTGTACTTGACATGGTTCGTTAATTACTAATATGCCTTGTCTGCTCAGGCAGTTAGTGAGTAACCGTCGGGCACAGGTGATATGCACTATTGTTGGGGAGGCTAAGGAATATAACCAAGTATTGGGTCTTTTTAATTTGATGAGGGTATCCCTGAGGGTTAATTGTGCCCTTAATTGGCATCTTGGGTTTTCTTCTAGGGGGTTAAACAACAGTTTTATAACACATTCAGTAGACAGGGTTACTTTCGTTATCGGGGTGTTTAATCTGCTAATATATGTGTCTTCCTCTATGTCTTTGGACACCTTTTGATATTGGCGGATATTTGATTGTTTGAGGAGTAAGAATTCCTGAGTTTGTATTTGACTTGCTACGAGTGAGTAATCAATCTCTGGGATTAGTGAGTGGTTATTTTCCGTATGGATTGGAAAGCATAGGATTTGTTGTAGTTTAAATTTGGGTATGTCGAATATAGGGAGGGTGAGGCGATTTACGAGTTGTTCTAATAATAAGTGGGTTTGAATTTCGGTTGTCTGGTAAAGAATCGAGAGGTTGTTTTCGGGGTTCTGGCAGGCTAAGTGGGATTTATGGTAAATTTCTAGCAGCCCCCCGGGTGAAATTAGTAAGGGATGGATTTGGTTATTCCTACTTGATACTATTATATCCAATAGGGCCTGCTGTCTAAACTCTAGTTTGGCCATTTGGAGATGGAGACTAGAAATAATTTCCTGTATTAATTAGTGGGCATAATGCTCTGCTCGCTCCGCTAACAAAGTTTGGTTTCCCAATTCTGACAGGTCCACCTCCGTTATGATGTTCCAGGTGTTATGATACACAATCAGGCTTCCAAATATTCAAAAAGTACTCCCGTGTTGTTCAGGGGAGTTATCGTATATGGCTCTATCTCGCCTTTGATCACAGGGTACAGGAACAATCCGAGTATAATGATTACCAGGGACATGTCTATAGACAGAGGAGAGATTTGGATTAGATGGTTTGCACTGATGATTTCATTGGATTAATGTTAAAGATTAAAACTGTTGCACTAAATTTATTACTTAAGGTTTAATGGATTTGAAGTATTTAAAATCTAAAGCATACTTATTGGTTTTAGTCATAATAAGGCTTAAGCCTGTTATTATGGTCTGCGATTATTTTCTTACCAACTCGTATCGTGGTATTTATTGAGCTAGGGACGCCGGTTACCAATAAGGTCCCCTATGTGGAGGGATATAGGGTGAATAGTTTTGTCGTAGTAGCCCTTCGAGCGTTGTTTGCTAGCCAATATGTTTTTCCGAGCCGTTGCATAAGGCTTTTGAAGCTTATACCGTAATATGTGGTAAAAGCTCTCGTGGTTATACAGGGGTTCTGGGTATCGTTTTAGGTTGGAGGGAACATCTTCTGTGAAGCCGTAAAGGCAGTCCATGGGAGTTAATTTCGCCCCTTCGTGCACACTGTTGTTGTATGCGAATGCAGCGGTTCGCCGATAATGGTCCCAAGATTTGGGATTTTCGTCCACTATAGTTCGGTGGTATTCGATTAATGGCGTATGTGCACGTTCTAGTGCGCCATTTGACTACGGGTGATAGGCTGAAGTTTCGAGTTTCTTCACCGTTAGCAATTTGCATACCTTTTTGAATGAATCACTAAGAAAATTACTTCCCTGATCGGTGATAATTCGTTTGGGGATGCCATAGAACGTTACTCTTTCGTCAAAGAAAATTTGCGACAGCTTCCCCATTTCGAATGGCATACCAGTCGACGAACTTTTTAAGGTTGTCCTGGAACGTTAAGGTATATTTATTTCCGGACACTGTTTCCTCAAGTGGACCTACCATGTCAAGGTAGACCTTGTCAAAGGGTTTTTCTGCGATGTCCGTTATAACCATCGGTATTCGGAATTGTGTTGACGCTTTCATATTTTGGCATTTCGAGCCCCGCTTAATGTATTTCTTTATGTCACTAAGCATGTGCCTCCACCAGTACTTTCTTCTAATCCGTTTGTATGTTTTTATTACGTCCTGGTGGCCGCCGAAAGGGGAATCGTGGTAATCAGGTAAGATTGTCTTGATTTCCTCGGGGTTTATAATAATTTCAGGGGTTTTTAGCTCATTAGTGTCTGGATCGTTGCCTAGTGGGTCTATGGGCTGCATTTTTTGTTTGATTTTTGTCGTTTCGTGATCCTGGTGGCTCAAGGAGTGATCCCTTGTTTTGGGGCTATTGGGTACTGTTTGAGCATGTTTTGCTTGAGCTCGGGTTACCGCGTTGCATTTTAGACGACTTTTAGGGGTTGCACCGTTTTCTTCCTCCGAATCCATTTTATGGTGGACTTAGGCCTTTACTAGGAGAGTAGTGTCTTCGGCTTTTTCCCGCGGGATGCGACTATGTGCCTCGGCATTGGTATTCTATTTTCCGGGTTTGTATTCGATTTTATAATCGAATTCGGAAAGCTTGTGTTGAAATCTCACCAAGCGGGAAGTGGTGTCTTTGACGTTAAAGACACCTTTGAGAGGCTTGTGGTCTGTGTAGACCGTGAATTTTCGACCTTGTAGGTAAAATCTGAAGTTATGTGTAGCCCAGACTAGATTTCAGCACTTTGAGTAAATGGGTAAAGATTGTTTTTATTGCTTTTGTAACTTCTTATTGCAATGATATCACTTGTTTCCAAGCAAGGTTTAACATGTTCTCAATAATGTAGTTTCAAAAGGAAATTGCGGTTTTTTATTTTTTCAAAAGGATATTGTGGTTGCCGTTTGCATACCACTATAGTTCTTTTTTATCTCACTTCTTGTATAAATATCAAGAGTTCTTAGGTAGTCCTTTAGTTTTAGTATTCATAGTGAAGTAAACCAGTGAAATTTTCGCAATTAAAATTCGTTTTCTAAGTCAGATTAAAATAATAAATTTTGTGTGATCTCCTTACAAAAAAAAATATTTAAAAATGTATCAGCAACCTATCAACGAAGCAGTTATCGAAGACTACGAAGTGTTGGAGGAACTAAATTCTGCAAATGTTAAGCCTGCACTCGCTGTTAAAGATATGGAAGAGCGCAGAATTACAAAATCATAAGCTGCAGAAGAACAACAACAAAATATGGACCCAGGATCCTTTTAGAACTGGAGAGTTATGTTTTCTTGCCGCCTAGATTTGACGCTAAAATTACTGACCGTTCAATTGACAAAATTAACGATGGAAGTTTCTTTGTTGAAAGGAAAGCAGCAGGTAGCAGCTATTTTAATTTAATGTTTTCTAAGATAACACCTAGCACTGATTGTTATTTAAATTTATAAATAAATAAATAAAGTACTTTTATTAAATATGTTTCATTCCACTTCACCTTACATCTAGAGCTTGAAAATAGTAAAAGTTATTTGCAGACTGACAATTGAATCAAAAATTCAGGAGGATGATATAAATATAACAACTTCATAAAATTCAATTAGTTCTCGACTTCAAGTAAACATGCTAAAATTAAAAATCGATAGGCGTTCAGTAAATCTTTTGTTTTTATCGCTATTCATCTTGAATAATAATAGCTACCGATCCCGTTAAGTGTAAACCTAATGGATAAAAGTAGCAGTAATTTAGATTTTGCGCTCACTCTACCAAATAATGACTCTAAAAAATTGGCTTGGCTTTTAAACTGATGACTTATTAATAATAATTTTTATTATGTATAATGGCACTTTATTTGGCACAATCGTTATAAACAAAAAATCCTACAAAGCTCTAGCTACCCTAAAAAATGTACAATATTCAAAACAAAAAGCCACAATAGTTAACGATCAAAAAGAACATAAGAAAAAAAACCTGTAAAAAAGAAAATACAAGAAATATTAAAATGTCTCCAAGCGAGAAAAGTTCCCAAAAATTTTGAAAAAATTCCGAAACTAATCCTAGCACTAAACAAAAATAACCAAAACCGGGAAGAAACTTAAACAAGAACATGATTGTGTGAGTGTTCTTAGAGGGTAGATGCGGCACCGGGCAAAGTTCCTACTTCGGGAACCACTGCTCCCCAGCAAATGCGAAGTGCCGCTCGCCACTTTTCTAGTCCTCCGTTAGCACTCATTTAAACGTATTCTAAATGAACGTACAACAATTTCGAACCGATTAGAGTCCCGTGGGACCAGTCTGCAGAGTCATTGACGTCTGCAAACTGCTCCCATCATCCCCCCAGTTCTACGATTCCAACGTGAGACTTGTCCTTCTCGCAGCAGTTGCAGCAATACGAAAGCGAAGAGAAGCTTCGTGGACAAGCTGCTGCAAGTCTGCGGCCTGTTGTTCCCAGTGAAAGACGAGTCCTCCGTTCCGCACTGACGATAAAGGTGTAGTTGAATGTGTCGGCCTTCGTTGCCATGAACTCTAGACGTAATCGCCTCTTCAATCTGGCAATGAAGTGGTTCTTTAGTGCATGTTTGTGAAACTGCGGGTAAGTAGGCTGTTGTCCAGGCAACAATTTTGCAATTTATTGCACGAATATTTGATCCTTTGGGTATACTAGGTCTATTTGTTGTTGGACTGAAAATCCTATTTCAGCAAATTTGGAAGCCCAAATTTGATTGGGATGAGCAGCTTTCCTCTTCATTTTTAACGAATTGGAATAAAAGCCTTATTGATCTGATCGTTTTAAAACAAATGACATTGCCTCGCTGTGTATTTGTCTCAATTAACCGTATAAATCAACAGTTGCACATATTTGCTGATGCCAGTTTAAACGCTTACGGAGCAGTCTCTTACCTTAGATGTGTCGATGAAACCGGACACGTCAGTGTAAGATATCTTATTTCAAAAAATAGAGTTTCTCCGCTTAAGTCAACAGGGGAATCTGAGCTTACATTTCCCAAACTTGAATTAACTGCTGCGCTGCTAGCTGCCCGACTTTTCAAATAACTACAATCATCATTGAATTTATCTTTCGATGCAGTTGTTTTGTGGTCTGATTCACAAATAGCACTTCATTGGATTAACGGTGATGTAAAGAGATGGAAACCTTATGTTGTACATCGTGTCATGGAAATTCGAAAAATTACCAACTCTACGAACTGGAGACATTGTCCTGGAGACGAAAACCCAGCTGATCTTCTGACTCGTGGATTAGTTCATCAAAACTTATTCAATCTAATGCTTGGCTCACCGGACCAGTTTGGCTTTTCGAAGAAGAAGAAAACTGGCCAGAAACTAAATCCAGTCTAGAAGATAATAATAATTTAACAAGTCTCATGGTATCATCTGAAACGTTAAAAATCCAAACAAATAATAGGGTAGACATACCTGTCGAAGCTGAGAAATTCAGCAACTATCGTAGGCTCTTGCGAGTTACTGCCTATGTTCAACGGTTTCTCACCCGACCTGAGACCTCAAAGCTAGCAAAATCGAAAAAGCTGAAATATTCTGGGTGAAGCAAATACAGAGCAAATTTTTCAAGGATGAGATTACTGCAATTCGACGAGGCAAGGCGGTTTCTACGTCTTCCAATATTCTTTCTTTAAACCCTGTTTTAAAAGAAGATGGTCTCTTAAGAGTTAAGACGAGACTTAAAGAATCAGAACTTGATTTCAATGTAGAATATCCGGTAATTTTACCAACATGTTCTCATTTAACTAAACTTATTGTTTTAGACGCTCACGAGCGAGTACTCCATGGAGGTGTTAATGCTACTTTGGTACGCCTTAGGGAGAAATTTTGGGTTATACGAGCTCGGCAACTTGTGAAATCTACGTAAAGTCACTGTGGCGTATGTAAACGTCTTAAAGGCAAAGCCGCTACTCAACCCTTTGCTCCGCTTCCCCGAAAACGACTAGTTACTTCTCGGCCATTCGAAACGACAGGGGCCACTACACAGGGCCACTCTATGTCAAGTCAGATGAAAAGGCCGAGTCAAAAAAGGCCTATATTTTACTATTTACTTGTACTGCTGTTTGAGCTCTTCACCTAGAGATTGTTCCTAACTTAACTAACGAATCATGCATTATGGCAATTCGACGCTTCGTATCCAGAACGTTTTATTTTCAAAGCCATTTAAGCGAGCTTCACAAGATCTGAAACAACTAGGAAACATTTTTTCATCCGAGGAAATTCAAAACTATGTTGTAGGACAAGGCATTATGGCAATTCATTGTCGAGCGCGCCGCTTGGTGGGGCGGCTTTTGGGAGCGTTTGGTGAAGAGCGTTAAAGATGTTTTAAGAGTAACTATAGGAAGATCTATCCTAACAACAGAACAGTTAACGACATTTGTAACAGAAGCCGAATCAATCGTAAAATGCCGACCATTAACTTACGTCAGCAATGATCCCTTAGATTTATCTCCTTTGACTCCTGCGAATTTCCTTCTGGGCAATTTTACAATGCCATTATTTCTAAATGTAACTAATTTAAAGGACACTGAGCTCCGAAATTCTTGGAAAACACGTCTTCGCTCCACACATCTTTTATTTAAACTTTGGACAACGGAATACCTTCTTCAGCTAAGATCAGCGCATAACACCGGAAAACGTTTTTCAAGTAACCTTAAAGAAGGAGATATTGTTTTGGTACACGATACGTCCACGCCCCGTGTACTTTGGAAGTTACCGAGGATCGAGACGACATATCCTGGAGGAGATGGTAAGATTCGTGCCTGTGAAGTCCGTTTTTCCAACGGCACAAAAACTCCGACGACCGATACAACTGCTATATCCTTTAGAAGTATCCTTTAGAAGTATCCGGAAGATGTTGAAAATTTGTTTTTATAAATCACCTAAATACACTTTGGTATTATATTGATATTTTCATCGTGTAGCCTATGTTCGTTGAAATAGTTAAATTTTGTTTTTAAAAATAAAACCAGTTGTCAAACGCTCTAGTGTTTAACAGTTACGAGAATTTAAATAAAAGGGAAATTTAAATCGTTTCTTTTCTTTACGATTTTCCAATCTAAAATTTAAAAAGGCCAACAACGGTAAACTAAATAGTGCAGAATTCGAAAAATTAATTGAACTTTTAAATAAATTTCGAAATTCCTGCACTTTAGTCAAAAAGAAAAATGACGAGGACAGTATAGTTATAGATTTTAAAAGCCTGAACAACATAACAGTCAAAGACAAACATCCCTTACCTATTAAAGAGGATTTATTACTCCAGCTGCAAGGAAGAAAGATAGAGGCCGTTAAAAATTCTCCCGTCCCGAAAACATACATCAGCTTCGACAATTCTCTCTCAGTCATGCTCTTATAGTTCACCCATTAAAATCCCTATCGAGAAAAGATACAATATTCGCTTGGAGTCATCAACAAAAAGGGGCATTTGAAAAGCTGAAAGAAATCCTTACGACACGACCGCTGCTCACCTTGTATGATCCATCCTAAGACCATGAACTCCACACAGACGCGAGCTCACTAGGAATAGCAGAAGTCTTATTTCAGAAAGGGTTGGACGACCAACTAAGACCTATTGGATACTATAGCCGACAGAGAACTGCATGCGAACGTAATTACCATAGCTATGAGCTGGAGACCTTAGCTGTTGTAGAGTCAGTGTCTAGATTCAGAATATATCTATTAGACAAACGCTTCAAAGTCATCACTGTATTAAGTGCGCGTATTATAAGAAACCCACAGGGTCCGTTTCCCAGAAGCAAACGAGGAAACACTCACATCCTGGTAATAGTTGACGGTTTTACAAAATACATTGTCTTACGAGCAATTAAAAATACCAGTAATTAAGGTGTTAAACGAACTAGCTAGGAATTTTGGAGTACTGACGAGAACTATAAGCAACCGCGGAACTACCTTTAGTACAAAAATCTTCAAAGGCTACAGCGCCAATAACGACATTCACTAACAAGCAGATTGAGCGCTGCCATCGAACAATCTTGCATGCCTTGTCGACAATAAGCAAAGATCCAATGGAGTGGGATAGGTATCTACAAGCAATGGAGTGGGGTATGAATTCTAGTAAAAACGATACCACGAAACAAACTGCTCACAAACTACTCTTCGCGTTCCAGCCACGAGATCCTCTATATAACAAGCTTCTCCTCGCATTACATAAAGAAAACGAAATTGAAGGCAGCTTTAGCCTAGAGGAGCTACGAAAGGAAGCCCTTCATTACATTGAGAGATCTAAGCAAAAACAAAAGGAACGTTTTGATGAACATCATTCCAAACCACGCAGCTACGCAGTAGGAGAACTAGTACTAATCGAGCGACCGTAATTATCAACGGTAGATTCCAGAGAGCTTGACCCGAAAGAAGAATTGCCACCTATTCAGACTGTTAAGCTTTCTATTTAAGAGTTCTTCTTCTGGGGGAGCCAAAAGAGAATTCCCAATGAGAAAATGTCCGGGCGTTAATACTCTAATATCGTTTATACCGCTCGTCAGAGGGCAAAGGGGGCGCGAATTCAAACACGCCTCTATTTGAGCTGTCAGAGTGGACATTTCTTCGAAAGTTAGATTAACGATTCCCACCGTACGACGTAAAACTTGATTTTACCCCAGCTTCCCAAAGACCCCCAAAGTGAGGTGAAGCTGCAGGAATGAAATGCCATTGTATCCCATCTTTATTAAATATATCAGCAGAATCGCGGTTGGCTTTGTTATATGCCTGCTGTAAGTCTTTATCTAGCTTGGCGTTAGCGCCTATAAAGTTGGTGCCACAGTCGGAATATATATCTCGACATAGACCCCTTCGTGATATAAAACGTCTAAAAGCTGCTATAAAAGCCTCAGTAGTGAGGTCGCTCACAATCTCGATGTGAATGGCTTTCGTAAACAGGCATACGAAAAGTGAAAGATACCCTTTATAGGTACGGCCACCCCTGTGTCGTGATGTGCGTAAGCTAATGGGTCCGGTATAGTCGACGCCGACATGGGTAAAGGGTCGTGATAGAGCGACGCGTACTGAGGGTAGGTTTCCCATTAACTTCACTTGGATTTCTTTGGATTGCCGAAAACACCTTACACATTTACAAATATGCTTCCTTGCAACCTTCCGTGCATCAATTATCCAAAATTTCTTCCGCAGAACGGATAAAGTAAGGGTTAGTCCACCATGAAGGGTGTAAGCATGGGCTTCACGAATTAAAAGTTCTGTCAATGACTGTTGCGGGGTATAATCAAAAGATGTTGTTCATTATAAGAGATAGGGGCGTTTGATAGCTGACCACCTACACGCAGAAGAACCTTATCGTCGAGAAATAGATTAAGAGAGAATATTTTACTACATTTACCAATTGAATTAATTTTAGAAAGCATTGTCAATTCTTCACAAAACTCTCTTTGTTGTTCCACTTTAATCCAAAATTGTATAGCCCGTTCCAACTCAGCACTTGTCAAATATGATGGTACTCCATCGCCTAATTTTCGACATTTTTTCATAAAACGAAAACAATACGCCTTGACTCGCAAAAGGCGAGTTAATACCAAAAATTTATGTAAAATTTATAGCGACTCATCAGAAATGTGCGCTATGTAAAACCTTTTAACTTTGAGCTCAAGAACAATAGGGTCTAAGTCTTTAATGTCTGTTGAAATAGGCCATTGTGACTCAGATTCTAATAACCAATGGGGTCCTTGCCACCAAATAGTGGAATCCTTTAATTTACATTTCAAAATACCACAACTGGCGACGTCAGCCGGGTTTTCGGCTGACGGAACATGGCGCCAAGATATTGAACCTGTGTTCTGAATTATTTCTATTACTGACAAATGTCTTGAACTTATTAGGGTGCCTCCGTAACCAAGAAAGAACTATTGTGGAGTCCTTCCAAGCAAATATACGGAAGCTATCAGCTATTATTGAAGACTGAAATCGCTTTATGAGTCTTGAATAAAGGACGGCCGCGCAGAGCTCCAAACATGGAACTGTCATGGATTTAACCGGAGCTACCTTGGTTTTCGCCGTAAGTAACTGAACGCTGAATTTATTTTGTGATTCCAAACGAAGGTACAAAGCGGCAGCGTAAGCACGCTCAGAAGCATCCCAGAATCCATGCAACTGTATGACGCTTTGAGGTTCTGTGTTAAGAAAACGTGGTATTGAAATATTTTTCAATGTCGTCAGGAGATGTAAATATTGTGACCACCGATCGGATATATCTAAGGGGATTTCTTCGTCCCAATCTAAATCCCTTTGCCACAGAGTTTAAATCAATATTTTTGCAGTGATAGTCACTGGCGCTAACCACCCGAGGGGATCATAAATCCTAGCAATTTCAGAGAGAATATTTCTTTTCGAATACGGAGTTCTGTTATCTCTAACCTGGATGCGGTAAAAAAACTTATCTTGAGTGGGATTCCAAAACATCCCCAGCGTTTTTATGAAATCATCCTTATTAAATAAAACAGCTGAAGCGTCCAGCAGTTGCGATTCTGGAACACTACTTAATATCTGTTTGTCGTTCGATGCCCATTTCCTTAAATTGAATTTTCCACACTTCAAAAGCTCATCAATTTGCTTTCTGGCATTGATCGCTTCCTCTAAGGTAGGTGCTCCTGAAAGAACGTCATCCACATAAAGATCCCTTTTCAGAATTATAGCACCTACTGAAAACTTATGAGCTTCGTCTTGAGCTAATTAATGCAAACTACGGATGGCGAGGAATGGTGCACTAGAAACTCCAAAAGTAACCGTTAGGAGCCGATAATCCTCAGGAGGGTCACTTAAACATTGTTGCCATATAATTCAACTTATATGGCAACATTATCTGACGGTACATTTTTTTAATGTCCGCAGTGAACACAAATTTCCGTTGCCTCCATTCAGAGAGCAGAAGAGAAATGTCTCTTTGCAGAGAAGGGCCCGTTAACAATCTATTGTTCCGGGAAGAGCCATTAGTAGTTTTGCATGAAGCATCAAAAACGACGCGAGTTTTTGTTGTTAGACTGTCGTTCTTTTGAACGGCATGTTGGGGAAGATAATACTTTCCTTCCTCGGAGGTTGCAATCTTTGAAGACGATACTTTTTCCATGTATCCTAAATTTATATATTCTTTTAAACATCTGTGATAATCCCTTTCTAAGCTAGGTTCATTGCATAAACGTCCTTGAAGAGTTTTATATCGTTTTACAGCTATGTCTCTTGAATTTCCTAATAATGATTGCCCGCCAATATCTGATATGAAAGGCAAGCGGACTATGAACCGACCTTCATAATCGCGAAAATGTGTTTCTTTAAAATGATTTTCACATAGATCATCGTCAGCAGAAATTAGTTCGCCCGAATTCACGTCTTCAAACTTCCGGAGTTGTTCACAATCATAAACTTGGTTACAAAGATTGACTATAGCGCGTAATGAAGAATTTTTTGGTGATTGGTGCTCGGACGATTCTACTGAGCTGATGTCGCTAAGAAGAATCCATCCTAAAGATGTCTTCTCAGCTGTTGGACAACCAGGCGGGCCTTGTATTAATCCATTCTGGAGAATTTTTGAGTAAACTTCTGCGCCAAGAATTAAGTCTACTTTACCAGGTTTATCAAAGGTTGGGTCAGCTAAGGTCAGTGACACTTTACTAGAAGGCAGAAGATCGGTAAGAGTGGATAAAACAATAGCTTTGATCACTAATTTTGGATCATTTTGAACGGCTGGTTGCACTTGGAAATTTACGGGGGATTGTGATTTTGCTGTGAGTGAATTACCTAATCCGTAAACTTGAAGATGCGCGTTGGGGTCTTAAACCAAGCCTTTGAACCACACGATTCGTGACGAATGTTGCCTGGGAGCCAGGATCAATGAGAGCACGTAGCCAGTGAACTTCATTGGTTTGGGAAACGAAACGTAACAGGGCAGTCGCCAGAAGAACTTCATTGCGATCACAATAAAAATAAGAATTAATCCTTTGAGATTGCGAATGTTCGTTAAGCGGAGGTATGCCTTGCTGGAGTGGTGTATCCTATCTAGAAATTCCTTTAAATCATCGAGGGTGGGAAGAGAATTGGATGACCCCAGCTTCTGTTCCCACAGCGTGAAAATGGGGCAATAACATAAAATTTGTCAACAGATTATTGACAAGAGCACGTTTATTTTGAAATCTATCGCACAGAAGTTTCCATGCTATGGCATAGTTATTTTCAGTGACATTTAAATGCCTTATTAAGTGTTCAGCCTCGCCGCCTAAGCAGGATTTTAGGTAATGCATTTTCTGTACAGGGAGTAGGCTTTCATTTGAATGCACCATGGACTTAAATAAGTTATGAAAGGATAGCCATGAATTGTAGTTTCCTGAAAATTTTGGAATCACAATACGGGGCAATTTAACTTATTGAAGGGTCTGACTATCCTTGCCTAGGGATTTTAACTACAAAGCTGAATTCGTTGGTACATTAGAGGTATCACCAGGCTGACTCAACTTGGCACGAGCGTCAATCAATAGACCCTTACATTCGGAATATAACCGATCGGCCTCATCATATAAATCAGTAAAATATGTATTTTCTCTATCTTCGTTACTGGCTGAAATTCTAATAGCACAATCATTCTTAGAAAACTGTTCCCAATGTAATCCAAGGTGCTTATTCGACCGTTAATGTATCCGCTACTTGCGAGGCGTTCCTTCGGGGATTTTTTAAAATTTATGCTAAATCGCTCGAGTTTCTCATAAAGCGTAGCTTGCGTTTTTATAAGAGATTCTACGGTAGAAATTGTATTCGAAGGGGTTGCCATTTTGTAAAGTTCAAAGAAAATCCACTTTAATTGAGAAATGAACCACGCTAACAGCAAATGAAATGAATGTGAATTTAAATGGCACTGACGAACTTAATAAGCGATGAAACTGTACTGGCAAAATGATTTCTTTGATAAAATTATAGCCTTAACACACTTTATATAATTTCTTTGTTGATTTCGTTCTTTGTTCGCAAACTTCAAATGCATGAAAATTCATTTATTTATTTTTATTATTTATATATGTATGTAACAAGAGTTTCAGAAACAAAGGACATTAAATACCATTCACGACTACAGCACGAGAATGAAAAAATTTGATTTCTTTATAACTTATTAGCTTGAAAATGCAAATGGTACAAACATGGCAATGATATCCCGTTAAATGCGTCTATTCTCATGCACATTGAAATGTTGTTGATAAGAAATTGTACTGTACAATTTATTTCTTACCGTTATTAACCATACCGTACTAATCTTAACAATACCTTGATTGAAATGTTGAATTGATTATTTGCACAACACTTGATAACGTGGGTCACTTGGATTTTATGCCACCTGTACACCTTTTCACTTATTTAAATTAAACAATTAAGATGTGCAACTCTTACTCACCGACTGGGGTTTGGGGGTAAATCCGACTCGAAAGGACCATGTATGTTTGGGGGTGAATATTAGGCACGGGAATTATAATAAAAAGAGTAACGGTAATTCCACACTATATTTCTTTATTATAACTGATGCTCGATTTTTAGTGCCTGGCTTATTCAACCTTTTCTGTTGCTCGACTTGTTTCCAACTGATCTTCACTGAATGTTAGCTGAGAAAGAAGAGTGCCCTGCGAATAATGACGTTTCTGATAACAGATTCTTCTTGGCAGCGTAGGTAAACAAATTCCAATCTGCAACACCGGGTGACCACGAATCTCCAAACAATAGATACGTCTCAATTCCTCTGAAGGGCATAATTTATATCCTTGGAAGGCTACTTCCTTGTTTTTAATTGCTTCGAAACAGGCATTATTGAACCAATTGGTGTTAGTTGGTTTGATGTTTTTGAAGCTATGAGGAATAAAGCGATGCATTCCAAACCATATGACGATCGGTGCTTTTATTAACGTCTCTCATAGAAAGGCAATTACACCAATCCAGCTCCCTGAGACGTTTATTAAGTCCTGCCCAATCAGCATTTTTATAATCCCACACTTATCTTTTGGCGGAGTTTAGATAAGTGGTTGTTAGAGAGGAGATGGAGAATTGGGCGGAGATAAGACAATGGACCGAATTACCCAAGGGAGCAGTTACCAAAACCGAGTACTTATCTGGATGCGATGTGAGAAATAGATCCAAAAGATGCGCATTGTGCCCCAAAGTATCAGGAACACGAGTCGGACACTCAACCAGTTGTTGTAAATTAAAAGGCTCACTAAATAACTCGACGTGTCCTCCAGACGGGCTTGTGGTAGAAGAATGCCTGAGCCACTGTGTACTGTGGACGTTGAAATCGCCAGCAAGAACGGTTTCAGAAGAGGGGAATATTTCCAAAATCTTATCAATATCGGAAGACAGCTTATCGAAGGAACACACAGTGTCAGTTTCAGACATATTCGGGCTGCTGTTTATAAAGCAGAAGTGAATGATGAACCGATAAAGTTTAAATCTAATTCAGACATCATTAAATTCTGGATAAGTAGAAGAGAATTAAAGGAGATGGGAGAATTGTACATCATTTATAATATAAACCGCGATACCCCTCTGAGGAGAGAAGAGCGGCACTTAGTGATATCCAGGAATGTGATACTGATTAATATCGGAATGGGAAGCAACTTTGGTTTCACTTAGTGCAAAAACAGCCGGATTTTCCGTGATCAAATGGCAGTAAACTGAAAATGATTACTTTTGAATACTAACACGGGCATAAGGACTGACGAACGGGATCCACTAATGCTGCCTTAGTGAAGATAAAGATTCGGCAGGAATCAAGTCCACTTCACAAGAAGCGGTACGTCTTCGTGTTGTCTGGAAGAAGTATTTCGTCGGTGACTCGGCCTCTGGCAACAAGCTCGACTGATTTCGGTGTACAAAATCCAAACTATTTTTGTAGTTTTGTACTCTCAGCCGTTCTTTTAATCTCTCTTATTGCGAGAGCAATTCTGGTTGCGCGGGCAAAAGCCTACCAATCCGGGTGACTTCGGCCGTAAAACTCGATGCTATATACCTGCTTCGATTGAAACTCGTCTCAATAAATGAGCGAATCTGAAGCTTACCAATATCCCACCAATGAATAAGGTTTGCGTAGTCATGTTTCCTTTTTCACCATTGATGCTAAGACTGAATAAATTCTTCGATGAACTGCTCTGAATTGAACAAGTTATTGTTGAAAATCCAGTAATCAGTTCACCTTTCGAAAAAAGTGCTAGTTGCCACAACAAGAAGGTGAACACTAAGTGAACACACTTCATTAGTGACCCCGTTGAATTAAACTCCGGAGTGGCGGTCGAATGCAGATATCAGTGAGTCATCCCCGCCCCCCCCCCTCCCAGGATAACTGCGTCGGCAAAGTTCAGAAGACAGGACAGGACAGAGTCCTTAGAGTTTTGCCTTGCAAGAAACCTGAGCAGATGTCTGTGTATACAGGAGACGGTAGGGTGATACTGTTGGACACAGAAATTGCCACAACAGACCCTCTACGAGGAGCTGGTGTGGCAAAAACTGTGTAACTTTGTGTAAAATAAAATTTCGTTCGAATTGCGTAAATGTGTCCAGTGTGAAATTTATCTCTTGTAGGAGTGCGATGTCAGTGTTCCAATGTTTAATGTCTTCCAGAACAGCGTGTTAACGTGAAGGTGCACTAAAGCCCCCAGTATTAATCGACGTTATCCCACACATTCAAGGGGAAGGCGTAACTCAGATTATGAGCGTACGACTATATTGAAGAAACGCCCTGAACAGACGCTACTCTTCAAGGGCATCCGCTGCTTTATTGCAGAGGCGCTCCAGCCTCTCATTATAACGAGCCCGGTTCTTTGCTTCCTGCTTCAGAAGAAATCACTGAGGCAGGTTCCTTTCTGGATGACCAAGCTCTCGCTTGAGGATAGTCAGGATCCTGTCCTCGCTCTTCTTATAACGGAGGCTGTCGAGGATCGTAAGAAGCTTCTCCCTCGGCACCTTTACCAAATCGAGGTGTACTTCAAAGCAGCTACCAACCGAAGCGATACTACCGCACGATTCATAGCCGTTCTGAGTCTGACTGGCCGTCTCGGTAGCGCTGATAATCTCGACGTCCGAGAGGGCATCAGTGACATCTTCCTATGCCACTGAAGACGCACTCGGAGTGAAAGGTTTTGTCTCTCCGCCGAGACCCCACCTCTTGCTCAGCACCTTCTTTTGTGGAGGTGAAGGCATGCGCTTTACACGCCACTTCTTCTTCTCCTGACCTGAGTTGGTGAACTCTACATCCGAGCTCACTGACTCTACCCGTTTTGAGGTGGCATCACTTATAGCCAGGACCGGAAGGGTCTCTGGAATAATTTCCATAGGTAATTTGACTATCGGTTGCTTTAAGAGAGGACCTGCAGCAACGGGTGAAGGCACTGCTTTGGGTGCAACGGCAGGTGCAGGACCACTCTCCACAGCATCTTCAGCCACTTTCCTCTCTCTCTTCGGACACTCCGCTGCAAAATGCCCTACCTGATGGCAGGCGAAACATCTTACCTCGGTGGTAACCTTAATCTAATGACGCGACTCGATCATGCTCCAGAAAAAGCCTTCTGTAAGCACACATCCCTGGTTTAGGGAAACGTATGCTGAGGATGCCCCGATCGAGACCTTGGTCCCCAAGTTTTAATGGCACTGTCCGAACTTTGCCGTGGACCTTTCCGAATCTTCGCAAGAAGCCTTCAAGGCTTAGCTCTGAGTGGAACCCGGGAGAGGCAGACTCTCGTCGGCTTCACTGTAACGGGATACGGTTGCTGGTGTCTACCGCTCACGTCGATGCCCTCAAGCATCGGTTTTGTGGATGCTTCCATGGCGATGGTATACACCTCCACCATACCGCGTCCAACCAGCCCAAAGGAGAAAATCTTCTCCAATTGGACAACTTGTGACACAGCTCGCAGGTACGAACTTTGTGTAACGCCGAGAAGGTGATCAAAGTACACACCGTACCCTTTGTCTTGCTACTGGGCAAATCAGCCGGGCGCTGACGAGGAGTCACAACACTATCTTCAATTACTATAAATAAACTTTTATTGGAGCTACCACTTACCTGCTGGATGTAGCTTGTTTCTGCTACTATTCTTGCACTAGCGATTTCTGCTCTAGCGATTCTACTCCAGAAAGGCTCGGACGCATCGGCATGTGTCTTGGCGAAGGAGCTGTTTTGGATGCAGCTCTTACAACTTCTATCAATTTTGGCGCACTTGCAGCAGCCGCTGCTGTTTTTTTTGCTTTGGTTGCCACAGACACAATAGCAGCGGTGGCTCTTACATCCTTTCCGGTGGAAGCCACGGGTGCAATACTGATTCACTAGCAGCGGATGCCGCTGGTGGCTTAGTCCACTCAAATATTGCACTTTTCAGTGGGCCTGTGGGCTGTTTTAAATAGGTGATGACGTGTTCGATTTTTCCTCGAACCTTCTTCTTCCTGGTACTACTGCTACTGCTTATGCCGCTTATTTTTGAGGGCAGTAGCAAATCACCTTAAATTTAATTTAAATTTAAATTTTGACACTTTGCTATAGCGACCAAAAGAAAACAATTAAATTTAGCTTACAATTTTTCCGAACTTTCTAATTAAATTTATCTTTAAATTTCTTTAAACATTTTTCAACATTTCACAGTTCATCATTGTCTTTCCTCGCTTGTCACACTTTTGTCCAGTTTTTTCTGCAAAAATTCTCGTTTTTTCATGGCACTTTATTCACTTTACCTGGTCACTTGAAAAAACACGTCCGCTCACTTTCGATTATTTAATAATAATTTTTATGCAAATATAGCAAAAGTAAATGTGTGTGCCAAATAAAGCACAATCGTTATAAAGTAAAAATCTTACAAAAATCTAGCTGCCCTAAAAAATGTATAACAATCAAAACAAACAAGACACAATGGTTAACGCTTAAACAGAACCTAAATAAAAAAATTTCAGCTCTAAGAAAAGTTCCCAGAAAGTTTGAAAAAAATCCTAGAGCTTAACCTAAACGAACGTACATAATAAACCGAAACCGAGGAAAAATTAAACTAGAAAATGATTCTCTGAGTGTTCCTAGAGGGTAGATGCCGCACTGGACGAAGTTCCTACTTCAGCAACCACTGATCCCCAGCAAATTCCCTCTCCGAAGAGCCTTTCTCCACTTTTCTAGTCCTACGGGAGGACTTATCCAAACATGTTCTAAAGGAACGCACAAAAATTTCGAACCGATTAGAGTCCCGCGAGACCAGTCTGCAAAGTCATTGACGTCTGCAAACTGCTCCCATCATCCTCCCAGTTCTACGATTCCAACGTGAGACTTGTCCTTCCAGCAGCACAGTACAGCGAAAAGAAGCTTCTTGGACAAGCTGCTGCAAGTCTGCGGCCTGTTATTTCCAGCGAAAAACGAGGCTTCCGTTCTGCACCGACGATAAGGTTGCCAGCTATTATACTTCGATTATTACTAAACACCGAATCTACTAACTCAGGGTTCAACCTGATCGGAATTGCTGAGAATTCCCCGTACCCAAATGGAATGTTGGTCTTATTCTGCCCCAGGTCGTAATCGTGAATATCAGATGCTGGGACCAGTTATGCGGATATGGTGGACGGACCGAGAGATACTAGTACTCCCCTGCGCCGCTACCCCATAGAACTTACCCACAGCTGCGAAATTAAGTTATCTCTTTCACAGAATACTCGTTGGAATGCCCGTACCTGAAGACGTCTGTAAGACCCAAACCACCCTCCGCTACTGGTCGGCAGAGCGTACTTTCAGCGACCCATCGTCTTCCCCCAATATCAGCGGCCTTCGCCTGTGGATGCCATGCCATGCGACTATTTTATGTTTTACCATAGAGCCCCACATATACACTTAAATATTTCATGCAAGTATTCCATTGTATGCCGAGGGGAGAATCTGTTCGACTCCGGCACCTCCCGCACCATAGGCCTTGGATTTTGCTAAGGTAAGCCCTAGCGCCCGCCAGTCGCTCATATTGTTTTAAAACTCTACAAGAAGCTGGAAATACATCATTTTTCGTGACGAAAATAGACATGTCGTCAGCATACGTATTACTGAATCAATCACTGAGTGAAGCTGAGTACCCAGCGTTTTGCGTTTTGTAGTCCACATTACACAGAGTAACTGGCCTGAAGTTTCCAATCCTCTGCAGATCTCCCTTCTTAGGTATTAGACGTATAATGGATCTCCGCCAACTTTAGGGAAAATCGGTATGTCCAACCGTTGCAGAATTAGCGACATCCAAAAGATAGGGAATCAAAAGGTTCCTAAAACGATCAAAGAATTCTTGAGTTAGACCATCATAACGAGGAGAAGTAAGACATCAAAGATCCTTCGTTGCGGTAAGCATATCATCGAGAGTAAACGTTCTGTCCAGGAATTCTCTACTTTCATCAGAAAAAGTAAAAAAAATAAAGTCAAAGAAGCTTTCGAAGACGCGCTCACAGAATTTAAACACGTAAACGAAACACAAAGGCACATCATACTCAAACAAGGCACATCTAAATAAATACGGACGTAGTGCCACAGTACTTAACACAGGACAGTACTTTTACGGAAGTACATACAGCGATTTATTGTGCTGCTGTTTCATCTATCAGATGCAATGCTTCAAAGACGCGCAATATAACTAGCAATACTAGCAACACCATATTAAAGAAGCCACTAACATCGGAACTGCTCCACTCTTCGGGATGCAACCTCCGCAGTTCCGCCTCAATCCACCGTGAATGTGATTCCTCCGCTTTCCTCCTTGGTGCAGCCTGCCTCAGATGTTGATGCTCCCGCTGGTTTGGTCAAGCCCATTATAGAGAAGGTTGCTGATGTTGCCATCAATGTCTCTCCGCGAGTGTCATCCCAACCCACTTCCACCACATTTACGATCAACAAACTTGGTACCACCTGGACAGTATTCGGAATGGGAGCAGAGACTAAAAAGGCTAGGCAGCAAACATTCATCTTCATCAAGCGACCATACTCCATTCCTTCTGAAGGGTGCATCTCATAACGCCAACGTTTCCTGGGCCCACAGTTTTTTTTCCGGAATTTTGAATTCACCCCTGTTAGCTGCCTGAAGTTGCTCTCGTCAGACGTAGGGAAATCCAGCAACTTCAAGATCTCCATCCCAAACAAATATATCTGGCTCATCAGTAACCCCTCCAGCAAAATCTTCACTCTCGGGAACATCACAATTTCTAAGTGGACTAGGAAGTACGTTAAGTTTAACCCTAAGCCCTCTGCACCTAACCCTAAATTAAATACTAAAAAACCTAACCCCACTAACTGCCCCAAACGACCTTCTCCCATACCTAAATTTAGTATTCACCCTTACCAATGCTCACCTCAAAAGGACTTTACTAAGAACGACAGAATCTTAATTTTACTTTAATAAGTTCACAGTTCACAGGTTTCGTAAAAGCACTCAAATAATACGACACTCTTTAAGTTTTCTTTTTATTTGATTCCACTTATAAACTTCAATTTTACAATTCGAGTTCAATTCAATTTAAATTTTGTTCAGTACACCACTTCACGACTTTAGTTTTGGATTTCAAATTTTGATAATTGATTTCAAAGTTCAAAAATAACTTCCACCGCGATTCCCAATGTTAAAACCGTGTTCTTTGCTGCCGAGATTTCTACTAAAAACATCTTGTTCGATAAAACCATTCTCTACCTTATTTTCATTTCAACATTCTAGAAAATTGTCCATATATGGAAGAATTCGAATCCTAAAGTTCAAAACATTTCCTTTTTTGGTAATCATTTTTGAATATTTCCCCTTTTTTATATCTATCTCGATTGGTAATAATATTTGTTTCATTCAACAAATTTTTATAGCAACTTGATCTTGCATCGAAACTCTACAAAGTTAACGACGAATAGGAGAAAGTGAAAACAAAATGACAAGTCGTGTGTAGTGCACTGTGATTAAATTCAGGTAAGTAAATTATTGAAAGTTAACAAACATTCTCGTGATTCATCAAAAAGCACCTTTGGACGATGACCAGTAATAACTTCAGCAGTTGGACTTCAGATAAGTATTGATTTCATCTCTTTGATTTTGATTCTTTGTGTTGTTTTGTTTTAGGTATGGCGTTCTCCATGAAGATTTCATTGCATCCCGAACATTCTCCCCGCCTTGGGACCGTAGGTCGCAATGTTATTGACCTTGCCGATTGTTATCATCAGAACTTTCAGTTAACATGAATTCGTTCATTTCAGATGTGATTGTTTACCTCTCAGCAGTTGAATTTGAGTTAGCTGAAAATATAAGCAAATAGGAATGGCAGCAAGGGAAAACAAGGTGATTCGAGTGTGGGACAATTTGGAGTGTGATATTGATTAATCTTTTGTTTTTATGTTGAGTGTAAATTTTGTGAATGCGTTCATTTAATTTAATTTTTATTTTAGTTTGTGTTTTGACTTTTGCAAAGATAAATTTTACGCGGATTATTCTCGGTTTTCGACATTCGCGCCTTGAGTTTCGTGTATTTCGTTTCCGACCGGTTCAATTGGCAATCGGCATATTTTTGTCACGGGTCTCTTGAAAATAGAGTTTTTTGTCTTTACTGTAACCACTCTTACTAATTCGTCACTACCGGGATGAGGCTTTATGATTTTACCGAGAAGCCATCGCGACGGTGGAAGATTTTCCTCCTTCAAAAGCACCAATTCACCGATTTGAAGATTTCATTGCTTCTGCATCCATTTGGGGCGCTGTTGAAGTCGACACAAATATTCAGTACTGCATCTCCTCCAAAATGATTGATAAAGGTGTTGCACATATTTTCATCTATCTAACCTGTGAATGTTAGTGTCTAATACTGATGGTTCGGGTGTTGTCAGTAAGATGTCTCCGATTAAAAAATGTGCCGGCGTCAATGCAGTGATATCATTTGGATCGTTGCTTGTGGCACACAGGGGGCGTGAATTTAAGCAGGCTTCGATTTGGGTTAATGTTGTTGAGAGCTCCTCGTAAGTAAGAATGGCAGTTCCAAGAATTCGTTTCATGTGAAACTTAGTAGATTTCACCCCGGCTTCTCACAATCCGCCGAAATTTGGTGAACCTGGTGGATTAAAATGAAAAGTTACGCCTTCATTTTCGATAGCTTTTGCAATTTCCATGTTAAGCTCGTTAACCATTCTTTGCTTTTGTCGGATTAAAATTGACTTTCCTCCTATGAAATTTGTTCCACAGTCACAATATACGTCGCTACCTAATCCTCTGCGAGCGGTAAATCGCTTGAAAGCAGCCAAAAACCCTTCTGCATTGAGGTCAGTTGCGATTTTTATATGTAGAGCCTTTACTGCTAAACAAATGAATATTGCTACGTAGCCTTTGTATGTCTTCGCTCCTCTCGCTCCTCTCGCTTCGCCCGAGTAAGGTTTCTTGCATTTAGAAGCCAATATCTCTTGGCCAGGATTCTCATCATCAGTTGTGAACCGCCATGCATAGTTTCCTTATGGATTTTATCCAGTATGAGCTTCGTCACATGACTTTTGTCCGGCAGAATAATCGGGTGTTTTTCTTCGAAAGTAAGATCTGAGTATTGAAGTCTTCCACCCACTCTTAAAACTCCGTCTGAATGTAGGAAAGGCGTCAATCTAATCAAGCGGCTGCTAGTTTTTATGTTATGATGGCATTTTAAGGACTTGATCTCCTCTGAAAATTGCTCAGTTTGTACCTTCCTTATCAATAACATGAGCGCCTCGTTTGTTTCCTTTGCTTTAATGAAACCTTTCTCTTTTGACTTGAAGCGATAACAGTATGCTATAATTCTGAGAAGTTTGGTTAGAGATGAATAGTTTTCTTCTATGCTTTCAGAAAGTATTTGCATGCAGGTTATTGTTGTCGTCTTAGCTTCCAAATTCGTCTTTTAGATTAGGCCACGCTGTCTTTGGTATGCTCAACCATGTAGGCCCATTCCACCATAAGATGTTGTTCTTTAAGTCAGCTGGTAGCAGTCCTCTTGTTGCACACTCTGCCGGGTTATCCTTTGATGATACGTGCCTCCACTTGACTGAACCGGATAATTCATGGATATGTACCAGTAAACTCATACATGGGCACACAACATACTGGCTGAGCAGCAAAAGGGATGCCGTCAAGGATCGCTAGGCTATAAGAAACACCTCCTCATCGACTCGGTGATCTTGCGACAACCAAAACTGCTCACCGGAATATACATTTATTTATTAATAACAGGTTCGCCAAAGCTGGCAACTACGAAAATTACAATTCATTAAAAGTAAAATACTATAGCTAACTTAATCAATGAGTAGCCTAGAATGGCTCTTAATTGCTGCCTAGAGCAACCTAGCTCGATGTAGGCAGCGTATTCATTATAAAAGCGAGACATAGAAGCGACAGGCTCGTGCATACCGTAGAGAGTGCGATGAAAGGGAACGTGGAAGAAGTTGAAACTCCTCAGGGATCGGGCGGCGATGGAAATGCCTACATCGCTCAGCAATTCTGTGGAGTTGACCGTCCTCTGCAATAAATCATACAAAAAATTAATCTTATAAATTCTACGTCTCTTTACAAGGGAGTCCAGAGAAATCAGACCGAGCCTAGCATGATAGGAAGGAAGAGAAAAAGGATCGTGCTACGGAAGACCACGAAGAACAAACCTGAGGAACCCGCGCTGAACAGCCTCCATCCGGTTGATGTGGAGCCTAGTTAAATAGGGATCGTCAAGTTCTCTTTACTACCTTTTCACAAAACCCAGCGTGGAATTGGCCCTACCTACCACGAAGTCAATGTGATCCTAAAAGGAAAGGCGGAAATTAAGAATCACACCCAACTCCTTGACCCTATGAACCCTACTTAAGACAATACCACCCAAAGAGTAATCGAAGGAAACGGGGCGGTTTTTGCGGGTGAAAGTTATAACGGTGCATTTGTTTGTATTTAGAGGGAGAAGATTACTTGAGCACCAGTCAAGAAAAACGCGAATGTCAGAGCTCAACAGAGCACAGTCATCGTCACAAGAGATGACTCGGAATATTTTGGCCTCAGCTGCATAACAGAGGATTCTGGAACTAAAAAGGAGCAACGAGATACCATTAATAAAAATGATAAAGAGGAGTGGGCCAAGAATGCTACCCTGAGGCACTCCAGAAGAAACAGAGAATTCGGTGGATAGGGCACCACGGAACAAGACGCGCTGAGTGCGCCCGGAGAGATAAGTGGACAGCCAGTCAACAAAAAGTGGTGGGAACCCTAGGAGACAGAATTTATGAATAAGAATCCCATGGTCAATTCTGTCGAAGGCCTTACTAAAGTCTGTAAAAATACAATCAATCTGCAAGCCAGACTCAATCAGAGGCAGGCAATGATGCACAAACTCGAGTAAGTTGGTGGTTGTAGAATTACCCTTAATGAAGTCGTACTGAAATGAGCCAATAAAGGATTTACAATGAAAACGGAGGACATTACTGATCAAGGCCTCGAACACCTTCGCAACATAGCGCAAGTTGGCAATGGCTCTATAATTTTAGAAGTCAGACTTGTCGCCCCTTTTGTGAAGGGGAACTATAACAGAATAACAGAATCCTTCCAGAGCCTGTTGAAGCGGCCACAGGACAGAGACAGGTTGAACAAATGACAAAGAATAGGTGAGACAGATGTGTAGCAATATTTCAGGAAAGACGAAGGGACACCATCTGAACCACACGAAAATCCATTGGACATTGCATGACTTAGCAAGGGATTCCCGCCGTAACATCGCAGAGAACACCCCCCCCCCCACCAACCGAACCCATAAATCATAGTGGCGGTCACGCCAAAAAACCTGAAAATCCGATCCAAAGAGTTCAGCGTCTGATATACCTCCACACAGCCAGATCTCTGTTAGACAGATGACATCAAAGTCGGTGAAGCTAGAGGCAGAAAACAAGCGTGAGGTTTTAGAGCGCAACCCGGTCACGTTGGCATAGTAAAAGGAGACCTCGCTGACAAGTTTTTTGATTGTTATGTTGAGGAACAGTGCCAGGATGAGCCCTCGGACGATAGAGCCAAGAGGCCAAAGGTCAGGCGAGACAATCGCTGGAAAGTAGTCGTCGGGAACAAATACCTTAAAAGAGGCTGAAAAGGCGCGTTCACCCGGGCCGTGTGCTGTGTACATTTGGGTCGTCTGGCTGGTCTGAGAGTAACCGTCCCAGATGAAGGCACCGTCCACATTATCTGCATAGAATCAGCAGCCACTCCCGTGGATTGAAGAGCCAAATCGCCATCAGCAGGCGCGGCGCTAGCACAAGCGCCTGAAGTTGGATATACATGAAGTATATATTGATTACAAGTAGGCTTTTGACTCTGTTCCGCACTCTGGCTGGTCAATGTACTAAAATACACAATGCAACACTGTAACACAAAAATTAACATAAAATCACAAAACAAGCAGTTTACAACACCTCCGATACCAATCAGACGAGGTAAGCTATAGTTTTGCCTCGCTCTGAACCCACTCTCTCACGCCTTAGATGTCACCGGTTTTGGGGACGAACAGTTCTAAGAGGGGGCAGTGTAACATGCACTGTAGCCTAGCATAAGCTACGTGATGAAAACGAAATCAAGTTGTACAATGCGAATTTCGGAAACCAGGAAAACTTGTCTCCACCCCGGGACTACTTTCGTATTACTTCAGGGTGGTACCTATTACGCCATCAATGGCTTCTTATGTTCTAGGTCTTATCCTACTACAGTTCATCCACTGCTTCTGGGGTTTCCTTTTTATTTTGTTGAAGGATCTTCTGAGTAAATACTGCAACTCGGTCCCATTGCGCTTTACCTCTGAGCATGCTATTAACTATGTCTTCGGGCGTGAATCCCCCGAGCTCTTCTTCTAGCTCCTGTCTCTCTGCGTTCCACCTTCTGCATTGTAAGAAGGTGTGTTGGGCGACGTCCTTCTGACAGTCGCCGTATTGGCAGGCTGGGCTTTCTATTTTTTCCATTTTATGGAGGTAAGCGTTAAAGTACCCGCGTCCGGTCAAGCACTGCGTCAGGTAGTAGTTTACCTCTCCGTGTTCTCGCTTTAGCCACTTCTTTAGGTCTGGTATTAGTCTAGCGGTCCATCTCCCTCTGGTCTCTCTATCGCAGCGGTCTTGCCATCTCGTAAGGGCGTATTCGCTAGCTTCGACTTTCGCTGCCTCTTTTCCGATTTCGGCCTGCCTGTCATGACGCTGTTTCCGCTCTTGTGCCGATAGATCTATAGCGGTCCATCTCCCTCTGGTCTCTCTATCGCAGCAGTCTTGCCATCTCGTAAGGGCGTATTCGCTAGCTTCGACTTTCACTGCCTCTTTTCCGATTTCGGCCTGCCTGTCATGACGCTGTTTCTGCTCTTGTGCCGATAGATCTAGATGGGGTCACGGCTGCTAAAACCAGAACCGCTAGCTCCGACACCGTTCTGTAGCCGGAGGCAACTCTAAGGGCTCCTCTTTTCTGTACTGCCGCCATCCGTTTCCTGTACTTTTCGACCTTCAGCGCATCAGCCCAAATCGCACATCCGTACAGTAGGATCGAGTGCGTGATCGACATAAGCAGTCGCCTCTTACTCGGTAATGGGCCTCCCACGTTGGCCATGAGCCTGCTCAACTGGGTTGTGGTCTGTGCTGCGCTATCTGCCGCATGCCTAATGTGTTCCCAAAAAGTGAGTTTAGAGTCCAGCCTTATTCCCAAGTATTTAACTGCGTGGCTCGTCAGGATGTCCTCATCCCCCACTCGAACTTCCCTAATCGTAGGGATCCGCTTTCTAGAGAGTAGGACAATCTCGGTCTTCTGGTTGGCTAGACTTAGGCCATGTTCCTCCCGTCACATTACTCCGGAGGAGATACTCCGGTGTTCTAAAGGTGTACTCTAGAGTGTTCAGCATTTCGCACCATCTGGAGGAGTTTAAGGCGTTTTTAACATCCAGTGCCACCAGCAGGACTACTTTTCTTGAGTGGCGGTTTCCTTCTTGCGCCGCGTGAAAGGCTTTTACCACTTTTTCTACCGCTCCAATGGTTGATCGCCCTTTCCGGAAACCATACTGTTTGTCTGAAAGGCCTCCTGCGTTCTGTATGGCTGATGCTAGGCACGGTTTCAGCAATTTTTCTAATAGTTTTCCGGCCGTATCCAGCATGCACAGGGGTCTGTATGCCGCTGGAGTTCCTGGTTCTCCCTTCGCCTTGCTGATAAGTACAAGCCTCTGCGCTTTCCATCGCTTGGGGAAGGTTCCTTCTTTCAGTCAGCCGCTGTACATTTTCAACAGTACCTGTGGGCATGAGTGGGAGATGACTTTCAGATCTTCTGTTGGGACTCCATCTGGGCCTGTAGCTTTGTTATTCTGTAAGGATCCCGTGGCCTCCTTGAGCTCTTCCACGCTGAAAAGCAGGACTTCTTCCATCGTAGTGGGGTGCTGTGCTTGTGTTCTTTCTGGTTGGGTCGAAAACAAGGCGTCCACTATTTAATCCGTGCGTGCTGCATCCAAACACGAGCTCGTTTTGTGGGCTCCAAGTTTGCGCATGGCTATCTTGTATCCGAGCCCCCACAGATCGTTGTTTATATCTGCCCTCAGTTCTTCCTATTTTCGGTGCTTGCTTTGGCGATTGCCCGCTTGAGCTCCCGCCTTGCGTCCTTGTACTCGGCAGGTTCACCTTCCGGTATGACGCTATCTCTTCTTCTAGTGGCTACTGGTTTTCTTCTTGGCGCCTTTCTTCGGCGGGGCATGGAGGGGTCGCAGGCCTGCAGTATCCGTCTCATTTTGTCATCGACCAAGAGCTCTGCAGGGCTCGATTCATCCAGTGCATCGATCGTTCCTCCCTCTATCACTGCGATGAGGGCTTCGCGGTTTAGTCTTCCCGTGTTCCACCCATTTGTTCGGCGGCAGTATTCTGTCTCTCCTCTTCTTTCTTTGGCTTTGGCGCTATTTTATTTTCTGTGCACAGGAAGCATTTTGCTTGGGCCTTGCACTCGCTCTTCTTGTGCCCTTCCTCACCGCATCGGATGCACACCCCTAGCTGTCGTCTTTGCGGTCCCTTGCATTTGTCCTGCCGGTGGCCATAACCGAAGCATGTATAGCAGCGTATTATCATCAACATTCGTTGCACCCTACAATTAACCCATCCAATCTTGATCCGCTGGAATTTCAGTAGCTCTTCCGCTCCTCTGGCGTTTAACTCGGCGATTGCCATCTTCAGTGCTCTACTGTTTACTCTGGTGAGAGACACCTCTGGCTCTCCGATCAGCTCTCCGCCCATCTTCTTTATCGCTTCTGTCACTTCCTCTGAGGTGGTGAGGCTGTCCAAGTCTCGTATTTCCAGGGTCTCCTTAGGTTCCAGCCTTTGTACTGTGGCGCTTTCTCCTAAGATGTTTTCGAGGGAGCTCTGGAACACCCCCTTATCCTTGGTTCTGTCGCTCAGTTCCAGGAGAACTCCCCCGGACCTTGTCTGCCGTATGGATCGAACTTCTGCTTGTGAGGCTTCCGGGTTGGCCTTACTCCGGATTTCCTTCAGCACTTCTGCGTAGGCTTGATCAAGATAGCGTCAGGCCGGTGCTTGGGTTTCCTCGTTGGCTTTCGCGTCCGAGCCGCCTCTGTCTTGCTCGGGGTCTTCGTTGCCTCTCCCGGGTTCAGGGAAGTTTTCTTGCGATCCTTTTTGGGGCGTACCACAGTCCAAGGATTCAAAGGCTTTTCCTTCTCCGCTTCTTTCGTTATTTCCTTCGGTGTTTCCTTCGTCGTTTCCAATGAAGTAGGTTTCTTCTTTTTACCCTTGTTGGTTTCGGCCGGGCTCGAAGCCGCTCTCTTTCCTCACGTCGTTGGGGTATCCTCCGCTAGTTTCTCTTCTCGAAGATCTATATCTTTCTTCCGATATACCCTAGCGTTTACTTCCTCTTCTTCCTTTTTCCAGCTCGATCTGTAATATTTGATCACATCGAGCGCCTCTTCAAGTTCTTGCAGTCCGACCTTGATATCCATAGATATATTGCGCTCTTCCTCTTCTTTTCTCATCTTCGCGATGTAGCTCTTCTTGCTAGTCAGGAATTCTACATCTGAGCATACACCACCAATTTAACGGTGCCGAGTCAAGAGCGTTCCTTAAGACCTGCCAAGTTTTAACGGGACGGATTAACCTGAAAGCCATTTCTGCAGAGTGTCACTTTTGCATACTCAAGTAACAGACTACTGCGAACCTGTGGTGGAAATGAATAATGGAAATTGCTAGAACTAAGTTGCTGAACTTTCTAGAATTAAGCTAAGTAGTATAAATAGGCCTGAGTAGCAGCCTAGTCAGTCAGTTGTATGTTGTATGTTAACCAGAGAAGTGATAAGTTCTAATTGTTAAAGTGAAAGGTAATATTGTGAAGAAATATTGTCAAGAAAATTGTGCAACGAACTAATTAAGTGAATTGAATAAAATTGTGAACTTTCGTGATTGAAAATAAGTGTCTTAATTAATCCGTGAGGCCGAAGAGCCCTATTTACGTTACAATAACTTAAACCTTTCTCGTTGTGGAATCACCAAAACAGAAATAAAACATGAAAACCTCCGATGACAAATTCATGCAGTAGTCACTAAACTATACAGTTAACACTAAAATATTATAGCTATTACAAACACATTCATCTAACATTTATGATCGAAATCGGAAATCAATAAATCGATTCGAGCTGAATTGGTCAGTTATTGTACATACCAGAATTCAGTTTTAATTTTTGATTTCACGACTAATTTTTGATTTCACGAATTTTGATTTCACACGATCCAATAAAAACTTCTTTGCCTCAGCACCTTCACTAAGAACTGAAAGATGTCGTTTAACTTTCCAATGGTGTTCACCGCTGATAGCTCAGAAAAATTTATTGTTTTTAAACATTGATTGTATCTGTGAAAATAGATCGACCTTAGTGAGTTGTAGTGTGGGCACTCGACGAACAAATCAAAAAAGTCATCTTGTTTAGAGCTGAAAAATATTGTCTTTCTGCTATCTTAGTTAAGGGATTAGTCTTGTCTGGCAGATGTTTGCTGTAATTGTAAGATAGCTGGCTGGTTTTGACAATGGGTGAATGGACTTGTAGAAGTTATATTCACCTAAAGGAGATATTCTTTCAATATCAGTTTATCGAAGGTAGTTGCGAAATTTTCCATGATTCCGTTTATGTTGGCCTTTAAGAGTGTGCAGCTTTGTGAATGCCATATATCCAACATATCGCATTTAAACTAAAAATCAAAACAACACTTGTTAAACTCGAGCAACGTAAGAAATATAAGAATTTTTTAACACGATCGGCGTATCTAATGAAGAAAAATTAAGCTCGCTTGGCTCGTTAGCAACAGCAGCACTAAAGGGTTAACTTTCCTTCAGCTGCTGGACGCCTTCGCGACAAACCGAAAACTAGATGAAACTCCAACAAAATTTAAATTTAACACCGAACTAGACAGCTGTATCAATTTATGATCACTTACGCTGTCCCACTAACCTTGCGTTGCTTGAGTTTAACAAGTGTTGTTTGGATTATTAGTTTAAAAATTCACTCGGGTCATGTGAATATTTCCTGCACATTTTGTGCATTTTTGAAAATATCGCATTTATCAAATAATTCCCTTATTTGGCCTCCCCATTTAAACTTATTCGGGTTTGTTGAAGACTGATCGCGTTCTTTCAATTTATTGAAGCATAGTTTTGGGATCCTCTCGTTGCTCATAAGGAGCAATTTATGTAACCAGTTTAACGCACGTTGGAGCAAAAAGTAAGCAAGTTTTGGCCGATCAGCTTTAAGGCGGAGCATTCATCCAGGTGATCTGGTAGCTAATGCTAGTATTGTTTTTAAAAAGCAGCTTTGAACTTTTCCGATCTTATCCAATTATCTTAAACCCCATATCTCTTCAGAATATAATAGTGTTGAGAGAGTCATAGATTCAAACAAGTTAACTCTACTATTCAAGTATTAAGCTTTAGCTTCAACAAGTATTCGGTTTATAATGGAACGTTCGCTATTGAGGTCATATCTTGAGCCGCAAGCAGAAAAAGCCCAGATAAAGAGAAGGTGACACCCAAGTAAGTATATTTATTTACTTGTTCGAATATTTCTCCATTGTAAAAGATAGTTTTTTAAAAAAAAGTTTAACCGACTTTTCAAAAACGCTAAAAAGCATAAAATAATTTTTAATTTTATATCTATTACGACATTTTGAAGTCGGTGCAAATCAAACAAACCAAACAACTACATCAAAAATATTTAATCGTCATTTCTTATGATCCCGTAAGCTGAAACGTTCAGGTAGTATTATGTATTATTTTCAATTGTGGTTATGTAGCTGTTTTATTTGTTTAATTTGAACCGACTTCAAAATGTCGTAATAGATATAAAATTAAAAATTATTTTATGCTTTTTAGCGTTTTTTGTGAAGTCGGTTCAACTTTTTTTTAAAAACTATTTTATTTTTCACTTTTTAGTGTCTTCTACTCTATACAACGAAGAATGAACCATCCAAATCGGTCCACGCGTTAAAAGTTAGTTTAAACCGCCCACCCCACCACTATTCCACTAAACTTTTTTCTCATAGTATCAATCAAGGAACATTCCCGAACAGAACAGGAATCATCGAAATCGGTCCACGCGTTACGAAGTTACTACCCCCCTCCTCCACCAACACCATAGGACCAAATTATTCTCCTATTAGCAATGTGGATCACACTCTATACAACAGTAAAAGACCAATCCCAATCGGTCCACGCCTTACAAAGTTAGGTTCCACCCCTTCTCCCACCCCAGCCATACCAGCAATTTTTTTCTTCGTGGTATCAAGCAGGGAGCATACTCTACCCAAAAGAAAAAGAATTATCCCAATCGGTCCACGCGTTAAGAAGTTAGACTACTCCTCCCCCAGCCCAACCCCCCACCATGGGCCAAATTATTCTTCTATTAGCAATGGGTGATCACACTCTATACAACAGCAAAAGAATCATCCAAATCAGTCGACGTGTTACAAAGTTAGGTTCCACCCAGTCAAGTATCCCAACTTTATATATTCTCACACCCTTAACCCCCCTGTTCCAGTTACACCGAAGGCCTCGAACACGTCCATTCCAACCGTCAACCCAACCAATACTGTTTTGAGTTCCGTATGTCCAGCGCACCCACCCAACCATGCACTACCAACTTCTTCCGCGTGCCCTCCTAACCTCAAGCCAACTTCTTCCGACCACTCCACCACCTCTGCTCCGATTCTCGTCCGTGCCACCTCTCCTCTATATACGCCAAACCTTGCACCCGCTACTTCCTCCGCATGCCCACCTAATTCCATGCCGTCATCCTCCTACACTGTCGCCCCGTCTCAAACAACTTCTACCGTTAACCCGCCCATTCCGCTAGCCAAAACTCCTTTATCCGAACATCATTCATTTATCGATTCCCTTCTCCCACCTACAGTTAAATTGACTTTGCGTTCTGCTGATTCTGGCGATGGACGATACCTCTTGTCCCGTTTACGGGACCGTCGCATTTATGACAACGCTAACGCGTCTGATGAATTTATTTTATTGGGTGACTTTAACCTCCCCCGTATCCAATGGTCATTGTCCGAGGACTGTTCTCACTTGTCCCCCTTAACGCATCTTCGGCCAAAGAAGCCTTCTTTATCGATCAGCTCTCCGTTTCAGGTCTCTTTCAAGTAAGCGGAGTCAGGAACTTCCTGGACAGACAATTAGACTTAATCTTTTCTTCAGACCCAGTTAACTCGGCTGTCGCAGAAAGCAACCATCTTCTCTCCTGACGGCCGGTCGAGGCGTCACCATCCTCCTTTGTTCCTCGTTTTCTCCTACGAGCACCCTCATGCTGTTTCAGGCTCCGAGTCTTCTTTATCCTTCAATTTTCGTAAAGGCGACTTTGACAAATTAAATCACTTGCTCCTCAACTCTAATATTGGGGATATCCCTCAACATCTCCCAGTTGACGTTGCTTTAGAGGCGTTCTATTCGGAAATACACGCTTGTCTTACACAATCTATCCCTCTTCTTCCTCGTAAAACTACTCCTCAGCCCCCGTATGGTACGACAAAGAATTACGCTCTCTTCGAAACAGGAGAAATAAACGTTGGCAAACTTTTCTTCTAACCCAGACTAAGTCTGTCTTTTCTTCCAATCTATCTGCTTATACCTCTTTTTCTGAACGTTGTGATACGCTCTACCATGAGTTCCTCCAACGGATGGAAACTAGCCTCATATCCGACCCCAAGCGTTTTTATAGCTTTATTAATTCTAAGAAGAAATCCAATGGTTACCCTTCCACCCTAAAGCTCGAGAATACCTCTTTATCTGATCCTAAGGTTATCGCTAACCTCTTTGCACACTTCTTCAGTTAATCTTTCAGCGACAATTCTCTACAACCCGACCTTAACTATTTTGCATTCATGGACAAATGCACTCAAACGTCGTTTTCATCTTTTGACCCTGATACTGAACTAATCGCCGCCAGTATTAATAGGCTTGGGGACGACTTTCACCCAGGTCCTGATGGCATTCCGGCCATCGTTCTGAAAAAGTGTGCCATCCATCTAGTCCAACCCCTTACTTTGCTTTTTCGTCTTTCGGTCACTCAAGGGGTTTTCCCTCAATTATGGAAAAATTTGTATATTATTCCCATCTTCAAAAAAGGTTGCAAGAACGATGTGTCCAACTACAGACCCATTGCTAAATTATCATCCATACCTAAACTGTTCGAAAAATTCGTCTATGATTCCATGTTCTTCCACTGTAAGTCTATTTTCTCACTCTCCCAGCATGGCTTCCTCAAAGGTAGATCTACAACCAGCAACCTTACTGACTTCGTCTCTAAAACCCTATGTGCCCTGGAAAACGGTAAAGATGTTGATGTTATCGCCACCGATTTTAGTGAAGCCTTCGATAAGATCTCCCATAACGTTATCTTGTTCAAACTTGATCGCCTAGGCTTCCCCCCCCCCCCCCAGATTCATCTCCTGGATTCCATCCTACCTCAACAACCATCAGTACAATATTATTTTCAGTTCATCTATTTCTAACCCTATTGTCGCTCGTTCCGGCGTCCCTCAGGGCAGCCACCTAGGTCCATTGATTTTTATCCTCACAATAAATGATGTTGAATGTGTCATCAAACACTCAGAGTTGTCCATTTATGCCGATGACATGAAAATAATCAAACATATCTCCTCCACTACCGACTCTCTTCTCCTGCAAGAAGACCTCGAGTCATTCATCATATGGTGCATGAAAAACTTTCTAGAGCTCAATGTCTCCAAATGCCAATCCATCTCTTATTCCCGCAAGCGTCTTACCACCACCCCGAGAGTATATATGTTAACCAACGTACCAGTCCCTATCGTTACCTCTTTGTGTGACTTAGGAATAATCTGTGATAGTGAACTCAATTTCCGTTCCCCAGCATAATTAACAGAGCTAACTCCGCGCTAGGGTTTGTGAAGCGCTGGTCTAGAGAGTTCTCCAATCCTTATGTTTACAAATCTCTCTACGTCTCCTTCGTTAGACCTCTCCTTGAATATGCCAGCCAGGTATGGTCCCCTACACTAACAACTCACATTAATAGGATTGAATCTGTCCAGCGTAGGTTTATTCGCTTCGCTCTACGTGATCTTCCGTGGGTTGACAGATTCAACCTTCCTCCCTATGAAAACCGTCTGAAACTGTATGACTTACAACCTCTAAGCAAGCGTCGTGATGTTTCCGACATTCTTTTCATTTATTAATTATTAACTGGTGCCATAGACTGCCCCTCAATCCTGCAATCTTTACCCATCTATACCAATCCCCGTAACCTAAGGTCCACTCCCCTTTTCCGACTCGACCGCCATCGCACAAACTACGGTCAAAGCGAGCCAATTACCAGGATGTTACGAAAAGTCAACGACCTTTCCTCTTTTGACTTTCATCTGAGTAAATCATCACTCCACAAAGCCTTATATCTTCACCCCGCCCATCTTGATCCTGATCGCCTACTTTAATTCTTCTTCCTTACGCCTTCTGCCAATATCTACTGTATTTATAGCTCATATTTAGCTTATACTTTTTATTTATTGTAGTTTGTAGAATTAGTAGTAAGTTATAGCTTGTATTTAATTTTTTTTATTTTTTTATTTTTTTTATGCAATAGCTTGTATTAAGCTTAAATAAATAAATAAAAAAGAATCATCAAAATCGGTCTACGCGTTAGGAAGTTATGCTCGGTCAGACTTAAAAAAAAATTTAAAAAATTAAAACAAAAAACAAAAATACGCGTCGAACTTAGAATCTCTTTTTTTTTGGGAAGTCGGTTAAAGAAGATCTCTAGTTCTCCTTTTCCTGCCTTTGTGGCAGATTAGGGCTTCCGTTTTGGTAGTGTTGACAATAAAATTATTTATATCAAAGTACTCCGAAAGAGCATCAAGTAATCGTTGGGCGTTGATATGAGTATCGGGCAAGAGTACCATATCGTCTGCATAAAGATCTGGTGAAGTGAACTAGTCATGTCAAGAGTTGTGAAACACTTCCCTAGTAGGTACTAGGGCGGTTGAGGCAGACATCCGGTAGACATGGGTATCTGTAGAATTGTAGCCTATGACGTAATGGGCGGGGCTTCCCTTGATGTATGACGTCATAGTAGGGAATTCCCGGAGGGGATATCCTGTTGGCTGGTAAACATCCGGTTGCATGACGTCATGGGAGGGAATTCCCTGAAGTCAGTTGACTAGTCTCCTGTTGACTCGCTGGCTGGTTGTTGGAGCACGTTCGGTAACACAACTATAGTCGTAGTCGTAGTCAGCTCTAACTATTCTAATAGTTGTGTCAAAGTCAGCTATATACGTTCTCATTTCCGAACGATATATAGTTATCAAATAGTCAGAGCTGTCCCTTGCAAATGTATTGAATTGCAGCTACGATATAATGTCAGATAATGATAGCAAATAACAACAATTTTTAGGGAACCATTTATCCACTTTAGAGGATTACTCTTGAGATTTTTTGTATTCTCTATACCGTGGTTCATTTCCGTACTCTAAAATATTAAATTAATTGTTTATTCATCATCCATATTTCATTTAAAATTATATATTTTCACAATTTGTAAAAAACCCGTCAGAATTGTTTTATCTGTCACTTTCAAGGGAATTTATATGTGTTTTATATGTGTTTGTGATAGCTACTATTAGCTCGTCGTTTTAGCAGAGTCAACAATAGTTGACTATTTAGTCAACTATTGCGAGTTTCCGAACGGCAATAGTTAGCTATATGTGACAATAGTCAGCTATAGTTGTGTTTCCGAACGAACTCCTGGTTAAGTGTGTGTGTGTGTGTGTCACTTGCTGACTGTCTGGCTAATGGATGGAATGATGTCACATGTAGAATTTTAATTTAAATGCCAGCTGTTAAAAAGCGCAAAATCTGTGTGCGGATCTCGAACCTCGGTTGTTGTGATTCGAAGGAAAGCGTTCTAGCCATGAGGTTAGCAAGCTAATTGTGGTTGGTATTCTTAAGTCAGTATATAAACTAATGTTTTGAGCTAAAAATAGCCAATTGGATTTTTTATTTATTTATTCCGCGTATATATGAATACGAGCAGGGTGAGACAAATAGATTTTATTGGCTTATTTAATTTAAAGACGCCATCTTTGGAGGACTTCTGCAATTAGCCGAAAGGTGATTTAAAAATAGCATTCGCAATTTGTTAAAAATTCGCTGATTAATAACTGTCTGGCTCGATTTCTTTTAGCATAAAAACGAATGAATGCCCCAGACTCGTAAATGTTTTGGGTGTCGATAAGAAAAACGATTTGCTGAAACAACAACAGCCTTGAACTTTAAAGGATACCTGCGAAGAAATGTTTCGCGGAAAAAACGGATGAGGATAGCTAGTTTTAGAAAACTAAGGGCCCATCTTTGGTTTGGATACTTTTTCCGTCTTAAAAAAGATTTACACCTACATACACAGCCACACGTAGAGTCAATAATCAACGTATGCCGTAATCTACTAAAAAATGTGTCGATGGAACTGATAAACTATTCTTAAAACTTCTTTTATTGCTCGAACCTTCTATGTATAGTACATATTACATGTATCAGCTTCTTCAAGAAGGGTACTTAAGGAAGAAGGAAATATTTTTTAACTTGAAATAAGAAAACGTACAAAAATGAAACAACAGACACATTAAATATATATTTATTGATTTTCCAAATTTAGATATGGTGTTCCTTACAATTTCACATAATGCGCTGCAAAAATTATATTATATAATATCAGCGCATTATTACAAAGCTCAATGTACTTTTAAATTTACAAAATTGTTATTACTATTTTTATTTGAAAAACAACAGATAAATAGGAAAAATGCAAAATACTTAAAAACTGATTGACTCTTATTATAATATTTTTACTATGTTAACTGATTTCTTGTTATAGTGATTCTGATTCGATGTTAAATTATTTCAAATTATATTGATGGTTAAGTGCACAAATGTTGTATCTCCACCGTTTAATAAATTTTGGTGTTTTGGACACCATTGTAAGCTACAGACTTGACAAATGTTGTATATAAACGAGACATTTTTTAAGTATTTCACAATCAGAGGGTTTATATCTATTTTCAATAAAACGTGGTATATGTTTTTGTCAACGATCAAAGACTAATACTTTCTGGCAAAGATTACTACAAGGAAGTTGCATTGGAATTGAACTTCTACTTCCCTTACCATGTTGGCTTCAACTTTTCAATATTATTATATTATTATAGTAGATGCAACTTTTGTGCACTTCTCTGTCGATATTCTTTATTAAATATAAATTTCGTTAGTAGGGAAATAATAAAACACACCGACAGAACGAACTAGTTTAGGTTGAGCATAAATTGATTCAGAAATTTTTTAAAGATAATAAGAAAGACATAACACAGCGTTAGTTTCGTTATTAAAAGAGTATACAATTACAGAATGTTTTATAATTTTGTTGTGTAAATTCGTACATGTATAAGTAAACCAGAATTTATTTTCAGTCTTTCCGATGTAGGTAATGTTGCAGATTTGGCTGTCTTCAAAGTAAAGTTCGCGCCATTTTAGTTGATAACTTCTACAGTGAGCAAACGCACTTGTATTTTTAAATAGTTGGTGATAAGTGATTACAGCCGCTGTTGTTAGTGCGAAATTAAAGGCGTCCGTTTGAATTGTGATTTTTTCCTAGTAATTTTGTAATTATTCAAAGGTAAATAATACTTTTTGGATCATACAACAAGATAGTGCCACTCTACAGGTTTCCAAGACATCTCGAGTGTGGTTTCGATTCCATAGCATCCATTTATTATAATGGCCTGCCTGCACTACCGACCTCAACCGCATAGAAAATCTAAGAGGTATCATAGCTCGAAAAGTTTATGCAAATGGTCGTTAATTTGCAAACGTTTCCAGTTTAACAGAAGAAATCAAAAGTTGTTGGGAAAGCATTAACTAAGAATGCATAAATAAAGTTATATCTTCTATGCCAGACAGGATTTTGGCTGTTCTACAAAATAACGGAGGGCAAACGAAGTATTAAATTTCTTTAGTTATATGTATATAAAGTGTGTTATTTCTAGGTATATGAAGTGCTTTTGCTCTTTTTATTTTATGTTATAAAATGTGTGTTTATTGAATTTCGCACCTGAATAATTTTAAAATAAAAATAAATATTAAGATTGTTAATATAATTTTGTATTTTTATTTTAAGCAGAAAGTGCATCTTCTATTTAAACATTCGACAATATCGGGTGCGTTTAAAGAAATTTCGCTCACTGTATTGCACCTAAAATCTTTGCCCAGACGTAAATGAAAGAAGTAAGTAGATAAATTGTAGCGTTCCTACTTGTTCTCTGTTTGCATGACTAAGCATAAACAAAATGTGAGCTAGGCAGCGAATATTGTCGTAAAAACTTCAGTTGATTTTAATTACTTGCCCTCCTGCAAAAATGAAAGAGTGCCTTTTTTGAAACAGATTGTTTTGTTTTAGTATTTTATCACATGTCCAAAATAATAAAAAATTCAAACTGAAATTAACATTCACTAATGTAAGTCAAAATTACCAGTACTAAAATCAGGAGTGAACATTCTAATAATGCAATAAACATATTATAAATTTCTGATATGCATAATATTTTACAAAAATGCAAATGAATTCTATAATAATTTTTATTTGTAGTAATTTCTAATGCATGGTCAGCTAACAACATAAACATAAACACGATATCCACCAATATAAACAAAGATAAGTATATCAGAGTTTGCGATCTTACGTTTATTGTTCTTATGGTTTAAATGCATCTCGAACGAGCAGATTTTCCACATTGACGCCAAAACACAATTTTGCGAGTTTAACGAAAAGTTTAGACCGCTACAGGTTCTGACAACACGATAACGTTTTAACAAACGATGAATTCTTTTGGCGAGAAAATCAATCTTTTCATTCCAAACAGAAATAAGTATTTGCCAAATTTTAAAATATTTTATTTTCAGATTTAAATTAGTGCGAATGTATGCTCTGTCAAAAGCAATTTAAAGAATACAAAAATCTCTTACCATTTTCAACTTACATGACCGCACAGGTAATATCTGGCCTTCTAAGATAAAATTCTACCTGTCTCCTAAATTTTATATCTTTTAACTATTTATGTTAAAATTGGCGAGGACTGAAAAGAACTGGGTTTTTAATAGTGCTAAGAGGAAACTCAAATTAATTATTTAAAATAGTTTTAAAATATCCTCCATCAGTTTAAATGCACAGATAAACTATTTTTCTCATGGATGTTTTGAAGTTAATTGCTAGATTATCTTTTATTTTATTGCCGGCTTCAAAAGTTCTTGTTATGAGTTCATCCCTTGTGGAAACTTTTACCATCTCTCTCACGGTTCGCCACAAATAAAAAACAAGTCAGATGAGGTCGGGAGAACCAGCCAGCCAAGGAAAAAAACCACGTCGCCTAACCACCTACCGCCATAATTCCACGCCTTATCCTGGACATGTGTAACATGGAAAAGATAAAGTCCTTCTCCAATTCCGCAGAAATTGACGCAACATTGACGACCGCTTGAGCCGAAACTGAATGAAGGCTTCCATTATCTAGAAACTTTGAAACTCTTTTGGAAAGACATGTGTAGATGGTCATCTTTTTTTTTGGGAATCGCGGGTGGTATACATGCTCTCCTTCGAGGAAATTTTCGTCGCTAAATCCGTAACAGATAATTATGTCCGCGTATTCTTCATTTGCAAATTGCACTATTTTCACCTATTAATTGCAAACTATCAAAACGACTTCTCAGTTTGAAATATTACGTTCTATTAAAAATGGCACTGCTTTTGTATCTCATTTTACACCCGGAGATCGTAGGATTCTAAGTACAGCAATGATCTTTTTTTCTATGGAAATGTTTGCAAATTAATTGTTTTATGACCCACAGAAACGTTTTACTACCATACATCGACTCCTCCACTTAAATTAGTGTTATTACCAAAAAACAATTTGGAGTCAATTGGAATGTTTTTTTAGAAGACAAGATATTAGCTGTAGGTTTGGTCATGTAAGTTAAGAATGGTAAACGATTTGTGTGTGCTTTAAATTCCTTTTGAAAGAGGACACATTGGTCACTATCTTAAACCCGAAAATGAAAAAATATTAAAGGGACAATTTTCAAAATATTTCTTTTTGAAAATTTATGTTTGAGGTGGGGGGGGGGGCGTTTCCAGAAATGTCAACAATGTTTATCTAACTCGTACCACTCCAGGTACAATCACTTCCAAAAGTGAAAAAAGTGTTTTGAAATTACCAAAAATTCAGCATTTTTCCAAATTTTCTCCGAAATTCATGGCACACCTTATGCGAAATGCCCTGTATTTATGTATATATACATGTCTCTTATGGGGGCAGTATAGGTAATAAATTAGGATGATTGGCGACGGCCTCCAAGCGTACATGACGCTCCCATCAAGCCAGCTCATCCGGGCAATGTGCTTTGCATAGCAGACAGTCGTCGTCCAATTCCCGTTTTCCCATCGATCCCGTGCCTGCTCCGGGGAGAAAACCTATCAAACCTACCAAGCCAAGATGGAAATGTCATCGTGCCGAGGGCTGCATGGCAGCGGGTAGTAAAATAAGCTGTTTTAAACGATCTCCTTGGGGCACCCCATTGTATATAGCCTTGCCTTTGAAATGGAGGCTCTGTCAGAGGTCGACTACCCCTTCCCACCGTACTCGTGGGACCAATATATGGAACTGAACAGCAACCAAAAAAAAACCAAAAAACAAAAAGAAAGCAAAACAATTAACGATGCAGCAGAAAAGGGGGACGCGCAAGTGACACCCACTCTGACGCTGCACGCCAGACACAAGAGCCAGTCAAATCTGGCGACGAAGAAACGGTGAAGGCTGTCGCGGTGGGAAAGACGTTAGTTAACCCCTCTGATCCATTTACAGCAAAGCCCTCGAACACATCCATCCCAGGCGACAATCCTACCACCACTGTCTCGAATTCTATATTTCCAGCGTATCCACCCAACCACGCACTCCCAACTTCTTCCGTGTGCCCACCTAACCACAAGCCATCATATTCTGACCACCCCACCACCTCTACTTCGATTTCCGTCTGTCCCACCCCTCCTCTGTATACACCAAACCTTGCACCCGCTACTTCCTCCGCATGCCCACCTAATTGCAAGTCATCATCTTCTTTCACTATCGCCCCTTCTCAAACTTCTTCTACCTCCGCTAACCCGCCCCTTCCGCTAACCAAAACTCCTTCATCCGAACATAACTCATTTATCGATCTCCTAATCCCAACTACAGTTAAATTGACTTTGTGCTCTGCGGATTCCAGCGATGGACGATACCTCTTGTCTATTTCTAGCCTATCTGCACGACAAACCGAATTCCGTCTGTATTGATGGTAAAACCAGCACCAACGTCATATTAAGTATACATCAAGAAGGCCTGCCCAAAGACCCAACAGTCTTACATCAACTTTTCACTAAGTACCATGAATCATTCAATATCCCTTCCCATAAGGTTTCAGAAGATCTATCCACCTATGCTGCGTACGTCAGTTCTCGCCGCATTTCCCATCTCCAAAAAAGTCGCAACGACTCCTTAAACTACTTTCGCTCCTAACCCCCCCCCCCCCCGCTTTCTCTATTTCTGACCTCCCCCCTTATGCACCTGTGGTCTCCGATCAAGTACCTCTCCCCAGCAGCTTGTCAGTCTATTACCAGAACGTCAGAGGACTTCGCACAAAAACATCCAATATATTCCTTAACTCCCACAAATTCCCGCACGATATCTTTGCCTTAATGGAAACCAATCTAATACCACGAATTCTCGACAACGAACTATTCCCTCCAAACTATACCATTTTCCGTGTTGACGGTTGTGTAGGCAACAGTGACCCACCAGGCCGTGGGGTTCTCATAGCTGCTCACAACCGTTATGATGCCACCCTGTTTAAGACCTCCAACTCTTCAATATCAGAATTTTTATGTATCAAATTAGCACTGAATAAGTGTATTATGTATATTCTTTGTTGTTATATTCGTCCCTATCAACCTCTAGAAGCCTACGAGCCCGTAATTGAAACGTTAGACACCATGCTTGAGAAAGCTAACGCCTCCGATGAATTCATTGTACTGGGTAACTTTAACCTCCCCCGTATTCAATGGCCATTGTCTGAGGACTGTTCACACTTTGTGCCCCTGAACGCCTCTTCTGCCAAAGAAGCCTTTTTTACCGATCAGCTCTCTGTTTCTGGTCTCTTTCAAGTTAGTGGAGTCAGGAACTTTCTGGACCGACAATTAGACTTAATCTTTTCCTCAGACCCAGTTAACTCTGCTGTCGCGGAAAGCAACCATCTCCTCTCTCTCCTTGATCGCCACTATCCTCCCGTGTTCCTCGTTTTCTCCTACGAACACCCTCACGCCCTTTCAAGATCCAAGTCTTCTCTTTCCTTCAATTTTCGTAAAGGCGACTTTGAAAAATTAAATCGCTTGCTCCCCAAATCCAACATTGGCACTATCCCTCAACATCTTCCAATAGAAGTTGCTGTAGAGGAGTTTTATTCGGAAATACACGCTTGTCTTACACAATCTATCCCTCTTCTTCTTCGTAAAAACTGCTCCTCCTTCCCCGTTTGGTACGACAAAGAATTACGCTCTCTCCGCAACAGGAGAAATAAACGTCGGCAAACTTTTCTTCTGACCCAGATTGAGTCTGACTATTCTTCCTACTTGTCTGCTTATAACTCTTTTTCTGAACGTTGTGATATCCTGTACCATGTGTACCTCCAACGAATGGAAACAAGGCTCATATCCGACCGCAAGCGTTTTTATAGCTTTATCAATACTAAGCAGAAATCCAATGGTTACCCATTCACCCTAAATCTCAAGAATACCTCTTCATCTGATCCTCAGGTTATCGCCAATCTCTTTGCACACTTCTTCAGTAAATCTTTCAGCGACAATTCCCTACAACCTGACCTTAAATATTTTTCATTCTTGGACAAATGCACTCAAACGTCGTTTACATCTTTCGACCATGACCCCGAACAAATCGCCGCCAGTATTAACGGGCTTGAGGATGACTTTCACCCCGGTCCTGACGGCATTCCGGCCATAGTTCTGAAAAAGTGTGCCATGCATCTAGTTCAACCCCTTACTTTGCTTTTCCGCCTCTCCGTCACTCAAGGGGTTTTCCCTCAGTTATGGAAAAACTCTTATATTATTCCCATATTCAAAAAAGGCTGCAAGAACGATGTATCCAACTACAGACCCACTGCTAAATTATCATCCATACCTAAACTATTCGAAAAATTCGTCTATGATTCCATGTTCTTCCACTTTAAGTCTATTTTCTCCCTCTCCCAGCATGGCTTCCTCAAAGGAAGATCTACAACCACCAACCTTACCGAATTCGTCTCCAAAACACTATGTGCCCTGGAAAACGGTAAAGATGTTGTGTTATCGCCACCGATTTTAGTAAAGCCTTTGACAAGATCTCTCATAGCGTTATCCTGTTTAAACTTGATCGCCTAGGCTTCCCCCTCGATTCATCTTCTGGATTCAATCCTACCTCAACAACTGTCAGTACAATGTTATTTTCAGCTCATCCATTTCTAACCCCATTGTCGCTCGTTCCGGCGTCCCTCAGGGTAGCCACCTCGGTCCATTAATTTTCATCCTTACAATTAATGATGTTGACTGTGTCATCAAATACTCAGAGCTGTCCATTTATGCTGATGACATGAAAATAATTAAAAATATCTCCTCCACAACCGACTCTCTTCTTCTCCAAAATGACCTCGATTCGTTCACAACATGGTGCACGAAAAACTTTCTTGAGCTCAATGTCTCCAAATGCCAGTCCTTCTGTTATTCCCGCAAGCGTCTAACCTCCACCCTGAGAACCTACATGTTAACCGACGCACCAATCCCTATCGTTACCTCTTTTTCTGACCTAGGAATAATCTGCGATAGTGTACTAAATTTCCGTTCCCATATTGATAGCAGATTTAACAGAGCTAATTCCGCGCTAGGGTTTGTGAAGCGCTGGTCTAGAGAGTTCTCCAATCCTTATGTTTCCAAATCTCTCTATATTTCCTTCGTTGGACCTCTCCTTGAATATGCCAGCCAGGTATGGCCCGATCAACCCACATTAACAGAATTAAATCTGTCCAGCGTAGGTTCATTCGCTTTGCTCTACGTGATCTTCCGTGGGTAGACAGATTCAACCTTCCACCTTATGAAGACCGTCTGAAACTGATCGACTTACAACCCCTAAGTAAACGTCGTGATGTTTCCGACATTCTCTTCATTCATCAGCTATTAGCTGGTGCCATAGACTGCCCTTCAATCCTGCAGTCTTTACCCATCTATACCAACCCTCGCAACCTTAGGTCCACTCCCCTTTCCCGACCCGACCGCCATCGCAGGAACTGCGGTCAACGCGAACCAATTACCATGATGCTAAGGAAAGTCAACGACCTTCTCTGCTTTGACTTCAATCTGAGTGAATCATACCTTCACAATGCCATATATCTTTATCCCGCCCAACTTGATCGCCTTTCCTAAGTCGCCTTCCTCCCAGTTTATATTTATCATAATCATAGCTCATATATTAGCTTACATTATCTGTTATAAATTATTGTTTATTTAAGTTTGTTGTATTTATTTTGTTATTTTGTAGTATTATGTAACAGCTTGGATTAAGCTTAAATAAATAAAGTGATGGTGGGAGTGGCAGCAATGCACCTTTCCACGCTAAGCTGGCGAAACCATTTGGCTTTCGCTCGGGCACTAGGCTTCCTGCTTAAGTACTTGCAGCGCTGAGGCTGGCCCATCAGACACGGTGGCGGCAACGTGCAACCGATCTTATGGGACTCTCTGGGTGGGGGGGCGGTGGGTGGGAAGAGCCCCAAAGAAAAAGGAGATGGCTATCCATCTCGGGGGGGGGGGGGGGGGTACAGCGGGGATACAGCCACTCTACAGGGACCTGCTTGCAGGGATACCTATGGCTGTAATACCTGCTGAATACCCAAGAAGGAGGCTTACCGATGAGCAGATCAAGGCTCTGAGGAACGCACTTGACCAGGTCATAGACAACACTACGGCCGAGGAAACAGCCCCACAATTCTGGGGATCCCAAGTGTCAGGGGGCTCATTGAGGCTAACCTGTGCTAAGGCGGACACCAGAGGTTGGTTGGAGCGGGTAATACCCAAGCGTACACCTTGGGAAGGGGCTTCCCTCAAGGCTATTGAGGAGAAGGATCTACCCAAGCTGTACAGGGTAGAAGTATGGATCCTCAAAAACAACGGGGATCCGGCAGCAGTCCTGAGGAAGCTTGAGAAGCAGAACTTACCGATTCCAGCATCCTCTTGGCGAGTATTGGGCCGTAAAGCGGAACAAGGCGGACAGACGCTGGCCCTCTCCACTGACGAAGGGTCCATGGGAGCGTTGAAAGAACAGCAGATGAGACTCTTCTTTATCTGTGCTCTGTGCTGTTTAAGGCAGCCACTGGGGGAGTGAAAGAGGAGGACATCGTCGCTTCAAAACATCCGGATGAAGGTGGTCCAAGTAAACCTACAACACCGTAGGACTGCCTTGGCAGTTCTCCGTAGGCTGCTTGTCACTCAAGCTGCAGATCTGGCCCTCAGCCAGGAACTTTGGGTAAGTTTCGGTCAGATTTCGGGACTGCACCAAGCTGGAGTTGGAATCGTTTATGAAACCGAGAACAGCAGACCGTGGACCTGTATTGTATATAACAAAACAAAAATTAATTTTAATTAATGTATGCCATCCACAGACTTGTGTACAAGGGACCTTACAGTTGTCAGAGTGGAGGTATGTGCGGGGGGACGCAGATGCTAGGTGCTAATCTGCTCTGCGTACTTCCAATACGACTCCACTGAACCAGCACTGACGAGAGAACTCAGAGATCTCATCGGGTCGACAAACGCAGCACACATGCTAATCGGATGGGACGCGAACTCACACCACATCCACTGGGGGAGCAGCGGCAGTAATAGAAGAGGTGATTACCTTATCGATTATTGGCTAACTACTAATCTAGTCGCACTAACCCGTGGATCTGATCCTACCTTTGAAAATGGCCGTCGGAGGGAGGTAATTGACATCACTCTCGCCAGTAGGTACATATCGAGAACTGATAAGTGACTGGAGAGTGTCTAAGGAGGTATCGTCCTCCGACCACAAGCACATTCTAAGAGTTGGAGAAAGTGTCAATCAAGTAAAGGAATACCAGAACCCTAGGAACACCAAATGGGTTACCTATAAAGAGGAACTGGGTGGTAGACTCTATGGGTTCATGGGCACGATCAAGTCTACGTAAGATGACAAACTTGCGGCAGACCTTGTAAAAGATGCCCTGCATACGGCCTTCAGGAGGAGCTGTCCGATCTCAGTAAGGTACCACAACAGGAACGTTCCATGGTGGACGGTGGAACTTGCGAGACTAAGGGTTACTACCAGGAGGCTGTACAACAGGGTGAAAAGAAGCGGGAGCTGGGAAGCATACAGGCAATCCCTACCTGCCTACAACCGATAACGGTTGCGCCGGTCTAAAAGAACCAGCTGTCAAAAGTTCTGTCAAAACGTGGAGGGCCCTCGTGATTCTGCAAGACTGCATAAAACCCTTATGAAAACTACGTCACGTAATCTGGGCACACTCCAGAAACCGGACGGGACATACACTTAAACCAGGTCAAAACGCTAGAGATTCTGTTGCAGTCCCACTTCCCTGGTTCGAGGATGGAAGATCCGAAGGAGGCAGACATGTAAAGCTATCAAGGATGCAATTTCAATCTTTGAATCATTCAAGTCCCCTGGCACGGATGGCGTGTACGCGGCGCTCCTACAGGAGGGCTGTGATATTCTTGCGCCGGTGCTGTGCAGAATATACAGGGTGTCCTTTGCACTTCGATACATACCATATCTGGAGGACTGTGAAAATAGCCTTTATTCCGAAGCAAGTCCGTGTAGATAACAAATTTGCTAAGGCATAGAGTCCTATTAGTCCAACGTCGTTCCTGTTAAAAACGATAGAAAAAGTCACTGATCGGGCGATCAGGGAGAGGTATCTTCCCCACTTACCCCTTCACGCCCGTCAGCACGCCTACCAAACCGGAAAATTCACTGCAACGGCACTCATTGACTTAGTACTCAAGCTGGAGGGAGCGGTTAATAGCAAGGGAACTGCGATTGCAGTTTTCTTGGATATAGAGGGCGCTTTTGATAATACATCATTTGATGTGATCACTTGGGCCCTAAGAAGGAGAGGCCTTGGGACGACCTTCTGTTGATGGATAGATGTCTTGCTCAGGTCTCGAGATCTTACCTAACGTTTCCTCGACAGGAAGATCAGGGGCTGCGTTACAAGAGGATGTCCGCAGGGTGGGGTGATGTCACCCCTCCTATGGTGCCTTGTGATCGATGAGCTACTTGTGTGCCTTAATGAGCGGGGATTTTTCGCGCAGGGCTGTGCAGATGACATTGTAGTGTTGGCATCCAACGATATGGGGGACAACATCATAAGACAACTCCAGGGGGCGCTAGATGAAGTTGCAACGTGGAGTAACGAGGCTGACCTCAAGGTCAACCCTGACAAAACGGTCTTCGTTCCGTTCACTAGGAAGAGGAACACGGCGGGTCTGACTGAACCGACCTTCTTGGGCACTGCGCTACCCTTCAAGGATTAGGTGAAGTACCTGGGAGTGATCCTGGGTTCCAAGCTATACTGGAACCTGCACCTAGATACAACCGTGGAAAAAGCTCGGAAATCCTTTTGGGCATGCCGTAAACTGGGGACTTAAACACAGGACAATACTCTGGATCTACATATCTGTAATAAAGCCCATGATAACCCATGGAGCGATTACATGGTGGCACAGAACAAAACTTAATGTAGTCAAAACTAAGCTTATCAGACAGCAACGTATGGCCTGCCTATGTATCATGGTAGCTGATCAGGTACCGGCAAGATTCTCACCATTCCAACCACCCCTAATACGGGTGGGGAATCGTGAGACCTGGACGTTTCCAGCTCTTCGTCCAGGGGAACTAGTATGGTATACGGATGGATCCACGAGTGAATCGGGGGTTGGGGCGGGGGTTTGGAGTAATTCTCCTCGATTCAGTTTATCACTGGCCCTGGGAAAGTACATCACGGTATTCCAAGCTACGATCTTCGCTATACTGACATGTACTTACGAGAACCTAAGCTTATTAGAACAAAAGCATTTTAATCTTCTCGGATAGTCAAGCTGCAATTAAAGCAATTGCTACATCTGGTGTGGGAATTCCAAAGGAGCCTAGATGAACTGTGTAGAACTAATCAAGTCAACTTGATTTGGATACCAGGACATCACGGCCACACGGGGAATCAAACGGCATATGAACTTGCTAGGAAAGGGTTCAATACGCCTTTCAAAGGGCCGGAGCCGTTCTGTGGTATTCCTCTTTGCACGGCTAAAAGGCTGATAGCAAACCGTACAAGTGAGGGGCATAAGTTGTATTGCAACAACATTAAGGGGCACGCTCACTCAAGGAGCCTTATGCACTCACCGTGGCCGGGTAGATCCAAGCAGCTCCTCAAGCTGAGCAGGTTGGATGGTAGAACTCTGGCTGGCCTACTTACCGACCACTGTCCACTGAGGAAACACCTGGTAAGGATAGGCAGAGCCATCGACCCCACCTGCAGACTCTGTCTGGAGGATGATGAGACCCCATTACACGTACAATGTGAATGCCCTGCAGTGGCCAGGCGCAGATATAGCCTATTAGGTAAACCAACCATTGGACCGAGCGGGCTGAATGACTGCCAACTTCGGGAGCTGTTGAATCTTTTCAGAGGGACCGGCTTGCTATAAGGAGTTGAGAGGGTTAGCACAATAGGCCCCAGTGGCCGCAGCGCTTGAGAACCTTACACCTCCAATTCAATCAATCAATCAATATAGGTAATAAATAATTTATGTTTAAAAAAAGGAAAATTCACAAAATTATTATTTGTAAGTGTTTATTAAATACAATTTAATGGTTATAGTTGAATCTTTGCGAATCTTTGGTTATAGTTAAATCTTTGCGAACATGCATTCTACGAAAATCGGAAAAATCAAACCGAATTTATGCAGTTTTTTTAAAAATATCTTAAGATAAATAATGTGTAGTATGTAATTTTCAAATTATTTTTAAATCATTTCAAAAACCACTTAAGTCAAATTTTTTCCAACATGCTTTTTTTTGCTGAAAATGGTTCCTCAAAGGTAGATACGTATTCTGGGTGAAAACCACTTAAGTCAATACATTCCTTCCTCTTTTAATAATAGCGCGTGAAAGACGTTCATTGCATAAACAACATAAGTCAGTGACTTAAGAGGTTTTTGCATGCACCACTAGATTGCAGGAGTAGTTTATGACTGAGTTTTAAATGACATTTTAGATTTGCTTTGTTTTGATTGGTTCAACAATATTTCAATCTTTGTAAACCATCGCCATTAATGTCATTTGAACTTCATTTGTCTTTTACACAACTATTTTGTGCGAAAAGTAAGTTTTAGCTTAAAAAAATGTCTTCAAGTGAAACTGAGAGTGATGGTGAGCCGAAAAAGAACAGAACATGTAATCCCGCAAAATATAAAAGGAATGTTATAAAAAATTCTAAAGTTAAAGGACAGGCATATACTAATAATCAAGAAAACAAATAGCTCCAAGATCTACTGGTGAAAATTGCAGTTTACGTTTTTTATCGGGGCCTATATAAACTTAATATATCGCTTATTTATTGCAGATGTAAGAAGGAATGTTTTGTGAATTTCAACCAAGATGACATGGACTTTTGCATTTCAAAAATTAACTTTTTTTTAACAAAAAATGAGCAGGATATATTTCTTCAAACACTTATTAGATATAAAACAGAGGCGTCCTCGAAAAAAAAATGCTACACAGAGGCAAAATGCTTTTCAATTCTATGTTTTAAAACAAACTGATAAAGTTAAAGTCTGCAAGAAAGCATTTATCAGCCTATATGGAGTTACTGAAGCCAGAGTTCGCAGACTTTGTGATTTGCTTAATGAAGGGAAGAGTCCTATAGATAAGAGAGGATGTCACCCGAAAGCAAATACAGTGCCTCCTGAAATATGCCAAAAAATACACGAACACATCCTCTGCTTTCCTAATAAAAAGACACATTATGCAGGAAAAGACATTGATTATCTTGATGCACGATTGGATGTCAAAGCAATGCATTCAATGTTTAATGAAAAATATCCGTATCTCGATGTAAAGTACAAATTTTACTTACAATACTTTAATGAAAACTTTTCCCTCAGATTTGGTCGACCACAAGTCGACACATGTATAACTTGCGAAGAACTATCAACAAAAATAAAACAATCAAACTTATCAGAAAATGCAAAACGTTCAGTAGAAGCTCAGTTAATGATCCATAAAAGACGTGCCAAGAAGTTTTACAACAAAATTTCATCAGTTCAAGATCTTTGTAAGGAACGAGATGATGTTGCAGCGATAACATTCGATTTTATGCAAAATCTACCATTGCCTCACATACCTATACAAAACATTTTTTATTTACGGCAATTATGGGTTCACTGTTTTGGTATTAAGGATTTAAAAACAGGCAAATCGACATTTTACATGTATCACGAAGGAATTGCTAACAAAGGAGCCAATGAGGTTTGTTCAATGTTGATGCATTATATAAAAAATAATATTGGGCCAAATATTAAGTATTTATATCTTTTTTCTGACGGCTGCCCTGGTCAAAATAAAAATAATACATTGTTGAGATTTATGTTGGCTTTGACTGACTCTAAAAGATTTGAAAAAGTTTATCAGTATTTTCCCATACGTGGTCATTCCTTTTTACCAAATGACCGTGATTTTGGAGTCATAAAAAAAAATGTTCGAAAGCATGATCGTATCTACGTCCCAGGGGAATACATTGATTTGGTTTCGAACTCCAGCTCAACATTTACAGTCATAGAGCTAAAAACTGAAGATGTTTTGGAATTTAAGAAATGGTGGCCAAATTTGTACAAAAAAACATGTTTGTCAACTGAATCTTATGGAAAAAAAGTCCCAAAGGACCAGAAAAAGTCATTTGCACCTTCGACATACATGAGTTTTCAGTATGATTCAGATCGAAAAGGAACTATCATAGCCGAGGAATATATTGATGGATTGATTAAACATTCATTCTCATTAATAAAGAAAATAACAACTTCTCTTTCACTTCCATCAACCAAAGCCTATGATTTGAAAGTGCTCATCAATAAAAAAAAATAGACGATTTAAAACAAGTTCAAGATAGCATTCTGGAAGAGCATATGCCATTTTATAACAACATTTTTAGCTGGCCAACTGCAAATGTTGAAGATAATCTAGATGAGAATGATGGAGAATATGACTATGTACCATAAAGATATTAAAACATGACAAATTAATACATGTAAAATGTTAATAAGATTTCTTTTAAGTGTAATTCTTAATTATAAGCAATAAAAACTATGATTACTACGATTGTTTTGGTTAAATTATATACCACTAACTCTATTTCTCGCTAAAACAACATAAGTCAAGAACTGTTTTTCAGGTTTTTTTCATTATTTCTATTAATAAACTGTAAAGGTTATACGCTATTTTAATTTTTTACCACTCAAATACTAAATTAAACATAAAAAAGTCCTTTAAAACTCATTTGTTTGTGTATGAAACAGTTTTTATTGATTTGTGACTTATGAGGTTTTTGAAATGACCGATAATTGCTCCTAAATAAGTGTTATTTCTTTTCTGTCATAAGGAACTTCACGCGACTTGAGACAAAGATTTTACTGTAAATTTATTTAGAAATACTGAGTTTTATTAACTTCTCTTTTATTAATTCAAGATAAAACTCATCATTCCTGAATTCGTTCTTATCTCATCCATTTGTCTAAAAAAAAAACATTAAGAAACAATGTACTAGATGTACTAAGAGAAAGGAACGATAAGAAAATGCAATATAAAACTTTATATCAAGCGATGAGACCTATACTGTCACCGGTTCTCCATGCACGATAAAAATAATTAACAATTGCCCACAATATGTTAATGTTGTTACTAAGAAATCTTGTTACTATAGTTCACCTAAGTACGTAAATCAAAATAGTTTAATTGTGCTAGAATAAATGAAAGATATTTTAATAGTAATATGTTTCTTCTCCAATATTTACCTCTTCAAATTCTTTTTTCGTGAAGCGTTTCCCATCGCTCTTTAGCGCTCAATCCAGAGATTGATTTTCAAGGGATAAAAAGTTATATGTTAGGTGTTAAAAGAAACTTGACTACATTCATTTGACCCGTCGCTATTACATCCAGCGTTTCACCCAGCTCACCATGCAAAACAAGAATGTACCAGGCCCAGACTATTTTCCAAGTGCAATAACGAAAGTGCTTTTCTGCAAAAACCCGGCACTGCTACTACGCATATATAAGGAATTCTTGGGATGGGACCTCTTCAGCTCACGCTGGAGGGTACCGTACTTGGTTTTGATAAGCAAGACTAAGGAGACCTTGGACAGCCGTCTACTTGCACTGATGGAAAGATATACGAAAAACTCATCAGGTCGAGACTTATGTCAGCGAGCTGCAACGCTAGAAATCTCTGGTCAGGGCAATATAGAGTAGGGCGGAGATTTCCACCTCGGATGGGATTTAGGAGATCACTGACGCGGTCAGGAAAACCGAAGACCATAGCTCCTATTCACGTAGAATGGTGCACTCGGTAACGCTAGGCGTCAGGTGTTTTTGGTAACGCTAGCTTTTACAGGAGATGGGTGGATATGCTGGAGTGCTAGAACACTCGTTCCAAATACTCAGATACCTCTTACGGATAGTTGACAATCTAAATGACCGATACTTACTGTTTGAGACAAAGGAAGGAGAGCAAAGAAGAAGGATCACAACGGGGCAGCACACGTTTAAATTTTAGGACCGGACTTTTGGAACGCCTCCTACGATAGTCTGCTGTGAATGCAATCGCCTGGAATGGACGCGCATGGGCGGTTATGCGTACGATATTGTTGCACTCATCTCAGCTCGAGATGTACACCTGCCGCAACTCAAGCTGAACCAAATAATGCGAGATGTAAAAAGCTGGATGAGGACGCACGGGCTGTTACTGGCCTTTAGCAAGACTGGGAGACTGGGGTAGTTTATTTGACCAAAAAGAGAATACAGACGATCCTCCTGGTACGAGTCGGGGGAGAGATTCTACAGACAAAACTAGCGGTAAGGTATTTCGGCGTGATGATTGACAACAAGATGAGTCTTTTCTAGCAGATAAAGGAAACGATATACAAAGCAGCAGACGGGGTCACATCGCTGAGCAGACTGATATCGAACGTGGGAGTTCCAAGCTCAAACAGATGCTACCTCTTGATGTCAACAGTGCAGTCGACCCTTCTGTATGGTGCAGAGGTAGGAGTAGAAGCCCTAAGGCGTCGTACCGGAAGATACCCTCCGAAGCAGCCATTCTAGTGATCGCATTGATCGTTCATATCTACTTGCCCGCTAGGAAATGAAAGGCAATATACCTCAGAAAGGCACAACTAAACAAGCCAGTTGTGCGCCGAGAGCAAAGGAGACAGGTGGAAGCAAGCAAAGGTGAAGCGAGGAGAGCAGGGAACGATGGACAGCCAGGCTCATCAACGATCTAGACTCCTAGATTGTCAGGGAGAATGGAGAAGTAAGTTACTATCTAACTTAGCTACTGAGTGACCACGAGTACTTCCGCTCATAACTCGTGGTCTCATAACTCGGGGTCTGGTCTCGAGAGAGGAGCGCTGATTTTATGCAGCCCTTGACCAGCATGCTGTCGTAGACAGGATGGTTGCTTGGGTGGCAAAAGAAAAGGATCTAGCGTGAATTACTGTACAAAGCGGTGCCAGGCTAGTGTACGGAGAGCAAAGGAGGTGTTTTTGTTGGTAAGCTGCGTCGCCGGAGTCTGATACTGCTTTAAAGGAACGCCCAGCGAGTATAAGGCATTTTATTTCTTTTAATTTTACAGCACTTTACAACACTTTTTAAAAAATTTAGAGGTCGGATATTAATCCAAAAAACTAATAATCCGTGAAAATATACCTATAAACCTATAAACCTTTAAGCCTGGAAAATAAATTACGACACAATGTCACAATGCTCTACGCGGACTTCCCTGGATTAATCCTTTGCTTCTTCCCTCTCACCCCGATCGTCTGTGTCTGATTCCTTTCGACTCCCTCTAAAAGAGGCGCAATATTGCCAAAATTGTATTCTTGTTCGATTTATTGCAGGGAACGATAAACTCGCCCGAATTGTTGGAGGCCGTCAACATCGCGATCCTGCAGCGCTCTTTAAGAAATCGAGACTTCCTGTACGTCCCAGGTCATCGAACTCTATATGGGATGCACGAGCCCATCACGTCGATGTCTCGCCTGTTTTGAACAAATAAACAAATAAAATAAATAAATCAAATCTCACAAGCCACGGCGCGTGACTTTTCTTTATATTTAATTTAATTATCAATTTATTATGGTTATGTACCATATATATAGAATATAGTGATATCTTTAATCTTGCATAACTATTTTAGCACTAAATTAAAGATGAGGATTTTAACTGTCTGAAAGACACTCTTCGCTGAAAATAAGAATGAAGATGTTCTCAGAACAGACAAAGAGACTGGATAATTTGTCAGAAAACAATTTTCTTGTAGTCTAGGCATCCTTCTTAATATGCTGGTTGCAATTTCTGACAACTTGCTCAAAATTTTTTTTTTTGATTTTTCGAAATTCTGAAAATTTACTAAAGCGACTGGAATCAACCTGAGAACTCAAAATTATTTTTTGGGTTATCTTGGGCATGTCAATGATCTTCCCCCAAAGTTTAAGCCTACAATTTTTGTTTCGTCAAATTTTTAACACTTAATTTAGTTTTGAAATCCTCCTGTACAGCCCGCTCAAAATTTGTTGCCTACCTTCTTTTCACATATTTGGACTTTCGATTGAAGGAAAGTGGCTAGATTACTTGTAAAAAATTTTTTAATTCAGGGCCAACCAAATAACTTATATTTTAAATTTTCATTCGACCAGCTTAGCGACGGACCTTTTGGTCGTGCACTCTCGTACTTATAAGTTTATGGCAATTCTGACGATGTTAACGCTGGATATATATATATATATATATATATATATATATATATATATATATATAATGCAGCTGTTATATGAGCCGAACGCAAATAGCGCCAAAGACGTAAGCGCAACAAGAAGAAGAAGAAGACGGAAGAAGCGGCGAGGTGACACCAGAGAAGAACTCGTTCTCCTTTTTGCCGGGACCGCTGAGGGATAAAATCCATTTTCATCAGTCATCTAGAAAAGCTTAAGTTATAATTAATAAACATAATTGTGTATAAGAGGTGCTAGTTTTTTATTTTCCAGTCACCAGCCGCCTCATTTCCTACAAATTCTGGGGGCTCAACCGGGATGGGGCGCGAGTTACGTCACACCGAACAACACCTTCCCATCAGCATGCAACATAAGTCACGTGGCATAGCCTCACCTCAAGCTTAATTAGAGCTTCAGGTTATCCACCTGTAAAATGCATTTTCACATAAATTTCCAGACATAGCGTCAGCAAAAAGATCTTTCTTTGTAAACTTAATTAAGCTAGAAAATTCAGTTTATTAGCGATTTCTGTAAAGTTCAGTTGAATAAAGTTATAACCATTTAATAACTTCTTTTATTTGAAGTTAAATTATTATTTTTTTTATTCAAATATTTGGCGAATAACGTAATTCGCGCCCGCCGTGACCGACAATTTGGCTAAACGTAGAAATCAAGCAAAAAGAAAAACTTTGAATAGTGCTGGGCAGTAAAAGGCCTAGAGACAATAGCAGCTAACCCCAAACATTTTACGACGGCTGCATGTGTGCGGTTGCAGATAATAGGACGGCACAACGAAGTATAAATTAAGACGGCAGAACACGAGGACAACGAAGAAAATGTCCACAGAAATATTTTAAGGAAATACGACGGCCCAGGATTACAAGTAATAACTATAGCGCAAGAAAGACTACTGCAACTCGCCCGGCAAAAAGAGAACTCGACAAAGGCTACAGTCAGTAGAGGCAAAGGATAAGTTTTCTCATTGCATATTAAAATTCAGGTTTTCTCCCTAAACATTTTACAGGTAGTGCGGAAAAAATCGTAAAGGAGAACTGTCAACAGCTCAAGATCATAAATAGAGGACTGAATTTATTATTGCAATTTGTGAAGTTACGGCCCGACCAGGGATCTCAGGCCGGCTAGAGTGGAAGATAGTATCCTGGTGGTGAAATTATAGTACCAACCTAAGAATTATACTACGAGTAAGTAACTAAATGGAGTGGCCCAACAGCAGAGATTTCCGTAGCCTGTGCCTAAAATGTGTGAGTTTACATGCACACAAGAAAAACAGTACAGGACAGGCTGAATAAAAAATCTTAATATGGGGGTGCATTGGTGCAATTTTTAAACTTCTGGAGAAATCTGTTTAAAATTGCAATTTAAAAGCAGCTTTTTCACTAAAATTTGAAATTTTTATTACGGCTTTTCATCACAAGAAATTTAACTAATTAATTTGCAAATCAGTAAACACTTCAATAATAAAGTTTTCATTTACTAACTCCTTGCAAAATTTAATTACACCACCGCCTTTGTAAGTGGTAACTCAAGAAAATATGGCTGCTGAGCCAAAGGTAAACAAAGTCTACCTTAACCCAAAAAGTGGGTATTTTATAAGTTAATAGTGTGTTTAACACTGCCTGAAATATTCTTATCACAAAAGAAAGTTATTTTCTCTACTTTATCTATGAAATTACATCCCGGGGTGTTTTAATGAACTTGAATTTTTGCAAAATTGCACTACACACTTCATTATCAGTAATCGTTTAAAACTTGAACTTTTTTAACATAGTTTTGACACAACACGCAATAGTTTTATATTTTTGTCCTTTGCAATCAATTTAATCCTTACTTCAACATTACAGGACGATAAAATTAGCACTTTTTCAACCACAACACTCGGTTAAAGAAAAATGTCAAACAAGTGACAACCCGTGAAGAAATATGAGAGCAAAAAAACCGTAGAAATCGGCACACTCTTGTACACGGATTTTACACGCTAGGGCAACTCCATTTACTTTATTACTCGTAGGAATTATAGTACTTATGCTTGATAAAAATGACAACACCAATACAAAAATGTATTAATCCCTACCCTATATCTCGAGTGTAAAATCGTTCTATTTCAATATTGTTGTGATTGAATTTAATAAATTAAAGGCATAAAAAATAATGTGTATGCAAATTTACTCAAATTTTCACTTTATCCGCAGGTTGTGTGTTAGATTAAACTGCACAGTTGATGATTTTCATTTCGCAATTAATAAGAATCGAACAATTGAGTGACTAGTTAGTTAGTGAAAGCATTAGTGAAACTTAAAAGGGAATTTCGACGAAGTGAAATTATGGTACACTTGCGTACTATAATGGAATCAGGATTGCGGATAGTACAGCTGGTCAAATTATAGTACACGTACTATAATTATAGGACGGTTTAGAACCCTGGGCCCGACACGACAAAAGAAAAAAAGGAGGTAACAGGAAACTGCAAGGAAGTGATTAAAGGACAATGGTTTGAATTCACATTTGCTAGAAGTTATGAAAGGCCAGGTATGAACGTTCATTACACTTGTAATTTGTGAATTGCACTCTATTAATTTGAATTAATCGTAAGAATTTTTCTGCTGAAATTTTAAGAGACAATATTTTCGTGAATCATTTAATGAAAAAATATAAATAGTCATACCGATAATTCGGCTAAGTGCTTGTAGACAATCGTTCGTTGACAGTTTAGATCGCAGTTGTTACCTATTAGTTCTGTTAAGTTAATTGCATTGAACATTTTAATTAATATCCTTGATGAAAATAAGAAACTTATTCAGAAATCGGACTTGCATTGATTAATAAGAATCATGGGGAAGAATAGTAAAAGAAATAGTGCCGCAGTTATTGATATATACTTAGATGAACGGCTTAGAGTCATGAACGATAGTTTAAAAGTGAGGGAAGATAAGATTATCCAAAGGGAAAGACTTTGATTAGAACGCGAACAAAGACTCGACGCGCAATGAAGTGAATGTAGACAACCGGAAAGGCCTGAACATTTTTCTTTCGCGGATATTTCCAATGCGTTATTGCAGTTTTCGGGCAACGATGAATACGATGTTAAGAACTAGGTAAAGGAAGTCGAGAGCGTAGCCAGCCTGATGAAATTTACTGACTTAGAAAAATTTGTGTATTCAAGGAGATTATTATGCAGATCAGCACGTTTGTCGGTACGAGCGAAACCATTTCTTAATTCCTGCGTGAAATAGCAACGAAGGGGAATTTAGAGAAGAAGCTGTTATGCAGTAAGTAATAGATGGAGTTAATGATCTACTTCAGAACAAAATTTTGTTGTATGGAGCTTAAGACTTTAAAGAGTTTAGAGCTAGGATTAGGGCATACTTAAGTTTAAGGAAAATTCGCCTAGACAGAGGCAAAACGGACCAAGTGCATCAACAGGTGCCATAAAGAAGGTGACGTGCTTTAATTGCGGCAAGCTGGCAAGGGTCACCCATCACTTAGGAGATTGCTATCCAGTAGTCGAGTCAGATACGATAGAATTCAAACTAGGAAACCTAAAGAATAGGAAAGAAATTGAAAATATTATTAAAAAGTACTCTCCATGTGAACGTAAGATATCAGACCTAGAACTTAAGATCATATTGAAGTCTGATGCACCGATAGCTCAATACCCATTGTTTTGGTTATAATAAAAAGGATTGGAGGAAAAGACTCTGTATAGATTACAGAAAACTAAATAGCGAAGTAGTGAGGGATAGGTATCCCTTGCCGCTAATTGAGGACCACCTTGATCGATTGCACAGAGCGAAAATATTTACGACCCTTGATTTGGAAATTGGTTTTTCCCATGTGAAGGTAAACGAGTCGTCAGTGAAATATACCGCCTTCGTCACACCACGTCAGTTTGAATTTCTGCGAATGCCTTTTAGTTTATGTACATCCCCTACAGTTTTCCAGAGATTCATAAACCACATCTTTAGGCTGCTCTTACAGAAGGGAACAATTTTAATTAACCGACTTCCCAAAAACAAAGAGGTTCTAAGTTCGACGCGTATTTTTTTAATTTTTTTTTTTTTTTTTATGTCTGACCGGGCGTAACTTCGTAACGCGTCAACCGATTTTGATGATTCTTTTTTTGTTGAGTAGAGTATGTTCACCGATCGGTACCATGTCAAAAAAATTTTTGGTAGGGTGGGGGTGGGGGGTGGGGGTGAAACCTAACTTTGTAACGCGTGGTCCGATTTGGATGATTCTTTTTTTGTTGTACAGAGTATGATCCCCCATTGATAATAGGAGAAAAAAATTTGGCCTAGGATGGGGGGAGGGATAGACTAACTTTGTAACGCGTGGACCGATTTGAATAATTCTTTTTCTGTTGGGTAGAGTATGTTCCGTAATTGATACCAGGTGAAAATTTTTTTGGGGGGATTGGGGTGGGGGGTGGGGGTGGAACCTAACTTTGTAACGCGTTGTCCGATTTCGATGGTTCTTTTTCTGTTGTATAGAGTATGATCCCCCATTGCTAATAGGAGAATAATTTGGTCCTATGATGAAAGGTGTGGGTGGGGGGAGGGGTAGTCTAACTTCGTAACGCGTTGACCGATTTGGATAATTCTTTTTCTATTGGCTAGAATATGATCCTTGGTTGATACTACGAGAAAACAAATGTTGCTGTGGTGGAGGTGTGAGAAGGGGGGTGGAACCTAACTTTGTAACGCGTGGTTCGATTTAGATGGTTCTTTTGCTGTTGTATAGAGTGTGATCCCCCCTTGCTAATAGGAGAATAATTTGGTCCTATGGTGGTGGTGGGGGAGGGGGGAGGTAGTACCTTCGTAACGCGTGGACCGATTTCGATGATTCCTTTTATGTTCGGTAGAGTATGTTCCTTGATTGATACCATGAGAAAAAAAGTTTAGTGGAATGGGGGTGAGGTAGGGGGTTAATATTAACTTTTAACGCGTGGACCGATTTGGATGGTTCTTTCTTCGTTGTATAGAGTAGAAGACACTAAAAAGTGAAAAATAAAATAGTTTTTAAAAAAAAAGTTGAACCGACTTCACAAAAAGCGCTAAAAAGCATAAAATAATTTTTAATTTTATATCTATTACGACATTTTGAAGTCGGTGCAAATTAAACAAATAAAACAACTACAAAACCACAATTGAAAATAATACATAATACTACCTGAACGTTTCAGCTTACGGGATCATAAGAAATGCCGATTAAATATTTGTGTTGTTGTTTGGTTTGTTTGATTTGCACCGACTTCAAAATGTCGTAATAGATATAAAATTAAAAATTATTTTATGCTTTTTAGCGCTTTTTGTGAAGTCGGTTCAACTTTTTTTTTTTAAACTATTTTTTTATTTGATATGAAAGTAAGAGCTGTGATGAAATTCCCAGAACCAAAGACAGTAAAAGGAGTGCAAAGCTTTTTGGGCCTTACGGGCTATTCCAGGAAGTTCATTCAAGATTACACACTCATAGCGTGACCCCTTAGCGATCTGTTAAAAAAGAACGTGCGATTAGAATTCACAGAAAAACAAACGGAAGCTTTTAAAACGCTTAAGGATTTGTTAACTAGTAAGCTGATACTCTTGATTTATAACTCTGAGGCTGAGACGGAGTTACATACGTATGCGTGTAAAGTGGGATATGGTGCAGTTATGCTACAAAAAAGCTAAATGGACGGAAAATTTCACCCGCAGCTATGAACTGGAGGTTCTCGCCATAGTATCAGCTTTGAAAAAACTCACAGCGTATTTATTAGGTATTAAGTTCACGATAATTATTGATTGCGCAGCATTTAAGATGACAACGAACAAGAAAGTGATCACACCAAGGATAGCAGGATGGGCACTAACTCTTAAAGATTTCGACTATTAACTGGAACGTCGTGCTGGAAACAGGATGAAGCACGCCGATACACTGAGCCGTAATCCAACATCAATGTTAATTTAAAATGATTTGATCGTTCGAATTAAAGCTGCACAAACCTTGGATGAGAGGTTAAGGCTTATTAAGAATTTGCTGGAAAAGGACGAAACTTTTGAGAATTTCTTGCTAGAACGAGATATCTTCTATGATAATGAAGAACAAGGGAACAAGCGGTTGTGCGTACCTAAGGGTATGGAAACGGAACTAATCAGAAGCATTCACAATGAAGGTCATTTTGGATCGAGAAAGATGGGGGAGATTATCAAACGCGAGCAATATCCAATCTAGTAAAGAAGATAGAAAAATGCAGACAAGATTGTATTCCGTGCATCTTAGCTGAGAGGAAGACAGGAAAACAGGAACGATTCTTGAACCCTATCAGTAAAGGTGACTATCCACTCTCTACCTACCACGTCGACCAAATAGGACCGCTGACGAGTACGACAAAGAAGTATAGGTATATTATGACGATTATTGACTCATTCAGCAAGTTTGTGTATATTTATTTGGAAACCCAGAAAGGATTGTATCCGACCGAGGGCCGGCCTTCACTTCAACACTCTTCCAAGATTTTTGCCGGAAGGAAAATATAAGACATCTTTTGACGACTGCCGGAGTACCCAGAGGAAACGGTCAAGTAGAGAGGGTGCACCGTACAATTGTACCAGCACTAACCAAATTGAGCATAGAAGACCCGTCTAAATGGTACAAATTCACCAGCAACTTGCAAAGATACCTTAACTCTACATATCACCGAAGTGCGGGAAAAACGCCTTTCGAACTGCTTGTTGGCGTAAAAATGCTAACTCTACATATCACCGAAGTGTGGGAAAAACGCCTTTCGAACTGCTTGTTGGCGTAAAAATGCGACGACCAGAGGAGTACGTCATAGCAGAAGCAGTTGAGGCAGCGGTTTTTGAAAGCTTTCATGAAAGCCGTGAGCTTGTAAGAGAGCAAGCGCGACGAAATATATTAAAAGTACAGAAAGGAAATCGTCGCCACTACAATGAAGTTGCAGTTTGTAAAATCGGCGACTTAGTCGCCATTAAACGCACTCAGTTTGGCGTAACACAAAAATTCATTTAAAATTGTTAGGTACCTACACGGTCAGCTAAGTTAACAGCCATGATCGCTACGAAGTCGAAAAGATAGGCGAACACGAAGGTCCACGACGAACAAAGACTAGCGCGGTCAACATGAAGCCTTGGAGAAGACATGGAGAATCCGACAGTCAAGACGAAGACCAAGATGAAGACTTGCCGACTGAAGATGAAGTGCGTCCACAGGAAAGTTCCACAGATGCACCCATAGACGATAGTAAGCCAAGCTCCAATAAAGATGGTAAATAACCAGACGTGACAATAACTAACCAGACGTAACAGCAACAAGCCAGATATGACAATAACGACGCGACGATTTAAGACGATGCAATTACGACGATGTCAAGCCAAGAAGATGCAATTACGACGATGACAAGCTAAGAAGACGCAATTACGACGATGTCAAGCCAAGAAGACGCAACTACGACGATATCAAGCCAAAAAGACACAATTACGACGATGTCAAGCCAAGAAGACGCAATTACGACGATGCCTAACCAATACGATGCCAGCCTACGACGATACCAACCTTAGATGTGCTAGAGCTGAGCGATGCTAACCCACGACGAAGACTACCTGGATCAACAGCAGCGTATGCACTCAATATATATATATATATATATATATATATATATATATATATATATATTTATATATATATATATATATATATATATATATATATATATATATATATATATATATATATATATATATATATATATATATATCTATATATATATATATACTAATCAAAACAATTAAGGGAACAAAAAAAATATCTAAATTTTTTAGTGATTTTTGGCGGGCTGTATCTAAGCGAGAAATAATCGTATCGAGGATCTGAAAAAAATGTGTTAAAGCTCCAAAACTCTAGTTTTTGAAACTTTCTAGCCAAACAATTTTTAAGGCCACGGTGCTCACGCAATTCAAATTCCGCTATTCCGGAAGAAAAAAATTTCAAAATTTTTAGTCATTTTTTTTTTTGTGCACGGACTCGGAAATTTTTTTTTTTATTGGCCACCCTATGAACCAGATACCCAGTTAATTCAGCTTTAATTATCGTTTTTAAAATCCTTGATACGTCGATTTGTCGCGGAGATATCCGATATTAAACGAAAAAGGACACTTTTGTATTCAACCATGGATATCTCAGCAACCAATGATTGTACAGAAAATTTAAGGGCAGTTTCGGAAACTGGAATACATTTCCTAAAGGAATTCGTCAAGACATAAAAAATAATAATTTTTTTATCCGTAATTTCAATTTTGAAAAAGTCAAAAAGTGACTTTTTTCCTTGTTTTGGTAAATTGACCGCATCTTTGCAAATACTGATGGAAAGGCTAAGGTTTGTAGGAATTTTTACACCTCAATGTACGCACAATAGCCCTGTAAATCCGCAGGTCGATCTATTCGACGGTTCCTTCGGCCCGATCGGTCAAAGTTTTGGAAAAAATTAAAGGAACAAGAATTGTGATCTTTAACACCTTGTGTAATCTTCATAAAAATGGAAAAATCATTTTTTTTCGACTTTTCTCACAAATATGCATCAGCTACTTGGTAAATTTAAAAAAAAAAAGCAAATTGAAAAAAATTGTAAATTTAAAAAAATTTTTTTTTGAGAAATCGAAAATTAGAAAAAAAATTTTTGAAATTTTTTAGAAAATTAAATACTGAGATGTTCTTACAAAACAGTTGTTGGAGGTTTCCACAGTCGATGATTCGAAACTGCGTGACAGGTTGGAGGCAGTGATTAAAAGCCGAGGCAGCAACATCTCAGTATTTCATTTTCTAAAAAGTGTCAAATTTTTTTTTTTAATTTACCAAGTGACTGATGCATAAAAGTATCCATCAGTATTTGCAAAGATGCGGTCAATTTACCAAAACAAGGAAAAAAGTCACTTTTTTTGACTTTTTCAAAATTGAAATTACCGTAAAAAAAATTATTATTTTTTATGTCTTGACGAATTCCTTTAGGAAATGTATTCCAGTTTCCGAAACTGCCCTTAAATTTTCTGTACAATCATTGGTTGCTGAGATATCCATGGTTGAATACAAAAGTGTCCTTTTTCGTTTAATATCGGATATCTCCGCGACAAATCGACGTATCAAGGATTTCAAAAAAGATAATTAAAGCTGAATTAACTGGGTATCTGGTTCATAGGGTGGCCAAAAATCACTAAAAAATTTAGATATGTTTTTTGTTCCCTTAATTGTTTTGATATATATATATATATATATATATATATATATATATATATATATATATATATATATATATATATATATATATATATATATATATATATATATATATATATATATATATATATATATATATATATATGTAGGATGTAAATTAATCGAGCAAACCCACTTCGCCAATCGCAACAAACTACACAACCAACGACGACGGCGGAAGCGAAGGAGAAGAGAAGAAGAAGTTTTTGGCGGCGGTCAAGAAGAGAAAAAAACGAGTTGAACGTCGGACGCCTTACTTCAACCACAGACCATCCATCCCCACATTTCAATCTTATATAAAAGTTATATTTAATCCGCAATCATAGTAATTATTTGTTCAATAAATTTGTACTTGAATTAAACTCAATTCGTGACTTTTATTGATTTCTACAAAAATGGGGGCTCAACCGGGATGGATGGCATTGAAGTAAGATGATACCGGCAAAAAAATAAAGAATCCAGAAAAATCATGGAAGCGCACCGAGGGAAATTGTAAAAAGAAGTTCGTAACCAGGTGATCAAGGAGAAAATAATAATCATAAAGGAAAGGAGCAAAACACAAAAGGAAGTATCAGGTAAAATTCCATTTTTATTTTTGAAAATTGTAAAAAATACGAGTGTGAATACCGGATTGAGGTTAGAGCACAAAATAAGACAAACCGCGTGTGCTGTGAAATGTGAAAAAGATATCTTCAAAATTAATTAAAGGAAAAGTTAAGTGCTAAAGCTCGAATTAGCGTTAGAAAATAATGGAAGTTTTCAGGCAAAGAGAAATGAGAAAATCGCAAGTGGATTAGAAAATTGAGAAGCACTGAAAAAACGAACCGAGTCTTTGATTGCATACCTTGAGGCTGTTACAATCAATAATCGCAAATCACAGCACACACAGTAGCACTCAATCCGTAAAAATAATTTAGAAGAAATGTTTCTTTGAAAATTGTAGCCAAAATAAAATAAGAGAGAAGCAATTATTATTCTGTTTTTATGAGAGTTTATTGTTGGAAATTTCGATAAAAGAATACGTAATTATATAAGGTACGACTAGTAGTAGACTAGAGTAGTTTGCCGAACGAGATCATTAAGAAGTTGTTTAATTGAATATCGCTAATGAAATATCTTAATATTAAAAGTCGTGAATTCACCAAATTAACTAAAATAAGAAAAAGAAAATATAAGAGAATACTAACAAAACGAGAGGAAGTAAATTAATAGAAATAAGAATTTGAATTATGTACACACTGGAATTTAGCTTGCGTAAATCGGGTCATTGAATTTTTACAAGCCTCTTTACAAATATAAACGAAACGAATTACTCGTTGTATTAATAAATTTTTTAAATTCCATTGAGCGGTTCAGATATTGAAGTCGGAAGGATAAAATAAGTACCCTTAAAAGTTAGACATGATTAGTAGACAAAGAAAATTAAGCAATCAACCTCAAAGATTTTAAAGCTAAATTAGACACATATAAAAGTTTCAGGGAACACTTGTAGAAGACTAGGTCCCCTCATCCGGTGAAGGTAAACAGCAAGAGCCTAATAGTGAAGTGCTATAGCTGTGGAGGGACCGGACATAAGGCTAAGGATTGCAAAAAAAGGAATTAGGCAGCAAATGTTTCAACTGCCTCAAATATGGACATAAGGCAGTTGATTGCCCTGACAAGCAGAAGAAGAGTAATTGGGCACAAGATCCCTTAAGTGATAAGGGCCTCGTTCACTCATCTACCAAGGAAGTGTACATCAATGGTAAGGGGATACAAGCATCGATTGACACGGGCAGCGATCTAACTTTGTTACGAGCTGACGTTTACATTAAGTCGAGACTGCCCACCTTGGAGAGAGCAGGAACCACTCTTCGAGGACTATCCAGTTCATCTGTCGAAACACTTGGTGCTTTTGAAGCCGACATAGAAATTGATGGTCAGCAGTTCCATACCACAATCCATGTTTTGTCAGAGCATTACTTACAAATGGAAATGCTAGTTGGGCGTGATGTGCTGGAGAATAGAAGCATAAAATTAGAAAAGGGACAAATCCTAGTTCAGAAGAATGCAAACCACATAACGCAAGTACTCTGTTGCAATGAAGACAAAGAACCAAAGAACTAAATATAGGCAACACAAAATACGAAGCCACAATTCACGAATTAGTCGAGAGTTAAAGGCCATCGAAAGACAAATCTGCAAGGTTCGAAATGAAGATAATACTGAAAGACGAAAGCCCAATTTGTTCAAAACCTAGGAGATTGGCGCCACTAGAAAGTAGTACATGCACAAGTTCAAGAATGGCTGGCGGAGGGAATTATTCAACCAAGTGATTCTGAATTTTCCAGCGCAGTAGTATTGGCCAATAAGAAATATGGGACAAAACGTCTCTGCATAGACTACAGGAGGCTAAACAAGCAGGTAATTAGAGATAGATTTCCGTTACCAATAATCGAGGACCAATTAGACCGATTGCATGGCGCAAGAGTATTTTCGACTTTGGATCTGGAGAACGGGTTTTTCCATGTCCCGGTGGAAGAAAGTAGTCGTAAGTACACAAGTTTTGTCACGCCTAACGGGCAGTACGAGTTCCTGAGAATGCCATTTGGACTATGCACATCACCAACAGTGTTCCATAGATATGTCAATTCAGTGTTTCAGCATCTAACACAAAAGAACCACATGCTCATCTACATGGACGACATTATAATTGTTAAGGAAAAGGTTACTACTAGGGTTTTAAAAGCGCGAGCACGTTATAATCAGTAACACTTTATTGATTTGAATGGGCGAACAAATAGATCAAAGCTGATTGCTGTGTTCTTGTCGAGTATTGAGCAAGTACTGATGTAATATCCAAAAGAGATTTCCAGTGCCAGTTCAAAGCGGTGATTAACTGTTGTTGCTGTTTTGGTTTAATATTGTCACTGCAAATTTACTGCAGCTGGTGCAAATGATGCCTCGGTGATTGTGTAGCGGTATTGACATGATCACCAGACCAACTATTTGTTTGAAGCTTGAACAATAATATTAGCAAAAGACGAAGACGAAGCAATAGACCGATTGAAGGAAACGTTAAAGGTAGCTGCCGAGCGGGGACTAAGGATCAAATGGAAGAAATGTCAATTCCTCTGTAAAAGCATTGAGTATCTAGGTTACGAAATTTTCGCTGGCAAAATCAAACCGTCATAATCAAAACTACTGGCTTTACGGAAATTTCCAGAGCCAAAAGATGTAAAAAGACTGCAAAGCTTCTTGGGGTTATCTGGATATTTTAGAAAATTCATCCCCAACTATTCGGGCATAGCCAAGCCGCTTAGCGACCTTCTCCGTAAGGAACATAAATGAAATTTCGGCATCCAGCAAAAAGATGCCTTTCAAAAAATAAAAGAAGCCCTAGCTCAACAGCCAGTCTTACTGATTTACGATCCAGAAGCAGAGACGGAACTACATACCGACGCTTCAAAATTCGGATTTGGCGCTATACTTCTTCAAAGGAGCAAAAATGATGACAAGCTTCACCCAGTTTTGTTTTATAGCCAGAAGACTACCCAAGCGCAGGAAAAATATAGCAGTTACGAACTCGAAGTTCTAGCGATCATCATGTCACTAAAGAAGATGAGAACGTACTTAATAGGTATAAAATTTAAGATCGTGACGGACTGCTCCGCCTTTAAGAAGACGATGGAGAAAACGGACTACCCACCGAGAGTAGCAAGATGGGCAATGTACTTGCAGGACTTCGATTATGAATTAAAGCACCGCCCAGGGATTCGAATGAGACATGTCGACGCTCTTAGTCGCAATACAGGAACTATGGTTGTTAACAGCGACTTAATAAATAAAGTAAAAGCAGCACAAGCAAAAGACGAGAACCTGCGATTGATCATAACGTTGTTGGAAAAGGGACCGTTCGAAGATTTTGTCACTGCGAACGGGGTACTCTACAAGGAGAAAGATGGTGCAAGACTTCTTTGCGTTCCAAGGAAAATGCAGAAAGAAGTTATAAGAAATGTGCACGACCAAGGCCATATCGGCCAGAGAAAAATGAAAGACCTTTTATCGAGAGAGCATGATATTCCCAACTTAACAGAAAAAATCCAGAGCTGCCAAAGAAATTGTTTCCCGTGCATACTCGCTGACAGGAAAATTGGCAAACAAGAAGGGTGGCTACACCCACTACCCAAGGAAGAATACCCACTCGTATGTTACCATGTCGATCACTTAAGTCCACTTTCAGCCACAAAGAAAGGATACCGCCACATTCTCACAGTAATCGACAATTTCAGCAAGTTCACGTGGATCTACCCAGTGAAAACTTTGGCAACAGAAGAAGTTGTAGCTAAACTCGAATTTCAACAAGACATCTTCGGAAGTCCCGCGCGTATTATAACCGATCGCGGATCAGCCTTTACGGCTAACAATTTTGAAGATTACTGTAAACGAGAAAAAATCTCTCACACTCGCGTAGCTACAGGAGTGCCAAGAGGAAATGGACAAGTTGAGAGAATTCATCGCGTGATTATTTCCGTTTTGACCAAGTTATCACTAGAGAATCCAGAGCAGTGGTATAAGCACACAGGGAAGGTACAAAGATACATCAACTCAACTTGGCAACGATCTACTGGCAAATCGCCTTTTGAGATTCTAGTAGGAGTGAGAATGAGAAGGGGAGAAGATACTCGCATTCCAGAAGCAATCGACGGAGAAATCCTAAACCTACTCAGCGAAGAACGAGACGAAACCCGAGAAGAAGCAAGGGAGAACATCCTGAAGGTCCAGAACGAGTACGCATCAGGTTTATATCGTAGAAGGAAGAAACCCACGAGATACGAGCTTGGAGACATCGTCGCCATCAGGCGCACACAATTCGGCACAGCCATAAAAACACACCGAAAGTTTCTAGGACCATATAAAGTGTCAGAAACACTCATAAACGACCGATACACTGTCGCTAAAATCGGAAACCACGAAGGACCGGGGACAACAACCACCAGTTGTGATAATATTAAACCATGGGCAACATATGAAGAATCTTCGCCCAGTACGGAAGATGAGGATGATACGATCCCCGAATATCAATAATTTATTCTACAAACAACATTCCCAACCAGACGAATCCATTATGCTGATTAGACTTTATATCCTATCCCTGACTTGACATATTTTCAGTTATTCTAAGAAATATGAGGCGAATGCACAGAAGGTGAACGGGCAGAAGAAACAAGAAGCTATGAGCGGAAATGAGAGACCTTGAGGCCTACGAGAACAAGATCTATTCTATACGAGATTTGAAGACGACATCAACCAAGACGAGGAGAACTTCAAGGAATTGTTAGAGGAACATTAGCAGCCCTGGCTTAACGGACGTGCTGAGACGACCCAGTACCGGGATGACTGACCAAAATCCACGTTCGAGATAATCGCACTTTTATGAATTTCGAAAAAAGCTGCACTTTAGATCAGCTTTAGGTAATTCTGAATTACTATCCTATTGACCACAATACAGAACAAAAACTAATAATGCCTTTAACGTTTGGAAAAATAAACATTTCTACCCGATTCACGAGTTAATATTTTTATTACTTGATTTCGACTCTTCATACTGTAAAAAAATGTACCACGCTAACCTGGCAAGTTATAACAAAAGTTTGCGCATTTAATGTTGTTTTCGAAATGGTATAACAAGTACTATGTATTACTTAAAAAAAAAATATATTGCTATTTTACTGCCAAAGGAACTCATTTTGAAATTATTTCAATTATTAGCCAGAGCCAGCTATTCGACGGGGCACGTTGATATATTTATATATGTGTGTGTGTGTCTCGACGTATCCCGAACCTTGTCGTGGTGGGAGAGCTTGCATGCATCAATGACATAGAGGGCTATGCCGGCGGTAGTCTCACTACTGCACTACTGGCAGGGTCTCCCATGCCGGAAAGGTCTCTATGGAGATGCCAGAAAAAGATGGACACACAAGAATAGCAGAAATCCTAATTGCCAACGGGAACAGGACGAGCCAATGCCGCCCCAATAAACGAAGCGGCAGTGCAGAAAGTCGAACCCAACCCGACAACATCTTCGGGAAAAAACAACGGACGCCTATGTATTTCGGTATTAAGACCGAGACCAGTAAGGTCTTAATTATCGTATACTGGACAACGTTAAGGATTAGATTGCTAAGGGTAACGATTGTAGTATTCTATTACCCGAGTAATAATAATAATGTTTTATTAATTCTCGAGAAATATAATCTGGCTACATTTTTCTTCTATCCTAAACATAAAGACAATGGCTATATAGCCGTCTGTCAGTTGGCATACCTATATACTCATCATACAAGAAAATAGTTCAAATAAAATTCAATATTATAAATAATTACAATTTCATAATTTTTACTATATTTATTCGTGAAATTTACTGTCATCATACTTATTTTTATTCTTACATTTTTATTAATTCAATTTTGATTTTTGCTTCCTTTTCGTATTATTACCATTTTACTTAATTTCCCTTAGCAGTTGTATTCTTTAACTAAACATTTTCGGAATTCATATGCTTTCTTAATATAATTATATAAATTCAACCAATTTTTACCGTTCATAAAAGCCTTAAATTCATTCTCTTCTATCAAGCTTGTACCAAGGTGACAAATCTTAAATTCTTTCAATATCGGGCACACCGCAACGAAGTGAAAAGTGTTCTCCGGTTCATCCCTCTTACACATTGATGACCACATGTGTTCTTTTTCCATGCTCTAGCATTGAGATCTAGTAGACCTCCCCTCGTTTCGAATATTGTTTTTATAATATTCACTGTAAACTCTCTAAAGTCTCTAAAGTACCTATTAGTCCCCTCATACGTGAGCACGCTGTATGCATCATGATATCTCCAGTCCCTCGCCTGAGCTATGAATTGTTCCTTTGCGATATTTTCTAACAGTTTTACTATTTCTACTTTTATCTTTATCCAATCATGCATACCATAGTTAGACCGAGAATGAACAACATGCAGTAAAAGCAATCTCCTTAAGCTATACGGGGTATGCCTATAAGAAACCAAACTTGCGAGAGTGCGAGAATCTATGTTCAAGTTCAAATGCTGGTGAATAAAGACTAGGTCAGCAACTCTACGTCGTTCCTCCAACGAGTACATATTAAGCAACTGGAGGCGATCCGCATAAGAAGGAAGCCTAAGTGGATCACTCCACTGGAGGTCTCTTAGTGCAAACCTAACAAATTTCCGCTGCACCGACTCGATGCGTCTAGAATGAACAGCATAGCAGGGAGACCAAACCTGAGATGCATATTCGAGAATTGGTCTAACAAAGGAAAAAAATAAGTGAATTAGGGTCTGTCGATCAGAAAACTAACTTGACCACCGTTTAACAAAACCCAGAACAGAATTACTCCGAGACACGTTATAATTTATGTGCATAGTAAAATCGAGTTTTTTGTCTAACTTTACACCAAGGTCAGTAACGGACTCCACACGACGCATAATAATTTCCGCAAAGGTATAATCAAAGACGTGCCGATTGAGGTTCCTAGAGAATGACATAACTTCGCATTTATCTAGGTTAAGTTGCAGGCCATTTGAGGCACACCAAACCTTGAAGGTATTTAAATCATCCTGAATGCAGGCAGAATCATAACTATTTCTAACGCATGAAAAAATCTTCATATCGTCTGCGTAGATTAAGACTTTGGAGTGTTTAATCAGACGGACAATGTCGTCAATGGCAAGAATGAACAGCAGCGGCCCCAAGTGGCTACCCTGCGATACACCAGCCGAAGCCCGAACAACTCTAGATAAAGTGTTACGTAAAGATACACGGTATGACCTATCTTTTAAATAAGAGCGGATCCAGTCGAGCAATAATGGCGAAAAACCCAGCTTTTCAAGTTTAAGCATAATCACAGAGTGGGGGAGCTTATCAAATGCCTTGCTAAAAACGGTGACTCGCTGGAAGGCAGAGATTATGTGTGTTGTAAATTCAAGCAGGTACGTTGTCGTCGGTCTACCAGGCATAAATCCATGTTGATTAGATGAGATTAGCCCCTTACACTGCCCAACAAGCTGTGAATATATAACAGATTCGAACAACTTGGGTATGTAGGAAAGCCTATAATTTGTTATTAAGTTTTTATGCCCCTTTTTATAAACAGGAATTATAAAGGAGCTCTTACATAATGTAGGAAATCTACCGACCTGAAGAGATTTGTTGAAGGTGAGTTCCAGAGGAGTGAGGAAGGCGTCAGAACAGGATTTCAAGAACGCAGGTGGAACACCATCAGGACCAAAAGAAAAGTCCAGTTTAAGCTCCTTGATACCATCCATGATAATATCACAAGGTATAATGTGCAAAGCAATGGAGGCAGCGGGACGGACTTGGATATGACCAAACTCATCCACGGAAGGCACAAAGTTGCCAGATGAAAAGGCGCCCTCAAGAAACGAAGCAAAGTAATCGGCTATATCGGGCGCACTGCATCTAGAGGATCCATTGTATGCATAATTTAGATGCATAATTATTAGATTTCTTTTTCATATTCACAAATTTAAGAAAAGTACGGGGATCATTATGCAAGTTACTGCGAACATTATCAAAGTATTCCATGTATAAAGATGAAGATGACGCTAAAAAGCTGTCATAGCAATCAATAAAATTACAATAAGCTGACGCGTTTCTACAGCGTAAGTAATTTTTCCATAGTCTATTTTTTTATTCTGAATGCTCCGTAGTTGTCTAGTATACCATGGGGGAAAATAACAGGATGATCTCGACCGTTTGAGTGGTACAAAAGAATTAAACAGATCATAAATCCTGTCATAAAACATGGAAGAACATTCGTCAATATCAATAAAAAAGAGATGGGAAATCAATTGAGGGGATTCTGTTTGAAAGATCAGAGAATTCCGCCCTTTTAAAATCAAGAACGTAGTGATCCAAGTTGGGGTCAACAATATTAGAATCATCGTAGCAGAAAGAAATGAAAATAGGCGGATGCAAACTGTCAAGAGCGGATAACTTACGAGAGGTCGATTCGACTATTGTGTTACTCGAATCAGAAGCAATAATAAGATCTGTCTTTCCATAGAGTTCTTTACATCACTCATTTGGTGTAAAAAAGAGGAGGAGATGGCGTCAAGAAAAAGGGAGTCTCTAGCAGTAAGACAATTTAAGGGAAGGTAGTCGTCATCATGTTGTGTGAGCTTTTTATAAATTATCGGGGATTCTCACCACCCTGAAATACATCGCCGCTGTCCTAAATGGGAAACGACCTGAATACGAAAACTTTCTGGCCTGAAAGTACTGGGAAAGAAACGACAAGAATTGAGACAGCTAGGTAGGGAGTTTTCTGCTTTGGTGCGCTTCGTTCCTTTTTGATTCGAGTGGTGTTATCAGCAAGATCGGGAGCTGGACAGAAAATTGAGCCGGCGAGTGGATTTTGCTGAAGAAAAGTACCGAATAAATCGACGGTAAACTTATAAAATTTTCATTATTTTAATCGGACGGAATCAAAGTGTGACCCTTGAATCGGTTGTCTGAGGGAAGTTCCCAGTTTCGCTCTAGGCATTAGTGAGTGATCTCGGACGGGCCGCGTGGCCAAGGCGGCGGATAACGGACGGGGAGCAACCAAGCAAATTCACCACCATCGTCTCATCCAGGAAAGAAAGATGCCGATTGATTTAACATAATTGCACAGTGTACGATCCGCAAGAAAATTTCGAATTTCCGCACGCCCAGGAGTTGAGCGAGATGTAAATCTCGGTGTTGCAAGTAACATCGTCCAGGGAGTAAAAACAAAATTTTTCATTGAACTAAATTTTTATCGGAAACAATTTCCTATTTAATCCTATATTTACTCTAATAAGGTGATATATACTTATATATTTCTATTTTTATATATTGTTGATATTTTGTTGTTAAAATTTAACCTTTCCAGGAAAATATTTTCAAATTTTTTTCATAGGACTTTAAGTAGTTAGTTAATATAAATTTATACGTATATAAATAATTCTTTAATGCTACATTGACTTTTGGAAATGTTGACAATATTCACAACTTTATTCATTTAAGCACGAGGAATAAAGCCACTGATCATGGCTAGGTGCAAAACTAATTTCGACATTTAGACCGTTCTCATAACAAAAAAAAAAAAACAATGCAAAGTTGAAGCCCCCTTAAATAAAATTACGGCAATATCTTAAGCCTTTTAACTCTAGATTCATACAATATATTTGGAGTTACGTTATTCGTAAACATACGTACGACTCTCATACACCTACTCAATTAGGTTATCTAATTAAAACTATTGCAATTTTATTAATAAAACATGACAGACAATAAATTGTATTCTATGAAACTGACGCAAACTGCCCCGGGGTTCCATACCCATATGGCGTTTGCAAGATGTGCACAAACAAACTTAGTTATTCTTTTCTAAACTGCAGAAAGAGCATAATTTTTTTTCCTTTGATTATCAGGGGTTAGAGCAGGGGTCGACAAGTAGTGATTTAGTACTATTTTTAATTTTCTTTCAAATTAGGTTATTATATATATAACATAATACGTAGAATAAATGCAAGAAATTACGCCGACGGTCTTGAGCCCAGTTTTGGTAGTTTGGTTTACGCTGGGAACAGCAAAAACGAAGTGTGTCTGCAAGGTGAGCGTCCGTTAATATCAGATGATATTTGTTCTTCAAAAATTCAATTTTGATGAAAGATGAAAATAAAATTATTGCAATATAGTGGATAGTAATTAGTAATGTGAAAATGAACGATATCCAATAATCAGATGGGTATTACAATTATTTGGGACGTTAGCGAATAGGGCTTTGGGAATTCCCAAAATTAGTGATCTCTGAGGTGAATTAACTGTGTACCACTAAGAGAGAATTTTCACTGAGTTTTTTTTTTTGTCCAATGCTTTGCAGGAAACTATTGGTAAACGATTACAGATTGAAATTTGTGCTGATTTTTGGTTAGTAGCTGATGCTATTTAATTAGCACAAGTTCAACAATATAATTATTAGACAGCAATCCCAAGTTAAATTTTTTTTGTTTAATATTTTTAAAGTGATGCACCCTATTTAGAAGGAAGGGGTATAATGATAGAAAACGAGAATATGAGAGAAAGAAACATAAACAAATATTTGTAAATAAAATATTTTTTATGCACCATAATTTTTGTTTGTACATAAAAAGGTGTTGGTTCAGGAAGAACGCTTCCATGTAGGACTCTTTATGTACTTGAATTACATTTCTAAGGAAACGAATTTTAAGCTCTTAAGAAAGAAAGAAAAAAAAAGGAGATCCAATTGATGGCTTCTAATGAACTTTACCACAAAATATAGAATAAGATAAACAAAAACTTCCTTAAAAAGCTCTTCCTTTTTACAATTTAGTTTAAGTATGCATATCAAATGATTTAAGCAGTAAATCGAATGCTGCAAGTACTTATGTAATAAATTTTTTTTTTTTCACTCTCTAGAATCTAATAAGCCTATTAGGAAACAGTACACTGGCCTTTCATGTAGGATTCTTTAGGTAACTGAATTACATTTATAATGAAACGAATTTTAAGCTCTTAAGAAAGAAAGAAAAAAAAAGGAGATCCAATTGATGGCTTCTAATGAACTTTACCACAAAATATAGAATAAGATAAACAAAAACTTCCTTAAAAAGCTCTTCCTTTTTACAATTTAGTTTAAGTATGCATATCAAATGATTTTTATCGAATGCTGCAAGTACTTATGTATTAAATTTTTTTTCTCTAGAATCTAATAAGCCTATTAGAAAACAGTACACTGGCCTTTCATGTAGGACTTGTTGGAAACTATAATAAACTAACAAATAGGTATACGCATTGAAACGAATGGAATTTCGAAATTGATTTCAGTGAATAAGGGACAGCTCTCTGACCTTATCACGATCTTCTTCCTGCTTATTATCCTTTGAATTGCCTGAGCCTACACAAATAATGCGCTGTTAAATAACCGCTTTAGTCCTCACCACCACCCCTCTTTTTTCCGACTAGTCAATCCGGACCGCCTTCTGAGGTAAAGGGACTATGTCGTATCCGGGCGTGACATAGTCATAGGATGGGGAGGGTTAGCCCAATAAGCCTCATACCAGCTGGGGGCGGAGGTTGCTTCTCGTCAGGAGCATTATAGCAGTTTTCGTTTTATCCTTTTTTTCTCTTATCCCCTTAGTATCTTTGTGCGTTCCTTTTTTTTTTTGTCTTCCGTCTACAAGGACATAAGAGTGCCCGCAATTATTGTTCGGGTGAGTGAACCGTGGAGTGTGAGGCAAGAACTCACCCCAATCCGACGAGCTTAGCACGGCTCGCTAGGCGGGCCCCTCTCCTCTGCGGTCATCTGACAGAGCCTGCACGGCTAATTCTACGCTCACCCCGGTAATCCTTCGTACCCCTTCCCATCCTTTTCGGTTGTGCGTCACTACTAGGTTAGGTTAATCTATTCTAGTGGTGACCACAACCATCAATCCAATCCAGGTCCACATGCAACCATCTGTTGGTTGTCTGTGAGCATGGATTTCCCAATTTACCGATAACAAATGGCGCCCAACGTTTGTGCCTAGTCCTGTATAAGGACCTAGAAGGGAAGTAAAATTCCCTCTCTAGAATACACGCACATCGCAGGAGACTTCACGTCCTCCTTGTTCGCTTCGGCAGGTTGTTCGGACCGATTTCCCGAAGTAGAAGAGTTCACTATTACCGCCTTCACGGTTTATATACTTCTACTTTCCCTGGGCAAAATCCTGACGGATAGCCCTCAACTTTTTTTAATATAGACCTTCCTGAACGGACTTCCTAGTAGTCATAGGCACATTATGCTACTCAAATTGCCTTCACGGCTTGTCAGAATTTACAATTTTAATTTTCTTCATTACTCCTTTTCCCTCGACGACTAGGTATCAACAATCCAATGGATGAATCCGTGGCAGTGGCCTCAAAAGCTGAAGCGCTACAAGGGAACTGTGTCCTTTGGCTGGGATTAGCCACTGCAGATAACCCTGTAGCTAGCCTCAGCCCTTCTGAGCTCCCAATTGCTCCTGGATTCCTCTCCGTGGACTGGCGATCCTAGTCAATCGATTCCTATCCCTCTAATCAAACTTGTCTGAAGGACGACTGGCTCGAGAATTCAGAGGCATTCCGGAACAACAAGCTTTTGGCTTGATAGCCGTCGTTCTTGTCCGGATGGCTCTGTCTTCTCATAGTAGTCAGCCGGAATTTGGACAAGGTTTGATTTCTGATTTTTTTCCCCGCCCTTTAAACTTTTGTCACCATCTGCACCGGACGGAGAAGCGCCTCATCGGCGGTCTTCCGGTATTGGAGAAAGAGAGTGGTTGGAGAGGAGAGCGATTACATATTTTTATACCATTTTTTTATATATATTTTTTTGATCAACATATTTCGATAACAGTTTTGCCTGTTGGTATCTACCAATTATTGGTAGCTTTGTTAGCAGTTGTGTTCAAGCCACAACAATTTTATTTTGATTATTTGGAGATACCAATTATTCTGCACTTTCCTTCCTTTGGTTTGGCTATATATTCTTTAGTTCTAGTTTATAGACTCATTTCTACTATATTTAACTTTCAGACAAGTAAAACTTTATCACATACATTAACTGCTTTCACAATTGTACTTGGCCTTGGCTCAGTTTCAAGTGGGGTTAGAGTTTCGTTAGGGAACAATAGATAGCCAGGAATGCTGCGTTCACCACCAGAACGAGTCGCAGGAGCTACGGCCCTACCACTGTGCTCAGTATGCCAAAGTGGTGATTTCAGCCCCAGCACTTCTCCTGTCGTCACACCTTGCGCGCATGTGTTTCATCAGAAATGTCTGGCACAGTGGCTCGAGCGACAGCCGAGCTGCCCAATATGTAGACGAGCTTGTTCACTTGAGGAAAGCAGGGCCTACAACCCTAGCAGCGGGGTGGTGCCACGCACCAATACAGAAGGCATGGTGACTCGGTCACAAGCCCGAAGGCCTCCTACGACACCGGCGGTCTCGCCCACTGCCCTGTTGAACAGGACTGTTCCTGCTGCACCTTCCAGCTCGCGAACACAGGAGTCAAGCCCTGAACAAGTAAGCCAGCCGCCATCCCCAAGCGTGCAAGCCTTATTAGCCGGATTGAGAGGAGAGCTGTCTGACCTTATAACGCGACAGATAAGTCAGCAGCTGCAGGGACTCCAATTCCAGCAGCCTCCAGAAAACAATATACCATCTTATCACCCACAGTATCAGCAGCCTGAGGTGTCGGCTCCAACTTTTCGACCTCCGGGCCAAAGACAAGGTCGTCAAGGCGAGGGTAACTTTGCACGGCAGAGTAATCCGAGGTACAGACGCCGTTCAGCTAGCCCCATGCGGCAATGGAAGCTAGCGTACGACGGAGACAATTCACGTCTGTCGGCTGACGAATTTTTGTTTAGAGCCGAGGTGATGGCCCGCAACACGCTAGACGGCGATTACAACTTGATGGCGGAAAACTTCGCGACTCTCCTGAGAGACAGGCCAGCGGAATGGTACTGGCTGTATCTGCGCTCACAACCAGAACCCAGGTGGGACGATTTAAGATTAGCTTTTCGCCGAGACTGGACACCATCCGAACCGGTCACTGACGCTCTTCGGCAAATGCTGGAACGACGACAACAACCAGGCGAACCCTTCCAACACTATATTCAGGACTTACAGTCACTAAGACGAAGGCTTCGCTGGCCTATCCCAGAATCCCATTTCCTGGACATAGTGAAAGACAACTTACTGCCATCTACACGACCACACATCTGTCAACACCATATCTACAATATGGCTCAACTACAATCCCTAGTGATGCCCGTAGAAGCAGCTCTTCGTGGAACAAGATTAACGAGGCAGCTAAATAGTACTCGTCGAGTCGAAGAGGTGAGCGTAGAACCTTACAGACCTTGGCCGACCGACACATCCAACACCCTGGTACAGATTGGCGACCGCTTCGAATACGATATTCAAACGGAGGATTGCGCAGCACTATCCAGAGAAGACCCATGTTGGAATTGCGGACAGGTTGGACACTGGCACCGACAATGTCCTTCACCCAACAAGGGGGTATATTGTTACGGTTGTGGGATGCGAGATGTATACATTAATAACTGTACAACTTGCAGTCGAAAAAACTCGCACCGAGGCGGGAACAACACCAGCAGCTCCCGTCGCAATCAGCCTCCGTCCAACCCGAACCGGCGGGCAATCGACCAACCATAGTCCCTGCAACAAAAGACCTTATTCCCACCAATAGCACCTCAACGCTAGAGACCGCAGCTCCAGGACGACTTACCTTAGCAATCAATAGAATAGCCACCGCGAGAGAACCCAACGAGTATCCACGTAAACCTTATCATGTTCGGCTCCAGGAGTATACAGCTGCCAGGGAGCGCATATTCACAGAATCGGTGGAAGGTATCATGGCTATCCCCAATCATTGCACAACTCCAAAGCCCAAACGGTCCACTAGACGATTACGAGAATTCTGGCGACGAGTCAGGGCCAACCGACGACGACTAGTATCAGGTATTACATCCCTACCGCGAGATATTCGGCCATATGCTCGAGTCAAATTGTTAGGACTGGAAGTCAACGGGTTGCTAGATAGTGGAGCGAGCGTGAGTTGTCTGGGAGGACAAGCAGCTCGGAAGCTTATCCAAGAAGACCAGGTGACATTTAAAAGGTACGCAACATCCGTCAAGACAGCTGACGGAACCTCTCAGCAGGTTTGCGGTCACCTGGATGTGGATATAGAGTTCCGCGACAACCGACATATCATCAGGTTATATGTCGTACCTAGTTTGTCGCAGGATCTATATCTCGGAGTCGATTGCTGGAAAGCTTTCCGGCTGGCCCCAGATATCATCTGCTCACTCTCTCCGTCACCCGAAGAGGAGGCACCCGTTGACCCCAATGTTCACCGTCTGTCAGCCGATGAACATATGCAACTCGAACTAGTTAAAAGGTTGTTTCCATCGTACGCGAAGCAAGGCTTGGGGAAAACGTCGGTGTTACAACACACCATCGATGTCGGAGGAGCAACACCTGTTAAGCAACGACATTACCCGGTCTCTCCAGCCGTACAAGCCCTGATGGACGCTGAACTTGAGCGTATGAAGAATCTCGGGGTAATTGAGGAGAGCCAAAGTCCGTGGAGCTCCCCAGTGGTATTGGTCAGGAAGCCCGGAAAGGTCCGACTATGTTTTGACGCGAGGAAAGTTAACGTAGTAACAACAAAGGATGCGTATCCCCTTCCGAATATTGATGGCATTCTCGGAAGACTTCCCCCCGCTAGATACATAACAGGATTGGACCTGAAGGATGCTTTCTGGCAAATACCACTGGAAAATAAATCCCGTGAAAAGACTGCCTTCACCGTGCCGGGACATCCATTGTACCAATTCACCGTGATGCCCTTTGGATTGTGCAACGCGCCGCAAACCATGTGTAGGCTTATGGACAAGGTCATACCACCGGACCTGAAGGAGACAGTCTTTGTATATTTGGACGACCTTCTCGTAGTGTCGAGGGACTTACCTGAGCACCTGACCACCCTTTCACGAGTGGCGGAGTGTTTGCGGAAAGCAGGACTGACTATAAACGTAGAAAAGAGTAAGTTTTGTTTGAGGGAGATTAAATACCTCGGTTATATAATCGGAAACGGATGCATAAAAACGGATCCAGACAAGGTATCCGCGATCGTGGAGTATCCCATCCCGAAGACCGTACGGCAAGTACGTCGTTTTTTGGGTATGGCAGGATGGTACCGAAAGTTCATCTCGAACTACGCTGCGGTATCATCTCCGATCACGGACACCTTAAAGAAGAGTGACAAGTTCACCTGGACCGCTGAAGCCCAAGATGCATTCGCAGCCCTCAAGCACAAACTAACCACAGCCCCATTGCTCGTCAGTCCTGACTTCCGCAAACCCTTCGTCATTCAATGTGACGCAAGTCAGGAAGGCGTCGGAGGAGTCCTTCTGCAAGCCGATGAAGAAGACATCGAGAGGCCCATAGCCTACATGTCTCAAAAACTTAACTCGGCTCAGCGTAATTACAGCGTGACAGAGTTAGAATGTCTGGCCGCAGTCCTAAGTGTAAAGAAATTTCGTGCATATATAGAACTAATGCCGTTCAAAATAGTGACAGACCATGCGAGCTTGAGGTGGCTCATGAGTCAAAAGGACCTATCCGGTCGGTTGGCCCGCTGGAGCTTGAAGCTGCAGGCTTTCGATTTCGAGATCGAGCACCGACGTGGCAGTCAGAACGTTGTCCCCGACGCACTATCCAGAGCGTTCGAACCTAATATCTCGGAGATTGAAGTATCTCCACTCATAGACCTCGACTCTCCGGAGTTCGAATCGTCAGAATATCGTGAACTGAGAGAACACATTTTGACTAATAAGTCCAAACTTCCCGATGTTATCATACTGGACAAGTATGTGTACATCCGTAAGCTGCCACGTACCGGCGACTTTGTCTCGGCGGATGAGGCCTGGAAGCTGTGGCTTCCTGCGGGACTCGTCGAGCAGACAATGCGTCAGGCTCATGATCCACCTCTAGCTGCGCACGGTGGCATCGGAAAAACCCTGGAACGAATACGGCGATACTTTTACTGGCCTGGAATGACGACGCAAGTTAGAGCATATGTTAATACCTGTCAAATCTGCAAGGAGACCAAGGCTCCAAACTCCGTCCTCCGTCCACTCATGGGACATCAGTCAAAATCAGAACGCCCTTGGCAAAGGATATACATAGATCTTCTTGGTCCATATCCCCGATCAAGAAGAGGAAACTCTTCGATCCTGATTATATTGGATCATTTTTCCAAATTCCCTCTACTCAAGCCTTTGCGGAAATCAAGCTCTATCCTTATAAATAAATATTTAGAAGAAGAAGTATTCCACGTCTTCGGGGTGCCCGAAACTGTCGTCACGGACAATGGCCCCCAGTTCAAATCCGGTGCTTTCAATCAAGTGTTGAAACGTTATGGAATAACTCATATATATACTGCCCTATATTCCCCTCAGGCCAATGCAGCTGAACGAGTCAACCGCTCCATCCTAGCTGGCATCCGCGCCTATTTATCAGGTAGCCATGACAGATGGGACGAACATCTGAGTGCTGTCGCGAGTTCATTACGCAGCTCCACCCACAAGGCGACAGGGTTTTCCCCATATCAAGTTTTATACGGCCAGCACATGGTAACGCATGCGTCAAGCTACGAGCTCCTGCGTAGACTGGGCACATGGGCAGAAACAGATACCCAAATAGATATGTCTGACAAAATAGTCCTCCTCAGGGAGGGTGTTAAAGCTAATTTGGACCGTGCTTTTGACCAGGGCGAACGAAACTATAACACTAGAGCCAGGTCAATTACGTTTCGGCAAGGCCAAGAAGTCTATCGGCGTAATTTTACGCTCAGTGACTTTCAGAAAGGCACGAACGCCAAACTTGCAAAAAAATTTATAAAAAGCAGAATACGAGCAAGAAGGGGCAACAATTTGTATGAATTAGAGGATTTACAAGGGCAATTAATCGGTATATACCATGCTAAGGATATCCGTCCCTGAATCGACGACACGGGTAGGAGTTGGGTCGTGGGTCTGGCCATACTGGATTGTGTGTTCCCCCTTCTAATGATGAAAAGAGTCTATAAAATAAAGCTTCCCTTGACATAAGAAAAGGAAGTGTAGACGTGAGCTGAAGGAGGGAGGTACACATACACCAAGGTCCAGTCTGCACGGCCAGACTTACGCCTCCGATTCCGTTGGTATCGGGACACCTATCGGCTACCCTGTGAAGGAATCACCAGGCCCCACGCGTCTCTCATTAGGACGTCGGGTCGGACCTGGTGAAACTGCCACAGGGGGGTGAGTTCAGATATATCGGCTACTCTCTCATTAGGAGTACGTCGGTACCTGACTGACCCAGCCGAGAGGACGTTGAACAGTCTCGCCACTCAGATCATCGACGACTTGTATTAGCTCAAGTATATCCTCCCCTCCACCTAGCAACGTAATATAAGCACCGCGCCCTCAGCAAAATATTACCGGTGCAAACACTCTGTTTGCGCCTTATTTAAATCATGTTTCGTGCCTCCTTAGTAACATTACTCAACGTTTTGGGTGTCAAATACTCAACGTAGCAGCGGCGAAGTTCGAGTATGCTCCGCACTGTCTCACTGGCAAACCGAACTTTAATCAATATAACCCCGAGCCATCATTTCCAAGGACTCCTTCGGCATGTTATTTCAAAACCCCAAAAAATTAACACGGCAACAATATGAGATCCCGCTAGCATATGATAGGAGCAGATATCTCTCCAGGTTCACACACCCTTATTCTAGGTTCCTTTTTTTTTCTAAACCAATCCCCACCCCTTGGATTCAATTGTTTCACTACACCACAATCGAAGTCCTATTGTTTAATTCGTTTATGACTTGCTCTGTCTTGAATATACCTTTGGAGCGCTTGATTAATGGCATAATCGTTGCTTGTGGTTCTGCCTACCGTATGTGAGTTCTGGCAGGTATAGACGACTAATAAATCAACCAGTTTTTTTTTTTTTTTTGAACAACTAAGTGAATTAACATCATCGAGATCAGATACGAGCCAAATATATATGTTACAAGTAGTAGTTTTGATATATAGATATATAACGCGAATGTGGCAGGTGCGTGTGGAGACCCTGTAGGTCAGTCAAGAGTCAGTTACACTAGTTAGTAGTATCAAGTCCTGCTCCGTAGGTGACCTCTTCCTTCCTCCCCCTTTATTTTCTTAAATCCTCCCATTTATTTTTTATTCTCTCTATGACCTATTACTACACTTATGATTTCTACCTTGTTATTATTTTTTGTAAAATTTTTTTTTGTATAATTTATTAAAGCCTATTTTCTTATATTTTCTTATATTGTATATATATTTTTTTTCTTGAACTTTATTTGCTATAATTTATTATTTTTACATTGTCCTCTAAGATTCATTTATTTTTAATTTTTTTATAATTTTCTTTATGAACTTCATTATTCTTTATTTTTTTTTAAATCCCATCCTATTTATAATGTTTTCTTTGAAAAAAAAAAAAAAAAAAAAAAAACAAGCAAAAATCAAAAAAAAAAAAAAAAAAAAAAAATCAAAAAAGAAAAAAAAAACAAAAACAAAAACAAAAAAAAAAAAAAAAAATAAAAAATCAAAAAAAAAAAAAAAGGAATAAATATATAATTTTTTATGTTTTACCCTTTTACCTTGAAGAGGACATCGCCGGCCTATACCTTTCGCACGCTCAACTCACCGAATGGGATTCTGTCATCTGGTCAACGCCCAGACCTCAAACTTCGTCAAATAACGAAGTGTCAACCGAATCTCTGGAATTAGCCTAATCATCTGGGAACGATAGTCAGACTGCAGGTATCCTTTTTCCAGTCCAACGGGCACTCCTACAAGGTCGAATCTGTTCAGACAACAGCCGCCATTATTGTAAGGTTGTTCACTTTTATCTCTGAAAACGAAAGTGACCGACGGGGAGCTAAAGTTCTCAAGCTGATCTCTAACGGCTAACCTACGAGTTCCACTCCCAATGATAAGTATGGTTCGCTCCGATCTTGTGGTACATGGACCAAAACCAAGCGATCAAGGCTTAACTCCTCAAATAAATACGCTCAATTAGACTGGCTCCAGATGAATGGTACAAATTACAACAAGAATTTTGCGAAGTCTATCGTCGAGGCCTGACAACAATATGTATACAATTTAAAACAAATCGGTACAGTAATAGCGCTGGCAAAGCGTTATGAAAACAACGAATAAAAATACTTTGAAGAACATATGTTCGACCTACGGAATTTAGAAGCCCATTGCAGTACGAATAAAGCAGAATATTGCGCTGTCGAGGTAGCTTCAGCGTTCTTGTTGACATACGTACTTATGAAGACCCTAGAAAAATGCAAAAATAATTAAAATTATAGAAGGTATATTGGGGGAATGTGTCTAGCCACATGACCTTTAAAGAAGATCATTTAACAATATCAGGCCAGCGAAATCGTTTGGGAACATTGCTGCAGCAGTTGAAATCCGAAAGTCACACTGGTGTCAGAAAGCTTGCGGTACACTGGGGAATTATCCGCCAGATTCCTAGAAGACCAGGAAGTTCGAAGCCTTGCCTATGCTGTGCTCTCTAATTCACGATAAGTCTGAAGGAGGGAACTACTAATCAGAGCAATTTCAATCCAATAGCAAAACCTATGAGACGAAGTGTACCACCTATATTAAATGTACGAAAACAGAAAGCCTTGAAGAGAGGGTGTAATAAAAACTCAGCAATAAACCTGTCGCAATCGGGAAGCCTTGACTCCTCCAAGAGGTAAAAATGGAATTTCCCACAGGTGGAGCGAACGAAACGCAATCTACTAAAATCGCCTAACAAGATCAACTATATTATTCAAAAGTGAGTCGGGATCCAGTAATTCCAGCTAAGCTAGACTTCAGATCAACTTGGCAATTTCTGAGAGATTCAACGACGACCGAGCTGGTCTATCAATTGTCTACAACATAGTGTATACAGCACCGAAAGGAACCCATCGCAAACCTTTTCAAACCGGAAACCTAAGAAGAAACGCCATTCAATAATTATCCTAAACAATAAGAAATGAATCGAACCTAGATGACAGATCCCAAGTTACCCTACGTGAAGAACTAATTATAATCTGTTCCAGAAGAGTCGAACCATACAGAAAAGCGTGCCAGAAAGGAGAGTACCAATATGAAACCAAGTAAGCACCATCATAAAGTACGGGTATCGAAAAACGGAATATGTAATATCACCGATTACAACAATCAGGAACAACTAATTAGTGTAGCAAATTTTTTTGTTAAATTTTAATTATTAATTCATCAGCTTACAGTATAATTTATAAGGTATCTAATAAGATAAAATGTCGATCAGGTATTCCAACACCTATAGTATAATTCACACTAATACAAATTCTTTAGTTCAGGGATAAGTACAGGATACTTTAGCTAAGTTATGATCTTAGTTAGCTCATGGATAGGACCCAGGTATTACGTAATTGGAATAGATTCATTTATCAACAGGTAGTGCTAGTCGTAGTGCCAGGTGGACCCGTTACCTTTATCCTTATCTTCAGTGTCGTCACATGCACCCCGCGCACACTGCTTAATGACCTCACAGAAGTCTTGAATGAATCATATATACATATTTATACCATATATATCAATTAAAACCACATAGGTCGATGAACATCGGTAAGGATTGAACCACAATGCGCGGCCTATTGCGGCTCGGAGAAGATATGCCCAGCCTATCCATGAACTAAAATAATGCCCGGCTACTCAGTCGGAAAGGCATGAGACTATTATCTCAGGGCATGGGTCGAGCCACACGTTGGCCCTCGAACCAATCCTCATGAAGGATTCTTGGTTGCGTTTCCCATCTTCCCCTATATTCCGCTCACCCTTATCAGCTTCCCTTCCCGCGTTCGAATCCTGGAAAGAGAACCTGCCCTGTTGTGTGAGCTTTTTATAAATTATCGGGGATTCTCACCACCCTGAAATACATCGCCGCTGTCCTAAATGGGAAACGACCTGAATACGAAAACTTTCTGGCCTGAAAGTACTGGGAAAGAAACGACAAGAATTGAGACAGCTAGGTAGGGAGTTTTCTGCTTTGGTGCGCTTCGTTCCTTTTTGATTCGAGTGGTGTTATCAGCAAGATCGGGAGCTGGACAGAAAATTGAGCCGGCGAGTGGATTTTGCTGAAGAAAAGTACCGAATAAATCGACGGTAAACTTATAAAATTTTCATTATTTTAATCGGACGGAATCAAAGTGTGACCCTTGAATCGGTTGTCTGAGGGAAGTTCCCAGTTTCGCGCTAGGCATTAGTGAGTGATCTCGGACGGGCCGCGTGGCCAAGGCGGCGGATAACGGACGGGGAGCAACCAAGCAAATTCACCACCATCGTCTCATCCAGGAAAGAAAGATGCCGATTGATTTAACATAATTGCACAGTGTACGATCCGCAAGAAAATTTCGAATTTCCGCACGCCCAGGAGTTGAGCGAGATGTAAATCTCGGTGTTGCAAGTAACATCGTCCAGGGAGTAAAAACAAAATTTTTCATTGAACTAAATTTTAATCGGAAACAATTTCCTATTTAATCCTATATTTACTCTAATAAGGTGATATATACTTATATATTTCTATTTTTATATATTGTTGATATTTTGTTGTTAAAATTTAACCTTTCCAGGAAAATATTTTCAAATTTTTTTCATAGGACTTTAAGTAGTTAGTTAATATAAATTTATACGTATATAAATAATTCTTTAATGCTACATTGACTTTTGGAAATGTTGACAATATTCACAACTTTATTCATTTAAGCACGAGGAATAAAGCCACTAATCATGGCTAGGTGCAAAACTAATTTCGACATTTAGACCGTTCTCATAACAAAAAAAAAAAAAACAATGCAAAGGTGAAGCCCCCTTAAATAAAATTACGGCAATATCTTAAGCCTTTTAACTCTAGATTCATACAATATATTTGGAGTTACGTTATTCGTAAACATACGTACGACTCTCATACACCTACTCAATTAGGTTATCTAATTAAAACTATTGCAATTTTATTAATAAAACATGACAGACAATAAATTGTATTCTATGAAACTGACGCAAACTGCCCCGGGGTTCCATACCCATATGGCGTTTGCAAGATGTGCACAAACAAACTTAGTTATTCTTTTCTAAACTGCAGAAAGAGCATAATTTTTTTTCCTTTGATTATCAGGGGTTAGAGCAGGGGTCGACAAGTAGTGATTTAGTACTATTTTTAATTTTCTTTCAAATTAGGTTATTATATATATAACATAATACGTAGAATCAATGCAAGAAATTACGCCGACGGTCTTGAGCCCAGTTTTGGTAGTTTGGTTTACGCTGGGAACAGCAAAAACGAAGTGTGTCTGCAAGGTGAGCGTCCGTTAATATCAGATGATATTTGTTCTTCAAAAATTCAATTTTGATGAAAGATGAAAATAAAATTATTGCAATATAGTGGATAGTAATTAGTAATGTGAAAATGAACGATATCCAATAATCAGATGGGTATTACAATTATTTGGGACGTTAGCGAATAGGGCTTTGGGAATTCCCAAAATTAGTGATCTCTGAGGTGAATTAACTGTGTACCACTAAGAGAGAATTTTCACTGAGTTTTTTTTTTTGTCCAATGCTTTGCAGGAAACTATTGGTAAACGATTACAGATTGAAATTTGTGCTGATTTTTGGTTAGTAGCTGATGCTATTTAATTAGCACAAGTTCAACAATATAATTATTAGACAGCAATCCCAAGTTAAATTTTTTTTGTTTAATATTTTTAAAGTGATGCACCCTATTTAGAAGGAAGGGGTATAATGATAGAAAACGAGAATATGAGAGAAAGAAACATAAACAAATATTTGTAAATAAAATATTTTTTATGCACCATAATTTTTGTTTGTACATAAAAAGGTGTTGGTTCAGGAAGAACGCTTCCATGTAGGACTCTTTATGTACTTGAATTACATTTCTAAGGAAACGAATTTTAAGCTCTTAAGAAAGAAAGAAAAAAAAAAGGAGATCCAATTGATGGCTTCTAATGAACTTTACCACAAAATATAGAATAAGATAAACAAAAACTTCCTTAAAAAGCTCTTCCTTTTTACAATTTAGTTTAAGTATGCATATCAAATGATTTAAGCAGTAAATCGAATGCTGCAAGTACTTATGTAATAAATTTTTTTTTTTTCACTCTCTAGAATCTAATAAGCCTATTAGGAAACAGTACACTGGCCTTTCATGTAGGATTCTTTAGGTAACTGAATTACATTTATAATGAAACGAATTTTAAGCTCTTAAGAAAGAAAGAAAAAAAAAGGAGATCCAATTGATGGCTTCTAATGAACTTTACCACAAAATATAGAATAAGATAAACAAAAACTTCCTTAAAAAGCTCTTCCTTTTTACAATTTAGTTTAAGTATGCATATCAAATGATTTAAGCAGTAAATCGAATGCTGCAAGTACTTATGTATTAAATTTTTTTTTCTCTAGAATCTAATAAGCCTATTAGAAAACAGTACACTGGCCTTTCATGTAGGACTTGTTGGAAACTATAATAAACTAACAAATAGGTATACGCATTGAAACGAATGGAATTTCGAAATTGATTTCAGTGAATAAGGGACAGCTCTCTGACCTTATCACGATCTTCTTCCTACTTATTATCCTTTGAATTGCCTGAGCCTACACAAATAATGCGCTGTTAAATAACCGCTTTAGTCCTCACCACCACCCCTCTTTTTTCCGACTAGTCAATCCGGACCGCCTTCTGAGGTAAAGGGACTATGTCGTATCCGGGCGTGACATAGTCATAGGATGGGGAGGGTTAGCCCAATAAGCCTCATACCAGCTGGGGGCGGAGGTTGCTTCTCGTCAGGAGCATTATAGCAGTTTTCGTTTTATCCTTTTTTTCTCTTATCCCCTTAGTATCTTTGTGCGTTCCTTTTTTTTTTGTCTTCCGTCTACAAGGACATAAGAGTGCCCGCAATTATTGTTCGGGTGAGTGAACCGTGGAGTGTGAGGCAAGAACTCACCCCAATCCGACGAGCTTAGCACGGCTCGCTAGGCGGGCCCCTCTCCTCTGCGGTCATCTGACAGAGCCTGCACGGCTAATTCTACGCTCACCCCGGTAATCCTTCGTACCCCTTCCCATCCTTTTCGGTTGTGCGTCACTACTAGGTTAGGTTAATCTATTCTAGTGGTGACCACAACCATCAATCCAATCCAGGTCCACATGCAACCATCTGTTGGTTGTCTGTGAGCATGGATTTCCCAATTTACCGATAACAATCATTAGTGTTTAATACCCATTGAACGTCACCAAGAAGGATGATTTCGTCCTCTGGGTTCGTCATATTATTAATAAAATCTAAGCTAAGAATGAAAATGTCAAAGAGACTACGGCCGTCTGCATCAACATTGCTTGTCAAATTTGGAGGAATGTAACAACAGAGCAGGAAAAAGTTCATCTTAATAAGAGAGAGCTTAAGAGCTAAGAGCTCAATTGTGAGCGTGTCGGAGAAAGAAGGAATATAAATCAAGCTGCAATCTAAGTGTGACTTGCATGCAACCAACACACCGCCACCACGAGCCACGGAGTCAGAATATCTATCCCTACGAAAAACCTGATAGGAATCGTCAAGAATTTCAGCATCATTAAAACCGTGATGAAGCCAAGTTTCGATCAGAGCGATGACATCGTAACAGCAGGCTTGAGAAGCCTGAAATAACTGGGCTGTTCTTGTTCTTAATCCCCTAACATTTTGATAGTAAAGGGATAGCGTACTGTTTTTTTGGTTATTGGTAGTGGCTCTATTGTGAGTGCTACCTGCGATTTTACGACGGGGCACAAACTCATGTGCTATGATGTTCTCAGGCCAGAAATCGGGAGCAGACCTCATCCCAAAAAGATCCGGGGAGGATGTCAACTTGAAAGATGACATGAGTCCCCGAGAATTACGACATCCAAGAAGTTGACAATTGAGGAGTGCAGAGTTATCAGCCCCACTCTTCTGCCTCACGTAAAAAATTACGTCATCAACAGAAGTTGATGGATTAAGACGAGAGATGAAGAAGGACTTCGCAATCCTCAGAGTACATGTAAGCGCAGTGGTAGAGCGTCCATCGGCAGAAATTCTAGAGTGTCCCACTGGGCAATGAGGAGGGTTGCTACTAGAAGGTGCAGTCGGTAAATCAGAAGCGCGCGAACGGTACTTAGTACCGCCGCGAGCACCGTGAGAGTCAATCGAACCATCCACATCACTCGTTAGAGTTAAAGATGGAGATGGATGACCACACTCCACCGAGGTCAATCTGAGAGTGGCAGAGCAAATAGGAGGATCCTGGGATCCCTCTAGCAGGTCATTGGAGTTAGACATCAGTACTCCCACACTCTCCAACAAAATGTCCACCTTGGTGGTGATGATACTCGTATCTTCAAAGAAGAGATGGAGATCACTCTAGAACAGGAGCCGACTCTGTCCGCAATAAGCGACATACTCCTCTCCAGAATCACGCCTCAGGCACTTATCATGAAAAGTATTACCACATACACCATCAAAAGCAACCCCATCCCGGGTAACATCATCCAAACAGGCCCCACACCTAACCATGTCGAGCAGAAAACCAAAAGGAAAGAAAGCAATAAATAACAATAAATAGAATAAATAATCAAATAAAAAAGAGGAATCGAAATTATCAAAAGTTGGTGGGAAAACGGTAACGCAAACAAGAAATAAAAAACAAACGCCTCAATAAAAGTTAAAATAAATAATTGAAAAACATCGAAAAACAACAACGAGCATAAACAAAAATATTAACAAGGTGACAGAGTAGCGGAACAAGGCAATAACACTGCAACACGAACGAAACCCGGAAAAAAATAATAAAAATTAGGTTGCCAAGAGAAAACTCGAAGAACGAATAAATAAATAAAAGCGATGACAACAATTAAATTAGCTGGACAGGCAATGACTAAATGACCAGAACTCACGCAAAAATTTCAAAAAAATTCGGAAAATACGACAGCATCAAGCAGGAAAGGTCCCAACAGAAACCGCAAGAAAGCAAGAGAATTCAATATCGTAAAACTGAATACAAGCAATCGGAAGTACAACGGAATTCACCACGGGTATCGGGAAAAAAATCCAAAACAAACAAATCAGTTAACACCGATCGCAACCACGATAATAAAGATGAAAAAAAAATTAATAAATAGAAAACAAATCAAACCCAGAAACAAAAGCACCAAGCACATGAAAAAGTACAAGAACTCCGGAAAAACAAAAACACGTCCGCTCTACACGAAAACTAGTACTGGTTGGTCTCCCAAAAAAACTCCCTGTCTCCTATTTGCTGACCATATTCATAAGCTCCTGCACCCAGCTAACTTTCTGACGAATACATTGAATAAATAATTTTTTTGGCAATCTTCTCTCATCTAACTCCAGTGCCTTGATTATATAGTTAGGGTGTAGTTTTATGGTGTATATAAAGATATTATTAACACCACTCTCGAGATATATCATATAATTCGGCGTAGTGTCTGGCAGACGAAATAGTTTCTTGATAAAATATCTGAGCAATTTTTCTACTCCTTCATACTCAGTATAACCCCATACCTGTGCTCCATAACACATAATTGATCGCGTTACGGCTTCAAATACTTTATATTTGTCTGATAGTGTGACATCCTTCCTCCTTAAAAACTTATTCCATGTGACATTAATACTGTTCTTCGCTAGAATGAGTCCTAGACGTGTATCTGATAAGAGAGGCTTGGGAGTATTGTTATACCTAGTTATTTGTAGCTACTAACAATTTCAATTACCTCTTTTCTAAAGCACCATTTTTCATGATCAGCTAGCCTTCCCCCCTTCCTGAACATCATTATTTTAGATTTTTCTAAATTGACCGTTAGGTTCCATCTATCACAGTAATTCACCAACCTACCAATCATTCTTTGTAATTTATCAGGATCGTCTGCTAGAATGACAATATCATCTGCATACATCAGCAGGCCTACAACATCGTCACCCACCTCAATGCCTTCTTTTAAAAATTCCTCTAAGTCATTTAGGTATAGAGTAAACAATGTCGGACTGTCCCTGTCTAACCCCCATATTCGTATCAATAAACTGCGATAGGTATCTTCCATTCCAAATTGTAGCTCTTGTGTCTGTATATAACGCCCTTAGAACATTCACAAATTTGTTTGAGACTTCCATATTTAACAGTTTGTAGGATAGAGCCGACCTGTCAATTGAATCGAAAGCAGCTTTGAAGTCTACGAAAAATCAGAATACTTTCTTCTTTCCTGATCCTAGCTGCAATTGAACAATACTAGTTAGATTGAACAAATTATCTACAGTTGAGGAGTTTTTACGAAAACCGGCTTGGCATTCCTTGATTTATTATTTTTGTCGGCCCACCTATTAAGCCTAACTAGCAATATTCTCGTAAATAACTTACAGTCAGAGTCCTCGAATGACAGTCCCCCTTTTTTATATATATAGGGTAAATTATGACATTTCTAAAGGACTCAGGAACATATGCATTCATTTAAAAAATTTTAAATTTTTTCTCAAGCTCGCTTTGAAATTCATATGTGGAATTCTTATAAAATTCCATAGGAATCCGGTCTAAACCTGGGGCTTTGCAATCCTTGGCTTTCATTTAGGCAGTCTGCATTTCTTCCATAGTGATGGGTATGTCTAGAATCTCGTCTTGTATGAATGGGTCTGCATATTGCGTGGACCTATTTTGAGTCTGGGGTACAACAATCGCGTGAAATGATCAAGAAAATCATTCAACGAAATGTTTTGTCCTCACATAAACTTATTTTGCTTTAGTTGTTTAACTATTGTTCACCATTCTTTACTATCCTTCATCTGTACTAATCTTTGCCCGATTGAGTTATTGTACCATATACGCGCTTGTCGGCAAACCTATTTATAATACTTGTTAGCAACCTATCATCTTCTATACAGATTCAAAAGCCTAAATGAAATTTTCCTAGCCTGGTTGTAATTCGCAGCTTTATATATCACTTCTTTGAAATTTTGCATATTATAATCTTCTGATCCTGAGTATTCTGGTTTTCCAAGTATTTCTTGCATATTGCTTTTATACTCGTGTACTCTTGTCCCATTCCACCACATTTTTGGCAACAGTTTCATATCGTTATATCCCTCATCCCTTATTTGTAAATTTAAGGTTAAGACTATTGGTATGTGGTCCGAATACGTTTCTGCCTTAACCTCTAAGCTTTCCACATATTCTAGGGCATCAAAATGTGCGGCACACATATCGTTTACTGATTTACCCATAGCTGCTATAAACGTGATTTCACCTTCAAGATCCCCCTTTGTTCTACAATTAAGTATGATTCCACCGTGTTCTTCTAATAGATCTAATAATTTACGACCGTGTGTGTTCACTTTTCCATCCTTTGATCGCCTATACTGCTTTATATTTATGTAATGTGACAAAAGCTTTTCATCTACAGTCTGCTCATTTCCTACCCGTGAATTCACATCTCCTATTATTACAAAAGTTACCTGCCCGCTTTCCCTCATATAATCTTTATATACTTTAAAATCCTGTTCCCATTTATTGCAGTTTAGGTAAGTCGGTATGATATGAATTGCTTCACGGTTTATTGTAACTTTTATGATTGGCATTTGGTTGACTGTCTGGAATTCACAACAGTTAAGGTACTTTTTATATGCAATTAAACATCCGCCACTCCCTCTACCATATTTACTTTGTTTTTCAGCAATAATCCATAATGTTTTGAAATCCCCAAAAATTTTTTCCAATCTGTTACTCTGTTCTTTATCAATAAAGAAAGGTCTCTATCAGTATTACTATATCATATTCACTTACAAAAGAAAAAAATTTGGAAATATTATCTTATTACATAATCTATTGACATTATACGAAAAAACGAGCAATTTTTAGTTATTATTTGTGCCTTACCACTACCTGATGCTTGCTGACAGACAGCTACTACCTAGCTATTCTGAATTTTTGACCTTAGCCCTAACTCCTCTAATATGTTTAGACAGTCATTTCCAAATATTTCTCTCATGGCCTCTATTCCATCTGTTCTGTCTTGCATCAATCTGCTGTCTTCTGTTATTCTGAAATTTTTGCCATCCTACTACCAGTAGCTCTCCTCTCAAATATATTCTCTTAGTGCTATCAATCGTATTAAGGTTTTGGCGCAGGCGCAATAATTTGCTTTTCCTTCTTCTCACTTCTGGTGGTAGGTCCCTGTTTATACTGTATGCTGTGCCTCTTAGCTTCTCAGCATTCCTTAGTATGCTGACGGCAGCCTCATTGTCTCTCATTTCTGCCATTACCATTTTACTTGATTCTACCACACTTATTTTTTTGATCTCTATATTTGTTACACCAATTACGTCTTTACATATACCAGTAACCGTTGCCATGGCTTGTTCCGCTGTCAGCCAACTTGTTTTCTGCGTGACCTCCCTAAATATGAGATTGCTTCTCCGGATGAATTTTTGCGTTGCCTCCATCTCATGTTTGAATGCATTCTCCTGCTTGTTCATCTTTTCAATTTTTTCATTTAATTCCCTATTCTGTAACTTTACCTCCGCTACCTCTGCTTTAACAGCCTCTAATTCCGCTTTTGTGGCAAGCTGTCGCAATTTCTCGTCTAATACCCCTTCGAAGGTATCTGTCATCAAACTCGAAAGCTGACCCACTGTCATTTTTCCTACTTCTCGATCCATTTTTATATTGCCTAATGTCACCGTCTGGAAGCGTTTGTTACCCGAGTATGTAAAAGTGAAATTTTGCAGAAACAGCTTTCAGGCCCGTCCCGTTAAAACCCTGGCCGGCCTCAAAGAACGCCCAAGGTTTGTCACCGTTAAGTTGGTAGTGCAGGCTCAGATGAAACATTCCTGACTAGCCCCGATCTGGCTCTGAACGCAAGTCCCCATAAAGGTCTGCGTCAACCCTCGCATGGCCTCCCTGCTTGCATAGATAACCGTGAGATCGAAGCAAAACGGAAACGGGATCCCACTGCAGAAGAGTCGAAAGCGAAATGTCGACCCGCCCCCACAATAGCAGGCGGGAATAAACCGCAGGAAACAAAGCACAAAAAGACAATGCCCGCACCCAGAAAGTGGAAAGGAAGCTGGGGACATATTAAACCTCAGAAGGGTGTATGGAGGAACACAAACAGCAATAATTACCTTTTCCGCCGATAACGCAGATAAGCTTTTGGATGTAGGACAAATTAAGATAGGCTGGGTAATCTGGCGATTCTGTAAAATTTACAACTCAAATAATGCCAAACATATCGCAGACAGCGGTAAATGTCCGATGTTTCGAAAAGCCCTGACCAATAAAAGATGAGGATTATGCAGATTAACTTGAACCACTGCTCGATAGCCCAAGATCTGCTAAAACAAACTAAGGAGGAATATAGAATCGATTTAGTTTTAATCAGCGAGCCTTATAAAAATCTATCCGGTCCCACCTGGACTACGGATAAAGCCCAAAAGGCAGCGATAAGGGCTTGTTACAAACATGATTTCCAGGATAGGAAAGGACAAGCGGATGGCTTCGCCCGGGCGAAAAAAGAGGGCATACACTTCTACAGCTGCTATGCTCCACCCAGTTGGTCACATGGAGAGTATTAAAAGATGGTAGATGAACTCGAAGCCGATGCCTGCACTAGATCACCGGTGGTCATTGCTGGTGACTTTAACGCGTGGGCTGTAGAGTGGGGTAGCAGAGTCACGAATGCAAGGGGGCACAGCCTCATAGAATCGCCTGCTGTGCTCGATGTGGAGATAGCTAATGATGGAAGGTAAAACACCTTCCAAAAAGCCGGAAGGGGGTCGATTATAGACCTAACCTTTGTAAGCAGCTCCCTACTCTGGAATACAATATGGTGGAGGACTACACAAATAGCGACCACCAAGCTGTTATGTTCGAAATAAAAGAAGAAACGAATTCTAGCCAAAGACGCCCTAAAGTAACAGGCCCAAAATAAAAAGATTCGTTGTTCGACAAGGAGACCTTCGAAGAAGTAGTGAATACGCTCCAAATGGAATTGGGATCCGCAGAAAACGGTACGAAGCAACTGACTCAACTGATGAATAGAGCATGAGATGCAGCAATGCCACGCAGGAAGCCCAATAGGAGAGGCTCGCCATGCTATTGGTGGAATGAAAAGATTCAGTCACTTAGGGCGAAATGCCTGAAAAGCAGACGCAAAGTTCAAAGGTCGAGAGGTAGACCGTAATACAACCCGCTGCTTAGTGCCTTCAAAGAAGAAAGAAATGCTTTGAAGAATGCCATTAAGTTAAAGAGAAAACTTCAAACGCCTGTGCGAAGAGGATAACATTAACCCATGGGGAACCGCCTACAGAGTAGTTATGGCGAAATTAAAAGGACAAAAATCTCCCCATATTACATGCCCAATAATGCTGGGAGAAATAATAACGATGCTTTTCCCACAGCGTCCAACGACTGCTTCCCGACAGTTACGGCGGAAGAACTTCAGTCGGTGCTCAAAAAAAAGGACACAACAAAGCGCCGGGGCCAGACGGAATTCCAAACAAAGCCCTGAAAACAGCGATTCTCAAAAGACCGGAAATTTTCGTAGAAGTTTTAAACAGATGTCTAATGGAATGCGTGTTTCCGGAACAATGGAAGCTGCAACACCTGGTGCTGCTACCAAAAGGAGATAAACCACCTGAAGAACCTTCATCCTACCGTTAAATTTGCCTCCTTGACACAATGGGGAAAATATTGGAGCGAAAAATTTACAACATGTTACTCCCGATAAGGAAAAAGGTACTTTATCAGAGTGCCAATTTGGATTTCGAAAAGCGCGCTCCACCGTAGATGTAATCAAAATGGTAGTGGACATTGCCGCTTCTGCCACAGAAGGTGAAAGGTGGAGATGGGGAACCAAGGAATACTGCGCAGTGGTTACACTAGACGTCAAGAACGCCTTTAACTCAGCCAACTGGGAATTCATAAAGCATTCCCTCGTTAGAATGGAAGCCCCGACATACATCTTGAACATCATATCAAGTTACTTAAGGAACAGGAAACTTATATATAATAGTAATGCAGCAACGGAATACTATAACGTCTCCACAGGGGTACCACAAGGATCCGTCCTAGGTACCCTTCTTTGGAACGTTATGTATGATGAAGTTCTTAGACAACAGATCCCCCGAGAGACGAAAATAATAGGCTTCGCAGACGACATTGCGATCGTTACAACAGCGAAATATACCCACCAAATAGAGGCGGCAACAAATGAAGCTATCGCCAAGGTTAAGAACTAGCTAGAGTCTGCAGGTCCTGAACTAGCAGAACAAAAGACGGAGGCGATCTTAATCACAAGCCGGAAAACGGTGGAATACGTCAATGTCAAGGTGGGCAATCAAACAGTCAGGTTTAAACAATCACTGAAATACCTCGGAGTAATGCTGCATGATAGGATAAATTTCAAATCGCATCTGGAATATGCGAGTAAAAAAGCTTCGAACATACAAGCGGCTCTTTCCAGGATGCTGCCAAATGTTGGTGGTCCCAAACCAGATAGAAGAACCCTGCTATTTAGAGTGGTGAGCTCTGTGCTTCTATATGCCTCCCCAATCTGGACAAAAGCATTAGCGGTGCAAGAGTCAAGAAGAAAACTCTTAACAGTCTACAGACTGTGTGTGTGTTTGTGGGAAGATCATTGACATGCCCAAGATAACCGAAAAAATAATTTTGAGTTCCCAAGTTGATTCCAGTCGCTGTAGTAAATTTTCAGAATTTCGAAAAAAGCACAGAAAAAATTTTGAGCGAGCTGTCAGAAATTGATACCAACATATTAAGGAGGATGGAGCTGTCAGAAATTCATACATTAAGGAGGATGCCTAGACTACATAAAAATGGTTTTCTGACAAATTATCCAGTCTCTTTGCCTATTTTGACAAGTTAAAGTAAAGATATCACGAGTGAAGATTTTTGGGTCATTCTTATTTTCAGCGAAAATTTTTTCAAACAAGTAAAATCCTCATCTGTAATTAAGTGCTAAAAGTAGTTATGCAAGATTAAAGATATCACTTTATTCTTTAAATACCATATAACTATAATAAATTTTTAATTAAATTAAATATGAAGAAAAGTCACGTGCCGTGGTGTGAGATTTGTGTCAATGTGTCGTAATTTATTTTCCACGCTTAAAGTATCTGGTTTATAGGTATATTTTCACGGATTATAAATTTTTTAAAAAGTGTTGTAAAGTGCTGTAAAAGTTGTGATCGTTTTTTCTGTCACGATCATGGCTCGTTCTTCGCTTCCGTAGATAATCTGTAAATTTTATTATTTTACGTTGGCATCACTAGCTTTTATTTTAGGTCTAGTAACACTATCTTATATATAGACCTAACGGATTTGATTTCATAGCATTTTCAAGTCACTAAATATAAGAATGAACCTTTTCACAATTTTGGACGTTAATAATAGGAAAAGTTTCTAATTAAATTGCCAGAAAACTTTTTTTTTAAATCGGGAATTAAAACCTGATAAACGTATTCAATATCTGACAGCCCGCTCAAAATTTCTTATCTATTTGTTTTTTTATAAATCTAACAAGCTTTAGTGCCCCAAGTGATTGAATTTGACCCTAAGGGTACGTTCAAATATCAAGCAAGGCGGTATAATGCTAAGATAAATGGAGCTAAGATAAAGGTGTTCACACAGCGCGCTAAAGATTGAGTTCAGGAAATACAAACCAAATCTCAGCAAATTTCACAGAGTGCACCTGAACCAGTAATTCAATTCACTTATTGCCGATCAGCGGTCGACCTCATTGGAATTTACCAAGTTGTAAATTGCTTTTTGTAGAGCAATCTGGTTGTTACCTCATAGTTTTTGGATTAATTAATTTTATAGATTTGTGTGCATGATTATTAATAAATCTGTTGTTTCTCTAATCAGATTGCATTACGAAAATTGCGTTTGTCAAAGCAATACATTCTCAGTGAACTCAGTGAAAATAGTTATTTAAAGTGGAAATTAATCACAAAAAAGAGGCGGCAATGGATACATGATTTAGTAAGGCCTTCGACAGAATCGATCATAGGATTCTGGTTCATAAATTTCATTTGCTCTGGTTCCCACCGCTTTTTGTTAACTGGTTGTCCACTTACCTCTCTGGGCGCACCCAGCGCGTCTTGTTTCGTGGTGCCCTATCCAGTGAATTCTTTGCTTCTTCTGGGGTGCCTCAGGGCAGCATTCTTGGCCCACTTCTTTTTATTATTTTTATTAATGACGTCTCGGTGCTCCTTTCTAGCTCCAAGATTCTGTGTTATGCAGATGACGCCAAAATATTCAGTGTCGTCTCCCGCGACGACGATTGTGCTCTGTTGAGCTCCGACATTCACGTTTTTCACGACTGGTGCTCTAGTAATCGTCTCCCTCTTAATATAAACAAATGTACCATAATGACCTTTACCCGCAGAAACTGTCCCATTCTCTTCGACTACTCTCTGGATGGCAGTGTATTAAGTAGGCTACATAGGGTCAAAAATTTGGGGGTTGTTCTTAATTCCCGCCTATCCTTTGATGATCACATTGACTTCGTGGTGAGTAGGGCTAATTCAACGCTGGGTTTTGTGAAAAGGTGGTCCAGGGAACTTGACGATCCCTATCTAACTAGGCTCCTCTTTTGCACATTCGTTAGACCCATTCTGGAATACGCTTGCCCGGTTTGGGATCCCTATTTCGCTGTACACATCAACCGGATTGAAGCTGTTCAGCGTAGATTTCTTAGGTTCGCTCTCCGCGACCTTCCTTGGCGTGATCCTTTATCCCTCCCATCATATCATGCTAGGCTTGGACTGATTTCTCTTGATTCCCTTGTAAAGAGACGCCGAATATATAAGATCACTTTTATGCATGATTTATTGCAGGGGACGATCAACTCCTCCGAACTGCTGAATGATACAGGCATCTCCATTCCTCTCTCTCTCTCTCTCTCCATACGGCATGCACTAGCCTGTCACCTCTATGTCCCGCCTCTACAATGACTACGCTGCCTATATCGAGCTGGGATGTTCTAGGCGACGACTGAAGTGCCATCTGAGGATACTTATTGAATAAATTAGTTTATGATTTGTATTAATTTTGTAGTCCTTTTGGTTTATTTGTAATTTTCTTAGTAGCCAGTTTTGGCGAAGCTGTTGTTAAATAAATAAATAAATATCGACCTTAATATATATAGTGAATTTAATCATTTATATGAGACTTTGAGGAACCACGAAGAAAATTTTTTTTAATTCACAAGGATATCTATTTACACCTTTGATTAATGACACTGATTGAATGATTAATACACTGTCTGATGTAGGAATTGCAGTTGGTTTATCAATATGTGAAATTTCCATCAGCAAGATGAGAATCCAGGAGGAAGAAAAACGTTAGTAATCTCAAACATATCAATACCATCGACCTCCAAACAGGCCCGTAGAGACAAAATTCGGGCCCGGGGGGTACCACATACGGGCCCCCCGCGAAACGAATTTCTGGCCCGGCACTTAGCGTTTACGGGCCCATATACAATCGAATGATTGACTTTCAGTTTAAAATCTGTCTAGTATAGTACACTTTTTCAATCGTGAAGCATTTTTGTTATATAAATAATTAAAATGTAAAAATTTTTCTGTTGATGACTTAGATGACGGGCCCCTTTCAAAGCCCGGGCCCGGGGGGTTTACCCCCTTCGCCCCCTTCCCCTGTCGACGGCCCTGCCTCCAAACAAAAACATGATGGATATAATGAACCTAGTAGGCAGGTTCATGGGTTAAATTAAAAACTCCGCGCAGCCAATTGGATTCCTATTTGCTTCGTATGTACGCAAACTTGTAGTAACTACTCCAGCCTAGGTCCTCAAAAAGATATTAAAGAACAAATAATAATGTGTTAAATTAAAATTCATCAATATTATAAAAAACTAAACGCTTTTGATTAATGAGAAGATAATTTTCAGGAATTAAGCAATATAGTTATAAATAATAATAATTAATAAAAAATCAATCAATTTTTAAGAATTGCATATACCAAAATTAGAAATAGAAAAGGTTCGGAAAGAGGCATTTTATAATAATAGCACAATCGACATTCCAAATTTCTAAATCATATAACAACCTGACCAGTTGTAGCTTCAAATAGCTCTTTACCCTTTTATTTTATAAAATGTATCTTTTTTCTTACATGTTCCTATGGTACATAAAAATTTCAGTGGTACTAAATCCATCTAATAAATTTTTTATATTTTTATTTTGACAAATTACAGGTATAACTTTTGTCAATTGTTCGATTAGTATATTTATTTCAATTATTTCTGATGACGATTTCTACTTTAAGCACTCTTAGTAATAAAACAGGAAAATGGATTGTCATAGAAATTTGTTATTAGATTTCCATAAAAAAATATGCGGGATTCTATCTTTTTTTATAAATGCAGTAATAATAGTGAAACATTTGTAAAGAGCCGCATGAACCAAGTTTCTTTAACTTAGCGTTATAAAATAAGAATAAATCCAATTTAAAACTTCATTAAATGCACTAATCTATGTTCTGTTATTGGCGTTGTTTCTATATATTATGTATATTATTTTATTTGTTTTCGTTCGATGGCCATATTTAAAAAAGTTGTTTTTTCTAGAAGTTTAACATTTTTAACAAAAGCGAAAAATTAAAATTTACTTAAATATAAATTAATTACATTTAAAATACTTGAATTATTTATCACAACAACTTCATAAAGTTTACATATTTAAAACACTTGTTTTAATTTCTCTAATTGTTATTTCAACAACCAAACCTAAACAAAAAAAATAACTGCAGTTCTTTTAATATATTCTCTTATAGTTGCTAAGTTTTGACTCCTTGGTAATGCGGCAACTAGAATATTTTATTTTACTATATACTAAAACAATCTTAGGCCTCTTTTCTTAATGTCATGATTTAATTAATTATTTTTAGAAGTACTTTACTGGGCTTTCTTAATCTTATGTCTAACCAAATTATCTTAAAAAATATCCTTGGCTTAGATATTCCAGTTCATAGGGTTTACAATTAAATCTTTTAATAACAAAAGCCTTTAAATAAGAAAAATTATGTGACTTATAGCTGAAATTTAATTTTCTTAAGATATGTTCTTCGTTTAAGGTACTGCTGTAAAAAAGGGGTTATGTTTGTGTGTGTATAATGCCAGGAAAATAAAAAGAAGAGCCAGGAATTAATTGTTTGTAATAATCGTTCAAGTTGATTAACGATATATTAAAATAAATATGAGTTTAAAATGTGGAAGTATCTTGCCTAAGTTAGAAAACTCGAACTATTTGTTTCGTGTTGACGTCGCTGCAGAAAAAATCAGATTTCGTAGTCCAGTAGATTCTCGATAATTGGCGTTCCTCGGGACCAGAGATGCCGCCATTTAGCGAGATCCGCAAATTAACCGATGGCCAGTAAAATTTAAAAAAATTTTTGAATGTATGAAAGAACAATAAAATCATTTACATTCAAAAAGATATGTTTCCCTTATTTAGTCGTTGCCCGAAAATTAACAGATTTAAAACAGAAGAGTTCAAGATTGTACAATAAATTTTGCATATTAGAAACGTAAACACAACCGACAGACTAACAACTGATGTTAAGAGCAAAAATCAACCACTATTGACTTGATATTTGCAACTTCGCAATGAGAACGATAATTATCGAGAGTCTACTGTATTTGGAAAAAGATATAATACATATATTAGAAGTATTTAAATCTGAACTGCTTTTATTTTATAAGCTCATATTATGGCATAACAAGATATTCGGCTATAAAACTTCAATAATTCGATATGTTCATCATCTTCTTTATAAGTATTTAATATTTTTTTTTAAATAAAAACTTGTAAGTATGTATATGAAATCAGTTAATGACCGCTGTGTGAAAACGTTCTTTATGAATTAACAGATCTAAGTTAGCACTGCTAATTGAAGAACAAAGACGTGATGAAGTCTAGTTGTTAAACATTGTTTTTAACTCATTAAAAATTTTTAAATAGAAATTGCAGACGTTATTGAATTGGGTGCGATAAAGGGAGTATTGCGTGCCAATATTGATAGAAAGAGAAAATTACCTGCGAAGGTATTATTATCCACATTTTGCTCATTCACAGCCGGATATAAACCAGCCTGGAAAAACGAAAGTGTATTTTCTTCAACCAACTAAAAGATCTAAGACTAATAGACCAATGAACTTAATTGCATGAATGCATGAAATTTCACTTGTCCACTTGTAATCGTTATCTCGAATCGGGTGAATCGAATGTTGTTTTAAAAAAAAAAGTTGAACCGTTATATCCTTTAAGACATTTAGAAATTTTTAAATAAACAAAACAACTACAACTAAAGTATTTAATCCTTCTTATGATGCTGTGAGCTGAAATGTTTAGGTAGTTTAATATAGTATCTTCGAGTTGTTTGGTTTGTTAAATTAAAATTGCTGGACATAGGGAATACACGAGCCATTCATAACAACGTTAGGAAAGCAGGACGTGTCAAGTTCGCTCTTAAATATAGTTATAGCATTAGACTTGGATGCATTTATGTTGAGTTTGTTGCGTTCCGCCCACTCAAAGATAGAAGACATTTAATTTGCAGACACTGTTATCAATTAGTCCTAGCCTCTGAGATATATATACCTGAACATCATCCGCATATAGGTGGTACTTACAGTGTCTAATTACGTGAGGCAGATCATTAATAAACATAGCGAACAGAAGAGGTCCAAGTATAAATCCTTGTGGAACTTCTGAATTTGTTGATAGTAGATTTAAAAATGTATCATTACAAAAATTAAGGAAGATACGAATGACTAAAATTTAACAGTAAAGGCATAAGTCTGCCATAGAATGTATTCGAACTCAGAGGAAGAAACTAACTATATACACAGAAGATGCCTAAATTCCAAGGCTGTGAGCTGAGCTCAAGCGAAAAACGCTCAAACAGAATCAAAGAACTCCGAAATGCGGCAGCACACATCACGTGAAAGTGAGAAGATTCAAAATGCAGAAACAACAACACCCAAAAACCCGCTAAATAATCACAAACTCCCAAGAAATATAAACAATCTTATATGACTATCATGACTCTTCTTTGGCGGCAATCAGGGTATAATAAAAAACGTTCGAAAATTTTTTTCAATATTTTAAACAAATTTTTAAATAAACAAACAAAATATATGGTAAATATAAATTTATTTTTAAGTTAAGAACATAATAGTATAATAACATTTCAAGAATCTTCTGTTAAATTTTTGGGTAAGAATATTGCGAATTGAGCGACCGACAGGAAATCTTCGTATACACAAAAAAAAGATACTTTGCGGTGATCATCAAAACTCATTACTGGATCATATGTTGACAAGAAGCAAAAAGATTTGGTTAGTTTATGAGTTTTTCAAGGTAACAACGTCAAGATTTTGTTTATTTCATTGATTTTTAAATATTTAGAAGTAAAAAGAGACGAATTCTTTGAATTTATGAGAATTTATTGATAAAAATTGCCGAATTTGTTCTAGTAAAATTAATTATAATAATAAAAAATACAAAATCTCGATGTTGTTACCTCGTTATTTATGTATAAAAGAACTGTGCAAACATTGAGAAGGATCGGATGAGTAGTTTTTGAGTTACAGTGATCACCGACTTTGGAAAACTAAATCTGAGAAAAACGCGTTTAAAGTTTTAACACTGCTCTTTAGTATATGGGATGTATCGAATAGAGGGAAACCCGAGGGACTGTATCTCCGGCAATTTTGCTCCAATCGACCTCAAATTTTAACTAGAAATTTTAATACCATTATTATAATCTCTTTCAAAGGGGAGGATCTTATCAAGCGACCAGAAAATAAGGTAATTTTCTTGAATTTTTTGTTCATAGAAGGAAGTAAGTAAACAATCTAAGGTTTTTGCCACTTATTTATTAAGTTTGAAAGTACAAAATAAATTTTTTTTAAGAATAATAATGTCACGGGAAGTGTTTATATGTATTGTATCGTGACCGTCTCAAAGAAAGGCGACTTATCGGTCTCCACTGTAGCATTTGTAAAAATTATCTGAAATGCAAAACCTAAATATTTTTTTAAAAATATAATATTGTAGGTTGTTCCAACAATATCAATATCAATCAATTTAAAGTGCTATATATAAAAAAAACAGCAAATATTATCTGCATTCAGGTTTATCCTTCAATAAATTAAATTAACTTCAAAATATAAAAAAAAGTAGTGAACCATTGGGTAGTTTTTGAGTTATCGTGGAAACCGATATAAAAAAACATAGTTTTTCAGGAAACGTATTTAACGATTTTTTTATCGTGCAAACTCTATCTTCGCGTAAAAAGTGGGTCGAATTATTATGCAATAACTTTTTTCTGAAATTTATTTCAGTCAAACGTTTTGGTGAATATATTCTACATATACTAGGTTATCAAAAAATGAAATAAAAAAAATTTATTTTCAGATCGGATTTCATGAGAACCTGCCGTTAATCAAGAATTTCTTAAAACTCCAGCGATTTGAATTTTTCCCCTTCTTTCAGAGAGCAGGTTTATGAGGAAATCCTCTTTTAAGTGAGTTAAAAATAATAAGAAACTTTCTTACTAACACCCCTCTACGCAGGACATGGTTCGTTCTCTTTTAATGCTTTTATGAGGATGCTTTCTTTTACAATGAGCTCCTTATAAGCCCTTACCTCTACACTTTTCCTATACTCGCGGGAAAATAATCATCACTACCTGATATGGCGGATACCGCAAAATGGCGGAGGTCCCAAAATGGCGGATTACCTTTTTCTTTATAACCCCATTGACATTAGAACTAAAAGCGTTAAGCGCGAAAAGGTTTTCGAAGTAATTTTATGAAATTCATTGATACATACAAAATACTCGAGTTAATTAATACTTAGCATAATATAAAAAGAATGTTCATATTACCCAAGGGCTATTTTTTACTACTGTACTGTTGGGTACAAATTTCTCAATCGCTTTTAAACGAACTTCCCGATAAGCAGAGACTTGAAACTGCCAACATAGGTCAGAACTGGATGACAATGCAATATTAACTCGCTTTCTCGTCTGTCTGTTCGTTAGGGGTCCATACAGAATCCTATTACTTATCTCATGCTAATCTCATCAAAATATTTAAAATCAATTGAAAAATTACTCTTAGAAGACTACAAAGTAAAAAATAATTTCTCCCAGCCCCTACAGATTCCTAACCCCATACAGACAGTCCTGAAAATTTCTGATTGTAAATTATTAGTAGCTATGAAAATATTTGTTTAATTTATTTAAAATGAAAAAAGTAAGTAGTGTAGAAATTAGCTGTCATTGAGAAAACACACAATGCTTTACGAGCTGTGGAACAAAAAAGATTCGACAATTAGAGAGCAAAAGGGGTGCTAACGTTTTTTTACTTAAATTGGTACAAAGAAGTGTAAGGCAGAAAAGCGGCTTACCGTGGCGACAGCGGACACTTGTACAAAATTACCAAGCAATTGCCAGGAAGGAATCTTGTAACTCAACATCGTGTGAGAGACGCTGACCGATTGGTACTAGTCGCCGAGTAACACCAACAAGGTTGTTGACCAGGTGGACTTAATAAAGCCGATCGATCTCGCTAAGGCCCCTGGGATAGACGAATTTGCTATGCTGCGGTTGCTATTTTACTTCTCGTTATCCGGGAGGTTCGAGAACCCGATACCAATCCCATGGAACACACACGAAGAACTTCTAACAGTTTTAGAGAGTTTAGTTACGATTGTTGACGGGGTGAAACGTATCACTGATCTCGCTTACACAAATAAACTTATACTCGACTACGAGAACAAATTGAATTAATTTTAAATTAGTAAAAAGTGCCGGTGTCATCTCGCCAATGGGAAGAGCTTTTAAGCTCTAATAAACAACATAGTCTAGAGTCTTTTCTGTTTTCTATCCAGCAGTCAGGGTAGGCCCCGTTTATCAGTTCTCGTGTTGTGCGTTTTTATTTTCGTTTTGTTTTGGGAAAATTAAAATCAAAACTGACTACGCAAAAAATTCTATTTTGATGTTTTTAACATTCGTTTGTTGCAAAGTAACCATTTTCCGGTATAACACAAATCGAACTCCGAAAAGTCAGCTATTTTTGCAGTAAGTGAAACCAAAAGTTGTTTCTGATAGTGATATTAATCAGTATCGCATTTCTTGTTATCATTTCGTGCCGATATTCTTTTCCAGTAGCTAAAGCAAGTCTGAAAGATATGTGGAGTAATGTAGTATGTCCTTTAATTTGCAACAACTACTTGAGTGCTCGAGATAATGATACGATTTATATAAGCTTAATGCAAGCTGCTACATAATAATATAAAATAAATATTACAAACTAAAATAAACAATAATTCATAAAAGATAATGTAAGCTACAATATGAGTTATGATTATGATAAATCTAAACTGGGAGGAAGGAGAATTAGGCAAGGTGATCAAGATGGGCGGGATAAAGATATAAGGCTTTGTGAAGGGATAATTTACTCGGATGGAAGTCAAAGGAGGGAAGGTCGTTGACTTTTCTTAGCAATTGGTTCGCGTTGACCGTAGTTCGTGCGATGGCGATCGAGTCAAAAAAGGGGAGCGGACCTAAGGTTGCGAAGGTTGGTATAGATGGGTAAAGACTGCAGGATTGAAGGGCAGTCTATGGCACCAGCTAATTGCTGATGAATGAAGAGAACGTCGGAAGCATCACGACGTTTACTTAGGGGTTGTGAGTCGATCAGTTTCAGACGGTCTTCATAAGGTGAAAGGTTGAATTTGTCTACCGACGGAAGATCACGTAGAGCAAAGCGAACGAACCTACGCTGGACAGATTCAATTCTGTTAATGTAGGTTGTTTGCCTAGGTGACCATATCTGGCTGGCATATTCAAGGAGAGGTCTAACGAAGGAAATATAGAGAGATTTGGAAACATAAGGATTGCAGAACTTTCTAGACCAGCGCTTCACAAACCCTAGCGCGGAGTTAGCTCAGTTAATTATGCTTGCAGTATGGGAACGGAAATTGAGTTCACTATCACAGATTATTCCTAGGTCACGCAAGGAGGTAACGATAGGGACTGGTACGTCAGTTAACATGTAGGTTCTCGGGGTGGTGGTAAGACGCTTGCGGGAATAAGAGATGGACTGGCATTTGGAGACATTGAGCTCAAGAAAGTTTTTCATGTACCATGTGGTGAACGAATCGAGGTCATTTTGGTTAAGAAGAGAGTCGGTTGTGGAGGAGATATGTTTAATTATTTTCATGTTCATGATCAAGTTTAAACAGGATAAAGATATGGGAGATCTTGTCAAAGGCTTTACTAAAATCGGTGGCGATAACATCAACATCTTTACCGTTTTCCAGGGCACATAGTGTTTTAGAGACGAATTCGGTAAGGTTGGTGGTTGTAGATCTTCCTTTGAGGAAGCCATGCTTGGGGAGGGAGAAAATAGACTTACAGTGGAAGAACATGGAATCATAGACCAATTTTTCGAATAGCTTAGGTATGGATGATAATTAAGCAGTGGGTCTGTAATTGGATACATCGTTCTTGCAGCCTTTTTTGAATATGGGAATAATATAAGAGTTTTTCCATAATTGAGGGAAAACCCCTTGAGTGACGGAGAGGCGAAAAAGCAAAGTAAGGGGTTGAACTAGATGCATGGCACACTTTTTCAGAACGATGGCCGGAATGCCGTCAGGTCCAGGGTGAAAGTCATCTTCAAGCCCGTTAATACTAGCGGCGATTTGTTCGGGGTCAGGGTCGAAAGATGTAAACGATGTTTGAGTGCATTTGTCCAAGAATGAAAAGAAGTTAAGGTCAGGTTGTAGGGAATTGTCGCTGAAAGATTTACTGAAGAAGTGTGTTAAGAGGTTGGCGATAACCTGAGGATCAGATGAAGAGGTATTAACAAAGAAGGCAAATAGAAAAGGGCTTAAAACACAGCCCTGCCTGACTCCGCTATCAGTGCAGCTAGCATCAGACAGATTCTCCCCATTCCATATTTGAGCTTTTGTATTTTCATAAAGCTTCTGTATAATCCTAAAAATTTAAGAAGATACTCCACTATTATATAACTTATAATACAGTGCATTACGTGAAACGATATCAAAGGCTGCTTTAAAATCTACAAAAAGGGCGTATATCTTCTTTTTTTTAAATGGTGACTTAGCTTGATTACATTGAAGAGACTAAAGATATGATCTGCTGTTGAATACCCAGATCGAAACCCTGCTTGGCTTTCTACCAGAATTCTGTTCTGTTTTTCCCAACTTGATAATCTGTTATACAAGTATATTATACTAGTAAAGATTTTGGCTATGGCATCTATAAAGGAAAGTCCGCGGTAATTTTCAGCCTCATCAATACTGCCCTTCTTATGTATAGGGAATATAACACTTTGGGTAAAGCTAGAAGAGAATTCCTCACTATCAAAGATGTAATTGTAAAAGTTCAAAAGTCTGGTATGAAAAACTTCCGGCGCGTTTTTGTAAAATTCATAAGGTATTCTATCGATTCCTGGGGCTTTATTATTCTTTACATTACTTAGAACAGCAATTAGTTCATGCATTGCTATCTTGTCATCTAATAAGGAACAGTAGCTGTTAGGTGCTGCATATAAGATTGAGCAGTGCTCGGTAGGACGACTTAATAATGATTGGAAATGACCCTTAAAGGATTCTATGTCAATGGAAGCACTAATTGAAAAAATTTTACCACGCAGTTCTCTTACTATGTTCCACCATCCTCTAGCATCTTGGATGGAATCAAGTTTTACCGCTAGAGAGTCAAAGTAAGTCCCTTTTTTAGCTTTACAAATGGTTTTGTATGCTTTTTTTGCCTTCAGATAATAGTTTCTTGCAGTTGCAGAGTTATTTACGCGGAAGACATTTAGCCATTTAAACGAAACACGACGCGCACAGAAACATTCTGTATCGAACCACTTCAGCCTAAAAATCTTCACCGTGCTGTTAAGTGGTGTTGAAGCCTGTTTAATAATACCAATTATAAGGTCTAGTTCGTGAGCCGATCTTTCAGATGGTGTATTTTCGCACAGTTCCGCTAATTTGCTTTGGTATTCATCTGGATTTTGTATATTCCAGTTTAATTTCGGTAGAAGAGCGAGCGATTTTTGGCTTTTTGCTAGTGCGGCATCTCTCATCAATGTTAAACTTAAAGGGAAGTAATCAGAGAATACTTCATCCTCCACATGGAAATACTGAACGGATTCAGCTAGACAATATGACATTGCAATAATATCATTAACCGATGCCCCATTCGTGTCAAGATATGTGAATTTACCTTCATAATCACCATCTGTGCGACCGTTTAGGACAACGAGGCCAAAATCATCACAAAGGTCTAAAAATCTTTTCCCTTTACTATTAGAAATAGCATCTTTTGACTGCCTATTGTTTTTAATTTTAGCTCCAAAGTTTACTTCCTTTGGGAATGTTTGAGATTCGCCGATTCTGACGTTATAGTCACCTAGAATAATAATATTTTCTCCTCTAAAATTACTGACTGCCTTCTCAAATATATTAAATTCTGTTTCCCAATTGGAGCAATTAATATATGCAGGAATGATGAAAAACTTTTCTGGATAAATTTTTAGTTCTATGTAAGGGTAACGATCAATGCTCAAAAACTCACATAATTTGTTCTTCATATAGATCTTTTTAACTCCCATTAGCCATCCGCCACTCGCCCTTCCGTGAAGATGAGTCCTTGTTGCACTTACCCAGCGCAGGTCATATTCACCGAAATATAAGGTCATCAGAATACTGTTCTGTTACAAATGTCTCGTATAGACAGAAAATGTCAAATCCCTTTACGTAACCAAAAAAGCCTGGAAATAATAACTTATTTTTTAAGCCGGCAATATTATAAGAAAGAATTTTAAATTTTTGTTTCTTACTGATTTTCTTCAACACAAGACAAGCCAACATTAACATTCACAGAATTCAGAGAGGAATTATGATTACAATAACCAACTTCAGAAGCAATTTCACAACTATTTTCAAAATTATGTCCACGGCAGACGGATATTTCCTATTGATTTTTTTGCCCTAAACTACTATAGGTCATATTTATCCAGAATAAGTTTAGCGTCTTCCACATTGGTAAATAAATTGGTAATTACGTTTCTAGCTGCTTCATGCCATACATCAGTTTGTTGTCCGTCCAAGTGAGAAAGTGACCCGCTATCACCAATTTATCATCTCGCACGTTAATTTTCACATTTTTGTCCGCGTTGCTGAGTTCATGCCGCAATTTAAACAATATATTCCTCTTTTGACGTACAGATAGAGAGTAATCTTTGTGAACAAAAATTTTTGTGCCCTTCAATTTTCCAGCATTTTTTAGTACTTTAGTCGCAGCATATGATGTCTGGAACTTCACAAGCAAGGGGGTATTTCTCGAATTAGTGTGGTTAATTTTTATTACGCTGTCAATTATGTTAGCTTCTTTTATGCCTATGATTTCTGAGCACACTTTACCTATGGCTTCCCTGGGATTGTCATCCTGCATAAGATCTATTCCCTTAAATACGAGATTTGCCCGTCTATGCTGCGACTCAAGGCGCTCAAGTCTAACGGACAGCTCAGTATGACGTTCCGATAGATCTACTGTTGTCTTTCGCAGTTCCTGATTTTCTTCCTTTATGGCAATCAGTTCACTTTTCATCAAATCGAATTCTTGTTTAGTTGCCAAATGAGATAATTCCCCTTGTAGCAACTGTGATAGCGCACCCAGCAGTTCACTCATTGTGCGGTCCCCAACTTTTTCAGAGCCCATTGTGCAAATTCTTTTCGTGCGATTCAAGAGTCTGTTAGCAGCAATTTCGGGTGACAATTGATCTGCTCTACGTTTAGTGTACTGCTCTTCTAAAATTTTATTGTTCATAAATATTTCAAGAATTTATCAATATTGATAGTTCTAGCCAAAAGTTCTCGATCCGTTGCCAGGTTTTCCTTGGGTTTTGCCGAGGCAAAATGCGGTTCAGTGTTGTGTCCGGTAACAGAGGAAAATTGCGTTAGTTTCTTAGTAGAGATTTTGCTTCAGCAGAAGTATATACTTGAAGTGTGTAACTTTATTTTAACCTTCGAAAAAGATAATAAGCCCAGAACTATCAGGTTGACACGTTTCCCGCCAAATCTGCAGCTGTAAAATCGTGTCTCCGGAGATGAAGTGGAATATTTACCAGTTTCCGTGCAATCTTCAACCAGATTTTAATAAATTAATAACTTGAGGTATCACGTGAACTTAGCAAATACTTTATATTACTAATAACTATACGATTTTGCAAAAAATATCACTATTTTCCAAGCCAATGCAGAGGCGCGTGTGTTTTGACTACAACAGTGCTACTAACCTGTGACTTTAACTGAACACTAAATTCTTAAATCGTTAGATATATATGTATATCAACCTTGTGGATGTTTACCGTTGGCTTAATAAAACGACTAGGTCAAACACAAGGGTTTCTCGAAATGTCCATGGAAGCTTTTCGGGTTTGACGATAGACAGACTTTACATCTCGTCTAGTTTTCTTAGATTCTTCGTTAGTGTCACGCATGAAGTGTGTTCAAAAAATGAACTGCTTACTTTTGTTGAATTCGAAGAACTTCGTCTAGGAATTCATTAAGTTTTAGCATAAATTATTCAAACCTTACCCTATTTGGTGGGATTTTGGAAAGCTTCAGACTCCCTCATTGATTGAGACGAGATTCAATCGAAGCAGATATCGTGCATCGAGTTTGTCAGCCGATTTAACCCGGATTGGTACGCTTCTGCTCCCTCAAGCAGAGTTGCTCTCGGAATACGAGAGACTTAAAGCAAGACTGACAGCTTCATTCGGTCCAGGTTTAACGAGGAGAGGAACTTGTGTATTATGCAGCTTTTGACAACATTCTCGTCCACCGATGAATACTTTCATAATTTTCGTACTTCCTCAGTGATTCTCATGTGCACATATTGTCTATTTTTGTGACGAAAGAAGATGCATTTCCCGCTAACCTAAGCAAAAGCCAAGAATGTGAGAATGTGGCCGAATCGAAGAGAATCCCCCCTCGGCATTCGAAAATTTGCCTCAAATATTTAGGTGTATATGTGGGACTCTATGGGTAAGTTTTAAGAGGATAGCGGTGCAAGGGAGTACTACTATCTGCATGTGCGACGAATTGGTGGATACAAAACGAAAGCGTTTCAGTCGACCCTCTGCTGCGGAACCTAGCGCTGAGGTATGCTTTCTTAATTAATCGACAGACGCATATGACATTCAGTACACTCATTTCACGTCGCCTGCGCGATCTCTTCCTAGGAGGAAATCAAAATTAGGCGCACACATCTTGATGTACATTTGGGAATACTCGGGACCAGAACTAGTAGAGTGATCTCTAGCTATCCGTACAATTACAGAGACTCTGACGTAGCTCTCAAACTGCTCCAAACCAGCCTCGTGCATCCAAACCAGCTGTAACATATCGATCGACGAATTAGAAGAGCCTGCACGGTTTGTGGTGCTGAAGGAGCCCTGTTCCCCAGATTCTTCATATGTTCGACGTTGTGTTCCTTTAGAATATTTTTGGATGAGTGCTCTTTGGAGAGGGAATCTGCTTGGGAGCTTGCGTTCCCGTAGTAATAACTTCGCCCGGTACTGCATCTACCCTTTGGGAACTTTAAAACAATCATGCTTCTGTTAGGGTTCTTGTTGATATTTAGCTCTAGGTTAAGTTTAAATTTTAAATTTTTTAAAAAAATTTTGGGAACTTTTCTCAGAGCTGGCATTCACTTGGAGGCATTTCAAAGTTTGCTTGTATTTTATTTTTTACAGGTTCTTGCTTTCAAGTTTTAGAGTCTTTTTATTTCATTCATGTACAGTAAAATAATATATTAAGTCATTATTTTTATGTTCTTTTTCATCGTTATTACGGTGTCCTTTTAACATTTGGGCAATTTTTAGGGTTGCTAGTTTTTGTAGGGATTTTTACAATTTAAAACGATGAGCCAAATAAAGCGCCTCTTTAAATTAAAAAAAATATTTATTTACCACTAGATATTGTCATAAAATTATCATTTAATGCAAGGAAGACGGATTTGGATCATTTGGTTGAGCGGCACAACCACCAGAGCATGGTTCACGGATTAAAGACCAGGTCTATAGAAAAATTTTATTCCACATTGCTTTTCATATTACTAACTAGAATGTTAATGAAACCACTAAGGATCAATGTAGAGGTTCAGACCCATTTCTTCTAAAATCGTTATAGTAGAATAATAAATTTTATCTCGTTATAAAGGAGATAAAGTAAAGATTGTCAGGTTATAGGAAAAATGGACGTTGCTACGTAAAAACAATCCAAACAATGTATTGAGAAAACATGAAAATAGTTTTAACAAATGCTACTAGTAGTATGAAATAAATAAATTTATTAAAATTATGATTTATTAGATATACTGATTAATAGTTAATTGAATGCAAATTTGACGTACTTTTATTAAATGGGTTATCGTTGAGTTTGGTTGGATAAATAAAGGTATTATTGATGTCATATTTTCGTTAAATCAGTTGGAACATTTTTGTATAATAAAGAAAACCCTTCATTTAAGGTTTGATAACTTGCTTTTTTAGTTCTTGTGGATTGGATCGTTTTTGCATAACAACGTCCAACTTATGTATTAATGACGTAAAATTTTGAAAAAAAAACTCGGCGAAAATGAAAATTTTACAAATTTCTTTAGAACTTTTGAATAATACTGTATCAGACTGAAAAGGGGTAAGAAACCTTGTATGTTAGTAAGAGTATTTTGTTTCCTTTTATTTGCTGCAAATTTTACGTTACTAGGCAGTTTAAGTAAAAATTATTTGAAATAAACGGCTTTAAATCGTTTGCAACAATTCTGCCATCCAATTTTCTGCTTATTGATCTCTCAAACGAAAACAATCTACCTATATGTATGTATGTTCTTACTGTTGGCTTGAACTTAATACAAGAAAACGATTTTGAGAAGGATGAGTTTAACGTTTTTCATTCCGTACAAATATATAACACATATAAGAAAAAATCCTTCTGAATAGGGTTCCTAATGAATGCAGAATATCGCTCGATGCGGCCTGGAGAGTTGTGGTAATATCAAAGCGCTCCGGAGTGGATCGGATTTTTGTTTTCGTTATTTTCGGGATAAATTACGTATCGATTCTCAAACTTGTTCTGAATATCTTAGAACCAAGACTATTTGAAATACTGTGCCCGTGAGCTCAGAACACACCAAATTTTATACTGATTTGTTTTCATTAATTAACAAAGTAATCATATCGCTGATTATTTCAAACTAGATTATAAAAAAGAAAATGTACCAAATAATAAAATTAAAAAGCCTCGGCCTTTGCTGACCTTCTACAAATCTCCTAGGCGCATACATGGTTGTGAGGGTTATATATATATATATATGTATATATAACCTAACCCTATATATATATATATATATATATAATTTATATATATATATATATATATATATATATATATATATATATATATATATATAACCTAACCCTATATATATATATATATATATATATAATTTATATATATATATATATATATATATATATATATATATATATATATATAAGTAAGCCAATGCGTGGACACGCTACTCAACCGTACAGACCAACGGAAGGAGACGCAGGTAATTTTCCAAATGCAACTATCTAAAGAAATTGCAAAGAGCTATAATATTTAAAGTTGATTACTTGTAAAATTACCCGAGTTATAATTATTTCTATCGTCAAAACTCGAAGTTGGCACGCTAGTCGGTAATAGAGAACATATCCCAGCGGCGCGTGCACAACTTTTTTTTCAATTAAAATAATTTCGGAATTCCAGCTTTTAAGCCATTTACGCGGCCGCCTACTTCGTGGTAAAAATTCCGTTCCGTTTCGCTTGGCAACCCCGGAGGGTATGACAGTGAATTCGATCTTTCGAGGAAGTAACTAAAGGAGAAGACCTATTGAGCATCGCAAGTTTTTATTCTGCGGCTGGGTCTCTGCTGTCAAATTTTGTTTGCTTTTTATCTGAGGCCCGGATCTGCACTGTCATTTATTTTGTCTTGAGATTACAGCTGCTTTCGTACATTCTTTACTGGCGGTAAAAAGTTACCCGAGGAGGGTTTTGTAAAAGTTCAAATTATTTTATAACTTAACAACTTTACGCTTTAATTTCAAAGTATATGTATGTTAACATTTTATTTTATTTTGTGATTTTGCCCATATAATATTTAGCCGAGGGGAGATTTACCAAAATTGCAATTGTATATTTATTATATTATTATATAGAAATAATAATAATAGTAACATTACGGTTTAACGTGGAATTTTCCGATGACCTTGAAATATTCTTGCACTGTCGGAGGTATGGTTTCTTATAGGCATACCCCGTATAGCTTAAGAAGATTGCCTTTACTGCATGTTGTTCACTCTCGGTCTTACTATGGTATACCTACATGAGCCTATAAATCGCATGTGTAGAGCCGTGAATATGTGTCCTGACTCTTACTAAGGATTTGCTGAAGCGATCTCTGTTATCTGTGCAACCCTGATTATTGTGTGTGGGCGTGTTTTAGTTTTTTGCTTACTAATGTTTTTTTTTGCATATTGGTGTGGGAGCCTCATTTGCTTCAATATATTGTCATATTGTGGCGGTCAATTGATTTTAGGCTTCTATCTGAGAAGTGCGCCTTCTGAGTTACAAGGATTAATTCTATAATTAAATATGTATGTATTTGTATATATATATATATATATATGTAGGATCTTATGTTAGTGAAGGTGATGTTAGAATCAAAACCCTTAAATTCGTAAATTCACAGAGTTTTTATTAAAAAGTTTTTGCGCGAATAAAATTAGAAACTTATCCTAGAAGTTCATTCAAATTCACTAATAAGAGTTTGTAATTGCACAGGTAAGTATGAAAATGTTCTTATAAAGGTTATATCGAAAAATCACTAAAATACTAATTACAGCTACTGGAAAGTTCACAAATTGATCAGCACTACAGGTAGTTATAAAAAAGAAATTTCCAAGCACTAAATTTAAATTTACAGCACTAATATTTTCTACTTTCAGCTCAGATCAGCATGGGAAGAACAACTGCGCTTAAATCTCAACAACCGATAACTGCTAACTGCTAACTGCAACTCTGGATTCGAATGCACTTGCACTCAGCGCGATATTGTTAAGTGCTAACGGCATGAACTGCAGCTGGATGCTATTGTTTTTAATTTTTTGAAAATAAATTTTTGTTTCAGCTTAGATGTTATCGTCATCGGATTCCCACATCCGGCCATCCTGAGCTTCATCCGTCCCGGATGAGTATCCTTTTTCACCTAAGTTGGACCACGGCTTCATTAAATCAGCGGCGGAACTAGAGATATTTGGCCCCTCATGACAGCCAATCTTTTTTACATTGTACCTATCATTTCCATTTGCAGCAGTAACCTCGTAAGGGCCCAAAAACTTGGGAAACAGCTTCGCACCAGGAGTGAATTGTATACGTCTAATAGCTACTAAGTCACCAGGCTTATAGACTTTTGCTACCTTCCTTTTTCTCAACGAATATCGCCGATTTTCTTCTTGGACTTTATTGATTTGCTTCTTTGCTCCTTGTCTGATCACATCACGTTCCTTCTCGAATTCAGCAACGATTTCCTCTTCTACTATCCTAGCCAATTCGACTTGTTCAGGGCAAGATATTTTAACACCGAACATTAACTGAAAAGGCGTTCTGCCAGTGGACCTGGAGCAAGTAGAGTTCAAAACTCTCTGCAGCTGCGGAACATGCTTAAACCATTTAGATGGGTCTGCTATAGACATCTTGGCAAGAGCGTTAATGATGATCTGATTGAGTCTTTCGACTTGGCCGTTTCCTCTCGGTACACCAGTGGTGATGAAAACTAGGTTGATCTTTCTTTCTTCGCAATATGTTTGGAATGCCGTTGAGGTGAATGCTGTTCCTCTATCTGCTATGATCCTGCATGGGTTTCCAAAGATTTCACTCTGCAGCTCCAGTTTCCGAAGTACTTCATCAGCAGTTGTGGATTTTACTGGGTAAATCCAGGAGAACTTTGTAAAGGCATCGATGACGGCGAAAATATACTTGTAATTTTTAGAAGTTGAAGCTAACGGTCCCAAATGGTCGACATGATAAGTATGGAGAGGTTGATCAATCTTCTCTATCGGATGCAAAATACCTTCCGGCTTTCCCATTTTTCTCGCTGCGAGGATACATGGAACACAATTCTGTAAAACTCCTTGGATCTTCTTTAGCAAGCCCGAAATATAATACTCTTGACGCATCATTGCTTCGATTTTACGTGCATTGATATGGCCCTGCTCGTGGATACTCGTAATGATACCTTTCTGCAAAGGCTTGGGAACAACTAGTAAATAATTGCCTTCTACCAATTTGTATAGGATATCGTTTCTCAGTAGGTAATTTTCGTAGCTTCCCTGCTGGAGGCACGTTTTTATCAGTCGGCAAAGGTCATCATCATTCTGCGCCTGCTTAACTCGTAAGAGAATTTCACTGTCTGCTGTCAACACGGAAGGGTATCTGCTTAAACTGTCCACGTGACGCATACTGGATCCAGAACGGTGTAATACTTTACAATTGAACTCTTCTAAGAAAAGTGCCCATCTGGCGACTCGACTATTAAGTTCTTTCCTTCGCATCGTAAGTTCGAATGCCTTACAATCTGTGTAAATAGTAAAACTCAACCCGAGCAAGTAATGTCGCAATCTCTTCAGGGATCTTACAATAGCCAGGACTTCTAGCTCATAACTTGAATACCTCTGCTCTGCTTCTGTACTTTTGAAGCTCAAGTAAAACACTGGAAAAAATTTTCCAACATCAAGATGCTTCTGCAAGAGAATCGCTCCGTAACCCATCTTGCTGGCGTCTGTATGAAGCTCTGTCTCTAGTAGTGGATTGAATAACTTCAGCACAGGTTTCGAACACAGTCGTTCTTTTAGAAGTTCGAAAGAATCTTGTTGATTTCGACCAAATTCAAATTTGACATCCTTTTTTATTAGGTCTGTTAACGGCTTTGCGATTATTGAATAGTCTTTTATAAACTTACGAAAAAATCCAGTGAGGCCAAGGAAACTTTGGACGTCTCGTATATTCTTTGGAACAGGAAATTTTCGGACTGCTGCTGTTTTATCCTTTGACGGCTGTATACTTCCTCGTTCGATTATATGACCAAGAAATTCGACGCTTCTCTTCAAAAAGTTCGACTTTTCCCACTTAATCACAAGACCATGCTCTTCAGCTAATGACAATGTTCTTTTCAGCTTTTCGATGTTTTCAGCTTCACTAGATGACGGGATTATTATATCGTCCATGTAAAGAAATATTGTTTTTTCCATTATAAGCGGCTGGAGTGCAGTATTGAGAAACCGTTGAAATACTGCTGGCGAGTTACATAATCCGAACGGCGCTTTATTGAATTCAAACTGCCCATCACACGTCAAAAAGGCTGTATATTTTTTGCTAGACTCGTCGACATCAACATGAAAAAAGCCGTTACGTAGGTCTAAAGTTGTGAAGACACGAGCAGCATAAAGATCTTCTAGCACGTCTTCGATTATTGGTAAAGGATATCGGTCCTTAACGATGTATCTATTCAGCTTTCTGTAATCAATGCATAGTCTATATCCTCCATCCTTTTTTCTAGCAAGGACAACGGGGCTTGCAAAGTCGGAACAGCTCGGTCTTATAATTCCATCTTTCAGCCATTCGTTTATTTGCTCGCTCACTACATCTTTTTCTGTCGGAGCCAATCTTCTTGGTTTAAAATAGATAGGTGGAGTTCCATCCTCTAAGATGATTTGCATCTTTATGCATGATTCCTTTAGTTTTCTTGGTGAATATCCAGCAACTAATTCGTGAATTTTCTGTCTATCAGAGATATCTTTCACTTCATTCAAATATTCAAAACTACATTCTTCCACCAGTTGTACCACGTCCATCTTTTCGAGAAAATCATCTTCTCCTTCCAGCTGAGCTACTTTCGCTTTACTTAAAGAAAGCTTTCCATTTTCTATGTGTAACTTTGCCAACTTGATAATATCCAGCCCAATTAGAACATCATTGGTTATCCAGTTATCTGGGACAATGTGACACTTTACGTCATAAATATCACCGCTGATTTCAAATTGTGTTAGGATTGAGCCAATTGTGCGCTTTAAACTCTGACCAAATCCGGCAAGCGTAATGCTAGGCCCCCTTTCTATTACACAGACCCTACTACTGTCGACTACTGATCTTCGAACTAAAGTTACCCCACTTCCTGTATCAACTAAGGCTCTATATTCACCTTGCCCAAATCGTATAATCACACTAAGATCTGGAACTGATATTGTGCTTACTTGGTTCCTAAAATCTTTTTCTACTACTTTGCTCGTGCCTGCTCTTTCTGTTCTAGGTTGAGGACAATTAGGTGCCATATGCCCAAAGCTACCGCAATTAAAACACTTTGCACCCTTACTTTTATTAGGACAATTCCCAGTCAAATGCATCTTAGATCCGCAATTGTAACATCTCTTGGTATTTTGTGTAGTTCTGTCTATCCTCGGAATCGGCGTTTTCCTATGTGTGCACGAAGCCTTCTGTTCACCTTTCATGATTTGGTACGCTTTGATCTTCTGCTTCAACTCTTCTAGGGACTGAGCCCCATATAAAATAATTTTGTTTTGAGCATCGTCGGGAATTCCAGCGATTATATATGCTACCAGAGATTCTTCGTCTACCGAACCACGATTTGCCAACTGCTTCATCGCGTATACATATTCCAAAAGAGTTTCGTCTACTTTTTTCTTTCGATTTTCTAGAGATTTGTGGATGCTTAAACTTGTCGGAGTGTCTTCGAATTCACTTTGTAAAGTTTCCTCTAACATTTTCCAACTATGCACACCCGTGGAAGCCTCTATAGCTGCCCTAGCCGCCCCTCGTAATAACCTTCTTGCGTAGAGATACTTCTGAATATCACTCCATTGACACACTATGGCAATATCTTTAAAATCTTTCAGCCATGATTTGACACTCTTTCCTGATTCTCCACTAAATGTTTCTAGAGATTCTTCAACGTCTTTAAATACAAAGTTGTTACCGAAAGCTACTTTTTCTTCAGCCGTAGAAGGATTTGCCATTATTTCTTCTTCAGAACTATTGCTTTTAATTGAATTATTGTCTTCTGCAAATACGTCTTCTGAAGGTGAATCTCCTACTTCCTCGTCAGCTTCTCCTACTGTCCCTAGTATTCGATTAATCAGGTCCAGCTTTTTCCGATATTTAACAGATAACCCGCGTTCCCGTAATATGCTTTGCAGTGCGTTCACCGTATACTTTTGTAATTCTTCCATGCAAAATTTACATGCAGAATTGGTTAAAAGTCTTTTGATATTTTATTAAATTTTTCACAAATAATTATAAATCATATAATTCTAAAAGTCTTTGTCGAAAATAATGAATCAAACAACAAATGTTTTATATTGCACTGTAAAATGTCCCGTTTATCTGTGCATGCTTATAACTGTTCAAAAATTGGAAAATTCTTACCTTGGATTATGCGTCTATGTGACTTTTTCTCATTAATTACTGACCATTACCTTTTTATTTCGTTTCTTTTAATCTACCTGTCCACGTGTTTGTCACACCTTTTCCAACTTTTTGCACTCAATACTTTAACTTTATAGCCGATTTTCCTAATTTTTAGCAAAATATCACTCATCAAACTTCACATGTTGCATATCCCACTTCTGACACCATATAATTTGTAGGATCTTATGTTAGTGAAGGTGATGTTAGAATCAAAACCCTTAAATTCGTAAATTCACAGAGTTTTTATTAAAAAGTTTTTGCGCGAATAAAATTAGAAACTTATCCTAGAAGTTCATTCAAATTCACTAATAAGAGTTTGTAATTGCACAGGTAAGTATGAAAATGTTCTTATAAAGGTTATATCGAAAAATCACTAAAATACTAATTACAGCTACTGGAAAGTTCACAAATTGATCAGCACTACAGGTAGTTATAAAAAAGAAATTTCCAAGCACTAAATTTAAATTTACAGCACTAATATTTTCTACTTTCAGCTCAGATCAGCATGGGAAGAACAACTGCGCTTAAATCTCAACAACCGATAACTGCTAACTGCTAACTGCAACTCTGGATTCGAATGCACTTGCACTCAGCGCGATATTGTTAAGTGCTAACGGCATGAACTGCAGCTGGATGCTATTGTTTTTAATTTTTTGAAAATAAATTTTTGTTTCAGCTTAGATGTTATCGTCATCGGATTCCCACATCTATATATATATATATATATATATAATCTGAGAATGACAGCAAGAACAACATATTTCAAGGTCAAAGTTATCGGAGAGTTGTACCTTGTTACTTGGTCACAATTTATTATTTAGTTCACTATTTTAAAATACACTCCAAACGAATATAAAAACTTTTCTAATCACCTGTCTTGCATTTATGAGATTGTATGCATTGGCACCTCACACAAGCTTAAAATTGCCAGGAATTTCTGAGCTTATTTCCTCTTCTTTCGTTATTTCCTCCTAGATTCAATCAAACTGTGAGAGTTGACGATGAGGCAACGACCTTATCGGGTCATGACTGTCATGAATATAAGGAATTCTTATCATAAAAGCTATATAAATAGGTAGTAAAACAATAAAAAAAAGTTCTAAGAAACACATTGCTAGTGCGAAAGCAAATAAAGATATAGCCACCAATTATATTTCTTTAGTATATTTATATTTTCGTAGTGGTCTGTTATCAGTTGCTTTTGGCCTTCTGCTTCGTCTATGTGTATTGTGCGCTCTTAACTATATATCATGATGAACGCGAAATATTGAAAACGACTTTTTGTATATGCATGCGGGATCGAGTGGTGGGGTATCATTAGTCTGTTGCTCTGTTTAAGCCTCGATCTCGCCATGCTATCCAATGAATATTTTTATTCAAACTATGTGATATGAATTCCTCAACGACATATATATTTCCAATAAAAGTACAGTCTAGTTAACTATGCTTAGTAGGCATAATTACACAACTATAATTTATCTAAACTAGTTTACACAATACCTGCACTCAGCATAATGCCTGTTATATTATAACATGCCAAGTAATAAATTATCGCGGAATAAATAGTTGTCATATAATTTGTCTTTTGTTATCATTAAATATTAAAAGTCCAATATCCGCGATTTTTATAGACCAGTTAATATACAAATTGTAAGGTACCGGTATAAAATTTTTCTCTTTTTATAACATACGATAAACTACCAGTAAAATTGATGATCTATTTCAGCACAAAAGCCCCAAAGAAAAGGTTCTTGAATATAAATTAAACGTATAGGGCAAACCTGTTGAAGAAAGGTCGTGTTATTCAAGAAATAAAACATTCAACTCAACTTTGCAATTAATAAGAAAGAAAGCATCAAACTAAACTATTTGTAATTGAATTATGATTTGAATTATGATTATAAAGTTTATGTTCAAATAAATTGTTTAAATGTACTTCATGCGACTACTCAGCTTTATTTAACCAATAATAAAACTGCAATCATGAAATATTGCTGACCTTACTGCTTAATACCTTTACGTGTAATACATATTAATGACATTAAATTCGTTACAGGGTAAAACATTTAGTCTACATTACAAATTCCCTAAACAGTCAAAGTACTATAAGATAATAAGAATATTTATCAGATACACATATTTTCGATACTATTTAGTAAAAGCATCGATTTGGAAAAAGCATCAATCTAAGATAAAAGTGTTTGCCTTCTCGACAAAATCCTTCAGCTTTTTGATTGACGATTTTTCTTATATTTTATATCATCTTTCTCAGAAGACATAATTTCAATTCTAGTATGATACAAGAAGCACGTGCTTAATTCCAAAACATATACCACTGTATAAGATAGAAAATTATATATCATCATTTGTAAAATCTATATAAGATTTGATATAAAAATTCAAAAAATTTCTTCTGAAAATTAAATAAGTTATTAATAATAAACACTGTACATTTAAGTAAAAAAAAAAACTGTAAAAATATTTCACACTAAAAAATGGAAAATATAAATAAATGGATATCTTCTGTCAATATTTACAACTCATGTGCTTTACTTGCCTATTATATAATAAACGTCTTATTTTCCCTTTGAATATAATTTTTACAAACTTTAGGCAACTTCAATATTTTCTAAAAATTTTCTTCCACCTTCTGATCTACAAAATATATTCTATATTTCAAATATATATATATATATATATATATATATATATATATATATATATATATATATATATATATATATATTTATATTTATATTTATATATTGAATAGTGTTTTTGTTCTTTTTAAACCTATACAATATATCCTTTTTAATCTTAGATTGTTTTTATTGTATATATAGTATGTATATACTTTATATCTTTTTCTAAAATACTACCCTTTATGGCCATTATGGCATGAAACCAAATTAAAAAGTTATTATTTGACTAAAATTATCACCTGCGTTGTTAATAGATATGAAGATCTTGTACTACAATTTAATATTGATTGTTTACGCTGATACGTTAAGTCGTCCTGCTTTGATGAAATTGGTCAAGGAGAATCATTAGAGTCTGAACCAAATGAATGCATTGGAAACAAGGGGTACCAGCCCCCAACACGCTGTGCTAAGTTTATTTTATCAAGGGTTAACTCAGCACCACCTAGTCCCTGGTTATGCTCAAAACCAACACCGCGCTGCCACACCATGATGACTAAATTGCGACCAAATACATCGGAGCACTGGAAGAAATAAAAATGGGAAGTTAATTTAAGAATTAAGAATTGGATAGCATAAAATTATTGAATTTTCAAGTACATAAAAAAACAAATATTACTTATTGAGAGAAGATTCGCTTTTCCAAGAAAAAGCAGTCACTTTGAAATAAACCATTATTCTTATTATCCTATAAGTAAAAGAATCCCGCCGACGGCGAGCCATGGTTGTTTTCTACTGACAACAGATTACGATATAAAGGCTATGGGGTTTGCAGAGTAAATGTCAGTGGTTCCGAATCCACTTTAAATTGTATATTGTACAAATTGCAATCGTTGATTCTAATCGGTTGAAGTTCTGCTCCCGCCGTATCCCCCACAAGCAGAGATGCCAGACGGTATAAAGCAAAAGGCGCCGAGCCGTGGCGCTGAGAGCGCCCAAAGGCGCCGCGCCATATTTGAAATCGCCCAAAAATCGCCTTAAGATTTTATAATCAATCAAATCTTTCAAAGGGTTGGTTGTACAACTTTAATGTAATATTTATTGCAATAATCACAGCAACAGATACAAGTAACACAAATTTAAAATTTTGAGAGTCGTCGTGAAAAACAAAAAACACTCTTAATTAAGTATTTAGTAATGGAAGTGACTATTTCCACTTACGTGTACTTTTGTCTAAGTCTAATAAATTGTTGACGTTAAACACGTAAGTACACGTAAATACACGTAAGTGCAAAGAGTCACAGTCTATAATAATTGAGCCACTCACAAGAAGACAAATCGATTAATTCCGTTTTCATTTTTTTCTTACCATCAGAATATAAATGCTTTTATCCAGATTCCTTGCAATAAAACGATACATCGTATTTTTCTCAATTTTGAAGGAGAAATTTAATTTTTACCCGGCTTACTCTGCACGATAATAAATTGCAACGTAATCTATTCACCTGCAGGAATTTTAAAATAGTCTTTCACGAAACTCAATATGAATATAAAATAAATGAAATATCACTAATTATTAAACAATCTTTTCTTTAACAGACACATAACACAACGAAAATAATTTATATTCCTTATATTAAATAGGATAATTACCAGTAAATGCTTCTTATCCAGATTTAATGTTGTAGCACTTATTTTGATATAAATTAACAAATAACAATAACTGCATACACTTAGCTTAATCAGCAAAAATGTTGAAAAGTTAACTGAACTTACTGAATCTGAACATCGATACGATATAACTGGCAACTGCTCCCGTTAACGGCTTAATAAAGAATACTGTAATTCAAATTCCAATAGGCAGATTTAGCAAATGCAATTAGCAAATTTAGCAATTTATTTAATCAAAGATATGACTTTTATAATTTATAAAAATTGTATTGCACAAAAATGGTATAGCAATGGAAATGGCGTCACAGCACAGTCACTTTATTATATCTAATAAACTAATAAATTAAATTGGCTTCACCAAAATCACGAGAAGTCGCCACGCTGAAATGTGGAAAAACGAAATCAAAAATCACGAACTTTTAGACGTGTCTGAATTCAGAAAAAATAAAATTCTGTTACCAATGAGGCGTTCAAAAACACCAGATTCGGTGACAAAGTCAAGTCGCCAGTTTGGACTCGTTCGGAGTTCAGTAAAAAGTTATTCGCGCAAAATTAGAAATTGAGATAACTCGACAGCAAAATTGTTTCTACTGTGACAGAAAATCGCCCAAAAGCGCCCAGCAAGAATTAAAAAATCGCCCAAAAAGCGCCTAGTCGCAGAGAACAAAATTTTGGCGCCCGACTGTTGGCTAAAGGAGCCCAATCGGCGCGAAATCGCCCGAATTGGCAACTCTGCCCACAAGGGGTGACGGGAACTACGGAGAAAAATAAAACGAGTTACTATAGCAGTAGCTTCTATTTTAACAAAATAATTTTTGTTTATATGTATAGTAGTAAAAACTGGTCTTATAACCTTACTTCAAATCGCGTGATGAAAATTTACAATCATTTACAATTTGTCATTTCGAAAAAATTTAATTGAATATTTCTAACTATTCTAATACGCTCTTTTGTTTAATTTAAGGGGGCACGTCACTTTTCAGCGCTGTTTTTCAATGAATTTCAAGAATTTTTATCTCAGCAACTAATAAAGATACGGTTTGTTGTTTTTTACACATTGGTCTTTAAAGAGAAATTGTTATCTAGCTAAATTTCCCCTCTCCCACCCCTTCTCAGTTCCGTGCAGTATACCGTTCCCGATCGGACCATGGTTCCTAGGATTGACAACATACGGTTCATCTGAACGCAAAAATTGATACGGACGGGGTTTAAAAGTGTATGAGAATGCGCATCGTTTGAAATGGGAATTTTGTTAAATTTCAAATTTGTGACAAAATGCCGGAAACTCAAAGTTGACATAACGTTTTATTTAAAAAAATTTAACTTTCAAGCGTGGCAAAAAAATGGTAATGAGATATCGTGAAAAGCGCATGTCAAACGACGCGGAATTTGATAGGCTTTAAAATAAATAAAATAGTTTTTAAAAAAAAGTTGAACCGACTTCACAAAAAGCGCTAAAAAGCATAAAATAATTTTAATTTTTATATCTATTACGACATTTTGAAGTCTTTGCAAATCAAACAAACCAAACAACTACAACAAAAATATTTAATCGTCATTATAATATTAAAAATATTTTATGCTTTTTAGTGCTTTTTGTGAAGTCGGTTCAACTTTTTTTTTGAAAACTATTTTATTTTTCACTTTATACAACGAAGAAAGAACCATCCCCCACTGTAGGACTAAATTATTCTTCGATTAGCAATGGGGGATTACACTCTATACAACAGCAAAAGAAGCGAGCGTTGTATTGGCTTAATCTCTCCCAACCAGCACGGGTTCTTGCCCGGTAAATCAACGACTACTAACTTACTAGAATTTACCTCCCACGTTATTTTTGGCCTCCAGCGAGGCATGCTAACTGACTGTATATACACGGATTTCAGTAAATGATAAACTCCCTCACTCCGTAATTATATTTAAACTCGGGAGGCTGGGTATCCCCCTGTTCTTCTCGACTGGATTTCTTCCTATCTAAGAGACAGGACATATCATGTGTCCCTCCGTGGCTCTACCTATAGAATCTTTAGAGCTTCATCTGGTGTACCACAAGGCAGTCATCTCGGCCTTCTACTATTCGTTCTTGCCATTGACGAAATTGTCAATCTGATCTCGCACTCTAATGTTCTAATCTACGCTGATGGGATGAAGATCTTCTCTTATGTTAAGGATGGTGGTGACGCCGCCCTTATTCAAAAGGACATAGAAACGTTTCTGGAGTGGTGCGGGCATAATGGCTTACACCTCAATTTTGCAAAATGTGAGGCTATGACCTTTTCCAGAAGCACTAATCCACAAGCGTGGGATTATAACTTTGCGGGGAATGGTCTCCGTCACGTACTGTCCGTAACCGACTTTGGGGTAAAACTTGATAGGAAACTTGACTTTACTCTGCATATCAACTATATCGTGTCTAGAGGTAGTTTAGTCTTGGGCTTTGTTAAGCGTTGGTCTAGAGAGTTCACGGATATAAAAAATGTTAAGGATTACATTAAAAAGACTAAATAAGCACGCACACTGAACTATCCATTTATATTAAATAATACTTCACCTACTGTTAATCATACACACAAGCACAGTCATTCAATAATAGTCATTTAGAATTCATCACAATAACAGCCAGAGAAATCAACAGTTAAACTTTAGATTAGAATTGAAAAGCAAAGCAAGTGAAACCAGTTAGTTTTGGATAGCAGCAAGATTAGGTCAACCCATTGGATTAGTGTAAATTTGGAAGCCAATAAATTGATTTATAGTGAAGTGCAGTTAATGATGTTTCATTTATTACCTTAAAAGAAATCGCAAACACCAACATTGATTAATTTGTACTGCTCCTTAGTTAGACCAATTCTAGAGTATTCATCTCAGGTCTGGTCTCCCTACTACGCTGTTCATTCCAATCGTATCGAATCAGTGCAGCGTAATTTTCTTAGATAAACGCTAAGAGGGCTCCCATCAGATGATCCTTGATTTGCCATCGCTTGAGAAAAGGCGCAAAACCGCTGACTTGGGCTTTATTCACCAGCTCTTGAACTATAATATTGACGCTTGCTCGCTTCTTAGCAGGGTTTCCTTCAGACAGTCCCAACATAACCTTCGAAGACTTCCTTTGTTGCATGTGTAACCATCCTGATCAAATTATGGCATGCATGAACCAATTAATCGTTTATGTAGGGCTGTCCTAATTTTTATTTAACTCTCAGCAGGGTGTCGTTTAAGAATTACCTATTTTCTGTGCTCACGTGACTCTCCGTTTTGAATGCTGTGTGCTTTGTTTCCTTGCTTGTTTTCTTCCTTCTCCTTTCTTTTGCTTGTTATTTTTTTCTTTTCATGTTGGTGTGGAAGCCTCATTTCATCGTTTTGATGGAATAGGTGAATTGATTCTGGGCTCCCGCCTAAGAAGTGTGCCTTCTGTGTTAGAAGGGTTAATTCTATATACGTAATCCTTCCTTTGCGTTGTTCGACTAATTGACTTGACTTAAATTAGCGATTCCCAGTCGAATGCCTTTTTTTATACTTTCTAGGCGACTATTTGCCGACAAGTTACACAAAGAAATTGCGAGTTTCTGCAACTGCAGGCCATATTTAGCCAGAATTCGCAAAAATTGTTCATTCTGCCACCTTTTCTCTAAGTGTCAAATGTGTGTATTTTCGGTAAATTTTCGCGGTAAAAACCTTTCAATTGCCGTGAATTCATCTAATTTGCATGATATAAGAACTTGTCCATAAATTGCAGGTGTTTATTATATAAATTTCATGAATTTAACGCGAAGTTTTAGTTTGTTTACGTTTCGCGGAGTGTTGTTGTTGTACCGCCAAGAATTAAGAATCTTAGCTAATTTGTGTAACATATTTTGCAATTTCATTAAAATAATATTATTAAAAGATTAAATAACTTATATTTTACTAAATTCATAACTTTAATTTCATTTCAGATAATACATTTGTACAATTTGCACCTGTTGTTCTGCCAGGTGAGGGAAGTACAGGAACCTCAATTGATTTAGGATTTCTTTGTTACCTTTTTTTCTCTTATTAGTGTTTCATGTTCAACAATTATTAATACTAGCACAAAAATATGTACGGAACAACACATGACCCGAGTGAACACTTAAAAATTTCAGTGAAATGAAATTGCAAAAATTTTCTTTACAAAACTCGAGCAAAGCAAGAAATATTAAAATATTTATTTACAACAGCTAGTTTTCAGTTTCTTTTAAAGGCGTCCAGCAGCTGAAGAAAAGCTAACCCTTTGGTGCTACTGGTGAGGAAAGGCCAAAGGAATTTAGCTTTTATTTATTAGAAACGCCGATCGGGTAAAGATTCTAAATTAAACGCTTTTATTCACGGTACAATAAACATTAAAAACTTTATTAAAAGAACCAGATATATATCCAAATTTCTTATACCTAAATTGCAAAGTCTACAAATTTAAAAATTTTATAAAAGTGCAAAGGAAAGCAATCAAATACTAAAACAATTAAATAACAAAACAATTGAACTCAGGAAATAACTGACTGATTGCAAGGTCATCGTATCGTATTTCCATCGCGACTTCATGTAATTGCCGGAATGCTAACTAGCATAAAAAGGCGAATCAGATTGCATGATTTGTATGAAATTACGTTCGTTGACTCTAGCTTAAATTGAGAAAAATTTAATTATTTAATTTTGTATTTATACATTCTCCCGCCTGGAATTGTTCAATACAGGTACCTCCAACATTACACTGGTTTGTTCTTGCGACCTTGGTCTCCTTGGTGGCGTTTGAGGTAGATTAATGATCATGTTTCTTCTACGTTTCCGCCATAAGTAATAGGATCCCAGAATAATTATAATAGCCATCAGAGAGTGTACGCCAACATAGTGATGTAGGTCATGCTTGTTCAGGTTTGGAAGTTTGTTTATCTGATGTTGTTGCTCCTTGATTGCCAGATGTAGTTTGTCCAGATCATTGGTTTTAATTTCTGTGATAAGCAGCAGGAATTATTTATTTGACTTATCTTCCCTTCTAAAGAAATCACTGATATGATTAGAGATGACTTCATTTTGTGTAATAAATGATGCGTTTAGCGAACTTGGTTGTTCATTGTTGGAACTTATAAACAACGTTGGATGTTTTAGAATGCAGTTAGGCTGTACTTGTATGATTCCACTTCCGTTCAGCACTACCGAATATGTGGCTGATTTGCAGACAATATCGAACTGACTATCTTCATCCATAGTGAAGATCCACGTACTTGGAGTATGCAGTTTGTACCACTTATTTGTTGCAGGGCTACTACGTAATTGGCAAAAGGGTGATAATTTCTTCTGGTGGTTTAGTAACTCGAGCTCACATCTGCTCTGATTGGATTGCAAGCTATATATTGGATGTTTCAGATTGCAGATTAGTTGATTGTTGTTTAAGTGCATGCAGTCCTTGAGATCATCGCTTGTGAGAGTAGTGAAGCGATCCTTATGTGAATTAACGGCCAGGTATTGCGTCGATGGTTCGATGTAGATAAACGTACCATTTTGTTGGACAAGAATTGGGATTAATTTATACAGATGGTAGGTTTCTGTACTAAGCAAGGGGATCCGAATGTCGAATAGTACATTTTTCATGATAATGCGCATTTTGACATGCATTCAGTTGTATATAGATAATAATGATGTTGAACTGCCATTTCCTTGGACTCTTAGATTTGGTGGCAGATGTTCCTTTATGATTATCAATTGCTCACGAAGTTGTTTTGGTGTTAGTAACAATGTATTCAACCGTCTATGTTTGGTATCTGTTACTACACTTAACAGACCTTTCTGCATTTGTTGGAAATTAAGAAGATTTAGCATAACTGAGACAACTGTGGATGTAAATGCTTGTGTTGATTTTATGTCTTCTTCGGCCTTATTGATTCCGTTTACAATTGTTTCCATATGATTTTCGAAAATCTCCAATTGGTGATGCACAGTTTCGCTATTTTTCCTGATAACGTTGATTGTATGTTCTGCAATAGAATCTTCAATAGATCTTCGTTTTCCTTGATACTCTTTATTTGTTCTTCGTATCTGTCAGCAAAATCTTGATCTAGAATACCAAACAATCCATTTGCATTGAACCAATTATTTCAAGAGGAGCCCGTTTCATTCTGAATTTTAGATTTTCATTCTGCTGGTATAGGACCTCATTTATGTGAGTCGATTTGCTGAATTGATGCTGTACTTGTATTATCGTTGCATTACATAATTCTTGCGGTATGGTGAGTTGTCCAGGTTTCTGGCAGATTTCACTTAATTTCTGAAAAGCTCCAAAGCTCAGGGGATGCCCTATGATGCTAAAGCACAGCCTTGGCAGGAAAGGAATTAAGGTTGGGGAAAATGGGTTAGGAGGTTGAGTGAAGGAGGTGTCGATGTACGCCCCGTTTGAAAATTTCAGGCTCATAAGACGAGGGAAAAACAGAAGATGGTAAACTCTTCCACACTGTTCCACTGTTCCGGAGAGTATAGGGGTGGGAGTGACTTGTTGATCTTGTATCGCGCGTTGTAATGAGTCTACAAGGAATCAGGCTAGCAATTTCGTTAGAACAATGGCCATGGAAATAGCGATAAAAAAGTGAGAGACAACCGACATTCCGTCGATGCTCCAGAGAGTCAAGGCCCTCAGAGATTGAGGAATCGCCAATAAGTTTAACAGCCCTACGCTGAACTTTGTCTAACGCGGACAATGCGGTGTGTCCTGCCCCTGCCCAAATATGGGAATTATATTCAAGTCTAGGCCTATTGTGGGACTTGTAGATCAACGCTAAGTCGGGTGGGGTGAAATATTTCTTACATCTCTCTAGAAAACCCAAACATTTCATCGCACTTTTAGCGATTGCAAATATATGATCCGTCCAGCTAAGATTGCTGCATATCTCAATACCCAAGATCTTTAGGGAGGGTGAATTGGGTATATTCACTCCGTCGACTGAAATGGGTTGGGGGTGAACTGGGCGTTTTTTAAGGGACATTAAACAGCATTGAGTTTTGGATGCATTAAACGTAACACGATTTGCTCTGCCCCCAGCGAGGACCATAGAAATGTCTTTGTTTAATGATCTAAACATGCGTTCCCGATTGACTTCTGTAGCATTTCCACGTGAATTACAGAATCAAATGAGTACGCGAAATCAAGGGTGCTGTCGTCGGCAAAACTATGAATAGGATTGAGAGTAAGGGATAAGAGATCATTAATAAAAAGAAGAAATAAGGTTGGTGAAAGAACTGAACCCTGAGGTACACCGGCATTTATTTCGTAGGAATCAGATGTAACTCCGTCAATTACTACACGGATTGACCGGCCTGACAAAAAGCTCTCTATCCATTTAACGAGGGTTGGGTGGAGACCAAATGTTTGAAGTTTGGCTAATAGGGCAGCATGCCAGACTCTATCAAAAGCCTTTGAAATATCAAGAGCGACGATTTCGGACTCACCGAAATTATGGAGACAATGATTCCAACGCTCCGTTAGAGCAGTTAGTAAGTCTCCGGTTGAGCGGCCAGCGCGGAAACCGTACTGGTAATCGTTGATAAGATGGTTATTTTCTAGATATTTCAACAACTGAGAGTTGATGAGTGATTCAAAAACTTTGGATATGATCGAGGTTAGTGCAATTGGTCTGTAGTTAGAGGGGTCGCATGCCTCTCCTTTTTTAAGTATCGGCTGGACATGAGCAAGTTTCCATACACTTGGAAAAATTCCTGTTGAATATGACAGGTGAAAAAGTTTGCGCAGAGGTTTAGTCAAAGCAGAGGCGCAGCATTTTAAAACAAGGGGCGAGAAACCATCAGGCCCAGTAGCTTTGGACACGTCGAGTTTCGAAAGTACTCTAAAAACATCCCGAGTGCGAAAGTGTAGCGGCTTTTGCCTACTAGTGCACTGTGATGGAGATGGAAGTGGCTGCGATGAAGGTGGCAAGTACGAGTTAGCAGCAAAATTAGCAGCAAACAGGTTGGCCTTGTCCAATGAGTCAGTAAAAACATTCCCATTATAAATAATACTAGAGACCAGAAGCCCTAACTACCCTTTTGAGTAGAAAATACCTTCCGTCTGATGCTCTGGTCGAAATTGAACTTAGCCCGACTAATTGCTGAATTGCAAATATTCCGCGCATCTCTATACATACGTCTCAATTCCTCTGAAGGGCACAGTTTATATGCCTGGAAGGCTGCTTCCTTCTTTTTAATGGCTGGTTGTAGCTTATACCTTTTATGTATTTATTCTTATTATTCATTTATTATAGTCTGTTGAATTAGTATTAAGTTATAGCTTGTATTTTATTTTTTATTTTAGTATTATTTTTTTTTTACGTAATAGCTTGTATTAAGCTTAAATAAATAAATAAATAAATAGATACAGTCATTATTGAACCAATTGGTGTTAGTTGGTTTGATGTTCTTGAAGGTATGAGGAATAAAGCGATGCATTCCAAACCATAGGATGTTATGTGATATAATCGGTGCTTCTGTGAACGTCCTTCATAGAAAAGCAATCAGACCAATCCAGCTCTCTGAGATATTTATTAAGTCCCGCCCAATCAGCATTTTTATAATGCCACACTAATCTTTTGGTGGAGTTTAGGTTAGTGGTTGTCAGAGAGGAGATGGAGAATTGGGCGGAGATTAGACAATGGTCCGAATTACCCAAGGGAGACGTCACCGAAACCGAATATTTTTCTGGATGCGATGTCAGAAATAGATCTAAAAGATGCGCGTTGTGCCCCAAAGTATCAGGAACACGAGTCGGACACTCAACCAGTTGCTGTAAATTAAAAGACTCACTAAATAACTCGACGTGTCTTCCAGACGGGCTTGTGGTGGAAGAATACCTGAGCCACTGTGTGTTGTGGACGTTGAAATCTCCAGCAAGAACGATTTCAGAAGAGGGGGATAATTCCAAAATCTTATCGATATAAGACGACAGTTTATCGAAGGAGCACACAGTGTCAGTGTCAGACATATTCGGGCTGCGGTATAAAAAACAAAAATGAATGATGTGCCGATAGAGTTTAAATCTAATCAAGACATAATTAAATTCTGGATTAGTAGAAGAAAATTGAGGGAGAAGGGAGAATGGCACATCTTTTCTAACATAAACCGCGATTCCCCGCTGAGGAGAGAAGAGTGGCACTAAGTGATAAGAGTGATAAGAGTGGCACTAAGTGATAACAGCCGGATTTTCCGCGATCAAGTGTCAGTAAACCGTAAAATGGTTACTTTTCAAGCCCCGAATGTTGCAAAAATTAAATAAATATTTTTGCATAGTCCCGGTCTTAATTTGCCCAAAACAAAACAAAACAAAAACGTACACAAACACAAGGACTGACGAACGGGATCCACAAATGCGAAGCAAAGCCGCCTCTGTGAGAACAATGCCAGCAGCAGTGTTATGCCTGCTGTGCTGAACTTTGATCTCAACGAAGGCAGCCAAATGCTCAGCAGTGGAGACCCGTTAAAAGCATTCAATGCAGCACGACTGTACTACATTGAATGTTGGATGTAAATAAAAGATATTTAAAGGGAACGGACTCACCAGACTGTGCTTTAAAATAGAGCATAAAAGCCCTTCACTTCGGCAAGATGGCACTAGCACTTTGAAATTTCTTAATTTTATTTGCTTTCGTAACCGCTTTAAAAATTTTTGGGAAGCAAGACACGGCGGCACGTCCGTCCCCGTCAGTAGTTAAAATTTTTATTCCGATGAACTTCTTCCAATAGGATGACAGGTCATAGTACCCAGGATGTGTTTCGATTACTCTGCCAAGTGCCCATTTGGTTGGTGGAAGTTGTTCGTCCTTTATCAATACGAGATTGCCAACTTTCAAATTTGGCTGCCACTTGGGACATTGTTCTAATCTTGACAAATACTCGGAGGACCATTTTTTTCAAAATTCCTGATGCATCCTTCCGACACGTTGCCATTTGTCAAATATGTTTGTATTATCTTCGGGATGATTTCTTTCAGGAACAGTGAGTAGTGGAGATCCCGTCAGAAAATGTCCTGGTGTTAACACTTCCAGACTCTCAGGATTGTCTGTCAGTGGGCAAAGAGGTCGCGAATTGAGGCAGGCTTCTATTTGGGTCATCAATGTACAAATTTTTTCGTATGTTAGCTTCGTGTCGCCAATGACACGGCGCATATGATGCTTTATTGCTTTTACACCTGGTTCCCATAGTCCTCCAAAATGAGGGGCTGTAGGAGGGATAAAATGCCATTTGGTACCAAATAATGCATTGTGTACGTCATTCTTATGAGTTTGTTGATTGTGAAGTTCACTTAATATCTTGCTGGCACCTACAAAATTGGTGGCGTTATCGCTGTACATGTGAACAACTGGTCCTCTCCTGGCGACCAACTGTTTGAATGCGGCTATAAATTCCTGCGAAGTCAATTCCGTTACCACTTCTAAGTGGACAGCTTTAGTACTCAGGCAAATGAATACTTAAATGTATCCTTTATGTGATTTGGATCCTCTTTCTCTTGCTAGTAGTAGATCAAATGGTCCAGCATAGTCTACTCCACAATGGTTGAATGGTTGAGTCATGACAACTCTTGCCGTAGGTAGGTTTCCCATCATTTGTGCCTTGTTCCGATGGCACGAATGAATCCCTTCAGACCGTTTAGTATCCAAAAACGCTGTCTTACAGCTTCGAAGTTTAGTGTGTTTCCACCATGCAAGGTGCACTAGTGTAGTCAGAGCGCTTTTATATGGTATTATGATAGGATGTTTGCGATCATATGGTAGCTCTGCTTGATCTAGTCTACCACCGACTCGTAATATTCCTTTGGAATCAGTAAAGGGCGGCAGGGGAATTAATCTGCTTTTTTTGTTTAGTACTTGCTTTAATAAGCATTGAGATATCTCCTCAGGGAAGAATTGCTGTTGAGTGATTTTGATAATTGGAATGATAGCATCTTCAATTTCTTTTACGGTTAAGTAGCCAATTAAACGATTTTCCTTTCTCAGTTTGCAATTTTGTATGAATCTATTAATGTATGCTACTGTTCGTTGGAGTTTTCCTAATGATGAATATCTTTGTAGTAGATCTTCATATACGTTTTTTTGTGTATGTTCCGGTTTTTCGTACTCAATTTTTGTACTGGAATGTACGGTGACAACTTTTTTTTCTAAATCAATCGGTTTTCTATGGATTGGTGGATAGTGAATTATTTTATCTTTTAGCCATAAAGGTCCTTCCCACCAGAGAATATGATCTTTCATTAGTGATGGAAAAATACCTTTAGAAGCAATATCCGCAGGATTTTCACAGGATTTCACATAATGCCAGTACTTTCGATCTAGAATGCTATGTATTTGAGCAACTCGATTACCAAAAAATTTTTGCCATTTATGCGCGTCTTCCTGTAACCAAGATAGCACGATTGTTGAATCAGTCCAGGCATAACATTGTAGATTAGCAATATACAAACTCTTTTTCGATTCCTTCATAAGATTAGCAAGAAATGTTGCTCCACATAATTCTAATCTGGGAATGGAAAGCTTTGCTTTTAATGGCGCCACCTTAGTTTTTGCAGTTATTAAGGTTGTGTGCACTAGCGTTTTTCGTACAATTCGAAGATATAATGCCGCATCCTTTCCTGTAAACCCAATCCATCTTGGGATCTCGATTTCACCTAGTTTTGGGAGTTCGGACTTTATTTGTAACCACTGACTTAATAATGCCTTTGATAGTGGTTCATCCCATGAAGAACTCTCTAGCCAAATGTTCTGAAGGTGAACTTTTATTGTCATAACTACCGGTGATAGTAGTCCTACAGGATCAAAGATCTTTGCTGCCTCTGATGCTACATCTCGTTTTGTAGTAGAATGGTCGTTCATGTTTATCGATACATGAATTTTGAAGGTGTCTGTAATGGGATTCCAGTCAACTCCTAGTACTTTAGTTGTCTGTTCATGATGGAAATCTATAGAGCTTGGTTGTTCTCGAAATTCATACGGTATATCCTTGATTACTTTAAATTTATTGCTCGTCCATTTACGAAGCTGAAAACCTCCTTGTTTGAGCATGTTCATTAGTTGTTTACAGGATTCTCTTGCTTCATCCACTGAAGCATCTCCTGACACTACATTGGTATCGTTCAATATAATTTTCGATGCCTTAGGATAGAACCTTGCCTCGTCTTTAGCAAGTTGCTGCAATGTGCGTATTGCGAGAAAGGGTGCTGATGTTGTCCCGTAGGTAACAGTCGTTAGTTTATACTCCTTTATAGGCCGTTCCGATGATTCTCTCCAGAGAATGCATTGATACTGTTGAACTCTAACGTCCACTTTTATTTGGCGGTACATTTTCTCAATGTCCGCAGTGAATACTACCTCATGTTTTCTCCATCGTAGCAATATGGAGATTAAATTCTGTTGTAATTGTGGACCTTTAAGCATTTGAAATAGTCGGGCGAGAGCTAGTTCTCTTGATCCGCTCACATTGACTTCTTTAGGATCTTGTTTAAACGGAATTCGTACAATATATCGACCATTCTCATCTCTTCTTAGCGTTTGTTGGTAATAACTTTCACAGGCTATATCCTCTGGAGTGGTGATAGTTTCGCATGACGGTTCTTCGCATTCCCAAAATCTTTGTAATTCAGTGGTTATATCGATCTCTGAAATCATACATAAAATTGTGTCCTCACTGTTGGCGTTGCTGATTCCACCAGAGAGTATTCATCCTAATTCGGTTTCTTCGCTGCCATGCAATATATTTCCTAGTATTAACTTTCCGAACACTTCTGTTCCTAGGATGATATCAATCTTTCCGGGTATATTGAAAGTAGGATCAGCCAAAATTAGGTTCTCTGCATGCTTCCAGTTTGGGATGATTTTCTTTGCCGGCAAATTTCTTGTTAAATTTTTAAGTACGAGAGCTGTAGTTGTGACAGAAAATCGTGATTGGAATCGTGGTATTAGAATAACCTGTATGCTTGATTTTGTTGTCCCTGGATTGGAACAACCTAGTCCGGAAACAGAAGCTTGAATTTTTCGTCTAGGTAGCCTTAATGATTGCGCCGCATCTTTAGTAATAAACGTTGCCTGAGAACCCTGGTCAAGCAGTGCCCTTAGTAAAACAGTATCTCCTGACTTGGTAATGGCTCATACAAGAGCGGTTGCCAGTAGTACTTCGTACCCCTTTGATTTTTTCGCAAAGTGAGCCGCAACAGTCCCATTTAGTGAGATATTAGCACAGTTTATTTCCTTTTTTGTATTGACATTGCTTTGCTGAGGAGTTTCTGGCGGTGTGTTTTGAAAATGTAAAAGAGTGTGGTGTCTCTTAAAGCAGTTTTTGCATGAGTAGTGGCTTTTACATTGCGATGAATTGTGGCCTGGAACTAAACAAGTCTGGCAAAGATTTGCTCGTTTAGCAGCCTTCAACCGTTTTTGTACGTTTAGTTTACTAAACTTTTCACAGTGGTATATTTTGTGGTTTTCTCCACAAATAATGCAATGCCTTGAAATCATACCAAGATAACTTTTTGGATGTTTCGATCTTCCTTTCGGCTGTCTAGTTCTTGATGGCTCTATAGCTTCAAGACCACGAAATCGGTTTTCTAAGAACTCCAGAAAATGGCTCAGCTCTTGAATTTCTCTTGGTGCTGTTAATGATTGCTCGTAGATTCGGTGGGTCTCTTTTTCAAGTTTTGCAATCAATATATGTATGATTAATGGATCCCAATTTTTGTTTTGATGCCCTTAAGGCATTCAGTTGTCACATCAGGCAATTTTTTCAGGCCTTCAGATGATTCTCGGAGCAATGAAGGTTGCTTTAAGAGTATATTTAACTGAGCTGTCAGCAGAGTTCTCTTGTTGTCGTATCGTCTCTCTAAAATAGCCCAAGCTGTCTCAAAATTTTCATTGTTTATTTGAAGGTGTTGTATCAGTTCGCTTGCTTTATTTGTTAAATTCGATCTCAGGTAAAATAGCTTCTGAGATCCTGATAGATTTTTTCTTTGTATATTAGCTCCGTAAATAGATTTTTAAATGATTGCCATTTCAAGTAATCCCCGTTAAATGCTGGTATATCAACTTGTGGCAATTTCACCTTATTATTTTTTACAGAATCATTATTATCGGAGTTGCTTTTCTCTCTTGTATTTTGCAATTCGTTTCTGTCCAACAATTCTTGGAGTCTTATGATAATAGCCTGATATCTAGTTTCAGTTGCTGAAACTATACTCATTATCTATATATTCATGTTTTATTTTACCCATCGACCTGATTTCTGCGTGGTTAATTATTATGTGGGTGCAGTATGCCGATGAGACTGGAGTTTCAATTTCTTTTTCAATCGAACCGACTGCTTTTTCTAATGTAGCGACAATTGCATATTGCTTTGAAATTTCCTTCAGCTGCCCTTGCACTACTTCGGTGCTTTTTGTTCTTGAAATCAGATTCGTCAAGTGATTTTCTAAGATGTTTGGCGTATCTTCATACAATACCTCCACGGTATCATAAAAGTCTTCTTTGAAGTATGGTTGCTCGCGGGATTAGTTTCACGGAATTGTTCAATATCATCATTTCTTTTATCAAAGCTTTCCCAGAGCTTGCTTATTTTAACCAAACGTGTTTCTAAATAATCTCTTATTTTGCGTTCGCTGGGATCTTTCTTATAGTTTGTTATCATTTTCTGTATTTTTAAGGCATCTGCCTTGCTTGCTTTAATTAACTGCTCCATAGCGGTTGTACTCGTCGTATATGTAATTACCAAGTGGCTGATGGATTGCTAAGTTGATCGGGATTTTCGCTTATCGAATCAATTTCTCCGTGTAGTGCCAATATAGTTCTTGAATGATTTAGTTATTACACCAGTGCTGAAAGAAGTGTTTAAGTGTTAAATTAACAGTGAATAAATTGCCTGAGGACACTGTGTTCGACAGGAATTTTGTGTGCTGGTGAACAAGCTAATTCTGAAGACACTAAGTTCAACAGAAATAAAATTAAATGTTCTGAAGACACTATGTTCAACAGAACTCGAAGCTCGAAGGACCAATGTAAATTAAACGCTCTTATTCACGGTACAATAAACATTAAAAACTTTATTAAAAGAACCAGATATATATCCAAATTTCTTATACCTAAATTGCAAAGTCTACAAATTTAAAAATTTTATAAAAGTGCAAAGGAAAGCAATCAAATACTAAAACAATTAAATAACAAAACAATTGAACTCAGGAAATAACTGACTGATTGCAAGGTCATCGTATCGTATTTCCATCGCGACTTCATGTAATTGCCGGAATGCTAACTAGCATAAAAAGGCGAATCAGATTGCATGATTTGTATGAAATTACGTTCGTTGACTCTTGCTTAAATTGAGAAAAATTTAATTATTTAATTTTCGTATTTATACAGAAATATTTTAATATTTATTTTTTTACTCGAGTTTTGTAAAGAAAATTTTTGCAATTTCATTTTGTAAATAAATCGCTAAGGAAATTCGTGCAGTGGTCTTTGGCGTACCAAAGAGACAAACTATTTTCCGGACATAGTTTTCCGCAACGGTACTGGCATCTTGATTAGGAATTGGCGTAGCCTGTATAAATTGTGTGAGATCGTATTGAAAAGTGACGATGTATTTGTTACCGCTTTCTGATTCGGGCAATGGTCCGACAATGCCCAAGGACACGCGTTCAAATGGTTTTGTGGAAGTCGAAAAGACTTTAATGGGGATTTTGGTTTTATGTAAAATTTTACTTCTTTGAAAGGTATCGCATGAGGAAATATGCTTTTTAATGTCTCTAAACATATTTTTCCAAACATATTGGGACTTGATTCGTTTAAAAGTGCGAGTTACGCCTTGATGTCCACCTGTATTGCTTTGATGATAGTCATGGAGTACGCGAGCGATATCTTATTTATCTATAAGAGGTATTGGTGTATCTTTTGTAATTAATATGCTGTCTTGAGCTGTGTTAGAAGACACATTGGGATTTAGAATACCATGTTTGTATGTAATGGTGTTTTTATGAACATGTTGGTTTAGATTAGGGCTTGATGTTGGATTTGATTTGTTATACTCGTTAAGAGTTTGAGTTTTGCTAGAGCTTGGTCGATTAAGAGGATTTGAGTGAGAATTTGATGGGCTTTGCAGATTTGGAATTTCTTTGATTTCCGAGTCTGATTTAGATTCGTCAAGATTTTTATTATTTGCTTTCGTCGTAGTCTGAGCTCGAGTAACGACATTGGGTCATATGCAAAAAGTTGAGATGGAACTCCTGAGACTTTCGAGTTCTAGCTCAGACTACTGAGTTTGAGCAAACTGACTGAGGTTGAGCTCGTAACTGCATGCGAAAAGTGGAGAAGCTGAGAGTTACGAATAACTCCGTAACTTTTGAGATCAATCTCAAAGCTGTTACTGCAATTACTCGTCTCGGTTATAGCGTATTGATTTCATTGATTACTTTATGAAAAACTGAAAAGAAGATTGAATGTTTTTTTGTGGATTTCGCTGAAGTCGTACTCTTCCAACTTTATTCTCCACCGCATAATTCTAGAAGAGGGTTCCTTGAGATTAAAGATCCAAACAAGCAGCTTGTGGTCGGTCACCACAGTAAATTGCCCGCCATATACATACGGTCTTAATTCTTTTGTAGCCCATACGACCGCAAGTGCTTCTTTCTCTATGGTCGAGTAGTTTCTTTCCACTTTTATTAAGCACCCTACTCGCAAATGCGATGGTGAGATCCGAGCCGTCAGAATCTTGCAACTGAGATAATAAAGAACCGTTTTTCGAAATTTGGAGAATGGGCGATTGTATAACTGCATCTTTTAAAAGAGTGAAAGACTCATCGCAATGAGCATCCCGATTAAAGGGAACATCTTTCTTTAGCAGTTTGTGCAAGGGGTTAGCGGTTCCAGAAAATCGTGGAATAAATTTTCTGTAGTATCCCACTAGGCCCAGATAGGATTTAAGCTGTTTGGTGTTCTTTGGCGGTTGTAAATTTTTAATAGCTGAAACTTTATAGGGATCTCGCTTTTTGCCACTCTCCCTTATTTTATGTCCCAAGTAGGTCACTTCTCTATAGAGGAATTTGTATTTGTTGGCGCTGCAATTTGAGATTATTTCTCCTAAGACAGGCTTCTCTACTTAATTTTCTCGTCCAACCCGGCTGGTTCGTTCGTGCGTGGATGCCAAGCACCGCTGCTCCCAGGGTCCTGCCACCATCCTGCACTGCAAATTATTTTACGCTTCGATGCTGTTGAGAGCTTCCCCCCACTTGTCTGGCTGTTCTTTCAACTTCAGGTCTGCCAATTTCTCCACTGTAAATGATTGGCTTTCTGACTATGACTGGGCAGCTGTGCTGTTCTGACTGAACCGGATATTGACCGGGCTGTCCTCGCTTTTTATAATGTCCTTTATTCCTGTTTCCCGCAGTGTGTACTCAGCTCTTTTGCCTCTTCTTGTTCCTCCTCTTCGTCGCAGCCCTGGAATGATAACAATTTGAGACACCTAAAAAATTTAAAGAGTAAGGCTTGGAAAAATTTCTGCCACTCTAGGCGCGACGAGGACTATCTTTTTTACTATGATCTGCACCTTCGGTTCTCCTTCGATCTACAGACGTCTTACAGCAGATTTCTTTCCATCTCGAGATTCACCTTACTCAATAATCCAAAACAATTTTGGAGGTTTATTAATTCTGAGCGACGCAGTGATGGATACCCTTCTTCTTTGAGACTGGGTGACTGTGAGAGCCATGACCCTCGTAACGTATCTTACTCATTCGCTGACTTTTTTAGTGCTGCTTTCTGTGATCCTTACTATGATATCGCTTCCGCTGACTTCTCCCACTTGACAAGGCTCCCGATCACTTCCCTTGAATTCAATGATTTAGTTTTCGATGACGCTACTGTATCCGACTACCTGTTGACTACTTGTATGTCCTAACAGCGTCCCAGCCTCATTTTTGAGAAGATGCAGCTTAATGGTCACTCCTGTCCTCTGTCAACTGTTTAATCTGTCTCTGCACTGTGGCCGTTTTCCAATGCTCTGGAAAGACTCTGTGATAATCCCCTTCACAAAAATGGAGACAAGGCAGACAAATCCAACTACAGACCCATCGCTAATCTGTCCCATGTGGCGAAAGCCGTTGAAACACTGATATGCGACGTGCTCCGCTTCTACTGTAGACCTTTCATGGGCTCTTTCCAACACGGCTTTATCAAGGGTTAATCAACCACCACAAATTTACTCGAATTCGTGCATCACTGTTTGCCCCTGATCGAGTCGGGTGTGCAGGTTGACTGCATATTCACCGACTTCAGCAAGGCCTTTGACAGGATCAACCATAGCATTCTCACTGATAAGCTCTGCCTTCTCGATTTTTCGCTGCTCTTTGTTGAGCAGCTATCATCCTACCTGTCCGGCCGTTGCCAGCGCGTCTTGTTACGTGGCGCTCTATCCAGAGAAATCTCGGTCACGTCTGGTGTGCCTCAGGGCAGCATCCTTGGTCCACTCCTTTTCATAATTTATATTAATGACATCTCGTTGCTCCTGCCTAGGTCCAGAATCCTGTATTATGCTGATGATGCTAAAATCTTCCGAGCGGACGACGACTGTGCTCTCTGATTTGCCAATTTTTTATGATTGGTGCTCCAATAATTGTCTTCCACTAAATGCCAGCAAATGCACCGTTATGTCCTTTTCACGTAGGAGTCGTCCTAATTCCTTCACGTACTTCATGGGACCAGACTCGACCTGGTCAACGACCTGGGCGTGATTCTGAACTCCCACTCTCCTTCGAGGACCACGTGAACTTCCTGGATGGTAGAGCCAATTCTACCCTTGGCTTTGTAAAGGGCTGGTCTAGTACTTTCGTCAGACCTATCCTGGGGTACGCTAGTCCGGTTTAGGACCCCTACTTCGCCGTTCATATTAACCGAATTGAATAAGTCCAGCGCAGATTCCTTAAGTTCGCTCTTCGCGGCCTCCCCTAGCGTGACCCCATTCACCTTTCTCCTTATCCTGCCAGGCTTAGTCTGATTTCCCTCGACACCCTTGAAAAGAGACGCAAGGTCTCTAAAATTATTATTCTTTTTGATTTTTTTCAGGGTCGATTAACTCTACCGAACTACTCAACGACGTGAGCAACTCCGTACCGGTCCGGACGTTGTGGAATCACGATTTTCTCGGCGTACTTCATTACCGAACGTTGTACGGAATGCACGAGCCCAACGCCTCTATGTTCCGACTTGAGTTCGGACGCTCCACGCAGCAGTTGAAGGCCCAACTTCAACTAATAATTGAATTAATAAATCATATGTGTTAAGTTTAAGTTTTAATCATGTCTCTTTGTTGTAGTAGCCAGTATGGGCGAATTTTCATGAATAAATAAACGTATGCCCTGCCGGCCAGCCAATACTGCATTCATAAGTCTTTGGAATGTAGGCGGTGCATTCAGCAACTCCAAAGGTAAAATTCAAAGTGTCCGTATGGGGTACTAAATGCTTTTTTCGGTGATATCCGTTCGCTAAGTCTAGCATCGTAAAATATTTGGAATCTCCTAATTGATTGAGGATATCTTCAATATTGGGTAGGGGATGTGCATCTGCTAGAGTTCAATCATTTAACTTTCGGTAATCAACCACGACTCTCCATTTTTGATTGCCCTCAGCATCGGGATTTTTGGGCACCACTAAAAAGGGAGCATTCCATGGACTGCAGCTCGGACGCACTATGCCTTCTTCCAGCATTTGGTCAATCTGTCGCTTATTTCCTTCTTTATAGATCTGGGGTAACCGATATGGTCAAATATTTACTGGGGCTAAATTTGAGTTGACTGCAATAGAATTAGAGATGGTTGGGGTGAAGGTTAATTTATCACCTTCGAGATGGAAAATATCGTTGAATTCCCGGCTGATGTCTACGATAGAACTCTTTTCTTCTGGATTTATATGGCTCATATCTAATAGGGAATTACGGTTAGCTAACCGCTGCTCTATTTTATTTTGATTTCTAACGTTTTGGAGATTGTATATTTAGAAATTTAGGAGGTACTTTACATGCTTCAGTGGACACTTCATTTGTAATTTCGATGTCGGTTTGGGATGAATTCAAGACGGGAACAGCTATATAGCCATCCATTGGTCTGACAACACATCCCGCTGTGTAAACCTAATAAACAATTTCAGTAGGAAAACAAATAATTTCTTGGCTATCCAACATGGGACTGAATTTAAGTATCTTTTCCGTTCTAAGAGGGATTATGATGCCTTTTATTGAGTATTTAAATGGTAGTTCGACTTCCTCCTCCGTGATATCGAAGGTAAGAGTTGGGGTTTTGTAATTGAGTATAGAGTAAGTTTTGGTGAAGAAATCTTCGTCTATGATTCCGTCACAACTAATCGGAAAATCTGAGGAGACCACGTGAAATGTAATTGTGTCCGATAGGATAATGTTTAAGTAACAGATTCCTTTAGTATGAAGGGGTTCCGTTGATAATCCTCTGATTGGTGTGGCCCAATCAGTGTATACTTCCACTTCGCCTTTAAGTACGCTTAGTTTGATTAGGTTTATTGAGGCTCCAGTGTCGAGTAATATATTATTTTCATTGGTTGCTGATTCACGAATAGTTAAAAAGATTTCATTTTGAAAAGTTTTATTATTATCACAATTGAAAATTGGAATCGGTTGTTGATCAGATATGAGTCTCTCGCATTTACTGTCTTGATCGTCATGTTTTGAGAAATATTGGGAATTGGTTCGACATACATCTTTGGATTTAGTTTGGCACTTTATTCTAGACTTCGAAACCGGACCATTGTGCCGTTGGTGCCAGGTTTTGGAAAGCTTCCCGGATTGATCTGCAGTAAATTACCATCCGCAGTACGCGACTGCCCTCGGTCTTATGTTTTCCGTGGTTGTATTGCTAGGATTGAAGTTATCTCGCCTGGAATTGTTGTATTGTCGTTTTCGACACTCCTGAATTGTTTGACCGGTATGTTTGCAATACCGATACACTTGAACACTTTGGATATTATTTACGCGCGGAGGGTTATTAAATTAGGGAAGCCTATGTGAGTAATTTTTATTTTGATAAGGATGTTGGGGCTTGATTCTGTAGTTTCCGAAATTCGTTAGCCGTATGGCCTGAAATTTTACAGAAATTACATCTCTTTATATCCCAAGGTTTGGTATCGCTTTGTGCGATGTGTTCTTCGTCTATTGCATTGTCGTCGGCAGGTGTTAGCTTTAGAGGTGCCTTTAATCCTCTCTTAAATTTGCTGAGAGCCGTCTTTTCGTCCCCTGATAGCTTTGCTGCCTTCGTCGCTCCCACCATGGGCATTGGATAAATTTAGCTCTTCCAGAAGTTTCTCTATTTTCTCTGCATAGTGAGATACGGTTTCGTTTATTCCCTGTCTTACGGAGAAAAGTTCGGCTTGGATTACCTGGGTTGATCGAAACTTTGAGAAGTGTTTATTTATAGCGTCCAATAAATTAGTCCAATTGTCTTAGTCGTCATATCGGAGAAGAATATTATATGCCCTTCCGGTAAGCTTGGACTTTATCAAATCGAGAAATTCAGCTTTTTCGATATCGTTGGATCTGAAGAAATCTGGTGAGGGTTGAGGGACTTCCCCCGAGTTCTGGTATGAGTTTAATCGCATGCGATATATTAAAGGTTGAGTTGGCGATGTATGTTATGGGTGTTACTCCCTTTTCGGAGTCTGGGGTGGATAATTTATCACTGGTATCACAGGTTTCACTATTGTTTTGGAAATCCGGGGTGGAACAACTTCCTCATCAGGGTTGCGGTATTTCGATTTTTTACTTTCTCGTTTAACTTTTTTACCGCTTCTCAAAGAAATATTCAGGGTATGAGACATGTGTCACCTTTAAAATGTCATGGTGATTAAAATAATCGGGATTTTGTGAACTGACACTCATAAATGTAAGAAGAGGAAAAAAGAGATGCTGCAAATATCGTTAGATCTCCTTTTTGTTTTGATATCGAGAAAACAAAATAGGAAGGGGGTTTACACATTTCTAGTTCAGGCCATTAACACCACAAAACACAAGAAAAGAAAGGGAATGACTTCCGTTTATGTCTTGATTCAACTCTTCCAAAAAAGAAGATTGAAATATTTACTATCTCCAGAGGTCATACCACCCACTTTGGAATTCTCATCAGATTATATTACACTAATCACCTCTTCTCGGATAGTCAAGCTGCAATCAAAGCAATTGCTTCATCTACCACCAGATCTAAGCTGGTGTGGGAATGCCAATGGAGCCTAGATGAGCTGTGTAGAACTAATCAAATAAACTTGATCTGGATACCGGGACATCAGTTCTACACGGGGAATTAAGAGGTAGATGAACTTGCTAGGAAGGGGTCCAATAACCCTTTCATAGGGCTGGAGCCGGTGTTTGGAATACCTCTAAACACGGCTAAAAGGCTAATAGCAAACCGCGCAAGTGAGGAGCATAGGCTGTATTGGAACAATATTGAGGGCCACGCTCACTCAAGAAGCCTAATGCCTTCACCGTCGCTGGGTAGATCCAGGGAGGGAGCTCCTCAAGCTAAGCAGGTCGGCTGTTAGAAATCTGGCTTCCCTACATACCGGCCACTGTCAGCTAAGGAAGCAAGCTTGTAAGGATAGGTAGAGCCATCGACCCCACCTGCAGACTCTGTCTGGAGGATGATGAGACCCCTTTACACGTACTATGTGAATGCCCTGCAGTGGCTAGGCACAGATTTAGCCTATTCGGGAAACGACCCTGGTACTGAGCGGGCTGAATGACTGCCAACTGCGGGAGGTGTTGAACATCTTCAGAGGGACCGGCTTGCTATAAGGAGTTGAGAGGATCAGCACAATAGGCCCCAGTGGCTGCAGCGCAGTGATTTCAAACCGCTCTAGTTTAGGTTTAAAAGTACTCTGAATTCTTAGTTTCTAAACGGTGCATACAATAAGTGAAGCGCGGTTCCCACAAACGGTGTTGCAACATGAGATCTTTAGGTGATAAAAATGTTGATTAGTGCGACGTTATTAATTCGGTGCATTGGATCACTTGTTATTTCGGAAGAAAGAATTTATGACAAAGAATTTAATGCACTTGGCAAATGGAATAAGATTACTTAAATTTGATTAGTAAGATTATTTGACTTGATATATTCGGGCCTACCGGGGAATTCGATTCGATCAAACCGAATTTTTTCAACGGACCTTAATGACTAACAGAATTGATTAATTTGAAAATACATACTTAAGCGTAATGGGAAATTGTAATTTATTACATCCTTTTGCAATTTAAATTTCTTCAATTGGATCATGGTGAAAATATTCGATTTGATCGATGATCGTTGAAAATATTCGATTTGATCGAATCGAATCCCCCGATATGATTGACTGCCCTTGAGTTAATGGTGTATGACCTTTATTTATTAAGTAGCAACTTTTAGATAAGCAACAATATGTGCGTGAGATGCGTGCCTCACAACATGTTGATATCTAAGTAATCGCAACATGCACTGTCAGTAAGTCTGAACTTTGCCCACGTTATGCAATGCGAGGTGTATAGGCATGATATAGGACCTGCAGATCGATGCTAACTCTGCTAGAGTAAAATATCTCGTACGCAGTATCAAAAGTGCTGTCATAAGCGAAGCTATGTATTTGATTCAGAGTACGGTATGAGAGGGATGAGAATGAAATTGAAATCAACACCAACGAACAGGAATTATATAGAAGCAAGCCTCAGTCAAATTCCTAATGAGAAAAGGATTACCACTACGAAATGAGTACACTATATAGATAAAATTAAACAAAAAAAGCAAACAAATGAAACATAAAGGAAAAATATATCTTATATGGAAACAATACCCATGTAAGAGAGAGAGAGTTATATACACTTTTATCGAAAAGGAGAAATGTTTGGCATACTTAATTAGCAAGCACGTGTTGTTCCGCGGCTTGATGCAAATGTGTTAGTTCTTTATAATCCGTATAAAGAGCAACAAACAAATTTACATTTTCTTAAGTTGCCGCGGCGTTCTGCTTTGGTGTTGGTGATCATATGGAATTGTTGATGATAATAGCTCTTATAAAAATATTGTTCTTTTTAGCAGAAGATGCATTAAAAAGAACAAAATATTTCTTGAACATACTTAATACACTTAAGACTACAAAATGCGGTCACTCTAAGTAAAATTTATCCATCATTCTACCAGCTGTAACAAGTTTTGTATGCCCAAAGTATCTCTACTCTTATCAAGCTGGCCTGGTTGATTAAAGCATATTTTCCAAAATTAAAAATTCAACATAGGAAAAAATCCTAAATCTAAATAATTTACGTACATTATTACTTTTATGAAGTAATTCCTAACACTTTTTTCAGAAAGTAAAATTACCGATGAACAAAAATTTTGCTTCAACATCATACTGTATCCAAAATAGAACCAAAACATTTCCTCTTCTTGCCAGTCGGAATGGAAGAAATAATTTACGTTTCGTTCTGTTGGCCAGAGAAACAGGCGTTGGCTTTATCTAGAAGATTTATATTTTCTGCCCTCGTTTTGCATATAAGCGCTACCAGGGCTGAGTGAAATAAATGTATGTTAATTCAGATCTAGTATTTTATGTCTCATTTTTACTTAGGTATGTCGTGAATAATAACCTATTGCTATCATAATTTTATAAAAAGGAAAAAATATCTATTTTCTTCCTTTTTTCCTTTAAGTGATTGCACGCACACAAGAAGTGTTTTTTGCTTTAAAATGTTGCGAGGTTATCGAATTAATTTGGGGAAAACTGCCTGAGTCGTACTTCTATGAAATAATTGTTCGGTGATCAAAACTGAGGATTAACTTAGCTCTTCAATACTTTATTTTCGTTCGTTCGTTGCTTTACAAAAGGGGGAAGATCGTCTTTCTTCGTCTGCGTCTTCCTTGCACAGACACCTTTAGTGGCCTGTTGTACGCCCCCTGATAGGCAGTGGACTCTAAGCTCCACTGTTAGCCAGCTAGTTAGGCGACCAGCAAGAAGTTTCAACTTGGCCTTATTCAGCTTGATAATGTTTTCAGATTCATGTGTATAGAGAGTTCTCCAAAACGCTTTTGTATGTCTAGCGATGTCGGATCCCTTCTACTTTTCTTATTATATCTATCGCTGTGATTTCTCATTGAAGAACTGATTAGGAGTGGTTTACCCTGCACCATATCTCCACGTTTTGTTTCCCGTACTATACTCCAAAGCCACAACCACGTTCGCATATTAATCGTCTATGGTATTTTCTTGGATCACGGAAATAAGTTTTGAAGATTGCCTCTATATTGGGCTTTCCGGTCTTGAAATCCCAATAATCTTCTTCCCCAAACAGTCTTTAGATCGTATATCCGTTACATATTTGGACGATCTTTTCATGTTGGGTTTTTATTCCACTTTCCGTCCGCAGTTTATTCATAAACGTGCCGTCAAGTTAAATACCATTTGTTTAACATGGAATTTTGGTGAAGTAATGTTTATAATGACCTCCAGGCCCATTGTGGTCGTTGACCTAGTGGCTTCTGTTATGCCTAAGCGGTACACGCGTTGGACCTGGTCTATAATCTTCTAGGTTCTGCCCACCTCCATTGTATTTCAACAGACTATCCCTCCATGTGTTTTCAAGGGTCTGATTGTGTATATCTATTTTATAATATAGAGCGATACTCTCCATACCGTTCCTATCGAATTCCTACAAGTCCAGAAAGCTCTAACTGCTTTCTTTTTCTTTCATGTAGGTGGCTAGCCCTTCCATCAGTACACCCAGAAATTTGGCCTCATTCCTTACAGTTAATCTAATGCTACCAATGCACGGTGGAACTATCCTCATTAAGTTTTGTTGGTTGCCGTGTCGAATGCTTCTTGACGTAAGTTTTCTTCAAACTTACCTTTGACTACTATCGATTGGTCGTCCGCATAACAAATGACGCAGATACCTTTATTTAGCAAGGCTTCGAATAATTCATCAAGCACTATCAGCTATAAGAATGGTGATAGAATCCCTCCTTCTTGAGTTCCTTTATTTACCAACACCGTTATTTGCTCATTTATGAAACTTGTCTTAATGATTCGGTCTTCCAGCATGGACTTGGTCCAGCTAATTATACTATGATCTTCCTTATTCTCCCTCAACCTATTGAGAATCTTATCGATTCTGACATTGTTGAAGGCTCCTTCTGTGTCAATGAAGCCTCTACATTGATGTACCTTTTCCACTTTATGTACCATATAGAGCGAAGTCAACCGATCTACCCTTCATATATGCATGTTGACAACTTTTTAGTTGGTTTATGCCTGTTTGTTTCCTTAATTTCTTTTCCATCATTTTTTCCAGTCTTTCAGTCCAATTTTTAGGAGTGTAACTGAACTTTAAGCACGACCTAAAAAGTTGGGCTGATCTGCTACAGAGTCTGTTACCTGATTTCGCTAGCAAGATGGAATACATCCCATATATGGCTGGTGATATATATGGTCTAAACGATTTTATTGCTCAAATTACCTTGTTCACAGTACGCAGAGATTTCCTCATGTTGGATGGGTTCTCGATAAGTTGTTTGGCTTTTCGACTTAGATAATATTTTCTTAAGTCTAGCTGCTTCACCTGCGCTTTTAATTTGTCTAGCAGAAACTTTCCAAGATTCCCTCTGGGCTTTTTGTCACACAGACTTGAAGTGCCTGAGTGCTTATTTATTATTATCATTTATTTAATTTACTGCAAAAAAGTATTCTATGATTTTTCTGCTCTCGGCTTTGCTGACCATCTGTTCGATCTTCTTATCAAATAATGATGTTCTGTCCATTGGAACGGATTCTATCTGTTCTCTGGTCCGAACAGGATTATGAGATATACTCGATTTGAAGATGAAAATTGCTCGTTACGCTCTCTCCAAAAGTAATAATTAATGGTACATAAGTGAACATTTTGCTTCGACATCAAATCGCCAAGCTTTCAACAGCTACTTGTTGTTGCTAAAACCTATCGCCCATCGTTGGTGGTACTTAGCGAATAAATCGGAAGCAACCACATTTTTGAGTAATTATGTCGCTGAAATTTTAGTTGTTTTATAATTCGTCTTCCTGAACAAGAAATCATTAATTAACAAAAAATTACGACAATTATCGATAATTTTTTGAAAATTAGGAGCTGATAAAAAGACTTTTGCTACAGGGATATATTTGTACACAAAAATTATAAGTTTTCTTCTCCAGAATATTTGAAGAAGATTTTTTGTGGATGGTCAAGGTCAATCAATACCCCTCCCAATATTCTTGTGCTATAACTTACAACTTTTGCGTAGGAAATGCGTGTAAAATGTTTATACTTTGTTGTTACCTGTGTTTCGGGCTATGTCGTACTACCTGGTTGAAGTCGGTTTAGCAGCTTGTGTTTTTAAATCGAAGATGGCTCTTCTGGGCGGGACTGGGAATGATTCACGTTCTGGAGAATCTCTAGTTAACAGGGCTACTTACAAATTAATTGGTCTATCTTCAAGGATGAGATAAAACCAAAAAAACAGAACCTAATTGAACACTTTATTTTTTTATTACACCAAACTTTCGTACAATCCAATTTTATGAAATTTTCTCTTCTTTCTCTTGCTACATAGCTAATAAAGCGACGTACGTCATTATTTTTGGAAAATTGGAAATTGGTTGTTTTCTGCTGACAACAAGTTGCGATAAAACCACTATTGGCGGTTGCAGAGAAAATGTTAATGGTTCGGAAACTTTAATTGTAGGTTTCCTTGCAATTGTTGTCTCGAATCTGGTGAAGTTGTTTTCTCGCCTCATTCCCCACAAGGGATTAAAGGGAAAATTAGAACAGTTGTTATTATTTACTTATGAATCATCACCAGTAACGGTGCCTTCACTGAAGAAACAATTACCTGCCGACGTGCGTATGACCGTAGTACTATATTACCGCAGAATTAAATATTAATCACACGAAAGTTCCAGGAATTTCCGGTATATTTAAAAGTGAAGATTGTTTTCTGCGAAAAACAGTAAGCGGCCGCTCACCTAAAAGCACTAATAAAGAGAATATAGTCATCATCTTTTTTCGTAAAAATAGCTGTTAAAGAAAAGTTTAACCGACTTCATAAAAAGTCCTAAAGAGCATAAAATTATTTTGATTATTTTATCTATTACGACATTTTGAAGTCGATGCAAATTAAACAAAATTAATCATTATTTTAAGCTTTTCAGTGCTTTTTGTGCAGTCGGTTCAACTTCCTTTTTAAAAATATTTTATTTTTCACTTTGTAGTATCTTCATATATAAGATTCGAAGAATACTGCTAAGTACGAACAAAGCAATTTCAAAAGTTGCAGAGGTAGTGCACTCTAATGAATGGAAACATAATTATCTCTAGGCCTATTGCGCCACCGTACTCTATAAAGCAAGGGAGAATTATCGTAGTCACTCTAGGTACAAAATTGTTATCATTTATCAATAATGAAACGTATTCTGTACAACAGAATCAAAATCATAATAATCGGTCTATGCCTTATGAAGCTAGGCGCCGCCCATCCTCCAACTCTCTACATAAGCCACAAATTTTGTCCCGACCCCAATGCTGGTTATACTGTATACAACAGCTCCGCCCCAACTGTTAACTTGATGTATTGATGCTGGTTATTAAGAATTGCTAACAGGTCTGATATTTTTGATTTTTATACTATTGAGAAGACGTCATCCACATAGGTTTGGCTAGGTATAGGGAACACATTTCACAGATAAAATCCGTTCAACCAGTATCAGCTGTCTCAGAAGACCACACGCACATTAATATTAACAGCCTAAACCTGAGAAAGTCAGTACAAAAACAATATAAACTAGACGCATGGGAGAGTATTTATATGAAAAAATTAAGAAATACACTAATGGACTTTGATCAGCCACCAATAATTTCTTCCCTTTTTAACTTTATCAAACCAGTAGGAATAAAGTAAAGATATGTATTTTATATTTTATTAACTTTGACGACAATAACAAAAACTATATTTCTAAAGTAATGTTAACTTCCTTGTACAATTACATATCGGAGTTTGTTTCAATGTATTCACTTATATTTGCTTTCATTTTTGCTTCTTTATCTCTTCGCGCCTCAAAATACATTAAAAAAAGAGTATGAGAAACCAGATCTTTTTGGTGTAAACTAGTGTAATTAAGCTAAATGTAAGCTTAAATCCTCTCAGACCTAGTGTTTTAACAAACCAGACACTTGCAGCAGCCACATCTTCTGTGATGAAACTTCCGAAAATAGTTGTTCATAATCAAACAATAACAAAATGCCAGAAGACGTGGTACTTGAAGTCAAACCTTCAAGGAAAAGCAAGACTGGTGCGATATTTAATGATGTCGAACTCTAACTACCTCACTGCGTGGAAGAGAGTAAAGGAACGATACCAAAATAAAAGACTTCTGTCTTCGGCATTTCTAAGTGCAGCGTCCAAGAGTGTCTTCTAGCATTAGACAATATGGGTATTAAAACAAAGGAATGGGACCCTATATTATTGCAAATGCTCTTAAAGAAGCTAGAGAAAACCACACATGGGCTGTATGAGCAATCTCTGAAAGATCCCAAGATATTACAATCTATCAAAGAATTCTTAATCTTCCTCGAAAACCGATTCCAGTGATTGGAAGCGTTAGGTACACTAACAACAGGAACAGCCTCGTCTTGCCAATACTGCTCTAACAGCCATCCTTTAATCAATTGCCCCAAATTTTTTGTAATGAGTTTGAGCTGAACTACTGACGGGGACGGATGTGCTTTATTTAAAAGCACAGTCCGGTGAGTCCGTTCCGATTTATTTCTTTTTTCTTCCATCCAACATTCAATGTAGTACAATCGTGCTTCATTGAATGCGTCAAACGGATCTCCGCTGCTGAGCATTCGGCTGCCTTCGTTGAGATGAAAGTGCAGCACAGCAAGCAGGCAAAACACTGCTGCTGGCTTTGTTCTTACAGAGGCGGCTTTGCTTCGCATTTGTGGATCCCGTTCGTCAGTCCACGTGTTTGTGTACGTCTTCGTATTGTTTTGTTTTGGGCAATTTTTATTTAATTTTTGCAACATTCGTGGCTTGAAAAGTAACCATTTTTCGGTTTACTGCCACTTGATCGCGGAAAATCTGGCTGTTTTTGCAATAAGTGAAACCAAGGTTGTTTACGATTCTGATATTAATTAGTATCACATTCCTGGTTATCACTTAGTGCCACTCTTCTCTCCTCAGAGGCGAATCGCGGCTGATATCAGAAATTATGTGCCATTCTCCCATCTTCCTCAATTCTCTTCTACTAATCCAGAATTTAATTCTGTTTTTTATACCGCAGCCCGAATATACCTGACACTGACACTGTGTGTCCCTTCGATATTGATAAGATTTTGGAAAAACAATTTCACCTGTTCGTCAACACTATTTATAATGGGAATGATTTTACTGACTCATTGGACAAGACCAACCTGTTTGCTGCTAATTTTGCTACTAATTCGTACTTTCCACCTTCATCGCAGCCACTTCCATCTCCATCGTAGTGCACTAGTAGGCAAAAGCCACTACACTTTCGCACCCGGGAAGTTTTTAGAGTACTTTCGAAACTCGACGTGTCCAAAGCTACTGGGCCTGATGGTTTCTCGCCCCTTGTTTTATAATGCTGCGCCTCTGCTTTGGCTAAACCTCTGCGCAAACTTTTTCACCTGTCATATTCAACAGGAATTTTTCCAAGTGTATGGAAACTTGCCGATACCTAAAAAAGGAGAGGCATGTGACCCCTCTAACTACAGACTAATTGCACTAACCTCGATCATATCTAAAGTTTTTGAATCACTCATCAACTCTCAGTTGTTGAAATATCTAGAAAATAACCATCTTATCAACGATTGCCAGTACGGTTTCCGCGCTGGCCGCTCAACTGGAGACTTATGTAGCATTAGCTACAAATTTAATTTTTAATTTTTAATTAAAATTTCATAAGTTTGATTATATTATTAATAAAATATTTTTATTCAAATCCACTTTAATAATATCCAATCAGACTGTACAGATAAATAACTGTCACATATATTTTAGTCAACCTGTACACTTCGATAAATTTTGAATAGTGTGAAACACAAACACTTTGAAATATAAAATAATCATTTATTTATTGAAAATAAAATACTATACTCTATACAGAGAAAATATTGAACAAACTTTCTATGTATTAAATGTAAAGAAAAGTAATATAAAAATAAAAAGTTTCAAATAAATAAAATTAAAAAATATTTTTTTTTAATTTGAAATATAAGGTATCTCAAAGATTTAAGATACAAAAGGAAGTTCTAGGAAAGGAGCTCTATACACCTAACCACTTCAACTTACTAACGGCTCCAGCGTTGGAATTATTGTCTTCATAATTTTGGTGAGTCAGAAATCGTCGCTCTAGATATTTCAAAGGCTTTTTATAGAGCCTGGCATGCTGCCCTTTTAGCCAAACTTTAAACATTTGATCTGCTCCCTACCCTCGTTAAATGGGTAGAGAGTTTTTTCTCTGACCGTTCAATCCGTGTAGTAATTGACGGAGTTACATCAGATTCCTACGAAATAAATGCCGGTGTACCTTCTGGTTCAGTTCTTTTACAAACCTTATTTCTTCTTTTTATTAATGATCTTTTATCCCTTACTCTCAATCCTAATCATAGTTTCGCCGACGACAGCAACCTTGATTTCGCGTACTCATTTGATTCTGTAATGAATTCACGTGAAAATGCTAGAGAAGTCAATCGGGAACGCATGTTCAGATCATAAACGACGACATTTCTATGGTCCTCGCTTGGGGCAGAGCAAATCGTGTTACGTTTAATGCATCCAAAACTCAATGCTGTTTAATGTCCCGTTAAAAACGCCCAGTTCACCCTCAACGCATTTCCGTCGACGGAGTGAATATATCCAACTCGCCCTCTCTTGGGTATTATATAAAAAAAATTAACAATATAAAGACGCATAAATTGGGTAAAACAGTCGAAATTGTGCATTAACTGCCTTAAGCATAGACATACAGTCACAAATTATCCATCAAGATCATGCAAGCAATGTTCAAGGAAATACAATACCCCTTCTTTATTTGGAAGAATCATCAAATGCAGCAGCAAATAGTAATACTAAGCCAGCAAATGCTTCATCGAATCACGATGACAATCCAAATCAATCAGTTTCCGTAACGACTCAAACACAGCAAATATCACGCGGTTATGTAATGTACTGTCACTATACAAAACGACAATGGGAAAAGTTTGAACTGTAGGGCCATCCTAGACCCAGGATCGTAGTAAAATTTCATAACAGACAGGTTAGCCAACGAACTACAACTTCATGGTACACCCGATATGATACATATTTAAGGAATAGTCCAGCGCAAACAAAAAACTCAAAGACTAGTAAACATAATATTAAAATCACGCATTAATGGTTCGGTACCAGACTAGAAGCGCATATTCTGCCGCAACCAGCAAAAACAATAGATACAAGTCTTTAACCAATCTCTCTGATCCAGATTTTAACAAGCCGATAGGTCAAATCAAATTGAGTTCTACTTTACCAACTCTCCAAAACACAGTTTTCGGTTGGACAATTACTGAAAAAATTTGTAATATCGCACAACTAACAGCGTCCTGCGGAATATGTAGTGAGGATGAAAGGCTTGATCTCCAAATAGGAAAATTCTGGTGTCTGTAGGAAATACTACAATCAAATAACCAATTCACAATCTCGGAACGACTATGTGAACTATACTTCTCCGAGACGGCAAAAAGGGACTCTCAAGGACGTTTCATTGTTAGACTCCCATCCTTAGAAAACCCGTGCAAATTAGGTGAATCGAAGGACATTGCATATCAAAGATTCATGGCATTGGAAAAGAAACTGTGTCAGAATGAACAATTGAAAAAGCAATACGTGGAGTTCATGAATGAATAAATCGGACTTAGGCTCATGTGTGAAGTCAACCTACACAAAATTCAAAAACCATATTACTTCCTCTCGCATCACTGCGTTGTGAAGCAAGAAAGTACAACAACGAAATTGAGAGTCGTATTTGACGCGTCTTCTAAAACATCATCAAATCTATCGTTGAATGATATACTGGCTTCCGGACCCACAATTCAGGACGATGTGTTAACAATACTCCTACGATTCCGGTTTCCAAAATCTGTTATTTGAAGTTCTCGAAGGTTGAAATGTTTTGAACTCTCGGTAACGGATGGTAACATATTAAACGTCTTATCTGGCGACAAGGTGCTCAAAAAACTACCAGAAAAAAATATTGACAGCCATTCGCTAGGTTCAGAAGTCGTAGCACGTGATTTCGACGTCGATGACTTGATAGGCTCTGATAGCTTAACCACCTGCTTGAAATCCATAGGCAGATATAATCAGTATTGACATTCGGGGGATTATGTCTAAGATAGTTGTGCGTAAACCACCCTAGACAACTTCGAGGCATTAATGAATCTAAAAGGGAAGTGCAACTGGACTTTGAAAAAGAGGTAGAAGAACATATAAAGACAATCGGCCTCGCACGGCTACCTAAATTAGACAACTTTTGAGTTAGAAGTTCCTAGGCAGATAAGCAGCGGGTTACAAAACGAACAAGACCTCGAAGACGTTCTGTTCAGGCTACCCGCTGAAAAGGGATACTGGTTACGCGAAAATTAAAGAATTTATTGCTGATAAGATAAGTTTTTATTCAATTGTAGTTCTTAACACTTGCACTTTTATAATTTGGATTTGTTATTTTTATTACATTTGTTTATTTTTACGTTGCGTCGCAACACGTTCATAAGGAGAACTTTCATGCCGAACCCCAAACTTTGCTTACAATATCTACACAAACACTTTGGCCAATCAAGGGAAAGGCGATAGTTCGTTCAGTAGTAAATCACTGCATTCAGTGTACCAAAGCCAGGCTCAAGTTATATTCACAAATAATGGGAAATCAAGCAGCAGGGGAAATTAGAGGAAGGTGACCCCAAAAGTCGTATGTCGCTGTTTTTTGTTGGTTTTCCACAAACGCAGTACAAATGGAATTAGTGACAAATTTGTCAACAAAAGGCTTCGTAGGAGCGCTTAAGCGTGGCAAGACAAGGTCAATGTCGAAAAATAGATTGCGACAATGCAACCAATTTCATTGGTGCAAGAAACCAGCTTCATGAAGTGAAGGAAGGAATTTTCTAATTAGGCTCGAAGAATACAACAAATCTGTACTTTAAAGGGAGCTTACTTTAATTTTATTCCCCCACATGCACCACACTTCGGCGGATTCTGGGAGATAGCTGTCAAGTCAGCAAAACATTTCCTACAACGCAGTTTAGGTGCAGCTTCGCTAACGCACGAAGAATTTGAAACTGCAGTTGTGGAAATTGAAGCCATCCTAAACTCCAAACCGCTTACACCACTATCCTCAAATAGTAACGACCTAACAGCTCGCACACCGGGGCTCCTCAAATTATACCCAATCAATTAATTTGACATTCCAAGAAAGCGAATTCGACCGACTTTTGGCCCATCTGTCGTGACTCTGCTCCATAGAAAACAGTACTCCAATTGAAATTTCTCCTTTTAAAGCAAATCCAGAAATTTACTTAGAGAACCTCGGGGGAGTTAACATCTGTTCCGATGAATGGAATCTTATCATTATCTTATGCATTTACTTATCATTATCTTATGCATTTACGTACTATGGGAGAAAACAACAATAATCATCGTTTGTAACAACAGCATAACACAGCAGGTATTGGATGATTCTGGGATCTTGAAACTTTCTACCATTGGCCGTCAGCTGACAGGTAAACAGGGGGATCAACGTATAACTTAGTGCCAGTAGTGCTGGCTAATACTAGTCGGGCGGAGAGAAGGAGACTCTTAAATAAAATACCCCTGTCCAAAGTGGAACAGCATACGCCGAGGGACTGGTGGCCAAGGGGGAGGTTGATCGTTATTGTGATATCGGGGATATCTGTCACGGTGGACTGTCAATTCACATGGATGATACCAACACTGATAAAAACACTGAGGGTGGCACCCCTCTTAAAGTGCCAACTTCTGTGGCTAACCTAAGGCCTCAAATAGCAGAAGACATGTAAATGGACCTGGACAATGTAAGTCCTGCCAGGCTGTCTGACCAGTCACTACTGTCCGATGAGGAATTAATTACCAAATCGATTGACAAACTTAATGAGGCCGCCAAGGACTCAAAGAAAAATCCCTAGGAGGTAATGGACAACAGCAGCCCAATGAGTAAAAAACTCAGCGGAGCTGGCAAAAAACGGTTCAAAAAACTGCTGTCACAGGGACACGACCCAAAAGCAGTTAGAGTACTACCGATGGCACCTAGGGTAGTGGCACCGGACAGCGGCAAACGGAACCGGACGGAGGACTGCCCCTGGACCAACAAAGGCCAAAAGGAGGAGAACTCCAAAAACTACAACGGAGGCCAAACAGGAGTCACCGGTAGAGGGAAGCAAGACTCCAAAAGTCCTCTTATACAAGGAAGTCGCGACAGGAGTGCGCATGCGCATCCTACCGGATAAATTCCCTGAGGCAGCGTTCTTGACCGAGCAGCTTGTGCTCGTGCAAAGGACGATCCTCAGAAAAATTCGGGAGAACAGGAATAGCAAGGTCAAACCCGCGTTCCTTGGCACCGGACACAGGCAAAGTTGGCCACCTCAGAGTGGCTTAAACAGTCTGTGGTTGAGCTTCAGCCATGGGAAGGGATAAAGCTAAGGGCGGTCAAGGATGAGGAGCTTCCTCGTTCCAAAGTCCTGGTAGGCTACTTCCCGGAAAGCCTAGAACTCAAAAATGAGGAGATCCTTGACCAAGTTTAGGGTCAGAATCATCAATTGAGGGTCTCGGATTGGAGGATACTGAAGAGGGAGACAGAGGGAACAGCCACCGTAATAGTCCTCTCAGTAAATGGCTTCTCAGCTGAGGCTCTCATTCAAGGTCAACTACATGTTCGGGCAGGTGCAGATCAGGCCCAAAAGTGGGTTTGGCTCAGTCTCAGCGGGGTCTAGCTCCAAAGAAGCTAACAACCCGACGAGACGGGCTATAAAAGCAAGTCTCATGGCCTCGACAGGTGAAGCGACTCCAGCAACGATCAAAACCGTAGCTGGTGCAAAGCAACCATCGGGGCAGACGGCTCTGGTTTCCTCAACTTCAAAAGGCCAAAAAGTGGGATGTTCTGCGGCCACAACAGGTCCAGGGCTGCACTCAACCCGAACTGATCTGGTTCACACAACACTCAAGGTGACATTTGCGGTACCGGGGCCCTCCAGGGCCCACATCGAATCAGACAAAAAAGTGGAAGTGGCAGGGAAAAGTACGCCTGCCACCCTGTAAAAGAGGGGACGACGGGCTGTCCAACATCCCGAAGGATCAGTGGACCCAAAGGAAAAGGCCCGTCACACTCTGCCAAGGGCAATCGATCGCAGAAGCAGAAGATTCGTGCTGAAGGGGATGGATGTGGCTCTTATACAGGAACCTTGGGTTCATGGAAGGCTGATAAAGGGACTTCCATCAAAACAGGGTAAGTTAGTCTATGATGGTGAGCACGGAGCTTCTCGTACTGCCCGACTGTTCAAACCAGGATCTAGTCGCTGCCGTAGTGCATGTGCCGACGCACAAGGTAAAGCAAGGGGTGGTTATCGCCTCTGCTTATTTCCCTAGAGACTCGGACCAAACACCACCTACAAGGGGCAGCTATTGTGCTACTGCCAAAAGCACAATAGGAAGTTCATCATCGGATGTGATGCGAACGCCAACCACACAATCTGGGGAAGCACCGGGACAAACAGCCGAGGTGAGTACCTATTAGATTATTTCATTAAAAACAATATTGAAATATTAAATAAAGGCAAAAGTACTTTTAAAATATCACTCCAATGGCATAAGCTTCCTCCACAGGACTTATGGATCCTACAGCTCTGAGTCTGAGGAAACATTGAAATTACTCTTGGAGACACACTTCCCTGAGTGCACAATGTCAGAAGAATACAGAGGAACTCAATTACTTAATGTGCGCGGAAGGTCAACACGCAGATTGAGGAGCACCTAGAGGAAAATCTTCACAGCTGGGACAGTAAGGTGGGCCATTAATTCCTTTAAAGTCTACAAATCTCCCGGTGGCGACGGCATCTTCCCAGCTCTTCTGCAGCAGGGCCTAGATGATCTGTTGTCAATACTCATAAAATTATTTAAGCCAGCTATCAAGAGAGAGAGGAGAGGTAGAGAGAGGTAAGGGTAGCTTTTATACCCAAGAGTGGGGGCGACCAGCGGCTATCCTCCTTCCTTCTTAAGTCAATGGAGAAAATCATTGGCCAACACATCAGGTACGGTTGTCTGAAAGACACGCCGCTATATGTCAACCAGCACGCCTATCAGGTAGGCAAATCAACCATAACAGCACTACATAGTCTGGTTGGAAAACTAGAAGATGCTGTCAATGGTAGGGGCGTTGTGCTTACCTTGATATTGCAGGAGCTTTTGACAACACGTCTTTCACATCCATTGAGGGATCGGCCACCGAGAGAGGTATTGATCTGCCGCCGGTCCGATGGATTGAGGCAATGCTGAGAACCCGGAACATCACGGCGAGGCTGGTAGACAAATCGGTAACAGTAAGGGCCACCGGAGGCTGTCCTCAGGGGGGAGTTATTTCCCCATTGCTGTGGTCAGGGCTACGCTGATGACCTGGTTATTACCATCGCGAGCAAGCAGGACAGGACCTTATTAGTAAATCTGCAAAATGCTCTCAATATGGTACAATCCTGGTGTGCTAGGGAACGGCTCAGAGTCAACCTTAGTAAAACAACCATTGTACCTTTCACAAGAAAAAGGAAGCTAAGGTTAGAGGTCCCTACTCTTGAAGGAACGCGGATAGAATTCAAAAGTGAGGTCAAATATCTAAGACTAACTCTAGATCAAAGACTCACATAGAATCCTCAACTCAGTGGATCACAGGAAAGGCTATGACTGCCCTACGGTCCTACCGAAGACTCTCTGGTAAAACCTGGGGACTAAGGCCCAAAATGGCCCTCTGAGCATATGAAACAATCATAAGACCCGTGGTCACCTACCTACGCAGCTCCCGTGGGGTGGCCAAGAGTAGATCAAAAGACGGCAGCTATGGAGCAAATAAAAAGTAGCAAATAAAAAAATTAAATTTTTTACTGTTGTTTTAAAGGGACTTTTCTTTTCTTCTTTTCTTTTCAAAATATTCGATTTTTTCTTTTAACATAAAATTGTTCCTTAACATCATAGAAATACAGTCCTAAAACCGTTTTAAGAAATTCTAATAGAAAAAAAAGTTATATCTATATTTGTAAGGGTACCTATACGCGTTTTATATGCAAAAATTAGGTTACAAAAATTTTAATCGCGTTTTTCTCAGAATTACGTTTTTAAAATTTGCTCCACACTTTTCTCAAAAACTACTCAACGGATTTTAATAATTCAAAAAGCATTCGACTCGTTATAAGAAATACTAGTAACCTTTAAAAATATTATGTTACACACCCTTTTTTTTATACAGGGGTGGTTTGCCCTCAAAATATGGATTTTTTATTTATTTTTTTTTCAGAAAAATTCTTACAAAGTTATAAAAATATTAAAAATAAAATGTTTTTTAGGTTTAGTAACTAGTATTTAGTCTTAAAATTTGTTTTTACAATGTGGCCAGAGCCTAGGCTTTGGCTTTGGCCGGAAGTGAATTAGGATAAGGGGGAGTGAGGAAATTTGAATATCTTGTTTCGCATTGCTGCGAGCTAGACAACAGCTCAGAGACGAAGTGGATTTTTTTAATTCAATTTTAAAAACCCACGGGGAGATCTGGTCTCGAACACGGGACCCATAGCATGGTGGTCGTGCCGCTCATCCAATTGTTCCAACTCCGTCTCTTTATCAACGTGTACTTAAGTGAGAATATTATAAGCTTGTAATTAAAAAGTAGTCTTGTTTGAATCTACTACAGGAGTATTATGGGGAAGAACAAAAATTTACTCTTAGAAAAAGTTATTAAAAATATATTATTGGAGCTGATCATTGAAAGATTGTTAACTAAGGCTGTACATGATGTTTTGAAAACACTGATTTAGAAGTCTTCAACTTTCTAATGCTCTTAGTATGATTTTCATTTATAACGATCATATTAAAACTTTATAAGAAATCGCACTCTTATGAATTGTTGAACAAAATATTTATTAGATTTTACTCGTACAATGCTCCTTAGAAAAAAGTGTGTCACACCGACCCGTTGATTGTTCTTAAGATGTTTTTAAACATAACTTTTATAAAAATGTACGCTTACTTTCCGTATAATATACTTACACAAAACCAATGAAGAATGTTATCAGAATAAAATTTCTTCAGAAAAAACGAACTGAATGCTAAGGGATTTTATTAAGTGTAAACTGATCATAAACGACTTAAAAGCTTATATAAGAATCAGGTTTAAAAACAGTCGCATTTAAATATTTTTTCGTTGGTTTTTAGCAAAATCCATAATAGATATTTCAATCGAAACATATCTTTTACGAAAGTATAATAACAACTAGCATTACTTCAATTTTTCCAAGAGCTTAGCCTAAATTGTTAGTCCGAAAGTTGCAAAGCGAAAAATATTAAATAATTAGAGTTAATTGAGAAGAATATGGCCGGAATTTTTATTTATATTTTTACATTTTTTATATTATTAATAATATTTCCCAAAACATAAATTGCTGGCTTTTGAGTTTTAATGCAAATGCACAACTCACTCTGTTTTTAGAAATTGCGAGAAAATAGTTTTTCCGTACCTAAAAATTTATAAGCGAATTTGTCATTAGAAAACATTATATGTTTTGAAAGTTCAGAATCCCTGCTGGTAGCCCATGACAAAATGAGAGCTTGTTTAGAATAAAAAAAAAATTATTTTCAAAAATGCGGTATATACCTATGTATATTGTGTCATAAAGGTGAATTTAAATTGAGTCCATTCGTTCTGAATTTATTTAGAGTAGTATGGTGAATAGTGATATTTGATAAATGCAATAATTGTCTATCTCAAAAGTTAATTTAAAGCAGCAAAAATTGCGTAATACTGTATTAAAACATAAATTAATTACCTGATACTTTAGGGTCTGCTTATACATAGGCTCAGATGAGTGTCTCACTACTCGGGTTTTTTTCTTATGTCTCAGCCTATCTCCATCTTTAAGGTAACATTTAACATATGTGTCTGGCGGTGTTTCACAATCCACAGGTACAATATTTCTTGCGGTTATTACCTGAAATGAAATAGAAATGGTGATAATAATATTTCACAAATATTTCTCCGCCGTTTTACTTAAAGCCGAAAAGCAACAGCAGAGTCAGCCATAAATTTCTATCGTTCGCTCAATTTGTGTAATTGATCCGAAAATATTAAATATATAGATGTCAGAGCCTGATGTTAACTGCAGGAGAGGACTATTCGGTACATTAATGAAATTGATTGCTTCTGGAACGGATTGGGGATTTCCAACACAATCATTCATTAGGAAGTGGATGTCATTGAGAGGGTGTAAGGATACTCCAAGAAAAAAGAATCGATTTTGCTCGGAAAAATGACGTACCTAAATATTTTAGATAAGTTTTGAAGTATATAAAATATTATATTGGACAGCTGTTCTGATTCATTTATATTTCATAAATAATTTTTCTCACTTTGATGTCGGTTAACGCAACGTAATTGTATTGAATTTTCTACAACATTAAGAAACTCGTGAGCAATGGGGATTCCTTCTTAGGTTAATTCGAACATTATTTCTTAGGTTGTTAACTACATATTACTTAAAAAATTAACGTTTTGTTAGCCTGTATGTCATGGCGGTTTTTCTCAGTACTGCTATCGCCTTGATATTTGGCACAGTTGTAGAAATCACTTGCCATTATCTATTTCCGGTGAAAGAATTTCAGAAATATGTGTTTTTAAAAAGTAAAATAAGCGAAAATTGACAAATAAATTTGTTTTCTTCATTTTGATATTCTAAACCACCGAGTTTTTGACGTATGTCCAAAAATATTCGAAAAAACGACACCCCCTCCCAATTAATTAACGAAGTTTGCACACTTAAAAAAATCTCAAACAAGAAAAATAAAGTGCGCGCTTGACTCGCACTTTGCCAACATTTTTAAAAATTAGGTGCGAAAATTATCTAATAGTGTTTAGTTTAAATTATTAATTAACTAACTTAATTAAGGATTTTGCAAACTATATAAATTAAGCAAAGTCATATGACGTTCAATAAAAAACACACTTTAGACCTGAATAAATTGATATAAAAATATCAGAACTTACGTATTTTATTACAAAAACCCCGAAATATTTCAGTAGATAATTGTAAAAGTATATGTTCTGTTGAACTTGAAAATATCAGTTTTGACAACATATTTTTGTAAAAAAACTTGCTTCTTATTTTTCCAAAAATTATTTAATATAAATATCTCGTTACAATCGACTTTTGACTTTTTCTTTTTCTGAGTCATTGTTAGCATTGCGATCAATCTTGACAATGACTCAGAAAATCCAAATGCGTCGGTTATTATATTAAATAACATAATTATATTTAATTTATATGCATCTAAAATAAAATCCCTAATTAGTAATCTCTACTCTAAAAATAAAATCTCTAGTGATAAAATATCTAACAAGAGAAAACCATAATGATAATATCTTTAAGAGTAAAAATTCATTATTCAAAAATTCCTAATAAAAACAGCCCTGATTATGAATTTTATGAAAAAAAAAGATTTTGAACTTAATCCGCTGGCGATTAAATACAAAATCTTACCTTTATAAAATCGAAAATGTGTTGTATGTTTTTAAATTATCTTCATTTACAATTCGTATTTCGTCTTGTATACTTATACTATTTCATCCTGAGATTTCGATTCTCAAACTTTGTGTCTACTCGTCGACGTTCTACTCACTTAGGCATCTCCAGAACATAGCTAAGACGGATTTTGAAACTTGATCTGAAGATGTTTCCATACAAGACTCAATTGGACCAACAATTATTATCACGGGATCCAGAACAGCGCCTGCGATATGCCAATAGTTTCGTACAGATAGCCACAGATAATGCAAGCTTTTTAAAGAACTTAATTATGAGCAAAAAAGCCAATTTCCATCTTTATGGATATGTTAATAAACAGAACTGTCGAATTTGGGATACGGAGAATCCGAGAGCGTTGCATCAGCATGAATTACACCCTCTTAGATGTACTATTTGGTGTGGAATTATGGCAGATAGAGTGATCGGTCCATAGGATCAATTAATCGTGGTGAATCAAAAATTACCGTAATAGCTTGAAAAGCCTTGATCCCAGACCGAACTAAAGGGGACCCTTTGACCACTACCAGGTAGCCAATAGCCGAGGAAGACTTTAAAAGGAAGCCAACTAATTACGAGAATGAAGTCATCACCGACAATCAACGGAGTACAATCCAACAACACCACAAACACTGAAAGACGAGTAGGAGAAGATACACTCCTCAACGGACGACCCAAAGGTCAACACTTTCGCACCTTTAAACAAGGATCCAACAAAAGGGGCGCCTCAAAGGTCGACTCGCCCTCAACATTGTTAAAAACTTTTGGTCTGAGAGGAAAACAGAAGATGGCTATAAGCCCTTATCAGACCACATCATAGGGAACACCAAAGACGGCTGAAGTAGCCCCCCCTAACAACAGCGAATCTACGGCAAGGGAGTACCTAAGTAAGCTACTAGCATTCCTTGCAACCACCAGAACAACAAGTGCATGTCGGAGTCGGGCGAAGACCCCTCACGCAACAAGTACCCGTCGGAAAGATCTTTGGTCGAGGAGGCACAAAAGAAAGCCTCTTCGCCGACAGGGACAAACCTCATCTTGCCCGGACCATCAGTGCTGCTAAGTAAAGTAAGCTTAAATAAATTCTTAGAAAAGGTGCTCAACAAAGCGCGGGATTCCGAGAACCTCTGTGCACCAGTGCGACGTTTTAAATAAAAAACTTGTCCAAAGCTCAGAAGAAAGGCTTGAATTAGCAAAAAAATATCAAGAGGAAACAGGGAGATTCAAAGTAGATATCGCTGAATTTTGAGAATTTTAGTGGATTCAGTGACAGAGGTATTTGTGAAGAGGCCAGTGTTGGTGTAAGTGCCTCATTAAACCCGACTCCCGCCGAGCCGACTATCCAAGACCTCCTTTGCGACTGGCTGGAAGCATCCTTCACGGAAACCAGTTTCGAAGAAAGTTTCGCTAGTCTGCACGAATCAAAACCTACAAAACTTAACATGGTAGACTAAAGAAAAGTTGCCAAATTAATGGCCCAATTAGTCCCCAAACTTTCCGGCGAAGATAGCCGACATTTAACCCAGGAACTACAAACTTGCATAGGCTGCTGCAAACAGATTACACAATGCGTCACAACAGAGGAGCAGTCAGCTTTCCTCAAACTTCTTCCAACCAGACTCCGGGGCGAAGCGTAGCAGTTAATAGCCTCTGATATAACCGAAACTTTTAAGAAGGTTGAGGAACGACTCAATCGTGCTTTTCTCCCTAGGGAGACCTACCAGGAATTGGTCAATAGACTCATCACAGGCCGGTAAAATCCTTGCGAGGCTCTCTCTGTTTTCGCCACTAGGTTAAATCAGTTGTTGATGCTTTGCAAGCAGGCAGCCAAGGTACTGCTAAAGGTACTTCTTACGGAACCTGTTTGCATACCTGAAAGATCACAGATTGTAGTTGCATTTCCTTTGCGTCTGCCTGAAGAAACGCTCTGTCTATGTCAAGAGATAGACGATGGAGTCAGATGTTGGCTAACAGCCTAGTTCCTATTGGGTCCACAGCGGTGCCCATCGGATTCCTCAACAGCAACGGTTTCCAAGTAGTCCTCACAAGTCTAAGCCTAAAGCTTGTGTCAGTCAAAGACTACACCGTCATCCCCTTAGCCAAAGCGCCTGATAAAGGCTTGCTAGTACCAATGGCTAACCTTCCGAGCCAGAGTAACGACGCTGGCGAGTTTGTCGGAAGTCCTGCACGAACAGATGGCACGGACCTCTTAACTCCCGCGTTACCCAAAAGTAAGAAATTAGTAATAAGAAATAACGGCTAATACGGCGATGTTGAAAAGTCCCTCAACGAACCCTTAACGTCCGGCGTGAACGAAACCCAAACACGATAGGCACTAAATAGTAGCCACAAAAAGTTTTCTACGTCCTTTGGTCAAGGGCAAACAAGCCCCAGAAAACTCTGCATAAGCCCTTGGAATTCACCTCACCTAGTTGTCCCCAAGAAAGCGGGACCAGACGGCGAAAAATGGTGGCGCTTCGTAGTCGATTTTCGTAAACTGAACGAAAAAAAGATCGGTGATGCATTTCCGCTACCTCGAATCGAGGATATTTTCGACCAATTAGGTCATTCAAGATATTTCACTACCCACGATCTCGCCAACGGATATCACCAAGTTCTTATCTTATCGACCAGAAATAGCTTTCAGCACTAATTATGGACACTACGAATTGAAGCGTATACCTTTTGGATTCAAAGGAGCCCCGACAACGTTTCACCACCTCATGAATTACGTTTTAACTAGAAAACGGAAAAAACCTAGCGGATCACAACCAACAACTCTGCAAAATCTTGGATCAATTGAGAGAGAACAACCTTAAGCTACAGCCAGAGAAGTGTGAGTTTCTCAGGAGAGAGGTTGTTTATCTAGGCCACAAGTGTTCAAACAAGGAAGCACTCCCAGGCTCCAGCAAGTGCCAAGATAGTGCTCAAAGATATTGCGCCCAGTTACGAATTTGCTCCGCAAGGATGTCAAATTCACCTGGAAAGAAAGTGCCCAGGGACATTCGAAGCCATCAAAACTTCACTAACGTCACCTCCTCTCCTAATATATCCCGATTTCTCCCAACCTTTCAATCTCACCACGGACGCAAGTAGCGAAGCAAAAGGAGCGGTCCTCTCCCAAAAGAGTAGTCGGACAAGATCGGCCCATTGTCTACGCCAGCCGTACATTAAACAAATCTGAATAGAGAAGGAGTTGCTGGCCATCGTATGGGCAACAAGGATCTTCATATGTTACCTTCAAGGTCGAAAATTCACGGTCCACACAGACCATAAACCTCAAAGGTGTCTGCAATGTGAAAGATCCTACTTCCCGCTTGGTGAGATTCCACCACAAACTTTCCGAATTCGACTATAAAATAGAATACGAACCAGGAAAGTACAACACGAATGCCGACGCTCTAAGTTGCATTCCACGGGAAAATAACGAGGACGATAAAAGCCGCACCTTAACGGCAACGTCTCAGATACATTCGCAGAAGAAACTAAGCAGCAAAGAGGAAACCCCCTGCCGGGAATCGCGCTTAATGCAACGCAGTGACTCGGGCGCAAGCAAAATTTGTTGCAGAAAGCTCCAAAGAACAGAGTCATAAAAAACGAACACGCAAATCACGCCGCAAGTCCCATCATCCCACCAGCTACCGATCCAACTGAGATCAACAAAACAGAAACCCCTCAGGTGATCACAAACCCCGAGGAAATCAAAACAATCCTAAGAGATTATCATGATTCTCCCTTCGGCGGTCACCAGGGAGTTATTAAAACTTACAAACGGATCCGAAAGAAGTATTGGGGGAGACACATGCAACGAGACCTTAAAAACTATGTCAAGCGGTGCCAATGGTCATAACCGACATCGCAGAACAACCTTTTGACAAGTACCTCGACATTGTCAGACCACTAGAGGAAACAGAGTCTGTAAACAAATATAATAGGACAATCTCACCAAATTCATAGACTGGTATGCCATGCCTAACGGGGAAGCGACAACGGTAGCGCAAATTTTTCTCGATGAAATCGTCACGCGTTACTGCATCCTTAAGAGAGTCGTTACTGATCAAGGAAGCAATTTCCTCAGTGACTTATTCAAAAAGGTGTGCAAACTCTTGAGGGTTAAGAAATTACAAACTTCAGCATATCACCCTCAGTCCAACGGAGCACTAGAGCGTGCCCATAGGCCTCTTATAGAGTACCTACCAACCATAGTGGGCGAAAGTCCCAAATCCTGGGATCGGTATCTGCGATCCGCTGCATTCGTGTACAATAATAGTATACACTAAGGGACTAAATTGAACCCAATGGACTGCCTTTACGGTTTCAAAGCGGATGTCCCCTCAAACTTAAAGCGAGACCCAAAACCCGTCTACAATCACGAGAGATACTATCACCTCCTAAGGTATAAGCTTCAAAGGTATTACGAAACGGCGCGAAAGAATCTTCTCTCCAACAAACAGCGCTCAAAACAGTATCATGACAAAGCTGTTCGTCCTCACATTTCCATATAGGGGACAAGGTTCTACTCAAGAGCGAAAGCAGAAAGCAAAAGCTCTCACAAGCCTTGGTAGCACCTTTACGGGAGTCAATATTCCGAGTTCCATCAATACGACGATACAAGTCGGTAAAAGAGCGGTAACTGTCCATAACAACCGCCTTAAGCCGTTCTTCGAATGAGGGGAGTCAAAATTAAGATATCCTTAGTAATAAATAAAAAAAAATTACGTTTAGTAATAAACACATTAAGGGGAACGCTACCTTTTCAAATTATATATCGCACTCAACATGCCCCCTCCTCCTTTCGTCCCACAAAGGCGGACACATCCCTTTAGCTTTTAAGATATATTATGAATCCCTCTGTTTGACCTACAAATGCAACGCGCGACGCCCCGTGAGTATAAAATTCTTTTCGAAGTCACAATAATATTGTAACGTAGTTGGGCGTCTTCGTGCTCGACGGATTAATTAAAGCACTTAATTTCAATAATAAATGTTCACAGTTTTTCATTCACTTCACTGATTAGTTCGTTTCACAATTTACTTCACAATATACCGTTTCACTTAACTTATTTACACTTATCACTTCACTGGTTGAAACACAAATAACTGTTTACATGTACTCTTCGCAGTTTATACCACGGCTGAACTAACTAGGCTGTTACTCAGCCCTATTTATACTACTCAGCTTATTTCTGGAAACTTCAGTCACTTAGTTCTAGATCTTTTGTTATACATAGTCATCACACTTATTCACCAAAGGTTCGAGTCGTCCTTGACTTTCTACATTTGATATTTCATTTTTTCTATTCTTAGCCTACCTCGTGCACGTTACCTTGCCCCCTCTTAAAACTGTTTGTCCCCTACAGTTTTTCGACCGGGATACATATACATCTTGTACGGTCTTCCCGCTGCTGTTCTGTTTCAGTAATCTCACATCGGCCTCTGTACCTTCAGGCAACTGATCCTCAGGGGATATACGCCCAAACGTCGGTGGAAGCTACGACCACCGGCGGGCCTGGCTCTAGCAATGTGGTAAGGGACAGGTCGCCAGTAGCAGGAACATCTATGACGAACAAGACAACGAACAAGGACAATGAAACGGACACACGAACGGAATTGACTGTTGTAAAAACAACCACTGCTTGCCCGACCACAGTGAGGAATAAGCCTATGCTTAGGAAGCGCAACGGTTCGGATAAGAAATGGTTAATGAAGTGTCGGGCGGCTGGGATGAGCGAGAAGACGATCTCGGAGAAGCTGATCAAAAGATTGGCAGAGTCTGCGAGGGAATTCTCTCTCTCGGAACAGTAATCCGCAATTCCTAAGGGAGACGAAGGTGGAATTGCCGATACGGCAAGGATACCAATGGGGGGAACACTCCGGATGTGCTTGGGAAGACAAGGAAGAAGGCTAGTGCCAAATCCGAGTCTGCAACAAGCAAGGAAGGAATTGTAAAGAAGCCGCAAACTGCCAGCAAGGGGAAGGTTATACCTGTAACCAAGAAGGCAGTGGAAGGCGGAAAAAGAAATAGGTCGGAGGAGGTTATCCCTCCGTTACCAAAGAAATCGAATACAGGAAAGGCACCCAGTTTCAGTGAAGTAGTAAGCGAATCACTGAAAGTGGCAATAATAGATAGAAACCACTCTGAGGGCAAGATCGTGGACCCAAAAAACCAGTTGTGTCGAACGACAAAGTTCGAGGAGTGGCAGATAGAAGCCTTGATGAGCGAGTCGGACTTTGTCCCAAGTTTTCACTTCAGTGGTTTCTTCAATGGACTCTTCAGGGTAACCGGTGTGGACATGAGTACGCTGGAGTACATCAAGTCAAAAGTTATTGAAAACAAGGAACTATGGGCCGGCGCCAACCTTGAAGTGGTTGGGAAAAATGACGTGCACAGATTAAAAAGATCTTCAGTCTGGCTCCCGAATGAGTTTAGGGAAAGGAGGTAGATTTTGGGTTTCATAGACGGGACATGGAACTCGAAACTTCCAAGTGGAAGCTAATCAAGATGGAACCGTCATCATGACGTGGTTGGTCCAAGCAAACCTACAGAGGAGTAGTGTGGCTACGGCCGCACTAGCCGAGATGATGGTGAAAAAGGATGTAAAGATCGCACTGGAACCCTCTACTTTTGAGGAAAAAGTCACGAACTGGAACTCAAAAGTGTTTAATTGTTGTTATACCCTAAGGAAAGGTAGGCCAAGGGCTTGCATAATTGTTAAAAAAGAGATACACGCTATTTCTATTCCACAGATTAGCGACCGTGAATGTGTAGCTGTACAATGGGAAGCCGGCAAAGGACGAGACCAGACGAAGCTACTGCTAGCATCGGCATACCTTCCATACGAAGAGAGTCCACCTCCCACGGAGACTCTGAAAAATATTGTACGGTATGCAAAGGAAATAAATGTAAGGTTAGTCATAGGCTGTGACACAAACGCACATCATGACAGGGGTAAGTCTTTACTTGAATATCTAGTAAAATCAGAACTTTTTATTAGAAAGAAATAGGGGCAATAAGCCAACTTTTATTAATAAAAACAGAAAACAAGTTATAGACATTACACTTGCGAACGGGAGGACTGTTGATGAGATTGAGAATTGGTACGTATCTGACGAGGTATCATTCTCGGACCATCGATGGATACTCTTTGAGCTGAGTGGCAATGTCAGAAATAGTCCCCTGAACCTCAGAATAACAAACTGGGATAAATATAGGGAGGTTTTAAACACAAATTTGTGTACAAGAAATGTTCCTTTGGAATCAACACAGGGAATCGATTATGAGACTGCTAACATTGAAGGTGTTATCAGACTCGCATTCGAGGAAGCGTGTTCAAAGAAACGACTGAAAATAGAATGGAAACAGAGATGGGTGAATTCTTCTCTCATGGAAATGAGGAAAAAAATCAGAAAGCTATTCAATAAAGCTAATAAACACCAAAGAGAGGATCTCTGGAAAGAATACAAAACGGCACTTAGACAATTCAAGTCCGAGTGCCAAAAAGCCCAGGGGAAATAATGGAAAGTTTTTACTAGCCAAATTGAAAGCACGGGTGAAGCAGCTAGACTGAAGAAAATATTGTCTAAATCGAGAAACCAGTTACAACTTATCGAAGACTCATCCAAAATGAGGGAATCTCTTGAGAAGCTGATTACAAATAGCTTCCCAGGGAGTACGCTGGTGGAGGGGGAATCGATGAGGGAAGAAGCTACCCCTTGGGGATCCCAAGTTGGGATGGAAGAGAAGCAAGCGAAGAAGCTGTGTACTTTAGACAAGTTAAGATAGGCAATAAAATCCTTCAGCCCATATAAATAACTGGGAAGCGATGGGATATATCCCATCATGCTACAGAGGGGAGGTAACAAACTATGGAACAGACTCACCATACTTTTAAGAGCGTGTCTAAAGTTTAGTTACACTCCTAAAAACTGGAAAGTGGCAAAGGTAGTATTTCTACCCAAACCAAATAAGACGGACTAGAGCACATCAAATGCTTATAGACCAATTAGTCTTACATCATTCCTACTGAAAAGTCTAGAAAGACTCATAGAATGGGAGGTAAGGAAACAAATAGGCATAAACCAACTACCAAGTTGTCAACATGCATATATGAAAGGTAGATCGATTGATTCCGCTCTACATAAAGTGGAAAAGGCATTGATGTACAAAGAAGTAGCGATAAGCTGCTTCATTGATATAGAAGGGGCCTTCAACAACGTCAGAATCGATAAGATTCTTTACGGGTTCAGAGAAAAGGGGACAGCTCACAGCATAATCAAGTGGATCAAGTCCATGCTGGAAGACCGAATTATAGTTACAAGTTTCGGAAATGAGCCACTAACGGCGCGGGTAAATAGAGGAACTCCACAAGGAGGTATTCTTTCACCATTCCTGTGGCTGATAGTGATTGACGAACTACTTGAAACCCTATCAGAGAAAAATCGTATGTTATGCGAACGATCTAGCGATAGTGGTCAGAGGTAAGTTGAAAGAAAATTTGGGATACTTACTTCAAGAAGCAATCGACATGGCAACCTCTTGGGCGCAGGATTGTAGACTGAAGATAAACCCAAATAAAACGGAACTCTGCTGCTTCACCAAAAGACACAAATTATGAAAGATAGTTCCCCCGTGCATCGGAAACACGAAATTAAATTAACCTTAAAGAATGAGGCCAAATTTCTGGGTGTGCTGATGGACGGGAAACTAAATTGGGCGAGGCTCCTCCAAGAGAAGAAAAACAAAGCGGTAAGAGCTTTGTGGACGTGTAGAAATGCTATAGGTAAAGTATGGGGACTATCACCCCATATTATAAAATGGATATACACATGTGTAATCAGACCCATGATAACGCATGTAGCGATAATCTGGTGGAAGGCGATAGAAGTGGGCAGAAACCAGAAGATTATGGACCAGGTCAAACGTATGTGCTGTCTAGGCATAATGTGGGCTACCAGGTCAACACCGACAAGGGCCTTGAAGGTCATTCCTAACATTGCTCCATTAGAATCCTACGTTAAGCAAGTGGCCCTCAACTCTGCTATACGTTTACGTATGAATAAACTTTGGAAGAAAAAGGGAATGCAAACCCAACATGAAAAGATCGACCGAGTATATAATGGTAATACGACCAAGAGACTGTTTGAGGAAGAAGGTTGCTGGGACTTCAAAACGGATAACCCAAATTTAGAGGCAATCTTCACAACGTAGTTCCCGACTAAAAGTGAATGGATCAACAATGGGGTGATCCAAGAAAACACTTTAGCGATTTACACAGACGGCTCCAAATGCGAGCGTGGCTGTGGTTTTGGAATATCGTGCGAGGAACTTAACCTGGAGTTATGGGAAGGGATTAACGACTCCTCCTCGGTTCTTCAATGTGAAATCGCAGCGAAAGAGATAGAAGCTAAACAGCTAATAGAACGGGGAGTAAGATCCTCTATGATTGCAATATGCACGGATAGCCAGGCGTCCATCAAATCTCTAACTAACGCCGAGGTAAAATCCAAAACGATAGAGGGATGTAAACAGACTTTAACGCAGCTAGGGAGAAAAAACGACGTCACCCTAATATACGTACCGGGGCATTGTGGCATCCCACGAAATGAAAAAGCAAATGATCTGGCGCGGAGAGGCGCAAATGAGGACACTCCAACAGGGTAACGAGGAGGCACAAGGAAAAATGGGAGGGATCCGATATCGCCAGACACACAAAGGCGTTTTGGGGAACTCTCAATGCACATGAATCTGAAAAGATCATTAAGCTTAACAAAGCCAAATTGAAACTTCTTGTTGGCCTTGTGACAGAACATGCAAGTCTAAAGGTACATGCCATAAAAATGGGAAGGGGGAATACTAGTATATGCAGGGAATGTGGGGAAGAAGACGAGGCAGTATGACACGTTCTCGGCCAATGCCCAGCCCTAACGCAAAAAGATTTTGAATCTTAGGAACATATTACTGCGAAGATTTACCAGAAGTTAAGAAATCAGGTTCTAATCGACTTATCCAATTCGTTACGGGGATCAGTTGGCTCAACAGTGGACGTTGCCGAGCAGGGAGCGTACAACGGGCCACAATAGGCCTCAGTGCATGGAAGACACACATCTTTCCCCCTTGAAAACCAACTAACCATGTAGATTTTCAATCTTTTTTATTTTGAAACTTTTCTTTCTTTTTTCGTTTCTCTTGATTAGTTGATCGCCATTGACGTGTTCTCGTTTCTGTCGTAACACCGCTTTCGCTTCGGATACTTTCGGTTGGGTCGTACTCGGATGAGAAGTAGCCATAAATTTTTCCTCTACAATCGTTCCGTATATGGTCTTCTTCACCGCATGACCGGCATCTATATATGCGATGGGACACAGTAGCTTCAAAGTTCCTGCCGGTATCTTTGCTCAATAAAATTCTTCTCGTTTCCTTCTGCTTCCTGTCGGTAAGATGACCACGTTTGAGCTGGTTATTGATCCAGCAATCAGAATCTTCTATTTTGGTTTCTTCTCTTAGGCGAATGGGTCTTCCTGAGGCTTGTTTTGCTGCCTCATATGCCAAAACTTAAGCGTTGGTGTTCTTTTCAGCTAGTTGCACTGTTTGCTGTAGGTCACGATCTATAAATGAATTAATAAATGCTTCCCTTGAAACCTCGTCGACATAATATTGGCTGAGCACGGGATAAACTAAACGTGTCAGCCTTTCTATGTCCGCACATAACTGCTGCAATGTCTTTCCAGGCTTCTGTGTTCGACTTTGTAGCTGAAGACGGTATTAAATATTATTAATTGTACATCATGCCCCCGCCAAGTCGAGCAAAAACAAGCGGCACCGCCGTACCATCCTTTTCTCGAAGCAGTTCAGGCCATTTTCGACCCCCAATGACTTCGTTGTGGATAAAACTAGAAGCCTGAATTTTCAGTAACCAAGCAGGCATATATATTGTATAAGCACGGTTTATTTCAAATTTCATTCAATTTGAACCAGTAGTTTAAGAATTATAACTAATCAAAGTTTCTTAATTTTGTCACTCACTGACTGACCGATCATCAAAACTCTAAGGCACTTCTAACAGACATAGAAGCTTCAAATTTAGAATACAATTAGTGTTTAGTGTATAAATCAGGGAAAAACTAAAATATTTTGCAATTTCGGTCCAGTTTTCTAGATACACCAACTGCATAAATAACTTTGTGTTCTGCCCGTAACAGGACCAACACGCAAAATAAGTGAAAAAGAAAAGAAGATTTCCGAAACAGTTCTATATATATATATTTTTATTCTCCTTATTTTATCACAGACTTCACTTACAATAAACACTATCAGTTAACTTACAATCTAATCACTTTAATTCACTAAAATAAATTCACTAATATTCGCTCGAAACAAATTCATTAAAATACTGGAGTATAAAATAGTGCAAGAAATTTCAAGACTGGAGCAAGTATAAATTCAAGAAATAGAAAAGTTCAAATATACGATGACTGTGTTAATATAGTCGCTTAGATAATAAAGTAGTATAACTAATATTATATTGCAATTTGATCGTTTAAGTCGTATACTAAAAATGATGGACAGGAAATCCTTATTCTGGTCGAAAACCCAGAATAAAGTGATAGGAAATCTTTATTCAAGTCAATACCTTGAATAAAGTGTAAGGAAATATTTATTCTAGTCGAAGACCCAGAATAAAGTGATAGGAAATCTTTATTCAAGTCAATACCCTGAATAAAGTGTAAGGAAATCTTTATTCTAGTCGAAAACCCAGAATAAAGTGATAGGAAATCTTTATTCAAGTCAATACCCTGAATAAAGTGTAAGGAAATCTTTATTCTAGTCGAAAACCCAGAATAAAGTGATAGGAATTCTTTATTCAAGTCAATACCTTGAATAAAGTGTAAGGAAATCTTTATTCTAGTCGAAAACCCAGAATAAAGTGATAGGAATTCTTTATTCAAGTCAATACCTTGAATAAAGTGTAAGGAAATCCTAATTCTAGTCGAAAACCCAGAATAAAGTGATAGGAAATCTTTATTCTTGTCAATACCAAGAATAAAGTGGAATAAAGTCTTTATTCTTGTCAATACCAAGAATAAAGTGGAATAAAATCTTTATTCTTGTCAATACCAAGAATAAAGTGGAATAAAGTGGAGTTAAATCTTTATTCTAGTCAATGCCCAGAATAAAGTGGATATTACTACGCAAATATATTTTTTAATGTTTACTCACCGAAAGCCAAATGATAAAAGAGAAGGATCAACGGAATCCGCAGTCCTTTTATAGATGAAAAGCTAGCGGCACTATGATTTGCCATCAATGACGTAATTTCTTTAGTGTTACCACTTTCCAATTCTTGAAATCTTTACCCACTCATGTCTTTTATAAATTTATTACAATAATTTGTGATCTTTACTTGTTATCTACTTTTATATAATAATAAATTATATTTACTTTCATGTAGCAATAAATTTAATTCCTTAGTATCGTCGTTTTCGCGCAGTTGAGTTAATTTTGTGACATTTGTAAGGTTTTGTTGCATGTAGAAAAGAGAATTGGTCAAAGCCGTTTAGCAGTGTAGAAACTTGATACTGGCCATCTGTCAAGATGTGTCAAAGTTTTATTTGTTTTGGATGTAGGTGGCTGTGGGAAATATTTAAATTTATTATTTCATTAGGTAAGTTTTATGTTATGTTTTAAAAAGAAGTGATTCTTTGTGGATTTTTTCTCTTTTATTTTTCAGAGTCGGAACTGGACAAGGATGGGATGATTTCGCTTGAGAATGGAATTCTGCTGGATGCCGTCGGCAATGTAATGAGGTAAGAAATATGTACAATTTTGTGGCATAAAATTAATTGGTTCTATTTTAGGAAACTGGAGGATTATTTATCAGGAATCCGAACATGCTGCCCCCCCTTGAAAGGTTGCGCCTTTCAAGATGGAATTATGTTTAGGTCTTGTGTTAGTTTTAGGATTAGGTTAATAAAATTTGAATGATAATGTTGTTAATTTGATTTGTGATTGTATTGTGTAAAATTGATTTGTTGAATAAATGTGAATTGACACTAGTTACCTGTGAGTTTTAATTTTGAATAAAGTGACATACCTTCATTGATTAAGTTATGTTGGTGTATTATGCTATGTTTACCTTTTGGCCAGACTGTGTGTGTGTACGTGTACCATTCTTGCCTTGAACATCATCTTTATAGGAAAGGTGATGTTCTTATGCTGTAGAATTTTTATGCTATTGCCAGATGAATGCGATAAAAATGAAGAGCTAGGAATAAAACGAAAAGAAATTTAGAATTGAAATCAAGCTTTTAAATTTGACCGGAACTAGATTTGAAAAATAAAAGACAAATGAAGTTTTCAATTAAAATATTTTATTTATATGATACTTTAATATCTCCAGTTGCCAGTAATTTAATATTTACACGAGTTCCTGCTCGAGAGGTAATTCTTTGCTTCCTTTTTTTCGACCGTCGCAGTGCCGTCCAAGACACACGAATTGTTTCCGATTTTTCCGGGATGTTTTCGTCTACTAAATGTACAAAAAGGTCATCACTGGAACTTGTAGCTGGCACGAGAAGTATATTTTGTAGGATTTGTATTTTCGGTGGACGGCGAGTTGATGGAGGTGGACCTTCGTCGTCGTCTATGACAATAACCTCTGGATCAACCATTGTTTCTTCCAACTTGATTCCATTAAATCTTCTTCTCAAATGCTCAATGTTGGGTGGCTGCTGCGTCGAGTGCGGAAGCTGTCCTGAGGAATTCCCTTCCGTCGTTTTGTGCTCGATGTCATCTAGAAGTTCCTGTATTTTCCTTAATAGCGTGTCATCATCGGAATTGCTTAGATGATCTTCCTTATCCTTTCCAGGTGTTATAGGGCGTTCTAAGTTTTCCACGATTTTATTAATTTCTCGTTCTGCTGTTGATTTTAAATCCAATTCGCGCGATTCCATTGTTACACTTGAAATTACACTTAGACTTTTATTTCAAATTCAAACGCGTTACTAGTTTGTAGCGATCGAACTTAAATTTTACTGGCATGCGAGCAAAATATATATAAATGTAACGGACGATTTGTCTCTGATTTGAGATTTGTTTTAACGGGTTCGTTTGTAATTTTATTTTCAAATGGAAAATACAATTGAATTTCGGAATTTTTGTGAAATTCGATTTGAAGAATTTTCAATTTTGACTTTTTGAAATTTTTGATTTTGACTAATTCAGGAATTTGAATTTTTGAGCACTGTAGGATTTTTGACATTGGAAAATTGATTAATTTTGGAAATTAGGCTTTTTGACAAAATTGATTTTTGATTTAAGAATTTTGAAATTGAAAATTTTGTACAATTTGATTTTGATTAATTTGATTGTGGAAATAAACATATTTTGGAAATTGGTCTTTTTAACTCAGAATTTTTTTGTCTTGACTGTCACTACCCTAACTAACTTATCTGCACCTGGATGAATTTTTGTAATTCTGCCAATTAGCCAACGAGAAGATGGTAAATTATCTTCTTTAATTATGACTAAGTCTCCAATTTTGGGATTCAAAATTGGTGTTTTCCACTTAGGAAGATTTTGTAACAAATTTAAGTAGTCCTTAGACCATTTCGACCAGAATTGTTGTTGTAACAATTGCAGGTGATTCCAGCGAGATGTTAGGGATGTATACTTTACAGTAGATGGTTCTGGAGGTGTAATTATTGAATTACCAATTAAAAAATGACCCGGTGACAAGGCGTCCAAATCATCAGGGTCATCGGATGTTGGACATAATGGCCTTGAATTAAGGCAAGCTTCTATCTGAGCCAAGACTGTGGCGAATTCCTCAAACGTTAAAAGTGAATTGCCTAGAACCCTTCGAAGGTGAAATTTTATAGATTTCACTCCTGCTTCCCATAAACCGCCGAAGTGAGGCGTAGATGGAGGATTGAAATGCCATTCTATACCTTCAGTTGCTATACTTTCAGCAATTGCTTTATTTGCTTCCTTTATTGCAATTTCGTATTCAGTTTGCAGCACCTTACTAGCGCCAATGAAATTAGTGCCACAGTCAGAATATATGTGGGAGCACAGTCCTCTTCTGCTGCAAAAGCGTCTGAAAGCCGCAATAAAGGCTGCTGTTGACAGGTCAGAAACAGGCTCTATATGAATGGCTTTGGTGGCCATACATATAAATATGCAGATATAGCCCTTATATGCTCGATTACCCCTATGTTTCGACATTCTCAAATGTATCGGTCCTGCATAATCAATTCCAGTATGTTGGAAAGGACGAGATATGTTGACGCGATGGAAAGGTAGATTTCCCATGAATTGATTTGATGTTTGAGGAGATTGCTTGAAACAAGTAATGCATTTATGGATTATGTTTCGAACAGTTTTTCGTCCTTGAGGACTCCAAAATTCGTTTCTTAAAGTAGTAAGCACTAGTTGGGTTCCTCCGTGGAGCGTTTGATTGTGAAAATGTCTTATAATTAGGGAAGTAAAGTGGCTATCTTTTGGTAATAAGACTGGGTGTTTTTGAGAATATGGAATATTTGCATTTTGTAGACGACCTCCAACACGTAAAATGCCGTTTTTGTCTACAAACGGATTGAGAGATATAAGAGCGCTTTTAGCGGGTAGTTGGTGGCCTTTTTGAAGGGTTTCAATTTCAAATTGAAATGAAAATTTTTGGACCAGTTTTATTAACGCCAATTTTGAGTCTTGTATTTCGCCTGTTGAAAGAAAATCCAATTTTCGCTGATGTTTTTGTTTACGACAATTATTAGAAAACCTTATATAATAAGCTACTGTGCGTATTAATTTAAAGTATGGCGAGAATCTGATTGTAACTTCGTCTTGCATTGATTTTACGTTTGCAACATGTGTAATCCTTTTTTCTTCAATTTCTTCAGATACATTTCCTAGTACCTTAGTCTTTGGCCAATTTTCTTCGTGGTCCTTTAACCAGTTAGGTCCATGCCACCAAAGATTATGTCCGTTTAAAACAGACATTTTAACACCGCGAGAATTGCAATCTGCAGGATTATCCTCAGATTTCACATGTTGCCAAGAATCAATTTCAGTGCATTCTTGTATCTCTGCAATTCTATTCGCGATATATGTTTTGAATTTATTTGCGTGATTGCGAATCCATGATAAAACAATTGACGAATCAGTCCAGGCGAAAATTGGTACTCGATTTAAATTTAGATCAGTTTTTACACGTTTAATTAGACGAGTTTATAAAACTGCGACACACAACTCTAATCGGGGAAGGGAAACCGGCTTCACAGGTGCTACTTTGCTTTTTGCGAAGAGCAAGTTTACATGAATATTATTTTCGTCGTCGATGACTCGAATATAAATCGCGGCAGAATACGCATGAATTGAGGCGTCTGAAAACCCATGAATTTGACAGCCTTGAAAATTACTTTTGGTGTGCAACCATCTAGGAATGCGAATCTGGTCAATGTACTGTAATTCGGTTTTGAATTGTTGCCATTGTTTATTGATGTTAGGTGGAATCGGATCATCCCAGGAACATCCGCAGAGCCATAAGGCTTGCATCAGAATTTTCCCGGTTACGACTATTGGAGATATCCAGCCAAGTGGATCAAATAATGTGGCAATTTCCGACAGAATAGAACGCTTGGTGGGTATGCGATCTATTGTTTGTCGGTGTTGCAATGTAAAATAGTCGCCGACTGGGTACCAAAAGATACCCAGAGTTTTAACCGCATCATCACTTGCGAAGCGCAAAGGAAGTTGAATTTCCCTGTAATCCTCTGGAATGTTTTCTAGGAGATCCGATGAGTTGCTAACCCATTTCCTTAAATTAATTATTATTAATTAATTTCCCTTTGAATTACCAGAGCTTCTTGTATAGAGTCTGCACCTGTCATCAGATCATCAACGTAAAAGTCTCTGGTGGCAATCTTAGCAGCAATTGGATACTTCTTAGCTTCGTCTTTGGCTAGTTGATGCAATGATTTTATAGCCAAGTAAGGCGCTGAAGTAGTTCCGAAGGTTACAGTGGTTAAAATATAGTCTTTAATTGTGTCTGACGGGTTATTTCTCCAAACTATTTTCTGATATTTCTGATCTGGATTTTGTATATTGACCATTCTATACATTTTTTCAATGTCTGCTGACATTGCATATTCGTATTTTCTCCGTCTTAATAACAGAGTGAAAAGTTCTGGTTGCAGAACTGGACCTGCGTAAAGCTGTTCGTTCAAGCTTTTTCCATTTGTAGTCTTCGCAGATGCATCAAATACTACCCTGACCCTAGTTGCTGTGCTTTCCTTAAGCACAGCATGGTGTGGAAGATAATAACTGTCCTTGTGATTATCATCCTTTGTAGTACGTCTCATGTGTCCAAGAATTTCATATTCTTGGAGATATTTATTGTATTCATTGCGAAGGTTAGGGTCTTGATTCAGCTTTCTTTCTAATGCATGGAATCTGCGTACTGCCATATTTCGCGAATCTCCCAATTCTGGCTCCCCATTCTTGAATGGTAGGCGAACTTCATATCGACCATTTATATTCCTAGTGTGCGTTTTTTCATAAAAATCTTCACACTCTTTTTCTGGTGCAGGCTGTTTAGCCTGATACACTACTTCTTCACTTTCCCAAAATTTTTGCAATAAGGTGTCAAGTGAACTATCTTGTTCGAATCTCGCACTTATTGTTAGGGAAGATGCCTTAAGACAAGGAGCATTAGAAGAGAGATTACCAAACTGAATCCAGCCTAAGGTGCTGTTCTGAGCAGTAGGTGTACCTGGAGAACCTTTGCGTAATCCTTCAAGGATAATTTCACTATAAACATCCGCTCCTAATAAAAGATCAATTTTTCCAGGCTTGTTAAAGAAAGGATCAGCAAGCTCGAGATTATTTATGTGATCCCACTTTGTATCCTGAATAATTGCAGGAGGTAGCAAATCTGTAATAGTTTGTACAACTAATGCAGTGACAAGGGTTGGCTTATACCTCGGAGTTTGAGGAAGTATCTGAATTGAGGTTTGTCTTTGTACATTTGTAGCTTTAGACTTTCCCAATCCAGTGATTTGAACAGAAACATTATCTGTTTTTAATTGCAACCTGCGAGCAGCAGCATGTGTAATGAATGATACTTGCGATCCAGAATCGATTAATGCTCGCAATTTGTAAACTGTCCCTGATTTAGACGTGACGTTAACCAAGGCAGTTGATAATAAGGCTTGAGCGGTGTGTTGACCATGCTTCGTATAGAATGATTGTACTGGTGTTCCTGCATTGTCAATAGATGTGGAAGATGTTGGTTTCGAGATTGAATTTTCACAAGGAATTATGACTTGTGATGCACGTGATCGAGAATTCTGAATTGAATTATTTCTATGAAGTAGCGAATGATGCTTTCTTCCACAACGTTGACAAGAGAATTTGCTTGTACAGAATTGCAGTTTGTGATTTCTCGATAAGCAGTTCACACATAAACTGTTTTTCGACACAATTTTAAATCTTTCGTCGACACTTAATTTAGCAAACTTTGGACATTTGAATAGTTGGTGCGAATAATTACAAACGGAACATTTTTGACTTGATGAAGCAAAATGTGATGCAGCCTTAATCTTGTACTGATCAATGCCTTTACTTGTGGATCCGGTTTTAGACTCCATGATTGCCTCGAAAGTACGGAATCCTTTTCCCAAGAAACTCTTAAATTGTTCAAATGTCGGTAGGCCTTCAGAGCTACTTATTTCTTATTCCCACATTCGGTGAGTCTCAGAAGGTAGACATTGTACCAATATGTAAATGAGAATTGGATCCCATTCCTTCGTCGAAATCCCTAATGCTTCGAGCTCATATATGCACTCTTAGGACTTGTCTAACAATGACTTAATTCCCTTTGCTGACTCAGTGGTTTGTTTTTGAGTATGACAAAGAATTTTTAGTTGCGCGTTAACTAAAACTCTCTTATTGTCATATCTGTCAACAAGAAGTTTCCATGCATTATAATAACTTGCATTTGTTATGGGGAATTGTCGTAATAAGTGTTTTGCTTCTCCAGCAACACTTGTTTTCAAGTAATGGAGTTTCTGCACCGGAGGCAGTGAGGGATTCGTGTGCACTAATGAATGGAATAAATCGTGGAATGATCGCCACGATTCGTAAGATCCTGAGAATTTGGGAAGTGTGATTCGAGACAACTTCAAAAACGAAGAAGTTGATTCGGACACTGACTCATTGTTTATTTGAGAATGATTATAAGAAGGTGACGGAGGAGGTTCGAGTGCAATTAATGTATCTTTTAGATAACCGATAAATTCGTAATATTTTTCCTCCATCTCCGAATATTGGTCACTCACAAAATATTCATGCGCGACTTCTTCAGGTTTAGCACTATGAGCCAATTGCGTAATTTTATAATGATTTTTAGTATATAATCTGCCCAAAGTTTCTTTATGTCTGTCTGCCGTTCAGTTATAACACCCTTTGTACGCTTGTTTACTGAAGTTTTCTTGAAATTTGTGATAAATTTGGAGATGATTTCAGCCGCAATGGCTTGGTTGACAAGACTATCACTTAGTGACATCTTGAGAAATTAAATATATGTTGTAGAACTGTTTATCCGGCTCGAAGGACCATTAAATGTTCTGCCCGTAACAGGACGAACACGCAAAATAAGTGAAAAAGAAAAGAAGATTTCGGAAACAGTTCTATATATATATTTTTATTCTCCTTATTTTATCACAGACTTCACTTACAATAAACACTATCAGTTAACTTACAATCTAATCACTTTAATTCACTAAAATAAATTCACTAATATTCGCTCGAAACAAATTCATTAAAATACTGGAGTATAAAATAGTGCAAGAAATTTCAAGACTGGAGCAAGTATAAATTCAAGAAATAGAAAAGTTCAAATATACGATGACTGTGTTAATATAGTCGCTTAGATAATAAAGTAGTATAACTAATATTATATTGCAATTTGATCGTTTAAGTCGTATACTAAAAATGATGGACAGGAAATCCTTATTCTGGTCGAAAACCCAGAATAAAGTGATAGGAAATCTTTATTCAAGTCAATACCTTGAATAAAGTGTAAGGAAATATTTATTCTAGTCGAAGACCCAGAATAAAGTGATAGGAAATCTTTATTCAAGTCAATACCCTGAATAAAGTGTAAGGAAATCTTTATTCTAGTCGAAAACCCAGAATAAAGTGATAGGAAATCTTTATTCAAGTCAATACCCTGAATAAAGTGTAAGGAAATCTTTATTCTAGTCGAAAACCCAGAATAAAGTGATAGGAATTCTTTATTCAAGTCAATACCTTGAATAAAGTGTAAGGAAATCTTTATTCTAGTCGAAAACCCAGAATAAAGTGATAGGAATTCTTTATTCAAGTCAATACCTTGAATAAAGTGTAAGGAAATCCTAATTCTAGTCGAAAACCCAGAATAAAGTGATAGGAAATCTTTATTCTTGTCAATACCAAGAATAAAGTGGAACAAAATCTTTATTCTTGTCAATACCAAGAATAAAGTGGAATAAAATCTTTATTCTTGTCAATACCAAGAATAAAGTGGAATAAAGTGGAGTTAAATCTTTATTCTAGTCAATGCCCAGAATAAAGTGGATATTACTACGCAAATATATTTTTTAATGTTTACTCACCGAAAGCCAAATGATAAAAGAGAAGGATCAACGGAATCCGCAGTCCTTTTATAGATGAAAAGCTAGCGGCACTATGATTTGCCATCAATGACGTAATTTCTTTAGTGTTACCACTTTCCAATTCTTGAAATCTTTACCCACTCATGTCTTTTATAAATTTATTACAATAATTTGTGATCTTTACTTGTTATCTACTTTTATATAATAATAAATTATATTTACTTTCATGTAGCAATAAATTTAATTCCTTAGTATCGTCGTTTTCGCGCAGTTGAGTTAATTTTGTGACATTTGTAAGGTTTTGTTGCATGTAGAAAAGAGAATTGGTCAAAGCCGTTTAGCAGTGTAGAAACTTGATACTGGCCATCTGTCAAGATGTGTCAAAGTTTTATTTGTTTTGGATGTAGGTGGCTGTGGGAAATATTTAAATTTATTATTTCATTAGGTAAGTTTTATGTTATGTTTTAAAAAGAAGTGATTCTTTGTGGATTTTTTCTCTTTTATTTTTCAGAGTCGGAACTGGACAAGGATGGGATGATTTCGCTTGAGAATGGAATTCTGCTGGATGCCGTCGGCAATGTAATGAGGTAAGAAATATGTACAATTTTGTGGCATAAAATTAATTGGTTCTATTTTAGGAAACTGGAGGATTATTTATCAGGAATCCGAACACTTTGTAATCCCATATAAATAGAGGACCCCAGATTAATTAATACATTTGCAGTGAAAGAATCAGTGTACCTGTATACGTATAAATAATTATGGAATAATAAGGGTAGATAGGTACCTAGATATAATTATGTTCAAAGGTAACTTGTATTAAAATGGTCAAAACTTGTAAAATGGTCAACGGAATGAAAAAGCAAGAATGGGACATAGAAAAATAATGGGTTAAGTAATTTATTAATTTAAAAAAACTTTGAGTGCGGCAGTGAGTGCGGCAGTGAGTGCCGTACATTAGTTCAATTAATCCTCTGTTAAGCTTGATGTTGTAACTAATTTTCTGTTAGGTACATTGACAGTGTTTATAGTGAATGAGAGATAACAATTTTACATAAGGATTATAAGGATTAACTTTAACCGACGTTTTACTAATGCAAAAAAAAATTATTTTAAAATAAAGAACACGACGCGGCCGCTCTCGTCTCGTATGTATGATGAGTGTTGCCGTGCCAGCTACGTGCGTATTCATATGTGCGTAAGTAAGAATGTAAATGTAAATAACCGCGCTTGGGCTTTGAGAAAAACTGTAGCTGAAGCTCAAGAAGTAGTACCGGAAAAGAAAAAAAAGGAAGACTTCCTACAAAAAGAAATGAGATGCCATCAAAGACATAACCTGTAAAAAAAACCAAGTCTCCCAACTCAGTTCTTCTATCGTAAAAAGTTGTGAGATCCATGTAATACCATGTCGGTCAATTTATTCAGTCCATACTTAAGGGTCCTTCTGTCTTAAGTTATGAAGTAATTGGCTAACCTAACAACATCTTATGGTGACTATATCAATATTAAAAATCTTTTATGTTTTAAATAAATAGATTGACTTGGCAATCGCACTAAACAATCTAATGTAATATAATATTACTTGTGAGATACATTGTGTTTTTAATAAAAAAACATAAAAAAAAGATAAATTGTGTTTAGTGCGATTGCCATTAATTTAATTTGCTTCTTAATAGATCTACAGTGCACTTAAAAACTGAAGTCATACAATTCATAAGTCTTATCTTAGCAAGCCGAAGAAATGGTGAGTCAGCAGCGTCCGATTTGAATATCAGTTCAAAGAAAGCAAAGGTTTGAAGCACGAAGTACTGTGTCAGGCGCACGCGACTTACAAAAAAAAAATTATTTTTCTTAATAAGTAATTTTATTTCATTTCCTTGATTTTTAAATATAATTTTATTAAATTCTAATATTTCTTTGCATTCAATATTGATTTCCTTTCCTTCGATATTTGGAATTGGTAAAATGAAAAAGGTTTGGGAAGTTTCATTAAAAAACTTAGGGATGCTGATCACAAATATTAATTTTTGTGGGTTTCCCAATAATGCGAGCTTTAAAAATTGTAACTTTTCAGCAGTGATATGAAATTCAGGAATTTCATCTTGATTTAAGAGGTTCCTTGACATTATTCCTATTCTTGCAGAGTTTATGTTATCTTGAATCTTGCCAATTTCCTCTTCCATGATTTTAAGATTTGAGTAAACTGTATATGTCTCATTACTTCTTTATAGTTGTCTTTTAGTTTTCCTAATATATTTAGAATGTTTTTATTATTTTCTTTCGTCTGAAGTTGTAAAATTTTCATGTTACTCTCCAAGTCGTTATTAATCTTTATTTGATTGTTCAAATTCGTTATTATATTGTGATTGTTTTCGTCAACGGGTTTCAGATGTTCTTCAATTTCGAATCTATCGTCATCATCCATAAGTCCGAACAACCATTTATATGCTGTGCCTACAATATTTATAACTCCTCTTCTATTTCTTTGCTTTGGGACAATAGTACTGAATTCCGCGTATATTTTATTTATTTTATTTTGGATATATTGTGTTTGATTTGCGTTTCCTGAAAGTTGTATTACCGTATTACATTCCTCTTGCAGAATTTTTATCATTTGTCGAATTTCTTCCAAATCTATAATGTGTAGTATTTTGTCATATCCTTGTATCAAGGATATGTTTCCTTTTTCAATTAGCGTGTATCCGGCATGTGTTTCCAATTTCTCGATTTGAATTATCGTCTGGGTTTGTTCCGTTAAGATCACTATTACCAGTATTAGAGTCATCCATAGCTTCTGGACCTGTAAAATATTTATATTGCTTTTTAAGTCGCTTAGGGTGTATTCTCCTATTTAATCTTTCATCAGCAATTTTGTTCTCATAGTTTTTAACTTTTATTTTTTTATATTTGGGTAGATGCTTTTGTCTTTCTGCTTTATAGTTCTTGATATAAGCTTGTTTGTGGGGGTATGATTCGGGTAATTCTTTTCTATTGATATTTAGTTTGCCTATTACTTTCTTCTTGTGGGCTTTACTTGGTTCGAAGATTTCTTCTCTAGACCTGCCTTCCAATTTTAGCTTTAATTGGTTTTTCTTTTGTTTTACTATGAATCGTATTATTATAGAATTCAATGGCTTTTTTAATCTTGTCGGTACCGTTTAGTTCTGGGTTCCTTACTGTGAGTATCCGTACGTGCTCTGAAATAGTATGATGAACTCTTTCTATATCCGCGTTACCGGTATGATTTTTAGGTGATGTGAAGTGGAATTCTATTTCTTCTTTATTGAAATAGTCTCTTACGTTAACATTATTGAACTCATTATCTAAGACTGCCTTTTTGGGTTTTCCTAAAATAGCATTCCTATTTCTAATAGATTGTAAAATAGTCAATCTATTCTTATTTGTGATTTCGTTCCCATATAAATGTTTAGTAAATTTATCCATTATAGTGATAAAATATTTCTTTTGACAATGATAAATGTCTACGTGTATTATTTCATTAGGGTTCCTCGGTGTTTCACTAATTTTAAATTAGTATTTTTCAGGGTGTCTGTCGTATTTTGCTAAGTTACATATCTTACAGTTATTTACGTATTTCTGTATTAATTCCTTTAATTTAGGGTAATAATATTCATCCTTCATCTCCTCATAATTTTCGTTTATTCCTCTGTGATTATTTTCTTCATGGTAAGATTTAATCGTTCTGATAGTTTCTTCTTCCGAAGTCAATACCTTTGCCATTTTTGTGCTCTTTATAAATCTTAGATTTTTATTGTTACTAAATAATTCTATTAATTTGTTCTGCAGGATATTAAATCGAGTGTATTCTAACTCTGAATATATACCTACTGTACCTTTACTTTTCATCATTCTCCTCAAGACGTCATTTAAATAGTTAAGATTTTCCAAGTCCTCTTCAAATATTCCCTCTATATTTGGAATTTGAAATTTGTCGTCGACTGTAATCTCATTCAGTTTCCTATAGTCGATCACTATTCTCGATTTTTCTTTACCTGAGTTGTCCATTTTCTTTGGTACAACCCAAATCGGTGAGTTATAAGGTGATTTACTAGGTCTGATAATTCCTTGCTCTAACATTTCTCCCATTTGTTTCTCTACTTCTAGCTCATGAATTTTGTGAAATCTATATATTTTCGAGTAGATAGGCTAACTATGATTTGTGATAATGGAATGTTTTACTTCCCTCACATTGGTCAACTGCTGTCGCTCGTGATAAAATAAATTCATATTATTTTTGAGAATATTCTTTAGTGCTTTTAATTCTTCTTCGTTCATATAACTTGTATCTAACTGGCTTAGTAATGCCACAGAGTTGGTTTCTAGAATTTCTAGTTGATTAATCTCCTCAAAAGGAAACGAGTCTTTGAATTTGGTCATTTTACCATAGACTTCCAGGGTTTCTTTACCTAAATCGATTTTAACTCGGATCGGTAACAGAATATTTTGACCTAAGATCGCATGGAACCTTTCATCTGAAAGATTCATCACTTTCCAACACATGTCTGCATCGTGGTTAAACTTGTCGGGTATAGAGGTAACGATTTCATAAAAAATTTTACTTTTGCCTAATAAGGTTAATAAGTTCACTGGTTTTTCTAATTTAATTAATTTTTTATTTGGAAATAACTCTTCATGGATAATGGAAATGGCAGCGCCAGTATCTATAAGACAATCTATTTTTTTATTTTGCTCTGTCAGTGTAACTATCGGTAAATTGTTTTCTGGGGAACCGAATGAAAATTTACTTGGTCTACTTCCATAGGCTCAGCTTGTGTGGGACGGTTTGAATTACTATTATTTTGAAATCTCTGTACATTCTGTCTACTTCTTTGGGTAAAATTTCCACTTTGGTTGTTTCTTTGATTGTAAGAATTATATTGTGGGTAATTTTGGTATTTGGGAAAGGGTCTTGAATTAGGATAATTCGTGGAGAAATTATTAAAATGATTCGGGTTTCTTTGAAATTGATTTTGATTTTTTGGAGATTAATGGTTTTCATATTTACTTCTATTTTCAAATTTTCTTTCACGATTTGAATTCAACTCAATTAAATTGTATACTTCCGGCAATGTTCTCACTTCTTTCATTTTTATTGAAAAGTTTTGATATTCAGGTAAGGAATCACAAAATTTACTTAAAATAAACAGTTCGTTTCTTTCAGGTCGAAACTCTGAGGTTTTACTATCATCTAATTGATATTTTAAATTTATTCTGTCCAATAAAACACTTAAATACTTATAATAAGTATGTATATCGATAAATCTGACTTCGTTTACCTTTTTAATAATGTGGTTATATTTTTCGCCGACTCCAAATGTCTCCTTTAATCGTTGTTTCACATTTATCCATGACTTGTCCTCTAGTTAACGAATTTCCTGGAGGGCTTCTCCTTGTATTTTGGATATGAAGATCCTGAATAGGTAGTTTCGGTGATTTGCATCTCCTACTAATCCTGTGATGGTTTCAGCTTCAGATATGAAATTTGCCAAGTCAAAACTGTTGTCGCCTCTAAACTCTGGTACAGCTCTAGCCTCGGATACTAAGTCCTTGAAGGTGAGTGACATTTTATTGAATTTAGCTTGTGCCTGATGTGATTGATGAAGATACTCGTAGTTTCCTTTTAATGACTTGAATTCGTCGCAAGTAGACAATTGGCTCTTGGACTTCTTTTTGTTCAAGTTTGGATAAGGATTCATACAGTGCTTCACGATACTGCGTCGATTATTCACTTTATTTCTATCTTTGGTTCTTTTATATTTTTGGGTACACAGACCCTTAATGCGAACTTCACTTTTCACTGAACTTTCGAATTGCGTACAAATTCTTAAAAGAATTTGTGAGGTGTTTAAAATAACTTTTCACTTCGGTTAATTAACATTTAACTCACAACGCAATCCTACCGACTGCGCCACTTAAAGAAAAAGGGTAGGTTCGCAATATAAAAAAAAAAAATTTATTTACTTCAAAAAGTTTACACGATTTCACAGCTACGACTTAATCGTTAGACAATTTCTCTAAAACTAATTTACAGAACTTGAAATGAATGATTTTATGTCTTCATTAAAAATTGCAAAGACAAGCTCTAATTACTGTGATCCTAACCATGGTAACATTTCTTAATAAAATTCTGAACGTACAAATGTTTACATTATGTCACGTACGTATAAAGAAGTCTGGATCTTGCTTAAAGATTACTTGCATTAAATCACGTACAAATATTTTTACAGGGATGCTTGGATCTTGTTCCTACATGTTTCTAAATTAAGGTTTGCGTTTCGCTTGGTTTGGCGATTCTGGGAATGACATAACTCGCGCGGTTGTGGGCACTTAGTAAAAGTGCTGACTGGCATTGTCGCCAATTGATTGGCATTTTTTGCTATGGCTCAATGAGAGATTAGATCCGTGCCATCTTCTCTGATTGTACTGGACGTAGTACTGTACGTAGTCTCACTCGTGCTAGATGTTAAGGTGTTCACTTCTGAAGGCAGTTTAGAAAGAGCATCAGCGACTATGTTGGTTTTTCCTGGCTTGCACACCAGTTCGTAGTTGTATTCCTCGATTCTCGATTTCCATCGCTTCAGCTTAGCATTATAGTTCCTGTTACTCAAGGCGAAGGTAAGGAGCTGATGATCTGTAAGTATCCGAATTTTCTTTGAGCCATAAAGGTAGTTTTTGGGATTATCGAGTAACCAAAAGATTTCCAGCATTTCCTTTTCATTGGTGGCATAATTTTCTTCCGTCTTATTGAGCGACCGCGATATAAAGGCTATTGGCCTGTCCCTTCCAATATCACCCTGGGACAAAACCGCTCCCATCGCTTGTTTCAAGGCATCCGTGGTGAGGATGAAAGGTTTTTCGAAGTCCAGGAAGGCTGGTATTTCTGAAGATGTTAATGATGCTTTTAAGTTTCCAAAGGCTCGCAACTCGTTTTCGTTCAGTCTTATGGGTATTTTCTTGGGTTGATTCGCCTTCACCGTAGCATTAACACCTCTGGTGAGATTTGTAAGAGGTTTAGCGATTCCCGCGAAGTCTATTATAAACTGGCGGTCATAAGATGTTAATCCCAAGAGGCTTTCAAATCTTTAAAGTTTTTTATATACATACATACATACATACATACATACATATATATATATATATATATATATATGTATATATATATATATATATATATATATATATATATATATAAATATATATGTATATATATATATATATATATATATATATATATATATATATATATATATATATATGTATATATATATATATATATATATATATATATATATATATGTATATATATATATATATATATATATATATATATATATATATATATATATCTATATATATATATATATATATATATATATATATATAATTTTATCCGTGATGAAATAACCTGGGAATTCCGTTTCTCTTTTGAAGAATGCTGTTTTGTCTACATTCACTGTAAGGTTCACCTCTTCCAACCTGGAGAAGATCCTTTCAATATTCCGCAGGTGATCTTCCTCGGTCTTACCGAATATTATTTCGCCGTCGATATAGATGTAAAATATGGTGCCGATGTACTCCTTAAGAATGTCGTCTATCATGCCTTGAAAGATGGCAGGTCCATTCTTTAGTCCGAATGGCATCCTCAAAAACTCGTATTTCCCATTCATAGTGGAGAATACAGTCTTACATATGTCGGCCTCCGTCATCCTTATCTGGTGAAATCCAGATGTCAGCTCTATTGTAGTAAAAAATTTGAATTCCCCAAGGCTTGCTATGTTGTTTGATATATCTGGAATAGGGTAGGTATCCGCTACGATGACGGCATTCAGACGTTTGAAGTCGATCACCATTCTGAATTTATTTTTTCCTGAGATGTCGGGTTTTTTCTTCACTATCCACACTGGAGAGTTGTTAGGACTCTTCGATGGTCGGATTATTCCATCGTCCCATAAACCTTTTATTTGTTCCTCCACCTCTTTTCTCATATTAACAGGGTAGGGATACGATTTGGTATAGATTGGATCATTGGTTGTCGTTTGTGATTTCCGCTCTTACGCTGGTTTCAACCTTCTCGCTATTTGTTAGCGGAATGTGTCATGTCGTTTCACTATCGCTTGAATGCGCTCTCGAACCCTATCAGGTAAATGGTCTCCCTTGATCTCAATGTTGTTGACTTGAGTAGAAATTTTCTCCTTTAAGGGTATTTTAATGTTCGGTCGTATCTTCAGAACGTTACTTTTGCGATCAATGACTGCTTCCAGCTTTTTCAAAGTGTCGTCTCCGATGATTCCATCGAACGAGACCAATCCCGGCAGAATGACTCTCTCTGACTCTCAAAAAATCTTCCTCCAACCTTTTCTTTGATTTCGATTTCTACTCCCGAAGAACGTATTTGGAAAGGCTTTGAGGTGGCTCTGGCAGAGTCACAGAGTTGTGGCTTAATGAAGTTTTCATTAGCACCGGTGTCGATAAGGAACTTCAAAACCTTGTTGTCTTTTGTTCGAAGCTCTAGGTATGGAATGCTAGCGAGGCTCCTGTCATAAAATTTACGTCAGACAGTTCCTCTTCTTCATGTGTAACTTCTGCCCCGTCGGTGCTCTCTCCTTCGTACTGGTCAAATGTGTGATTCTTCTCATAATCCTCATGCTACTCTTGTGTCGCTAATTTAAAAATGCCTTCTTGCCTGACATTGCCGCCTAAAGGTCTACTCATATAATTCACCCGTTTCGAGTGGATTGAAGGATCTATATCCATCGGTTCAGGAGGCTTTAGCTGTGAAGGTCTCGGGGCAGTATACCTACCGGCTTGGTGTTGCGTGGTATAAGTAGTGTTCCTGGGCTGAAAGTATGCACGTGGCCGTCTTGGGGGTAAAGCAGGTTGTTCGCGTTTATGTGCAAAGATTCGATCAATAGGGGAGGTGACCGTATTTTTCGTATCCTTGATATGTATTACAAGGTTTCTGTAATTAAGGTTCTGCATTTCGTGGCAGGAGGAGTAAGCCTCAGGGAGAGTTTTTGGCTTCTGAATCATCATCATCTTAGAGAGATCGCCATTCAATTCTCTTATAAAAATGTCCAATGCCTTATTTCTATAAGTCTCCGTTAAAACTCTTATCGTTTCGTCAGTATAGTCTTCTGCCCTAATCTTGTTAATAATCAAAGATAATTGGTGGTCAACTCTTGCGTAAAACTCGTATATACCTCTGTTTCCCTATGTAAGCCGAGTTAACTAATACTCTAACGTCCCTATATCGCGCTTGTCGGCGTAATGCAGAGATAAACACTTTTTGATGGTCTGCCAACCTTCATCGTAGATATTGTAAGAAATCAAAGCGGCATCAGCTCTTCCCCTAATTTTCTGCCTAATATTTCTGAGAACACAACGGTATATTGGTTTGTCGTGGACTATTTCGTAATCCTTCAGTATAGATTCGACGCTATGTACCCAGGCTGTGTACTGGGACGGGTTACCCTCGAATTCCTATAATTCCTTAACGCAGTCGGGAAGCTTGCTTACTTCTCTAAGCTCTTGCTCGTTTTTAGGAGCCCTTAGACCAATTTCAGTGTCTTTTCCTACTTTATTACTTGCAGCAGTGGTCTCTACCACCATCATTCTTTGTTCAAGACGTTTTCACATTTCCAGGGCATTAACAGACCCCGTCAGCTGTCTCACTGTTTCTTGGATTTATTCCATGTCAAAAATGTCATTCAACTTTATTCTATCTATCTAACTACAAATGAACTTGTTACAAAAAAATCAACAATTGGTGCTCTTAATTTTCCACTATTCTATACACCTGTCTCTTTAATTAGTAGAGCTAATTTTCACAAAAAGGAACAATGCCGTGGCAGTTTTCGAGAAGAGAAAATTTAAAAAAAAAATGTTTAATTACTTCTTAAAATTTCACACAATATTAAAGAGGCAATTTTATCGACTTCGTTCTTTTTAAAAATCATGGACAAGTAGATTAATTTTCACTACGTCCAAAGGGGGCAAAGGGCATTACAATGAATTTTCCTTGATATTTTTACTCAAATTCATAGGCTTAAAACTTCTTTTTGAATTACACTGCTATTTGAAAATTGAATTTTTCTAATATTTCTCAGTTAATTACACTTTAATTTCGAATTATGCAAGTTTGCACGCAATTTGTTCAAAAATACACTTCTTTTTCTCTTTTTAACCGACTTCCCAAAAACACAGAGGTTCTAAGTTCGACGCGTATTTTTATTTTTTTTATGTCTGACCGGGCATAACTTCGTAACGTGTCGACCGATTTTGATGATTCTTTTTTGTTGGGTAGAGTATGTTCACCGATTGGTACCATGACAAACAAATTTTTGGTAGTTGGTTGATACTACGAGAAAACAAATGTTGCTGGGGTGGGGAAGGGAGGGTGGAACCTAACTTTTTACCACGTGGACCGATTTGGATGGTTCTTTTGCTGTTGTATAGAGTGTGATCACCCATTGCTAATAGAAGAGTAATTTAGCCCATGGTGGGGGGTTGGGCGAGGGGAGGAGGAGTCTAACTTCGTAACGCGTGGACCGATTTGGATATTTCTTTTCCTTTTGGGTAGAGTATGCTCGCTGGTTGATACCACGAGAAAAAAAATTGTTGGTGGGGTTGGGGTGGGAGAAGGGGGGTGGAACCTAACTTTGTAACGCGTGGACCGATTTGGATGGTTCTTTTGCTGTTGTATAGTGTGATCCCCCATTGCTAATAGGAGAATAATTTGGTCCTATGGTGGTGGTGGGGGAGGGGTAGTAACTTCGTAATGCGTGGACCGATTTCGATGATTCCTTTTCTGCTCAGTAGAGTATGTTCCTTGATTGATACCATGAGAAAAAAAGTTTAGTGGAATGGGGGTGGGGTAGGGGGTTATAACTAACTTTTAACGCGTGGACCGATTTGGATGGTTCTTTTCATTGTATAGAGTCGAAGACACTAAAAAATGACAAATAAAACAGTTTTTAAAAAAAAAGTTGAACCGATTTCACAAAAAGCGCTAAAAAGCATAAAATAATTTTTAATTTTATATCTATTACGACATTTTGAAGTCGGTGCAAATTTAACAAATAAAACAACTACAGAACCACAATTGAAAATTTACGTAATTCTACCTGAACGTTTCAGCTCACGGGATCAAAAGGAAGGACGATTAAATACTTTTGTTGTAGTTGTTTGGTTTGTTTGATTTGCACCGACTTCAAAATGTCGTAATAGATATAAAATTAAAAATTATTTTATGCGTTTTAGCGCTTTTTGTGAAGTCGGTTCAACTTTTTTTTTAAAAACTATTTTATGAAGCTTATCAAATTAAATTTTTATATCTTCAATTCAAATTAGCTTAGATTTCTTCAATGCACAATCTTATCTTTTGATTAACTTAAATAATAATTCATTAATTCAGAAATATCAATTAATTTTTGCACTTTATCGGCTCTGAATTATATATGATATTCTTTTCTTTATTTTCAGGTAATTAACTACATATTTGACATTTTCAGGTAAGTAACTACAAATTTGACTTTGATGCGCGGGTACGCCTGCCTTGGTTTCCCTCGTACTAAGAAATTTAACGCCTTAGGAGTGCTGGTGACACTGTAGAATAAATAAAAGAGTTTTTTCCTCCTCCAAGCTGTGTGAAGGTAAGCCACAGTCTTCCTGTGGCGTTGAGGTTTTATTTGCCGGTAGCCTACTGAGGAACGTCTTCTTTTCACTCACTTTAATTCCCACAAAATTAAGAATCCTAATTGCAAAAAATTTTTTGTACACACTTAGAAATTCTAATCTTTTTCACACAGTGGGTCCCTGCTCGGGAGCCAGTTAACGAAATTAAATAACTTTTCGATAAAAAATAAAAGATCAAAAATTTAAGGAACTATTTTATTTTAAAATTTATTTCACTAATTTAATTTGCTTCTTAATAGATCTACAGTGCACTTAAAAAACTGAAGTCATACAATTCATAAATCTTATCTTAGCAAGCCGACGAAACGGTGAGTCATCAGCGTCCGGTTTTAAATATCTGTTCAAAGAAAGCAAAGATTTGCGGCACGAAGGGCTGTGTCTGGTGCACGCGCGGTTGTCTAAGTAAAAGTGCTTATTGACATTGTCGCCAATTGATTGGCATTTTTTGCTAACTTGTATATTGTATAACAAACAAATAAGGTAATCAGAAATTCGTCTAAGTAACGTAAACCCGAATTTCCGATATATTTTTACATGTCCCACTCTTTCAAAATTGACCTTTAGGTGTGTCTTATTCCGCCAGTATCTAACGGCATCGGGACTGTCATTATTCATCTCAGCGACCCGGAAAACCATGAATTCGTTTTTGATTATTTTGTAGTTTACTGCCTCCCGCCCTTCTCCTTTAGAGGTGTCTTATACCCACAGTATCGAAAAGCATTGATAGTGTCATTATTCATCTGAGCGACCCCAAAAACTATGTATTCGACACTTATCTACACTCTCGAATATTTCTATACTTTCTCCCACCCCACTCCTACGTGTATCTTACCATCACTCTACCTAACAGTATTGAGAGTGTATCTCAGCGACCCCAAAGTGACTAATATCGATAATTTTTGATTATTTTTACATGTCAATCCCTTTCGACCCCGGTGCTAGTGGTGTTTTACCCTTACAGTTTCTTTCCCGAGAAATAGTATTTTGTATTCCAAGGTAAACTGTTAATCTTTAAAATTTTAAAAGTGGCAAAGGAAATGAATGTTGCGGTTATTGATTGAACCCCTTGGAACCTAAAAAGTTAACTCGTATTTACGTAATGTCCACTAAATTGGTTGTGGATGTTTTTTCAGTGTGATCTTCCATTCTTTTTATGAATATTTTAATCTTGTAGGTTTGACTTTCAGCCTAGCTACATGCAGGATTGTGTACCGCTAGATATTGGACCACTTCGGAAGAAGATAGCTTTTCTTTATACATGAAAAAAGCTTACTTTTCAAAAGGAATAATTTCTAGGTTTCAGTATATTGAGAGTTTATCAACGAATAGCTATCATACCGATGTACATTTTTAATTTCATTTACTGTACGAGCCGAAAACCCAAGGAATTGTACTCTTTTAATTTAAAAAGAAAAATTGATATGAATTATTAGTTTAAAACTAATTCTGTTCGACTGCCGTATACTATACTATATAGGGTTTTTAAAATTAGTAGTTATTGTAGACAAAGGATATTTAGTTTAAAATTCCACGGCTGCAAAATATTAGAAATTGCAAGCATGTGAATTTAATTAAGGGGATTTGTAAAATCAGCAGAAAAGAAGTTTTTTTTTCAATTATCAGTGGAGTAAGTGATAACGTTATGGCCTTCCATCTGGGAGGTCCCAGGATCGAACGTCTGATAGCAGATTATGATTAGCTTGGAAAAAATTTTTTTTCACTTCACATTGCCACTCGCATTTCCATTGGAAAGTCTGTGAATAATGTAAGTAAAAAAGTTTACTCAAAATGCCGTGTCCACTTTGACAAAAGAGCTGAGTACTACCATAAGACATCGGATGGTCTGCCGTTGTAATAAAAATGCGGCAATAAAGGATTATACATGCATTAAATTAATACATCAACGAAAATACAGATGAATAAATGAGCAATGATTCATCTTATCTATAATCTGTGAATGAAATTGTTACAAAATGTTTGCTCCCCTTGAAATAACATGGCTTAATATAAGGCAGAGTCTATTTACCACTCTCAAATTGCCGTGTACACGTAAGTAAACGGAAATAAACGGAAAGTACGTCAAATTTTTATTAGACTTTCTGTGAGAAAGAGGTGTATTAATCAGGCTTTTAGTTGTTTTATGAACTGGGGGGACTGCCACCCCCACTTACTTCCCCGCCAGGTTTGTATATAGAACAGGCTGTAATAAACTACTACCAGCAATATGAATATGGATAATATTCATTATCGTGTACTTACGTGTAGTTCCATGTATTTCCGTGTACACGGCAATTTGAGAGTGGTAAATAGACACTTCCTTAATAAAATAGTTTTATTAAATGTTTTTAACATTTCTATATACTTCCCAAAGGTATTAAATTATTCGGCAAAGGCATAAATATGTTCAATAAACGTTTAAATAAATGTTCTAAAGGGTTCGATAAATTTTTGAAAATTTTTGGATATTTGCTAATTGTTTAAGTAAATCTGAAAATCTATAGCCGAGCATTTATAGTTTCGCAAAACTTAAATAGTTAATAGCTAGGTTTACTTAATTGTATTTGTTTGCATATTTGGATGAAATGTATAAGGCAATTTAATGTACTCGGAAGTGATTGTTTCAGAACTCAATTCAGCTTGTCATATGTAGTTATCCAATTATGAAGCAATGCTAATTAGGAATATATCAGTAATTATATCATTTATGAATCAATAAATTCACGTTGACTCTTCGGCCCTCGCTTATATTATAGTTTTGATGGACATATGCACATCTACCGCTAATATGATAACAAGGTCTCCATTAAACGAAATTGGCCTATTTGTTTACGCTGTGAAGCAAACAGAACCAGATAATACATATGATTATTTCTGATACCCCATTTAAAGCCATTAGAGTACGAATTTGGCATCTTTGCACACATAAAGTAAAGCAATGTTCCTCAAGCATTCGTATTCTACCCTTTAAATTACTGTTGAATTCTAGCTTTTGTACAACCCAAACATTGCTTGGGACCTGTTGGATGAAAGCGTATCATGAGTACCTACTTGTTGCATTCTTATTTGTATTCAGGGCGACAAAAGCCTCTTAACTGGCCCTATTTCATGTTGCCTATAAAGTGGAAAATCACGTTTCCTTAACACAGTTGACAATTGCTGTGTGATGATAACATTACCTAAAAAATTCCAGGATGCATAAATAAATAATTCACGTACGACTAAAGGTCAGATTTTGTTGATGTTACAAAATTAGCTTATTGTGCAAGTAAATTCAAAGATGAAAAGACACAAGCTCCCTTCTAAGAGCCAAATGAATGGTCTTTGTAAAATTTTACAGGTTATTAAATCATTTCAAAAGGTTATTTTGAAGTTAACTTTTATCACATAAAGCCCTATAATTTCTAACAAGCTTTGTGTTTTCCCATCAGATATTCACTCTTTTATAGTCACAGTTCAAAGGATAAATATAAGGTGAAAAATCGATGAATGAAAATAAAAGTGGCAAGGATCTTAACGGGGAATATTTGTTAATCAACTGGAAGAGTTTGTGTTGCTGTCTGGCAACGAGATTTATGGAAACGTCATATACCACAATAATTATTTATAAAATTACTATGAAATAACACATTTAATTATTAACAATCTGCTGCATATTGGCACAAAATCTCGATTGAATTAAATGTAAAATCTGCCGAATCTGAGACTTCAGATTAAAAAGAAATTATTAATAAGCCTCAGATCTTTAATAGAGTTACGTTCTTTATAAAGGCAATTATCATTTAAAGTTACGACAATAAAAATATTTGAAGTTTATTAATATTTCTAAATAAAACTAAAAGTACTTCTAAAAGTGACTTTGACGCTATCAAAATTATTGGAACAAATAAGGAGGTTAAAATTGGGCGAGTAGTTTCTGCTGCGGTAAGCGTAAAATTCTAGTGATTGATCCACAACTGTGTTTCCTTTTATTTACTAATAAATTCGATTTGGTATTGACATTTTTTTTCGCTTACTTCTGTCACGTTGCCCGACTTAAGTTCAACCGAGATTTGTTTGATAAAAAAATGAAATTAAAAGACTTTATTTCAACTTAATAATTTTTATTCTCCAAGTCTTGTTACTTCAATTACACGGGTTACAGAATAGAACTGAACTTAGAATATATCGCCTTGCCTTGTTTCCTGTTATCTAGAAATTTAAGATACTTGTTTGTTAAAGAGAATTTAAGCTTACACAAATGAAATAATGAAATTGCTGATTTTACTGAATGCTATGTTAATGAACTTGAACAATTATAATTATGAACTTATGAATATGTGTAGCATGCGTAACTCCTCCCCCTCTAGGTGTGAAGCGTCGGCCAAAGGTAACGTATATGTTGAGGTCCATCTTCAGAAGATTTAGTAAGATTTGATGCACTTTCATTGTATAAGGATGATGGGCTGATGATGCGTGTAGAAGTTTGCTTGAGTATAAGGTAAGTTTCCATTAAGGGGACATTTACATCAGTTGGGAACAAAAAATTCATTTTTTTATTGGCTTAATCGATGGATATATCGATCAAAAATAATGTGCCGAAATTCCAAATTGATATCTTGAGTAGTTTCCGAGTTACAGGTCATTAAAGAGGCGTGCCTCCCGTCGAGCGCCCAACTGCTTTCTAAGCGAAAGCGAAGTCGACTGAAATGTTTAAGGCCAAATATCTCAGCTTGTCACATTTTTTCCTCTCGGCAGCGTTTCTGAGCAAACGGTTACTGCGATTTTTCACAAAAGCGTTCTAATTATTCATTTCATATGTCATTGTGGTATAGACCTCAATTTTTTATTTTGATCTTTGACGGCGCGGAGGGGGGTTGGACTTGGGGGGGATGAATCGGCGACGTAGCAAATGTTACTTAAAAAATGTACAAAAATAATAAAAAAAAGTTCAATTGATTAGCATTGTTCATTCACGAGATATACGGTCTCAAAAAATCATGAAATTTTGGTCCAACTGATGTAAATGTCCCCTTAAGGATATGATGAAACCCAGGATTCCAAACATTCCCAGCGTGTAGTAATCCCTTTGATCTGTCTTTACTTCAAGAAGTTCGATTGCTCTCTTATTTTCGATGTGATAGGATTTGAGCTTCTGTAGTTTAAGGTCCTCTGTGGTGGATGAAATATTAATTTGGTTCAGTACGATCGGATAGATGTGGACGTCATCCCAGTGGGTATTGATGCTATCTTGATAGATGATGTTCCTGATCTCTACCGAGCAGTTTTCGAAGTGAATTAGCTGCGTGCATTCAATTTGTGGGTGACTGAATTCGCATGACGATTTTATCGGGGTTTCTGGAATATTGGTCAGGAGGATGTAGTTTGGTTCAGGTTGAAATATCTCTGATGTTTGTATCCGTTCGATGAGTCTGCATTCAGGTAGAGCTGTTTGTCATCTCTCGATAGGCTGATTCTTTGCAGTAGTAGATGCCTTCTATTTTGTTGCATGCTTCGTCAAAATATTGAATATCTCTTGGAGTTTGGATTAAATAGGGTTTTGTAGATATTACTTTCGTACTCTCTATTGGCAAGGGGATGATATGGAACATGGAGTATGTTTCCTGGGATAATACTGGTATTTGCACATTGAAAATTAGGTTGGAATCGGAATTGAAACTTGCAAACCTAGTAACTCATAAACATGTTGATTGGATTTAATATCAATTGATTGGTTTTTAAGATTTTGGTAGATATCTGTAATTTCCCTTGGACTTAAAATTAGCTTTAAAATAATATTTAATCGGGCAAGTACTGTAGCTTCTGCTAAATTTGTTACAGAAATCTTTGAATATGCTAGAAGTAAATTCAGCACCTTGTTCGGAAATTAATTACTTTGGAATGCCGTGAAGGCTAATAAAGTGTTTAAGCGATTTAATCATTGTTAAGCTGTTTCTAGCTGAAACTGTATAGGCTGCCGCGAATTTTGAAAATTTATTTATCTTAAAATCTGATTATGATTTATGTTGTATATATCTATGTGTAATGTATCTAGAGGTTTCTCTGGAGTTTCGGGAGTTTCGAATTTTAATTTTGGTAGGTTTCGGTCGTATTTCATTTGATGCTTCGAAATTGTTTATAATCTTAGTTATTTTATCTTTCATAAGGGGAAAATAGTTTTCTCGTTTTAAGTGTAAAAGGGTTTCATTGATGCCTCTGTGATTACTGTTGATATGGTATTCACTTATAAGCTTATCCTGGTCATTGTCGTCAGTGATATCTTTTAATAATTCTGTACACCGAATTAATTTGAAAGTCTGACATCTTGAAAAGTGTCTGGAATAAATATATTGAACTTATTTGAAAAGGTCATTGTCGGTATATACCGCTATTAATTTGTTTGGAGAGAGATATTTTTTGAAGATACTTATCATGGCGTAAATTCTGGAAGTCGAACTATTCGCCGGTGTTTATTCTTAAATGGAACTTGAAGTGAAATAGAAGGTCTTTAATTTGATTTTTCGAATATTAATTGAATACTAGCTGGTGCCCGCGCCTACGTCTGCGGCTATAGTGTAGATAGATAATAGTGTAGTTGGGCAGATGGGGGGGGGGGGGGGGATGTTACTCTATTTAACAAAAAAAGAATTATGCAAATCGGTCCACACGTTCGGGAGATATGCTAAAGCACCTGAAGGTGAAAAGATTTGTCCCGGTAGCAACAGAATCTTAATTCAAAAGAAAAAAATTTAAAAATTTGACTAAAAAAAAGTGTGGGTAGGGAGTGATTGGAGTAAGAGGAGGAAAGACCCCCCTATTTAAAAAAAAAGAATTATGCAAATCGGTCCACACGTTACGAAGTTAGACAATAGCAACTATAGATGAAAACTGTTTTCCCTAAATCAAATGTAGTATATTATACTCCAAAAAAAAATTGAATAAAAGTAAAGTGTGGTGAGGGTGGGAGGGTATACAATTGAAAGAAGGGATCATACCCTATTTAACAAAAAAAGAGTTATAAAAATCGGTCCACGGGTTATAAAATTGGACTAAAGCAACTATAGTGTGAAAAATGACGCCTTGTGAAATTAACGAATGGTATGGTGCGAGCTACTACCTTTGTATCCTCCCGCCCCTTGCGAGCTACGACCTTTGTATCCTCCCGCCTCTTGCGAGCTACGACCTTTGTATCCTCCCGCCCCTTGCGAGCTTCTACTCTTATATTCTCCCGCCCTTGCGAGCTACTACTCTTGTATCCTCCCGCCCCTTGCGAGCTAAGACCTTTGTATCCTCCCGCCTCTAGCGAGCTTCAACCTTTGTATTCTCTCGCCTCTTGCGAGCTACGACCTTTGTATCCTCCCGCCTCTTGCGAGCTAGTGCCCTTGTATCCTCCCGCCCCTTGCGAGCTACTGTCTTTGTATCTTACCGCCCCTTGCGAGCTATCGCCTTTGTAGTCTATCACCCTTTGCGAGCAAATACCCTTGTACATTACCGCCGCTTGCGAGCTAGTACCTTTGTATCCTTTGTACTTATATCCACCTGAAGTATTTCACAATTTAGCTAATGCCATTCTTAACCAACTGTTAAAAGAATTACTAAAATATATCAATAAACGCCAAAGTTATTGGTGAGGTTTGTATACCTCATTTGAATAACCGGAAGTGAAGTTATTTAGTTCAAAATGTTAACTAAATGTAAACATTTAAAAACAAATGAGGTAAGAAATTATATCTATAATTCCTCCTCTATCGCTATATACCAATAAAATTGCTTCGTTTTCATAATTTCCAATAGTAATTAGTAATAGTAGTTACCCAGTTCCTAGTGAAAGCAAGAGAGAGTACACCGAAAAAACCATTTCATGTTGCTCTTTGGTTAGTAATTTAATACCGGCTGCGCCAATTTGCATGATTTAACTTTTAAAATATATAAGGGTATTTAGTTAAACTTTTAAAACATCCCCCACAAATTTTCCCAAGGGATTCGTCCAGGATTTCGGCATTGAAAAGGTCCTTGCTACATTTGAAAATTAATATCTCGCCAAATACTTAACCGATTTTGGTCATTTAAAAACCAGAATAAAGCAGAGATTGGTAGCTTTCCACCACTATAACCCGGGAACCTCCAAGGTTTCATTTCTACCCATAAGATAGATTCAAGTCGCTAAATCAGTGATATTATAAAAATCTCTAAAATGTCAACTAAATATATCTTGGTTTGGACGAAACTTAGTATAGCGCTTAAACACCGCATTCCGCTTAAATATACATCCACACTTTGCAGATATTGTAAAATTTTCTTAACAAAATTTAACTTTTCATTTTTTCACTGGAAATTTTTGATGCAACATTTAAATTTTCAAATCTCGATGAAATTTTAACCATACCTACGTATTTACATCCCCTTTCAAATAAAGGTAATTACTCCCACGAAAATTGATTTTTTTTAGCAAATTTAGCAAAAACCTCCAGTCAATCACAAATATCTCACATTGTGTCGTGTATTTTTTTTCAACTACTGTACTTATATCCACCCAATGTATCTCACAGTTTAGCTAATAGTATCCTTCACCACCTGTTGAAAGAATTACTAAAATATATCAATAAACGCCAAAGTACTTGGTACTCAAATGTGTGCAACCCCCTATAAGGTGAGATTTGCTTACCTCATTTGAATAACCGGAACTGAAGCTATTTAGTTCAAAATATTCACTAAATGTAAACATCTAAGAACAAATGAGGTAAGCAATTATATCTATAATTCCTCCTCTATCACTGTATATCAATAAATCTGCTTTGTTTTCATAATTTCCAATAGAAATTAGTAATAGTAGGTACCCAGATCCTAGTGAAAGCAAGACCGAGTACACCGAAAAAACCAATTCATTTTGCTATTACTAATAAAGTATTATATATCGAGCTTTCACATGTATGGAAATATTTTAGCCCTAATAGAGGAGAAAAGGGTAGAGTAATAAAAATCTCTTAAATTTCTATTATTAACAGCAATTGGCAATAAAGCAACTGAACTGGTCATTATGCAAAATAGCCTCATATTTTGCTCTTTGGTTAGTAACTTCACAACCGCTGCACCGATTTGCATGATTTAACTTTTCAAATATATTAGGGTATTTAGTTAAACTTTTAAGAGATCCGCCACAAATCAGCAATCCTTAATTCATATCAAAAGAATCACCCCCAACTGAGATAATATAATCAAATGTTGAGCAAAAGTGAAAAATCTACGATTAGTATAAAAAATTTAACCGCAGAGAAATAAGAAAAACATCCTCCACATCCCATTTACATCCTCTTTCAGATAAGGGTAGTCACCTCTGGATGGGTGAAAATTTCTTTAACAAATTTAACTTTATTAAGTTAGCAATTTTGCTATATTGCCGTTTTTGTCTGCATTTTTCGACCCAATTAACCTTTATCAACCAAATTAATTTTCCGATGTAGTAAATCCATCCCCTAATCAACTGTTGAAATAATAATTTAAAAAAATTAATAACTCCAGGAGATATAATTTTTTGAACTTTCTCACTTTTCCGACGGCACCTTTTATCGGCATTTTGGTCGCCTTCCGACGCTTTTCCATCGCTAGTAACTACCCTAAATATACATTTTCGATCTGGAACATGGGGGTGATTTCTCTTCTACAATCGATTACCTATCGATTGATGTAATTTTCAACTCGCTCCGACGAAAACTTCACACCACTTAACGCAAATGATTGAAAAAAGTCCTTTTTTCCGAAAAATTTGCGCAAATTTTAGCAAAATCTTCCCACCGTGTTTGCGCGAAAACTATAAGTGATGGAATGGTGTGTTGTTTGTAAAAGTTTCATAACTTTTGGAGTAGATAGTTTTAAAAAAAAGAACGGTCCGTTTTGGATGAACCCGTAGAACTTGGAGGATGGCATCCCCGCTTCAATGTTTAACGAAAAAAAGTCAGCGATAAAGTTTTTTCGATTTAAACAAAAACTGCACCAATCAATTTGTGACCGGTTAACCTTTAATTTGATACCACACATGCCTTATTTCGACTTCGGGGTTAGCCATCGCCCACCCCCACCCCCCGAAAAATTACTACCAAAATTTTTTTTATATTTTTTCCAAATTGCTTCGATCACAAAACAAATGAAAATAATTGTCTTCTTTTCAATCGCACATCCCCACCCTAAGTTATAATTTTTTGAAAATCCATTTTGTAATAGATGAAAAAAGTCTGGTACAAAATCAAAAAAAAATTTTTTTATCTCACCCATTCGCAAGATGGTCCAGCATGTGGTGCGCCACAGTTTTTTGAAAAATTTCAAAAATATTCTACTACTACACTCTCGTGCAAAATTTTACCTCTAGTACATTTTCAAATTTTTTTTCCATTTCCAAATAGATCTTACGATTCTACGTAAAATGAATACCCACATGATAGGGTTCCGATCAATACTCCCCGAGTTATAAGCGAACATAGCACACCAACTCGCATAGGTCCCGCACTTTTTCAAAAACTCTCGAAAAAAATAGCCTATCTCACATGCGGTCATAACATCTACAACATCCGTAAATATGAACGGATTCCGTTTGACAGTTTTTTCTATTTTGGTCCCACCAATTGCAAAAAATTATCCTTTTTTGATCCTTTTTCAAGGACTCCATCTGCAACGTTAATAACTTTGCCATATTCAATGGTAAAAATCCATTCAAACTCTTATCACATCCACGACATTCTCCCCTATCCATAAATATCTCAAACTCATCTATCCGTCACCCCGTTCTTCCGCTATAGCCCCACAAAGGTTCAACTTTAAGGCCTCGCCTACTCGAAACAATCAACCTTATGGTAAAAAAAATATACACCATTCCATCGGCAATAACCCACTTTATATTTTAGTAAAAAAAAAAAAAAAAATTTTCCCCATCCAAAAATTCGATATTTCTAGAAAAAATTTAAAAAATCGGGCTCCGTTACGACACAGTTTAATTCTTTCACTATTAGTACAGGAAATAAAAGAATTACACTTCGAAAAATTACCTACAGGAATTTGACTTGATAAATCGTTAGGGGGGCATAAAGAAAGCTTAACTCTAGATTTCCGAATTTCCCCCCCCCCCCTGTTTTTGAGAAAATCCAAAAAAATTTTGAAATGTGTTTTTCAAAATAATGTAAATGGGAAAGTTGTTCGTCACAAAAATACCTACATTTTTTATTTAAACAATTTTTTTGTAAAACTTACCGTTCTCGAGCTGGAGCTTGCCAAAGTGTGAAAATTGTACTTTATGGCCGCGCTGAGTCGCGTATTCCATATGGAATAAAGTACAATTTTCACACTTTGGCAAGCTCCAGCTCGAGAACGGTAAGTTTTACAAAAAAATTGTTTAAATAAAAAATGTAGGTATTTTTGTGACGAACAACTTTCCCATTTACATTATTTTGAAAAACGCATTTCAAAATTTTTTTGGATTTTCTCAAAAACAGGGGGGGGGGGGGAAATTCGGAAATCTAGAGTTAAGCTTTCTTTATGCCCCCCTAACGATTTATCAAGTCAAATTCCTGTAGGTAATTTTTCGAAGGAACCCTATTTTTTCGTGCTTCGTTTCCTGTACTATATCATATACCATTTACCGCATCAAAATCCATCGAACCAATTTTCTTAGACACACTGCAATAGATTTCTCTACCCGCAACCAACTCGCATTTTAAGTATTTAGATTAAATTCATTCAGGGGTCTCTCCGATATAGGTATGCCATCATTTTGGTCTTCTTCCGCTGAATGTATTGTGGAGCCATAACTACTTTGTACAGAAGTACTGGGTCTTTTTTCATTGGCGTTAACTTTTATATTTCTTTCATTTGTATCAATTTTAATTCGACTTAGGGCATCGGAATTTGAATTTTGAGTGCCTTTTTTGTACACGATCTGATAATCAAATTCTTCTTATTTCAAGCGCCAACGTACAAGTCGGGAATTAAGCTCCTTGAGGTTCATAAGCCATAAGTGTGGCTTATGGTCGGTGACAATTGTGAATGGGTGTCCGAATAAATAAGGACGGAAATATTTGGTGGACCATACTATGGCCAATAATTCCTTCTCTATCGTAGAATAATTTACTTCTGAAGAAGTCAGTGTCCTACTTGCATAACAATTGTCGTTCCCAATAGTACCTTGAGATAAAACAGCACCTATCGCGTGGTTGCTGGCGTCTGTCGTAAGTTTGGAAAAATCCGGATATTGAAGTATCGGATCGTTAATTAGAAGATCTTTGTAATCTTCGAATGTTTTTATATCATTGACTTCAATTTTCTTCCCTTTCTTGAGGCATGACGTCAAGGGCTTTGGTAATTTTGCGAAGTCTTTAATAAACTTTCGATAGTAGCCTAAAAGGCCTAAGAAGGATTTTATTTCTTTTGTTGTTCGGGGGATTAGAAAATCCTTGATAGCTCGTATTTTATCTGCATTTGGCTTTATCCCGTCTGCGGTCAGAATATGTCCCAAGAAAGCTTTTTATTTAAGAAGAAATTCCGATTTCTCTACTTGAACTTTAAGGTTCACTTTTTGTAATCTGTCGAACACTTTTCTTAAACTCTCTCTGTTCTTGTAAAGAAATGGAAAAGATGATAATATCATCGGATAGGCTAGGCATATTTTACCTACGAGATCTTTTAGGATATTATCCATTAGTAGTCTTAGGAACAGGAAGAACAAACTCTGGAAAAATTACTTGCGTTGTAATAGCGCAATAGCGTATTCTGACTTTGTGACCTGTTATGAAAGATTTAAGGCACTATCCTCTTCGCTCTATAATGAATACCTTCTTAGTGTTCGCGACAATATGCACAATAACCCTCGTAATTTCTTTAAATTCGTTAATATGAAAAAGAAATCGAACAACTATCCATCTACGATGTGGTATGAGGGGTCTTCCAGTAATAGCGTGTCCGACATATCAAACAATTTTGCTTCATACTTTGAGAGTGCCTTTTCTTCGGAAAACTTTGAGCCATGTGCGAATAATTTTGATCATATTTTGGATCGTCCCGCGTCACCCGATTTTTTGCCGTTTATATCACGGGATCATATTTCGGAAAAAATCAATGAACTTAAATCGGACTTTTCCTCTGGTCCTGACGGCATCCCTCCAGCCTTCGTCAGATCTTGTTCCGATGCCCTGCTTACTCCATTGGCGATTCTCTTCAATAGGTCCCTTCAAGTTGGTAAATTTCCTACATTGTGGAAGTTCTCTTTTATAGTCCCTGTTCATAAAAAAGGCCATAAGAATATTATAACCAATTATAGACCTATCGCAAAGTTATCTTGCATACCTAAATTGTTTGAATCAGTAGTGTATTCGCAGCTTATGGAGCGTTGTATTGGCTTGATCTCTCCCAATCAGCACGGGTTTTTGCCCGGTAGATCAACGACTCCTAACTTACTTGAATTTACCTCCCACATTATTTCTGGCTTCCAGAGAGGTTTGCAAACTGACTGCATATACACGGATTTCAGTAAGGCCTTTGATAAACTCCCTCACTCCCTAATTATATTTAAACTCGGGAGGCTGGGTTTCCCCCCTGTTCTTCTCGACTGGGTTTCATCCTATCTAAGAGACAGGTCTTACCGTGTGTCGCTCCGCGGCTCTACCTCTAGAATTTTCAAGGCTTCGTCTGGTGTACCACAAGGCAGTCATCTCAGTCTGATCTCGTACTCTAATGTTCTAATCTACGCTGATGACATGAAGATCTTCTCTTATATTAAGGATGGTGGTGACGCCGCCTTTATCCAAAAGGACTTAGATACGTTTCTGGCGTGGTGCGAGCATAATGGCTTACACCTCAATTTTGAGAAATGTGAAGCTATGTCTTTCTCCAGGAGTCCCAATCCTCAAGTTTATGATTACAACTTTGCAAGGAATGGTCTCCGTCGCGTGCTGTCCGTAACTGACCTTGGTGTAAAACTTGATAGGAAGCTTGATTTTACCCTGCATATTAATTATATCGTGTCTAGAGGCAGCTTAATCTTGGGCTTTGTTAAGCGATGGTCTAGAAAGTTCTCGGATATTCCAACATTGATGCATTTGTACTGCTCCTTAGTTAGACCTATTCTTGAGTATGCATCTCAGGTCTGGTCGCCTTACTACGCTGTTCATTCCAAGCGTATTGAATCGGTGCAGCGTAATTTTCTTAGATTTGCGCTTAGAGGGCTCCCATGGGACGATCCATTTAGACTCCCGCCCTACACCGAGCGCCTACAGTTGCTCGGTTTGCCCTCTCTTGAGAAAAGGCGCAAAGTCGCTGACTTGGTGTTTGTTCATCAGCTATTGAACTCTAATATAGACTCAGGCTTGCTTGTTAGCAGGGTTTCCTTCAGACAGTCCCAACATAACCTTCGAAGACCGCCTTTGTTGCATGTTGAACCATCCAGATCAAATTATGGCATGCATGAACCAATTAATCGTATGTGTAGGGCTGTTAATTCTTGTCCTGATTTTGATTTAACTCTTAGTAAGGTGATGTTTAAGAGCTATCTATTTTCTGTGCTCCCGTGACTCTCTCTTTGTGTGGTGTTGTTGCTGAGTTTCCTTCCTTGTTTTATTTCTGTTTCTTTGTTTTATTTTTTTGTTGTTGTTTTCCTCTGCATGCTGGTGTGGGAGCCTCATTTCATCTTTTTGATGGAATAGGTGAAGTGTTTCTTGGCTCCTTGCCGAAGAAGTGCGCCTTCTGTGTTAGAAGGGTTAATTCTATAACTTTACCCGTTGGAAAGTTGCGGGTGCGTTTTTTAGGCCGAAGGGCATTCTGACATATTCATAATGTCTTCCTTCGGCAGTAAATGCGGTCTTCTAAACATCTTCCGGGTTCATCTCAATTTGATGGAACCCACTAGCGAGATCCAGTGTGGAAAAGTACATACATTTTCCCAATTTATCTAAGATTTCGTCTATGTTTGGCAACGGATATTTATCACTTATAGTTTTTTCATTTAACTTGCGGTAGTCTATGACCAACCGCCATTTTTGGTTACCGTGGATGTCCTTCTTCTTAGGAACGATCCAAACGGATGAACTCCAGGGGGAGTAACTAGACTGAATGATACCTTGTTTTAAAATGTCACCTATTTGTCGTTGAATTTCTTCTTTGTGCACATGAAGATACCTGTATGACTTCACATAAATTGGATTATAATCAGTAGTTGGGATATGGTGTTTTATTTGATTCGTAAAGGTTAGGTCTTGACCTTCATTAATGAAAATATCCTCTTATTCTCTTCGTTATTCAGGTGCCATATACGAAGCAGGAAATTTCCTTAGGACAGATGTTTGAATTCATTTCGCATTCGATATTGAATGTATTGACTTCTGCATAATTTGGCAGAAAAGGTTTGACTTCTAGAGGTTGCTCTAGCAACAGGGTTTGATCCTGGGCTGATAGGTTTACAACTTCTATGACACTACCAATCTTTTGATCGATATATTCCCTCAGAGACGTGAAGACATAGAAGTAGACGTACAGAATGGCGATATATATATTAAATCTCTTGAGATAGCTCCTAAATCTCAAGAGATTTAATATATGTACTACTGTATCTACTGGAAGTTTAATAATAAATTTAGATATTGCTGGAAAGTATTTTCCAGATATAAAATTTGGTTATAGGTATAAAGGAATCGTAGAATTTTTAGTTATTAGCACTCGATTTACCAGATCCACTTTGGCTCAAATTGCAGTAAGAATATCTCATCCTAACAATCCGTCGAAGTAATTATGGAACTTAAAGACTAAAAACCTAATCTTACCTGGTTGTTTAAATTCGATAAACGCTGGAAGAATCGCTTCCTGGTTTAGTGTATACTTATTAAGAATTGTAGTAATAATAGTTTGCTTAGTTTCTAAAAGGTCTTGCGGCTTTATGTATTCAGGATTTATAAAAGACGATGAAGCTCCCGTGTCGATTAGAAATTTCAAAGGTCGACCGGAGGGAGATGATATGTGAATATAAGGAAGTGTGTACCCGTGGGTGTTTACATCTATGTATCCGATGGGTTCATTGATGCAAGTGTATAAACATTTGTATCATCTATCTCAAAGGCTTGGTCATTACCGTTTGTCACTTATTGGTCTGGGTCGTTATGGCCATGATTATTATAATATCTATCTAGATTTGTTCGATAAAAAGCATTTGTATAAGCATAATTGTTTTCTCGCTCAGTTCGAGGGTTTATTTCTGAGACATTAACAAGTTCTTTACTAGTAAAATTTGGTTGCCTGTTGTAATTAACAAAATTATTTCCGTTAGGTTTAAAAGGCTGATAGCTGGTTGGCTGTTTCAAATGAGTATAGTCTGAACTAGTGTCCATAGGCTCTGGTTTAGGACAATTTGGACGAGTAACGGTATTTGGTATAAAAGGTCTAGGATGTTGGTTAATTTGTGCAGCCTGTCGTTGTTGAAAATTAAAGGGTAGCCTTTGCTGATGATTACTATATGATTGCCTGAATGTTTGATTAGGTGGATTATAGTGTTGTGGTATTTGAAAGGGCCTTTGTTGTAAGTAAGGAAATTTATTGGTTGCCGTTGAAGCGGTTGACTAAATTTGAAAGGTCTTTGTTTTTGGTTGTAATAGTAGAATAGTAGAACCCAATGGCTCTCTTAATCCGGATAAAAATATGTTTAGACAAATACCTGAAAACAAATCCTTCTTTGCAGCTATCACGCTTTGATTTCTTTTGTGTATTTGTGATTATACATGGCTGCTTGGATTTCGATAATCTCACTGTAGAATTTTTCCACAGACTTATTTGCTTGTTTCAGATTATGTAGATCTGGAATAAGTGATGTTTCATTTCTTTTATCTGAGTAATGAAGAATAAGATTTGATTTTATATGTTCCCATTCTAATGGAGTCCCGTACATATTCAGGACCTCATTAGCTTCGTCTTCTATCTTATTCCAGATTGCACGAAGGAGAATTTTCCCATAAAGAGAACCGTCCACTGCCGCTACCAAGGATAAGATTTTCCCGACGTTGTTAATGAACTCATGCAACAGTCTAGGGTTTCCATCAAATTTAGGAAGATCTTTGATTGCGTCAGGTATTCTGAGCAAATTAAAAACTTGTGTTGCCGTAGTGGTATTTGTTGCTACAAGCATTTGAAAAGAATGAGGAATTTGAAGATTTGTTCTTAAATTTGGGTCTATTGACACATTAGCACTTTCATTTGCAAGTACTTGAAGGGAATTGAAAACTTGTGCATGAATATTTACGTCTTGACCAGTTGCCATGTTTAAATTTTCTTCCGTTTTAGAATCAAACTATCTTATATTATCAGAGTTAATTACGTTCACTTTTTCAGAAATTACGCTTACATCTAAGACACTATTTAATTCTCTTCCCGCACTAAGATATATATTTTTATTGTCACTGTCAATATCTTGCAAATTTATATTTTTAGTTTTATCCGAAATACTTTCTGAACTGCTAGAAAGTTCTTCAGTACTTAGTCGAGAAAATAAATTTGAAAAGCTTTCTTGTAAATATGGGAACTTTCTAGTTTTGGACTTGTTTAATTCGTTACGGTTATACATAGAGGGATGGGAAAAGACATGAAAAATTAGATATCAATATTTAACATACATATACAAAAACATAAAAATCCTTGCTGTCAACTTTTAATCGTTTCCTGCGATTTTACGGATGGAGCCTCTTCCTCTTCTTTCAATGCGAATCCAGATATGAGGAGTTAAAACTCGCCGATCCACAGATTTGATGGTACTTTCTTACTTTGATTTTTCGATAATCTTTCGAAAAAAAATTTTCACTGTCACTCTTAGAGCAATTTTCCGATATTCCGTCGAAATTCTACAGTCTAAAGTGAGTATTTGTAAACTAAAAATCAAAACAACACTTGTTAATCTCGAGCAAACGTAAGAAATATAAGAATTTCTTAACACGGTCGGCGTTTCTAATGAAGAAAAGTTAAGCTAACTTGGCTCGTTATCAACAGCAGCACCAAAGGGTTAACTTTCCTTCAGCTGCTGGACGCTTTCGCGACAAAACGAAAACTAGATGAAAATCCAACAAAATTTAACCCTTTGGTGCTGCTGTTGATAACGAGCCAAGGGAGCTTAACTTAACTTCATTAGAAACGCCGACCGTGTTAAGAAATTCTTATATTTCTTACGTTTGCTCGAGATTAACAAGTGTTGTTTTGATTTTTAGTTTAAAAATTTACTCGAATCATGTGAATATTTCCTGCACATTTTGTGCATTTTTGAAAATATTTTACCGCAGGTAAACCTATTACACGTGCTTAAACGTACGAAGTACCAAACGACAGGAATACAAACTCGAAACAACTCCATCTCTTTAATGCTATATCAAGAAATTCCTCCTGATGGCAAACTGAATTGTTGTTAAACCCTTCTTAGCTTCTTCACCCCGCAATCAAGGAGGATAATTATGATAAAATATTCTTTTAATGCCCTCACAAGGGACCCCTCACTCTAATTTACTTTGTATGAGGCTAAGCCCCCACATTTTCACTATATTTACACAATTGCATTTTAATTTACACCCAATTTGATCAAACATTACCTCTTAGTTTCTTCCTTCCTTAGTTCTTGCCTCTGAGGCTGGGACAGGAACTTCTTCCTGATAGTCCTCATCTACCTTAGATATACTGTATTCAACAGTTAATATCAAAAAAACTGACTCTTGATTTGATTTTTATTCTTTTACACATGAACCTAAAGATAAATTCCTCTTGGTAGTCCCGTGTCCTAGAGTCGACCTACGGATATAAAATATTATATATAAAATATTCCTCTGCCCAGATATGATACAAAACGCTATCATCCTCGGACTAATTATGTCCATATTGGGAAGTTGTACTTCGGAGCCCTATACGGTGAACCCACTCAACAATACAGGAGTGCTATTCGGAGATTTGGGAAGACTCATAGTTGACCTATTCGGTAACATGGATAGTGCCAATGAACGCGAAGTCTATAGCCGCCTAGATGAGTTGGAAACTAACCATCAGGTACTCGCTGATTTGGAAACACAACGGCAAATAGCCTACCAGATGAATGATTTATATCTTATTCGCGGGGGAAGGAATGTTACAGATTGGATACGCTTATTCTAAGATAAGCCAAATTTCATAAAATCCAATCTGTCATTGGTAAACAAAAGTCGTTAAAATTAAATGAGTTGGATTTCATATATCGAGTTATGTTGCAACAAAGTTGCAACATATTCAAAACCAACTCATGATAAACAACGCGCTCAGGTTACAGGCAACATTCCTTTCACACGGTAGCCTAATATACGATAAGAATAAGAAGTTTGCTTAATCAACGCGAAAACCCAAAAACGAAGAAAAAGCGCTAAAGCTCCTTTCTTCATGTTGATCGGCTTATCACGATTCTTTGAAAATAAAATCGAGGAGTCTGTTTGAAAACGTCCAAGAAGTGAGTCCGGTTGAACATGCGCTCACGAAGAGTCGAAAAATAGAGTCTATTATCTTATTACCTACGGTCAAGCGATCAAATTCTAAGTGTAATTGAAGAAAAAATTGTAAGTTGAGGAAAAATAATGAAGTGTACGAATTGTAGACATATAAATTGTTTTAATTACCATAACGAAAAAGTTTCTATTAAGATAAAGGAAGTTATAAAGTGTAAAATTTATAGTAAATCTAGTGCAAGGAGTCCCCCGGTGAAAAAAAGAATAGTAACCGAACGACTAAACTAATTTTAATAAATTTCTTTCATGAAAAAGTTGGAACAGAACTTAGCTTGGAAGACAAAAAGAAAATAATCTGAAACTTTTAACAATACTCATTTTCCGCCGAAGATCGCCCATAAAATTAGAATTTTATCACATTATAATACTTTAGTCCTCTGTTTCTCCTTCCTTTGCTTTTAATTTAAAAAGGAGTTAAATGACGCTTAAGTACATGAGATCGGTTGTGGATCAAATGAAAGTGCACTTAAGTTGTTCAATATATTTGATTTTTCAAAAACGTGTCTTTTTCAGTCTATTTGCTGACATGATTGATCGACACTGATAATCAGTGTTACAAATGGTTGTACAGAGAGATGCTGGCAGATTTATAGGTGCTTTGGCAGATTTATCTGTAACTTTTAAATGTCGTGCCACTAGGACGCATTTTGGAGTATTTATTTGGCTGAAAAGTAAAAACGTTTTAAAAAAAACATAAAACAGGTAAATGTTTTGCTTCCTCATGCCAGTACAAATCATACCAGCTGCATCTGCACGGGTAATTGCCCCTGTATAAGTAAAATATAATCATGGATCTTACCAAGCTTTTAATTTCGATAAAACTTTAAAGATATTCAAGTAAATTCTCTGATATGCAAAAGATAAACTTAAAACAAAACTTAAACTAAAGAATAAGATAAACCTGAAACTTTTACAAATTACATATAAAATTTTATATATAACTTACCTCAACTTCAACTACGCCCTTGATCTTATAAAGCCCAAGCTTAAGTTCTCCATGACGCCCTGATGTTAAACGATATCCTTTTGGATGCATTTGACCAGGACCCAATTTAACGTACGGTTCAGAACGGTCTGATTTTAACGTGTTAATATTAGTAACCGATGAATAAGCTTTAATTTTGTTTTTGTTTGCTACTGAGGTGGTTATTATACTACCGGAACCTTTCCATCGTGTTCCAATCTTCTTATTTTCTGCGTCGGATGGAGGACTTGTTGCATTTATTCCAATACCAATTTGCAACATTTCAGACACTTCCATTACACTATCTTTACGTACGCGACTTGGTCCTATTTCCCCATAGATATTGGACATGTAATAAAAAGACAAGAAATTAGTAAAGATATCTTACTGAAGTCGCTGAGTATAGATAAGGAATTTAACTATATGAACGAACTTATTTGTTATCTCTTGCCCGAATACAATAAAAATCTTTTCTATTATATCTACTTGATCTACTTCACTAATATTGCTGGCCGTGTACTCGTACTTAGCATGCCAATTGTTTAAAATTTCTAAAAAGAATCAATCAATCCTTGCAAGGATAAGAAGGAACATATGCGCCGAAATAAACCGAGTCGAAACAATTTGTAAACGCCAAGGAATAATCATGTCATTTGAAAGCGAAAGTTAGGTAAAAGTAAATACTCAATAATTAGTTTTTTAAGTTTCAATTCTTTATATTGTAATGTAAATGGGGCTCTTCGGGTTCAACGAATTAATTAAGACACTTATTTACAGTCACAAATGTTCACAATTTTATTAATTAGTTCGTTTCACAATTTTGTTTACACGTTTTCTTAACAATATAACATTTTACTTCCCTAATTAGCTTTAATGACTTCACTGGTTAAAATATAACTGACTCACTGGGCTGCTACTCAGCCCTATTTATACTACTTAGCTTAATTCTAGAAAGTTCAGCAACTTAGTTCTAGAAATTTCCGTTATTCAGTTTCACCACACCAAGTCACCACAGGTTCGAGTCAACCTTGACTTCATACGGCATCTGACGTTTTCCTGGCTTCCGAAATTCGGGACATGCGCATTGCACCACTTGATTTCGTTTTCATCACTCTAGCCTTTGACAGACTATAATGCATGTTACACTGCCCCTCTCTTAGAACTGTTTGTCCCGACATCTTGGTATTGTTTCTATCGGTCAATGTGTACGATCTTATTTTTGACTTTTGGTGCCCGCTGTATCCTGTAGACCGCATCGTTGATGCAAGAATCTTGTAGAGTCCTTCCCATTGCTGTTGAAGTTTCGATGATTTTCCTTTTCGTCGCCGAGGTCTCCTTTCCTGAATTCAATAGAATTAGCTCTGAAACCGTATCGTTTTTTCATTCTGTCGCTAGATTTTTTGAGGTTCTTTATTGCTAGTTGATGCATTTCTGCAAGACGCTTCTTCTCCCTCTTAATAAAAACAAATGCACCGTAATCAATTTTACCCGCAAAAACCGCCCCGTTCTCTTCGATTACTCTTTGGGTGGTATTGTCTTGAGTAGGCTTAATAGGGTCAAGGACTTGGGGGTGGTCCTTAACTCCTTTGAGGACCACATTGACTTTGTGGTGGGTAGGGCCAATTCCACTCTGGGTTTTGTGAAAAGGTGGTAAAGGTAACTTGATGATCCCTATTTAACTAGGCTCCTCTTCTGCACAATCGTCAGACCTATTCTGGAATATGCTTGCCCGGTTTCGGATCCCTATTTTGCTGTCCACATCAACCGGATCGAGGCTGTTCAGCGCAGGTTCCTCAGGTTCGCACTTCGTGGCCTTCCGTGGTACGATCCTTTTTCTCTTCCATCCTATAATGCTAGGCTCAGTATGATTTCTCTGGACTCCCTTGTAAAGAGACGTAGAATTTATAAGATTACTTTTTTGTATGATTTATTGCAGGGGACGATCAACTCCACCGAATTGCTGAACAATGTAGACATTTCCATCCCCGCCCGATCCCTTTCATCGCGAGCTTTACGGTATGCACGAGCCTGTTGCTTCTATGTCTCGCCTTTATAATGAGTACGTTGCCTACATAGAGCTAGGTTGCTCTAGGCAGCATCTGAAGAGCCATTTGAGGTTACTCATTGATTAAATTAGCTACAGTATTTTACTTTTGATGAATTGTAATTTTTGTAGTAGCCAGCTTTGGCGAAACTGTAATAAGTAAATAAATAAATAACTAATCCATTATCACTAAAATGTACTTACCCCGATCTGACTTTGGGAATGGTCCCACAACGCCAATCGCGATTCTCTCAAAAGGCGCTTCAACGTTGTATTGCTGCATCGCTCCTCCTGTTGTGATGTAAGATCCTTTGCACAAACTGTACATTTTCGACACCAGTCCTTCACACCCTCCCGCATATGTAACCAGTAGAACCGTTCTCTTAATTTCTCCAAAGTCTTATTGACGCCAAGATGTCCTCCCGAAGCACAGTAATGGAATTCTTCTAGCAAATCCTTTTTCTTGTTCCTGGAAACTAATACCTGTATCCGGCATGATGACTCGTTGGGTGTTTCCCATTTGCGTTTAAATATTTCATCTTCAACCCATAGCAAATTCCATTGCGCCAAGTAGGTCTTCAATGTTGAGCTTCTGTCTGAAATATCTTTCCATTTGGGCCTTTCGTTGTTCTCCTTCCACGTCAAAATTGAAGATATATTCTCGTCTTATCATTGAGCTGCTTGCAATTCTTGCTTGTTCCATCCTATCAAGGGTACAACAGTTGTTCTTTTCACAATTAGACGGTCGTATTTCCCTGTTCGGATCAGTATTTACAATCCGGCTTACATGGTCTCCGTGAAAATGCATCTGCATTTCCATGGGATCTACCTTTCCTATGCATAATTTCGAAATCATAGGATTGCAGTCTTTCTAGCCATCTTGCCATCTGTCCTTCAGTGTTTTTAAATTACATCAACCTCTGGATGATAAGTTCGGAGAGTGAATCTTTATACATAAAGAAATTTATGGAAATACTACGTAGAATCAACAATAGCCAGCAGTTCCTCCTAACACAGTAATTTCTTTCTTGCTTTGATAGAGTTTTGCTATAGTATGCCACCACCTTTTCGTGCCCGTTTACTTCTTGTGACAGCACAGCACCAATCCCAACATTACTTGCATCAGTATCCAATATGAATGTCTCGACCGCCTTTGGATAAGTTAGTACAGGTGCATTGCAAAGTGCCCACTTCAGTGCTTTAAAGCTATTTTTCCTGTCCAAACGAATGCCTTATCCTTCTCCGCTAGCTTATGCAACTCCTTTTCTATATCAGCAAAAATCTTCACAAACCGTCTGTAATAGGTGGCTAGTCCAAGAAAGCTTCGTAGCTCCTGTTCATCTTTCGGAGAGAACAAGTTATTTTCTCAGGATCAATGCTAACTCCTTTTGATACCACATGTCTGAGGTATTTACACTGATTTGCAAAGCGCGTACACTTTTTAAGGCTTAGTTTTAGTTTGGCTGACTTCAGTTTCTGGAACAGTTCTTGTAGATTTCTTAGATGTTCTTCAAAACTTCGTCCAATTACTATGATGTCATCCAAATATACCAGGCAGTTAAAATTCGTAGGACACATTCCATTAAGTGCTCGAGCTGGTGCATTGGAAAGTCCAAAGGTCATAACTGTAAATTGCCACAATCAACTTTCCACTGAGAATGTTGTATTTTCCCTGTCATCTGGATCGATCTGGACTTGTCAGTACCTTTTTAAGTCCATCGTTGAAAACCACTTGTATCCTGATAAGGTAAATAGGGTGTCGTATATGAGGGGTTCTGGGTTACTATTATTCTGCGTGACATCATTAGTGGTAATCTTCTGGGTGGCTGCTTGATAGGACGGGCGTCTGCGGTGTCAATTTTATGTTGCACAATATCAGCTTTTCCATAGTCTTCGTCCCGTAGTGTACAAATATCGGCAAATTCTTCAAGCAACTATTTTGCTTTACGTTACCCCCGTTGGCTTAGTTTATTAGACGAAAGTATAATTTTGGTTAGCTTTGTGATATCTCTCTTTGGCTGCTTGGTTTCATCTAAGTCTGAATATTATGTTAACGGGATCTCTTCGGCTGGTTCACCTTTACCCAAGATTACACCGTTCTTTAATTTGATGCCTTTTTCACAGGAATTTAGGACTCGTACCAAAACTTCTTTCTTTTCATCGATAAATCTCTAAACATTTTCCAGCGGCGACATTTATTATTTGTTCAGTTCAAGCTGGTTCTACTAGATAGAATCGATAGCTGCCGGGATCACCAAGAACTTTTGCTCGTACTAAGGTTTCTGAATAAGGAGGAATCTCGACGTCTTAATATGCTGTGCATGTGCTGGTTTCCATACCGCAATTCTAAGGCGTGTATTAGAAATGTATAGCTATACCTTTGCTTCGCTACGTCTTGAACAATTCTGCTGCTCCACCTCTAAGTGCCAGGGCGTTAGAGGAGTCTTAGTAGATAAAGTCGATAAATGCCGTTTCTGGATACTCTCTAGTTCAGTCATGATTTCCTCGAAATTATTCTTCATTGACTGTTCTATTTCGAATTTAACTTGTTTAATATTCGTTTGTCCAGAAATTTCTACTTCTTCCAATCGTTTCTCTACGTTTTTAAATTTCATATAAACAGCTGATTCTAAAGCATCAACCTGTTTTCGCACGGAAATTTCTATTTCAGCTTTCACTTCTTCAACCGAGGCTTTTAATTCCCCTACCGCTTACTTCTGTTCTTCCATTCCTGATTTAAACTCATCTACGAAACTTTCCATCGATGTTTTCTCTTCTTCCAACGCTGACTTCAACTCAATTACGGAACCTTCCATCGTTGATTTAAACTCGGCTGATAAAGTTTTCTGTTCTGCCATTGCTGACTATAATTCGGCTGATAACGTTTTCTATTCTGCCATCGATGCTTTTAGTTTTTCTTGGAAGATTTCATCTTACACATCAGAACATTGAGAAGATCTGTCAAGCTTGGAGTATTTGCTTCTTCTTCTTCCAGCTCGTCTTCGAAAACAGAAGCCTCTGGATCCTTTCCTTCCTTTTCCATGACTTCTGGTAGTAACGCTACCAGGGCACATTGATTTACAATTGTAGGTAGGGAACGTTCATTTAACTCCTCCTTCAAGTCTTGAGCACGTAAATCCTTCAGTTTGCGCCCCATATTCAGATTGGCTACACTATTTCACTTTAATTTCACAGTCACACTTTTTTTCTAAGTTCTCTTTTTAGTCCTGCTTCCGACATCTGACACCAATTGTAATGTAAATGGGGCTTAATTAAACTTAACTTAAAAAATTTTAAAATATGTAAAAGAAGTGAAAGTTGTTTCAAGTATAATCAATAAAATGTCGTTCATTGTTCAGATTGTGGAATTCGAGCCCATTGCCATTTTAATTAAAAGTGGTAAGGAAAATCATCTTTGGTATTGTTTAGACATGGCTAGATTCTTGTTTTGCTAGAACTTGGTTTAAGTTGGCGCAGAGATGTCATCAAAATAACATTTTTGGTGGTGGTGTAATTAAAGTAATATTTTTTACAATTAAACGCCTATTTTAGTGTATATTTTTATTCTTATTATTCAACATATATGTGATACACATATAAAAAAATCGCTGAAGGCCTAAAATATTATGTCTTTTAGCAATCAGGACAAAGTTTAAAGATAGTGCGATTCTCTTATATCGGCGTAGTATATGATATTATTTAAATAAAAATAAAAATAATTTATGTTTTATAATTTGTAGCCCTCAACAGTTTTTACTGAAACTGTTGGCGAACTGGAATATGTGTTATTTAACATCTACTACTACATCACTGCAGCAGGCGTAGGGAATATACATGAATTACCTTTAGGTATTAAATGGTCAGTTGATATTTTTTAAGCAATTTCAAAAAAACAATAAGGTTCTAAGTTCGACATGTATTTTTTATTTATTTTTTTTATGTATGACCGGGCATAATTTCTTAAGGCGTAGACCGGTTTTGATGGTTCTTTTTTTGTCGGGTAGAGTATGGTTTCTGATTGGTACCATGTCAAAAAAATATTTGGTAGGGTGGGGGTGAAACCTAACTTCTTAATACGTTTCTCTGATGTATAGAGAATGTTCTCCCTTTTCTACCGCGACACACTTTTAAACGGTGATGCTGAAGTATGGGTACCATAGTACCATGTCAAAAAAATTGTTGGTGGGGTGGGGATGAAACCTGCGTGGACCGATTTACAAAATTTTTTCTTTGTTGGGTAGAGTATGTTCCTCGATTGGTACCATTTAAAAAAAATTTTTGTGGTATGGTGGTGCGGGTGGGTTTGGGGGTAAAAGCTAACTTCGTAACGCTTGGACCGATTTGGATAACTCGTTTTTGATTGTACAGAGTATGATCCCCTATTATTAGTAACGAAAAAAAATTGGCGAGGTGGGAAAAGGGAGAGGCAGTCTAACTTCGTAACGCGTAAACAGAGTTGGATGATTCTTTTTTTGATGTATGTATATAATATGTTCCCCCCTTGGTTCCGCGACACAGTTTTAAACGCTGGGGTTGAAGTAGGGGCGGGGTTGGATCTCGACTTGGTATTGTTTGATTGGTTGATTTTGATTGTATTGTATTATACATAATACGTTATAGAGTACGGTGGCGCACTGGGGTCATGGTAGAAATTTTTATGAAAGGGGACCGTGACCAATTTCGTAATATCTTGCCGGATTTGGATAATTCTGTTTCTGTTTAGAGTGCACTTCCTTTACATTTTTTAAAATTTCTGTGTTCAAACGAACAGCATTCTTCGTGTAATATATATGAAGACACTAAAAAGTGAAAAATAAAATAGTTTTTAAAATACAAATTGTACCGACTTCTCAAAAAGCGCTAAAAAGCATAAAAAAATTCTTAATTTTATATCTGTTACGACATTTTGAAGTCGGTGCAGGCGAAGTTAATATACATGAATTACCTTAGGTATGAAATGCTAATTTAATAGTTTTAACCAACTTTCCAAAACAAAGAAGTTTTAATTTCGACGCTTATTTTTTTTATGTCTAACCGTGCATAATTTTGACCCATTTCCATGATTCTTTTTTTTTTAGTAGACAATATTCCCCGATTGGTTCCACAAGAAAAAACTTGGGGTGTGGCGGGAGGGAGGTAGTCTTATTTCGTAACGCGTGTACCGATTTGGATGATTCCTTTTTGGTGGAGTAGGGTATGCTTTTCTGGTTGGGTTGGGGGTGAGGATATTGTGACGTACTTCCGCAGTGTGGTTACTCGGGCGTCAACGCAATACGATTTTTCTATCAGTACGGTAGTGGAAAAGTCACAAAATCAATTGCTTGGGTAGTTGCAGTGGAGAAAGGCCAGGGTCTATCAATGCAGTTAGAGAGAGAATTTGGCTTGGGAGTTAAAGGGTTACTAACCAGAAAGCCCGGTCGTTAGTAACATTTAATTTATTATCCTTACTCTCTATCAATTCAGTTTCTTATTATCTACTAAATTCAGTCTTATAACTTACAATACTAGTAGGATCTTACTTTTACGATTTTTTTTCTAAGTTACTACGTCCCTTTGACCGTTTCGTTCAACACGCGTACTGGGCCCGAGCAACGAATTGCCCTTAAACTGCTTAGAATAAATAGCTAAGCCCCTTAGACTCAACGCGCGTAAGCAGCTACGTCACTTAGACCGTTCCGCTCAGCACGCGTACTGGGACGGAGCGAATAGATTGCCATTAAACTGCTTATATCTAGGTAGCTACATCCCTTAGACCGTTCCGCTCAACACGCGTAGTGGGCCTTAGCAATTAAGTTGCCCTTACACTTTCAATTCGGTGTTTTTAGGTGAAAAGAATATTTTAGTTTGTTTTTAGGCTTTGGAATTTCCAGCCGAAAATTAGCTTCGTTACAATTTTGGTTAAACCTAACTCTATAACGCGTGGACCGATTTGAATAGTTCTATTTGATTTTGATGATTTTTTTTTTTTTATATATGATGTTGCCAAAGCTCGGGGGATGCCCTATGATGCTAAAGCACAGCCTTGGCAGGAAAGGAATTAAGGTTGGGGAAAATGGGTTAGGAGGTTAAGTGAAGGAGGTGTCGATGTACGCCCCGTTTGAAAGTTTCAGGCTCATAAGACGAGGGAAAAACAGAAGATGATAAATTGTTCCACATTCGTGTTGTTCTAAGAAAAGATTCCCGAAATTTGACGGTACGTCCAAATTTGACCCGGAGAGTATAGGGGTGGCAGCGATTTGTAGATCTTGTATCGGGCGTTGTAATGAGTCTACAAGGAATCAGGCTAGCAATTTCGTTAGAACAATGGCCATAGAAATAGCGATAAAAAAGTGAGAGACAACCGACATTCCGTCGATGCTCCAGAGAGTCAAGTCCCTCAGAGATTGAGGAATCGCGAATAAGTTTAACAGCCTTACGCTGAACTTTGTCTAACGCGGACAATGCGGTTTGTCCTGCCCCTGCCCAAATATGCGAATTATATTCAAGTCTAGGCCTAATGTGGGACTTGTAGATCAACGCTAAGTCGGGTGGGGTGAAATATTTCTTACATCTCTGTAGAAAACCCAAACATTTCATCGCACTTTTAGCGATTGCAAATATATGATCAGTCCAGCTAAAATTGCTGGAAATCTCAATACCCAAGATCTTTAGGGAGGGTGAATTGGGTATATTCACTCCGTCGACTGAAATGGGTTGGGGGTGAACTGGGCGTTTTTTAAGCTACATTAAACAGCATTGGGTTTTGGATGCATTAAACGTAACACGATTTGCTCTGCCCCAAGCGAGGACCATAGAAATGTCTTTGTTTAATGATCTAAACATGCGTTCCCGATTGAGTTCTGTATCAATCAAATAAGTTCGCGAAATCAAGGGTGCTGTCGTCGGCAAAACTATGAATAGGATTGAGAGTAAGGGATAAGAGATCATTAATAAAAAGAAGAAATAAGGTTGGTGAAAGAACTGAACCCTGAGGTACACCGGCATTTATTTCGTAGGAATCAGATGTAACTCCGTCAATTACTACACGGATTGAACGGCCTGACAAAAAGCTCTCTATCCATTTAACGAGGGTAGGGTGCAGACCAAATGTTTGAAGTTTGGCTAAAAGGGCAGCATGCCAGACTCTATCAAAAGCCTTTGAAATATCAAGAGCGACGATTTCGGACTCACCGAAATTATGGAGACAATGATTCCAACGTTCCGTTAGAGCCGTTAGTAAGTCTCCGGTTGAGCGGCCAGCGCGGAAACCGTACTGGCAATCGTTGATAAGATGGTTATTTTCTAGATATTTCAACAACTGAGAGTTGATGAGTGATTCAAAAACTTTGGATATGATCGAGGTTAGTGCAATTGGTCTGTAGTTAGAGGGGTCGCATGCCTCTCCCTTTTTAAGTATCGGCTGGACATGAGCAAGTTTCCATACACTTGGAAATATTCCTGTTGAATATGACAGGTGAAAAAGTTTGCGCAGAGGTTTAGCCAGAGCAGAGGCGCAGCATTTTAAAACAAGGGGCGCGAAACCATCAGGCCCAGTAGCTTTGGACACTTCGAGTTTCGAAAGTACTCTAAAAACATCCCGAGTGCGAAAGTGTAGCGGCTTTTGCCTACTAGTGCAAACTGTGATGGAGATGGAAGTAGCTGCGATGAAGGTGGCAAGTACGAGTTAGCAGCAAAATAAGCAGCAAACAGGTTGGCCTTGTCCAATGAGTCAGTAAAAACATTCCCATTATAAATGAGTGGTGGTGTTGACGAACAGGTGAAATTGTTCTTTACGGTTTTTACTAGAGACCAGAAGCCCTTACTACCCTTTTGAGTAGAAAATACCTTCCGTCTGATGCTCTGGTCGAAATTGAACTTTGCCCGACTAATTGCTGAATTGCAAATATTCCGCGCATCTCTATAGATACGTCTCAATTCCTCTGAAGGGCACAATTTATATGCCTGGAAGGCTGCTTCCTTCTTTTTAATGGCTGCGAAACAGTCATTATTGAACCAATTGGTGTTAGTTGGTTTGATGTTCTTGAAGCTATGAGGAATAAAGCGATGCATTCCAAACCATAGGATGTTCAAGATATAATCAGTGCTTCTGTTAACGTCCTTCATAGAAAAGCAATCAGACCAATCCAGCTCTCTGAGATATTTATTAAGTCCCGCCCAATCAGCATTTTTATAATGCCACACTAATCTTTTGGTGGAGTTTAGGTTAGTGGTTGTCAGAGAGGAGATGGAGAAATGGGCGGAGATTAGACAATGGTCCGAATTACCCAAGGGAGACGTCACCGAAACCGAGTATTTTTCTTGATGCGATGTTAGAAATAGATCTAAAAGATGCGCGTTTTGCCCCGAAGTATCAGGAACACGAGTCGGACACTCAACCAATCAAAAGACTCACTCAACAATTAAAAGACTCACTAAATAACTAGACGTGTCTTCCAGACGGGCTTGTGGTAGAAGAAGGCCTGAGCCACTGTGTGTTGTGGACGTTGAAATCTCCAGCAAGAACGATTTCAGAAGAGGGGGATAATTCCAAAATCTTATCGATATCGGAAGACAGTTTATCGAAGGAGCACACAGTGTCAGCGTCAGACATATTCGGGCTGCGGTATAAAAAACAGAAGTGAATAATGTGCCGATAGAATTTAAATCTAATCCAGACATAATTAAATTCTGGATTAGTAGAAGAGAATTGAGAGAGATGGGTGAATGGCACATCATTTCTAATATAGACCGCGATTCCCCTCTGAGGAGAGAAGAGCGGCACTAAGTGATAACCAGCAATGTGATACTGATTAATATCAGAATCGGAAACAACCTTGGTTTCGCTTAGTGCAAAAACTGCCGGATTTTCCACGATCAAGTGGCAGTAAAAGAAAAAGCCGGAACGAAGGAGAGGAGGAAAGGCTCCTCAAATCGCCATGCAAGGACCAGGATGATAAATCCAGTCTGAAGAAGCCACCAAGGAAAACTTCAGAAGGACTGAGGAGGAGAAGGCGGTGCCAAAAGGCACGCCATGTCCTGACGAAGCTGGTGAGCATGGACCCGGCGTCCATCAGCCAAAGGGACAGGAAGGAGGGAGATGATTTGGGCGAGAAATCTCCTGGCATCAGATCCATACCATGTCCCCTAACGGTCTCGCTAACCGTCTGAAGAATGCGGTAGCACCTAAGGACGGGGGAGTCGAGAAATCGGCGGCGGTGGGAATCAAAGAACCACCAAGGCCATCAACCTCAGGCATGAGAAGGGAGGGAACGGCTTTGACGATGGCGGAGGCTGCCCGTAGCTACCTGAGAGTTGCAGTAGTAGACACTGGCAACAAAGAGTGGAAACTCACGGTGGATCAGATGCTCCTGGTGGAGAGGAAGCTTATGGCGGTCCTAATGGAACACCTAGCGTCGAAGCTGGGAGGACCTGTCCCACAATACGACACGACTGGCTGGCTAAGGGAAGTGAAGCTGTTCTGCTGCAAGGATCAGTTTTCACTGGACTTTCTGCGAAGCAGTGTGTCGAAGCTATGGGCGGTATGGGACAAGGCGAAGTTACAGGTCTACCCAAGCACGGATATTCCAGAATATCCGAGGGGTAGGATCTGGTTGCCAGAGCCTGTCTTACCGCAAAACAACTTTTGGCGGTTCTGGGATCACAGAACCCCACTATTCCTTGCGGGGACTGGAAAGTCCTCCGGATGGATGAGCCGAAGCCGACGGGGAGGAACGTCATCCTGCAGCTGACAGATGAGTCCCTGCCCCTGCTGAAGCGTGCAGGATTTAAGCTGCACTGTGGCTTCAGCTCGGTGGCGGTAAACGTCTATCGGGGGACACAACAGCAAGGTCCTGGGAAACTCGAGCCAATGGAGGTGGCAGCAACCGGAGCGGAGGCTGGGAAACCAGCTGTCCAGGAGGTAGCCGGCCATAAGGGAGGCACTGCGGGCGTGGAAGAGATGGAGGTTGAACCTCAGGTGCAGGAACTAGGGGGGCCTGACCGGGAGGAGACGAGCACTAAGGATGCAGGTAGTCCAAATCAACCTCCATCACAGTAAGCTAGCATCCGAGAGCTTACTCATCCTCCTAGCGGAGGAGAACATAGATGTCGCTTTAATCCAAGAGCCGTGGGTCAAAGAAGACGCCATACTGGGATTAAAGCACAAATTATTCACCATTTTCTATAAAAAGGGTGCAGGTAAGCCGAGAACTTGTATTCTGGCCAAGAAGCGCATTAATTTATTTTTATTGTCTAATTACAGCACTAAAGACCTCACAGTAGTTCAATGGGAGGGCAGCAGCATGGCGCCTACATGGATCGCTTCGGCGTACATGGCGCATGACGTCTGCATCCCACCTACACTGGCGAAAGCAGCGGATGAAGGGAGACGAGACCTGTTGTTGGGTTGCGACGCCAACGCACACCATTCGGTTTGGGGAAGCACGGACATCAACGAACGTGGTGAGTCTCTATTAAACTTCATTTTAAATTCTAAACTTAGTATCTGTAACAGGGGCAACAGGCCCACATTTATTACAGCAAATAGTGAAGAGGTTTTAGATATGACACTCGTAACGGAGTCAAATGATCTAAAGGTGGAGGACTGGAGAGTATCCGGAAAGAGGTCGTTTTCGGACCACTGCTGGATACGCTTCAGAGTCAACCTCCTGCCAGAGCCTCGCATCCCCTTTAGAAACCCGGTCAGAGCAGACTGGGATGAATTTAAAAGACGAGTAGCGCAAAGCGTACCAGCGCCAACTTGCGAGATTCTCGAAAATACCCAATCCCTTGATGCTTCAGTGGAGGTACTATCCAAAGCGTGTATTGACGCCTTCAAGAAAAGCTGTCCGCTAAGCAGACCACCCAAGAAGTCTTACCCTGCGTGGTGGAGCAGGAGCCTGAGCGCGTTAAGACGGGAGGCGCGGAGGCTTTTCAATAGGGCAATGTCAACAAAAACAGCTGAGGATTGGACCGTCTACAAGAGGGGTTTAAAAGAGTATAAAAACTCCATTAAAAAGGCCAAACGCACTTCATGGAGGGCTGTCAGTCCATAGAGAGTGCAAGCGAGTCCGCTAGGATCAGGAAGGCCCTCGCAAGCAGTCCCAGCGTTCCCTCTTTCTTGATGCGGGGTGATGGTTCCTTTACAGAATCGGTAGAGGAGACACTGGAACTGCTTATGAGCACGCATTTTCCCGGTAACTCTGACGCAAATAGGGCGGCAAATTGTGCGGGTAGACTGGCTAGATCGGAGCTACCACGCCTGTATTCCGCCAGCTACATAGTAGCACAGGACAGGGTTGAATGGGCAATTAAAACTTTTGCGCCATACAAGTCACCAGGAATAGACGGGATCTGGCCTATCATGCTGCAAAAAGCACAGGCTTCAGTTATTCCGTGGCTTAGGGTGATATTTAAAAGTTGCCTCTTCCACTCCTATGTCCCTCTAGCTTGGAGACAGGTCAAGGTGATCTTTATCCCCAAGGCAGGAAAAAGTGGACACATAATCGCTAAGGACTTCAGACCAATTAGCCTTTCATCGTTTTTACTTAAAACACTAGAAAGACTTCTCGACGTATACTTGCGTGAGCGTATTCTACCAAGAGGGGTGAGCGGCTCCCAGCACGCATATACAAAGGGAAAGTCAGTTGAAACTGCGCTGCATGTAGTAGTAGGAACGGTTGAGCAGTCACTTAGTAACAGGGAATACACGTTGGGAGTGTTTCTTGATATTGAAGGGGCTTTCAACAACGTCAAGGCTGAAGCAATTCACGATGCCCTTATGTCTCACGGTACAGACCACTCTATCTGCCAGTGGATTGACGCAATGCTATCAAGCCGCCATATCCACACAAAACTGGGCAAATACGAGAGAGTCAGGTCCGTAGACAGAGGAACACCCCAAGGGGGCGTATTGTCACCATTATTGTGGCTCCTAGTGGTCAACGATATCCTGATCTCACTTGAAAGAGATGGGATAAAGGTGGTGGCTTATGCAGACGACCTGGCCTTACTGGTATCAGGAAAGTTCCTAAGCACCATGAGCGAGTTGATGGAGAGAGCACTAGGTAAAGTCCACAGATGGGCGAAGAACTGTGGCTTATCGGTCAATCCTCAGAAGACGGAGGCAATCCTATTCACAAAGAGGAGAGTGATCGAAGCCTTCAAACCACCTAAACTAGCGGGCAATACCCTAGCAATAAAGACCCACACTAGGTATCTAGGGGTCATACTCGATTCCAAACTAAGCTGGGGCATGAACATAGATGAACGCGTGAAGAAAGCGTCAATAGCGTTCTATGCCTGCAAGAGGATGTTTGGCAAGAAATTGGGTCTAAGCCCTCGTACTGTCCACTGGATGTATACCTCCATATTAAGACCTATTCTTACATATGGCATAATAGTCCGGTGGACTGCTCTGCAGAAGGAGAGCAATCTAAAGAAAACAATCAAGATTCAAAGAGCTGCCTGCTTGGGCATCTCCGGAGCTATATATATATGTATATATATATATATATATATATATATATATGATAACGGCCATAGCAGTATACTAAGGACCTATCCGGGGGCTATCTGCAGGTGAGCACCGACTACACAGGGGCAGGTAACTCTCTGCTGGGTCCCTGGTCACAGTGGTGTTCAAGGAAATGAGGCAGCTAATGAGCTGGCAAAGGAGGGATCACAACTGGATGATTCCTCTATTGACAGATCGATTGGCTGGCCGCTAGAATCAGTAAAGAGAGAGATTGACCTTAAGGCTACTCAGCTCGCTAAACAGAGATGGAGTAACTTAACCACATGCAGACTATCAAGGCAGATGTGGCCTGAATGGGATTTGAGAAAAACTGCGTTCCTGTTAAACGGAAGCCGAATAAACCTCCGAAACATTGTGGCAGTTATTACTGGCCACTGTCTTTTCGGTAGACATGCAGAACGTCTGCGCGTTCCCACAAATGACTTCTGCCGGAGTTGTATGGACGAGGAAGAGGTGGAAAGCATTCAGCACTTACTCTGCGAAAGCCCGGGCCTAGCAACAAGAAAGTACAATGCAATGGGCGTGTACTTCTTAGATGGCATGGGCGATATAGCCGGCATCGGGCTGAAGCAGCTATTAAGGTTTATTAACAGCTGCGGCTGGTTTTAGTTAAACCCGGCAATCAGGCATATAGGTCTATGTGAGGCTGATCGGCTGTAGGGCTGATAGCCGCCACCCTAACCTAACCTAACCTACCCAAACACAAGGACTGACGAACGGGGTCCATAGATGCAAAGCAAAGCCACCTCTGTGAAAACAAAGCCAGCAGCAGTGTTATGCCTGCTGTGCTGAACTTTGATCTCAACTAAGGCAACCAAATGCTCAGCAGTGGAGACCCGTTAAACGCATTCAATGAAGCACGATTGCACTACATTGAATGTTGGATGGAAGAAAATAGTAATAAATAGGAACGGACTCACCAGACTGTGCTTTCAAATAGAGCATAAAAGCCCTTCGCTTCGGCAAGATGGCACTAGCACTTTGAAATTTTTTTAATTTGATTTGCTTTCGCAACCGCTTTAAAAATTGTTGGGGAGCAAGCCACGGCGGCACGTCCGTACCCGTCAGTAGTTCAACTCAAGTTGAAGTTATTTTTGCATTGCTGAAGTTGGGCGCGCAGCACGTAGCGAAAATGCGACACCAGGAAGTTAGTTGAAGTTCATTTTTAAAAACTCCGCATGCGCATTTCGACGAGTTGCATTTCGAGATGTGGTGGAATGGAGGTGAGACTTGTGTTTAATTTCACGTTCGTTTAAGTTGAATGATTGTATTAAGTACTTAGCGCGTTGTAAACTTTCACCAAGTCTATTTACGAATATTAAAGATATTCTTAATTTTCTACGATGTTCACCACTTCCGTATACAACAGTTGGAGAAACATTTTTAGGTACAGAGAAAGACAAATTGAAAATGATTCTCAGTGGATACTTTCATGTTAATTTTGCCTCAGAAGATTCTAGCCCAATTATTAACTTCTCCAAAGAAGATCTAAATTTAACAATCAATAATAACCTGACAACTTCAACAACACGGCATGTTGTGCTTACACGATATTTAGATGAAGTCAATTCGAAGACATTTTCCGGGTGAAAATAATAGGCCGAACAATAATAGAACTTCGATTTAATTTAGGCTCAAAAGTTGAATGGTAGAAACAGCCGAGAATGCGCAGAAAACTAGTGTAGGCAGTGAACGTAAGACCGATAAAACGTCTCAATGACACCGAATACAAGCCAGCATTTGAATAATTATGAGCCAAAACAAGGGTGATATGACTTCGAAGTATTTACCGAAATCAGGTCCTTTATTTGACGTGTAGTCCTTTATTACAACACGCCTAAATATCAAACTGTATCGGTCATATGTCACCACTGGCAGATACTGCAACTTCACCGTGTAGATGGTATGTCACGTGGGAGGTGACAAAGCTAGTAAGAACGTGTTGATTTTCAACAGACAACACACAACAAACACCTAACCGTTTTTACTTTCGACATTCAACAAAATAGTCTTTTTATATCAAGTAATCCCTTCAAACAACTTTATTTTGCTTATAAAAGCACTCAAGTAAAAGTCCGGCCTAGGTATAGAAAATTCTAACAAACGTTTGATATATAAGCGATTCTGTCTGAAATATCTTTCCATTGGGGCCTTTCGTCGTTATTTTTCTACGTCAAAATTGTAAATATTAGTATTCTCATCTTCTCATTGTGCTGCCTTCTGAATTGTTTCATTCTCTTAAGGGTACGACATTTACAGGTACGCATTTTTGTTACAGACAGGAACAGTATTTACATTCCGAGTTACATGGCCGTCGTGAAAGTGCATCTGCATTTACATGAGATCTACACTTCCTATGAATAATTTCAAAGTCATACAATTAAAGTCTTTTCAACCATCTTGCTGCTCGTCCTTCAGGATTTTTAAATTGCATTAACCACTTCAGCGCTGCATTTTTGTCCATAGAGGAATTTATGGAAATGCTTCGTTGAATCAGCAACAGCCAGCAGTTCTTTCCTCGTAATACAATAGTTTCTATCTTGCTTTGATAGAGCTCTGCTACAGTATGTCACCACCTTTTCGTGCCCGATTACTTCTTGTGACAGCACAGTACCAATCCCTACATTACTTGCTGTTTTCTGCTTTTCCTGTCCAAACGAATGCTTTATCCTTCTCCGTTAGCTTATGCCAGTCCAAGAAAACTTTGCAGCTCGTGTTCGCGGTAGATTTCCTATATGTTCTTCAAAACTTCATCTAATTACAATAATGTCATGAAGATTTACCAGACAGGTTTTCCAAGTTAAACCTCGTAGGAAACATGCCATTAGGCGCTCGAACGATGCTGGAGCATTCCAAAGTACAACATAACGTTAAATTGCCATAATTCACTTGCCACAGAGAATGCTGTCTTTTCCCTGTCATCAAGATTGATCCCGACTTGCCAGTAGCCACTTTTTAAGTTCAACGTTGAAAAGCACTTGGATCCTGATAAGGTATCTAAGGTGTCGTCTATGCGAGGTAGTGGGTAACTATCTTTCTTCTTGACATCACTTAGACGACGGTAGTCGAGACAGTATCTTGTACTGTCATCCTTCTGTTTTACTATCACTACTGGTGACATCGACTCTTCTATTAGACCTCGCTTACGCATTGTTTCAACCATTTTATCTGCTTTTTCTCCGGTGTCAATTTTATGTTGCACTACATCAGTTTTTCCATAGTCTTCGTCCCGTATTCCAAAAATATTGACAAATTCTTCAAGAAACTTCTTTGCTTTACCATTTTCCTCTTGGCTGAGGGTATTAGACGGAAGTATCATTTCGGTTAGTTTTGTTACATCCTTCTGTGGCTGCTTGGTTTCATCTATGTCTCAATATTCCGTCAACGGGATCTCTTCGGCTGGATCATGACCCAAGATTACACCGTTCATTAATTTGATGCCTTTTTCATGGGAATTTAGGACTCGTACCAAAACTTCTTTCTTTTAATGGATAAATCACTAAGCATTTTCCAACGGCGACATTTCTGATTTCACAAAGTACAAAAAATGTACAGAAAATCATTTGACCCGAGTGAAATTTACGAAAAAATTCAAAACAAACTATTAAAAAATCCAGCGGAGCAAGAAATATAATTTTATTGACAAGAGCGGCGTTTCTAATAAAGAAAATCTAAATCCCTTTGGCTCTTCGTCAGCACGAAAGGGTTCTGATTGGTTCAGTTCGAGCTGGTTCTACTAAATTGAATCGATAGCTCCCGGGAGCACCAAGAACTTTTGCTCGTACTATGGTTTCTGAATAAGGAGGAAGCTTGACGTCTTCATATGTCACGATGTTCAGCTTCGAATAATAATTTTATCACAGAGCCATAGGAATCTCTCTGTTGTCGTATTTCATGACTCCTCTTCCAATATCCAGTTAAATATTGTGTGCTCTCATGAAATCAAGACCGAGTATGCACTTATCCATTATATCTGCGACAAGAAATCTGTGTGAAAACCGAGTGTGGCTGAGGGATATTACAATTAACACTTCGCCATACACTTCAACGAATTCCCCCTAGCAGTCCTCAGAATAAATCGATTTTTGTTATAATCGCATCGAAGAAGAGACCTGGAAGTAGGTACAGGTGTGTCTACTATAATTGTGCACTTTTATTCTTGAACTCTCCCGTTGATTGCTAAGCTGCTATCGTTTCGCTGCAATTTCTTAATGTTAATGATGATTCCGGGGGCGACGATTCTACTGGCCAACTTCTGCCCCGCCGAATTGGTCTTTACTCGTTTTCCTGTTTTGAGCGTAGAGTTGGCATCTTGCCATCTTGTGGAGTTTAATCTTCGTCTCTTTCGGCAATCTCTTTCTAGGTGGCCTTCTTTGCTGCACATCCAGCATTTAAATCGACTCCGCTTTTCAGATGTATTGATCCGACAGCAGTTATCTACTATTTCGGTTACTTCTCTTAGGCGTACGGTACTTCTTGAGCATTATTTTGCTGCCTCATGTGCTAGAAAGTCAAATCCTCCGTGTTGGTCTTTTTCCAGCCAGTTAAGCCAGCCTCCTGCTTGCTGCAGGTCAGCACACCATCAGCAAGTGAATTAATAAATGCTTCTCTGATAACCTCATTGTCGCAGCCTTGGCTATGTCAGCCTTTCTATGTCCGCACCTAACTTCTGCAACGTCTCTCCATGCTACTGTTTCCGACTCCGTAGTTGTAATCGGTAAACCTCTTGCATGTGCTGTTTGCCGTATCGTAATTCCAAATCTTGTATTAACGATGAATCATCGTACCTTAGCTCTGCCGGTATAGTTTGTAACAGTTCAGCGGTTACTTCTCTGAGTGCCGAAATTAAAGCTGTAGCTTTTTCCTCGTCAGTCCAAAAGTTCATTGCCGCTGCTGTCTCGAACTGAAGTCTGTATGTTTGCAAGGGTATTTGGCCGTCAAATGTGGGAGGAAGAAGTCTTTTTTTTACGGTTACGTCTGTTGATAAAACTCCTGCTTGCTTTCTCTTGACGCTCTTCAGCTCATTCCTTATTGCTTCCATATTTTCTTTAACTTGTTTAATATTCATTTGTCCAGTAACTTCTACTATTTCCAATCTCTTTTCTATATATGGCTTTAACTCTCCCATTTTGTTTTTCAGTTCAGCTTTTACTTCTTTAAGGGAAACCTTAAGTTCAGCTACTATTGACGATTTCAACCCCTTCATTGACGATTTCAACTCTGCCGTTGATGATTTCTGTTCGTCGATGACTTTAACTAATTAATGGACCCTTCCAACGTTAATTTTATTATTATCTTATTTATTTTCACCACAACAAGTCACAAAATTTCAAAAAATTAATATAATTTTAAGGCGAATAATTTTTACGGGGCTAAAATAGTAATTATTACAGAAAATATTGCTTGGCACAGAAATTAAGGCTTCGTTTGACTATACGTTATACGAAAAATGCTAGATTAGTTTAGGATTATGGAGTAATTTTAAGATCTTTATTGAATTCATTTCACGTTCTCAAAAACGTAGAAGTGCTACAATTCTAATGATAATGTGTATAGAAAACTGTGTTAATTTATTTGTATACGAAAGCCTATGAATGTGTACAATGATGTCTCAAGGGTCGTAATTCAAGTAATAATAACTTATAAACATGGTCGTCACGTGGTTAGTTCAACTACTTATAACCACAATACTACATGTTCTTGGAACTTTAGGTAGATACAATAGGGTAGTATATCGGTTTTTATGATCTTGTATGACGTCAAGGCGACGTCGTATATATTCACCACTTAGTCGCATATGGGTCGCCACGATATCGCCAGAACTACATAAGGAGTAATTATGAAAGTCACTAGTTGTGACTTTAAATCTCTTTTACCCTTATAAGACGTAGTAATAACGCAGAGTAAATATGTAGAAATGAATACGTAGAAATCTTATCGTAGAATATTATAAAATGAAAGAAATTAAACTCAAATTAATTATAAAATGCTTTTTATTGAATTTAAAAATAATTACAATTAATCTTGATAATCAAAATGTCCACCGCCACTTTGGATGCATTTCAACAATCTCCTTCTAAGTCCCTGTTTAACGCGTATTGCAGCCAGCCTCTCCCGTATTTTCGTCACTGCATTCCCAATTCGGCCAACTGAATCCTCCCTGGTATTAACAGGGCTTGAATAAACTTCATTCTTCATTGTTCCCAATAAGAAAAATTCCAATGGGGTAAGTTCTGGAGATCTAGCAGGCCAAGGAATCGGTGTACCTCGGCCAATCCAGCGGTTAGGAATTTTTTCACTTAGTATTGCCTTGAAAATGTTAGTAGTATGCCCTGGTACTCCATCGTGTTGGTGAAACATTCCCCTAAGATTATCCATAGGATTCTCCTCTATTAGATCTGGCAGTGTATTATCCAAAAAGTCCGCATAAATTTCACTATTAAGCACTTGCGGCAAAATGAATGGTCCTATCAAATGGTTGCCGATGATAACAGCCCAAACATTGGCACTGAATCTCTGCTGGAATGAGGTCACCTTTCCGCTGTGTGGGTTAGTGTTTGACCAGGAATGGAAGTTATGGAAGTTCGTGATATCATTCCTGATAATCTCCCTCGATTAATAGTCCTCCAAACGACACTCGTAATCGCATTGCTCGTCTCAGGGTCCTGCCTCACGATGGTGATTATTTGCTCCTCGACGTCGGCAGAAGTTCCCGAAGTTTCGGGTCGTGTCTCCATGTCTTGTGAATCTACACTTCCTGCTTCTTTTAACCTTTGGAAAGTCCGTGTAAATACCCCTCTTTGGGCTGCTCGGCGGCTAGGGAATCTCCTTTGATATTCCAGTACAGCTGCTCTCTCTTTTCCGTCTACTACACCATAAATGTATTTCTCGAATGTAAATTTTACCATTTTTTAATAATTTTTCCTCAAAAACACCCGTACTTATTGATTTGACTTTGAACTATGATAGGTAGTTTTGCTGACTGACCCTTTTTTATAGCAAAATTTTCATCAGGTACGAGTAACAGGACGCCAGGATACAAGGGTGTGAATTCTAACACAAGCTTATATCAAAAAACAAAATTACACTAACATTTTTATAACTTTTTTTCAGCAATAATTAAAATTAATTACCTGTTAATCCAAAGCAAACATTTTCGAGCTTTTATCTTAAAAATTTTGTTTATTTAAAGAATTTCCTACCTAAAGTGCAATAAAATAATTAGGTAGTCAGGGATTTCTAAGGATGCAGTTTTTCTAATCCTTCGTCTACATTGCCAAGTTGCATCTTTTTGGAAAGGTAATTAGATGGGCAATCCGATAAAAATAAAATATAGGTACACTAATTACATAAATTTCGGAGAAAATTTGGGAAAATGCTGAATTTTAGGTAATCGGAAACCATTTTTTTTTAACTTTTGGAAGTGATTGTACGTGTAATGATAGGATTTAGATCAGTAGTGTAGACATTTTTGGAAAGGTTATTAGGATAGTTGTTTTTAAGCGTTTGTTTGATGTGGCTGTGTTGGGTAGATCAAGCCATAAAAATAAAAGAGAAATGTGCATACCATGAAGAACTGAAATTTATGAATCACCCTGTAACTCTCAAACGTTTGAGATTGCCCCCTCCCCCCCTGCCATACAATTTTTTGTTTGTCTAGTTGAGGTATATCACCCCACTCATTTTAGCACGTCAGATCTGAAACACCCTGTATAGGCCCAAAGATGCGAAAATTTATTAAAAGTAAAGAAATTTTTTAAAAAATATGACATACAATATTTCTGGACTTAGTATCGATATATTCAAGAGTGAATCGTCAAGTTTAAGTTTTCAGAAATGAAGAAGTTACAGCCGAAAACAGGTAGAGCCGGTGCAAAGGGGCAAGGCGAATAAAGGACTTCGACAACATATAATATAAATAATATTGAAGTTCTCTGGGGCAGTTTGCTTTGCTCAGGTACACAATTTAAAAAAAAAAAATCTTTTTTGTAAGTTAAACATATAATTTTTTTACACCGGAAAAATAAACTTAAAGTTTCAATCGCGTTTTTTTCGAAATTTCTTTTTTTCAGCTGGTGGGGCAAAAAAAATAGAATACTAATGATCAGATTTAGGGCTTCACGGCACCGAGACAAGACCGAGACTTTGGCAGATCTCGGTCTTGGTCTCGTCAAGGTGAAGACGATCTCGGTCTCGTCGCAATCTCGCTCTCGGCAAGATAAAAAAATGATATTTCGGTGGGATAACGGGGAGCGAGATAGAGCTCTCGGCAAGATAAAAAAGGGTATTTCGGTGGGATAACGGGGAGCGAGGACAAGTGATATATCTATGTATACAAGCATTTTCTTCATATTCCCATCGCCAAAATAAGGTAGCAAAGGCTCTTGTTTGCTATAATGTAGAAAGAAGCGATTGAGGAGAGCAGGGTATACTTATATGCCCCATAAATTACACAATTGAAATTTTTCGGAGCGACATAAAAGCTGAAATAACTAAAAAAAATTGTCCACAATAAAATGATAAAACTAATATCTCGTCACCTCAATCTCGCTCTCGGTATCGCACTGTTACGAATGATATTGGTCTCGCTGCCGGTCTCGGTATCGTGTCGAGACCGATACCGGCAGCGAGAATTATCTCGAGTATCGTGAAGCCCTAATCAGATTATATTGTTTTAATTCTTTAATTTTCGTACTAATAGTGGCTGTCTTTAAGCGCAGCCAGGTTTGTAGAAAGGTGTAACCGGCTGTATTCTAAACTAGGCTCCCTGATACCTGCCCACCTCAAGGAGTAATCTGTGCTTTCCATGACATGGGGCACTACCATAGATAACCGCCGATTCCCTTAACATCACTACACCATTAGTTTAACTCTGTTGAGGAAGTGGTGGATTGTGAACTTCTAATTATGAGTAAAAACCCCGCCTCAGATAAAACTATGGAAACCTCGCCCACATGGAAAGGGAGGAACCTACGAAAGAGCAAGCTGCGTCACTCAACCAGGACACAGCCGCTCTGTTTCTCCCACGTCCGCGAAATTCGGGCACCATGGCAACCTTCAAGCGGGGAGTGAATTCCTCAACGGTGGCCTATAGGGAGAGAAGGACTGCCTATAAGATTATCAGTAGACTTGACACCGTCCCTCAAGAGAAAGACAAGTCTTTTCTACTACATAAGGCAAAACAAACTCCTCGCTCAAAGAAAAACCCCGCCCACACCAGGCAGCTTCTCACTGCGCATCAGCCATCCCCTGAAAAGACAAAAGTTCCCATTTCTTTTAACTCTCTTGTTGGAAATTGCGTTGTGGAATGTTTATAAACATGTTCCCTGGTAGAAAACTGGACTCGCCCTCTGCTCTCGATATCTGGCTAAGCTTGTCGGCTGCGTCGACAAACGGTTTTCTTTATAGCCAAGCGATCTTATATTAAAGAAAAGTCTTTTAGGGAGCTAGAATCAAGGACATTCTAATGGACCAAATCTTTAACAGGCCGAAGTCTAGACCCTATTTCCTGGCGGAACCTTCGGTCATCTCATTAACAGACGAAGATCGTGGGGTCACGGCATGTCTCGCCATTGTAACTACCATCCCATCCCGTGAAAAGGTCAGCAATGCACAGTCGATTTCCGAGATTGCGGGGGACCTCCTCCCCAATCTTGTTCGTGAATGGAAACAAAGAGGATGCCTGCGTATTATTGAAGTATCGTCTTTCAGCTGTAGCGATGCAAATGAATCTTTACCACTCCAAGACATTTTCAGCTGCTCTACTCCTCCGCCTGACACAAAAAGGAGAGGAGTTCGTTTTTGTCCATGAACCTTGGGTTGTCAGATAAAGCGTTTGCGGATTCTATCTACTATAAGCTATAAGCTTTCTTACGGTCAGGGAGTACGAAAACCCAAATCCTGTATTCTTATAAAAATTACGTTGATGCCGTTATTATTTTTAAATTAAGCGATAAAGATACCGTAGTGTTTTAGGGTTTTTAAGACCGGCAGAACATAGCCCTTAGGAAGGCGGTTAAGGAAGAGGTATTACGTTAGTCTCTGAACAATCCGCCTATATTATAACAGATTGGGGGATATTCAAGGAACCCTACTTCTCCGACCATACGTATGTTGATTTCGGACTTACATTATGTAAACCGGTCCGTGTTTTTTTTTCAAATAGAAAGAGAACCAACTGGGATAAACACAAATTGATACCATTACGTTTACTTGCAATAAAGTTACATAGATTTGATTTCTTGCCTCAAGCGAAATCCTATTGGTAGCCACTACATCCGTGGTGGTTGGCAGAAATCATAACCCTCAGAATGGAATGATGCAAACTTTGTAATCAAACAAAAAAATTTAACGGACAACGGCAACCGATCTTCAGTTTTTGCAATAAAATCGAAAGCACAGCCAAGGCGAGACACTTGCTTAAGGTCCTTTTAACAACAACAAGCACTAACAGCCTGGTAGTCGCAAAAAATGGAAGTTTGACATCATCTTCCCTAGAAACTCCTGAACTTTACTCTGGTTGATCCGAAAGATCCCCAGTAGAACGGTTAGATACAGTTTCAGTTCTTTCAAATCATTGGGATTAGACGTTATAATTCCTGCTGAATTTCAAGCTACTCTCCAGGTATCAATCCCGCGGCTGGAAGCCATTTATGAAGCCTTCCTAAACCGCACATAAATATCAGATTCCTGCGGGATTCAAGTGGTCTTTATTTCCAAAGGAGGAAGGAATCCGCACAGCACAGGAAGGCACACAGCAAACTTAGGACTTCAAGTCACTAAGTCTCCCCACCTTCATTCTTTCAACCCTGAAGAGACTTATTGATGTCCGCATAAAAAAAACAGTCGAGCCATTGGAACTTTTATCGATATTGAGGATGTTTTTAATAACGTCAAACCATACACGGTAAGAGCACTCCTGCCATAAGGTTATCCTAAACAGACAGCGTTGCCGTGTTAAGCTAGGGTAAACACCCAAAGATCCTAGATGCAACATGCCCTCTCGAAACTTTTCTCTTTGAGTACCAAGTGTGGTCTGGGTATAAACCCGGACAAAGCAGAGCTGACACTGTTGTACTCGCGAAAGAAAAGCAATAGGCAAAACATGGGGCATAAGGTCGCGCAATGCGCATTGGCTCTATGGCTTCAAATGTATCTTCACAGACAGTCAGGTTGCTTTTAAATCTCTCTAGGGATTGTACACGACTTCTAATAGGGGAAATTCGGGTTGCCTCGTACACATAAATGAAATGTCAATAGCAAATACAATTAATAAAATTTCTGTCTGTATTTTACTCTTAAAATAAGCCTAGGAAATTCATCAATCATATTAATTAAAAATTAGTAATCACATTTTATTTGTTGGCAACACAAAAGACGACGAGTAGCCCAGACATATTTTTATTTTTATTATGTATTTAATGGTGGTCCAAACGTTTTTTGGCCTTAAAATTGTTACAATTATAATAAAGTACTTAAATAACTATGTAAATACAATATTGCCCAGTTTAGACATTCGTAGTATTGAATCTTGTCACCTTCAAAACTTACATTAACTACATTTGCTATCGATTCACTCAACATAGCAATGCTTATAGTTGCATTTTGATAATAATAGCGAACATATCAATGTTTACTTTAACCGTTTATTTGATAGCTGGAATAAAATATCAAAGGCGTCGGTCCATCTTTCATCAACATCACATCGCAAAGATGCAGTTGAGAACCATACAACAAATTGTTGCAGCCGGCGCCACAGACAACATCCCTAATTCTTGGGACCAGCCAAGAACAAGGTTATATGCTAGACACACGATAAGCAGGAATGCTCATTGCTTCAATGAAGTCATTCGAGCGATGATCATTCGTGCTCTGACGGACACACGACAGTGGTTTGCTAAAAACTGCACATCTTTTCAAATTTTTTCAATTTTTCCAATAATTTTCCAATATTTCACCATAGCAACCGCCCAAACAACAAGTAGGAATCCTCATTGGCATTAGCTGCGTTCCATTGGGTCATACAGAGTACTACGGCGTACTTCCCCAATGGAACGCTTTTTCTTTACCCGACTACTTTGAGCCGCTGTCAAGTTTGGCATTTCATAAATTGAACTTGAAGATTTTTGATGTGCTGTGAAAAATATGATATATTATGCGATAAGTGCAGTAATTTGGAGAAAAGTTTTACCGTCTTTGATATTTACGGGAAGCCGATGCTTCTTTTTAAACAGTTTTAATATTTGTGAAAAATGAAAACAGCGAAAAAGCCAAATATTGCAAGCTTTTAAAGCACAAAAGCCCTAGCGGAAAAACTCGGCGTATCTAGACCTATCTATGATCAAGTGTAGCTGAGCGTACTTGGATGTCGCCGGAGTACTCTGAATGGCCCAATGGAACATAGCTATTGAATGAGCTTGCAGGGTCGTAATTCATGCAATGACGATAGGAATGATAATAATTGATCCTATGCCGTGATGACACACTGGCTGTGCAATGATCATTCCTCCTCGAATGATCATTCATACTTATCGTGTGTCTAGCATATTATAGTTCCTCAAACTGATCGAAATCCCTGCAGCTACAAAAATATTCCAGTCCATTTCCAAATTCTATTTCCACAACCTTTTCCTTCCGATCATTAAGCTGATCCCTTCTTTTAATGGCATACTTACTCAATTTTTCTCAGAAAGAAGTTGAACCGGCTTCACAAAAAGCGCTAAAAAGCATAAAATAATTTTTAATTTTATATCTATTATGACATTTTGAAGTCAGTGCAAATCAAACAAACCAAACAACTATAACAAAAATATTTAATCGTCATTTCTTATGATCCCGTGAGCTGAAACGTTCAGGTAGTATTATGTATTATTTTCAATTGTGGTACCGTAGTTGTTTTATTTATTTAATTTGGACCGACTTCAAAATGTCGTAATAGATATAAAATTAAAAATTATTTTATGCTTTTTAGCGCTTTTTGTGAAGTCGGTTCAACTTTTTCTTAAAAACTATTTTATTTTACACTTTTTAGAGTCTTCTACTCTATACAACGAAGAAAGAACCATCCAAATCGGTCCACGTGTTAAAAAGTTAGTTTTAACCCCCTACCCCACCTCCATTTCACTAAAATATTTTTCTCATGGTAGCAATAAAGGCACATACTCTACCGAACAAAAATAGAATCATCGAAATCGGTCCACGCGTTACGAAGTTACTACCCCTCCCCCTCCCCCTCCCCCACCATTGGCTCAAATTATTCTCCTATTAGCAATGGAGGATCACACTCTACACAACAGCAAAAGAACCATCCAAATCGAACCACGCGTTATAAAGTTAGGTTCCAGCCCCTTCTCCCACCCCAACCACACCAGCAAAGTTTTTTTCTCGTGGTATCAATCAAGGAGCATACTCTACCCAAAAGAAAGAGAATTATCCAAATCGGTTCATGCGTTACGAAGTTAGACTACTCCTCCTCCCACCCAACCCCCACTATGGGCCAAATTATTCTTCTATTAGCAATGGGTGATCACACTCTATATAACAGCAAAAGAACCATCCAAATCGGTCCACGTGTTACAAAGTTAGGTTCCACCCTCCTCCACCCCCACCCAACCAACCTTTGTTTTCTCGTAGTATCAACCAAGGATCATATTCTACCCAATAGAAAAAGAATTATCCAAATCGGTTCACGCGTTACGAAGTTAGACTACCTTTCCCCCCACCCCCACCTTTCACCCAAGAACCAAATTATTCTCCTAGTAGCAATAGGGGATCATACTCTATACAACAGAAAAAGAACCATCGAAATCGGACTACGCGTTACAAAGTTAGGTTCCACCCCCCCCCCCCCCCCCCCCAACATCCCACAAAAATTTTTTTCTCGTGGTATCAACTGCGGAACATACTCTACCCAACAGAAAAAGAATTATCCAAATCGGTCCATGCGTTATAAAGTTAGACTACCCCTCCCCCCACCCTATTCCACATTTTTTTCTCCTATTAGCAATGGGGGATCATACTCTGTACAACAAAAAACGTACCATCCAAATCGGATCACGCGTTACAAAGTTAGGTTTCACCCCCACCACCCACCCCCACCCTTTAAAAAAAATACGCGTGGAACTTAGAACCTTTTTGTTTTTGGGAAGTCGGTTAAAAAACTCGTCGAACTTAAAACCTCTTTGTTTTTTGGGAAGTCGGTTAAAAATTACCTGGATAAGAGGGAAGAAATGATGAACAAATTTGAGGACAGACCGGCATTCGTTTTTTCAACTTCGAATACGAGAGCTCATTTAATTAAGTAAAATTTTTATTTTTGTAATTGAACCTGGTGAAATACAGAGAGTGTAAATGCAAAGAGTGCTTGATTAATAGTACAAAGTAAAATCGCTGATAATTATTAGTGATTCTTCATTGGTGAATAAATCAATTTCAATTAATTATAACACGTCAGTCGAAAATTTAAGCAATAACTCATTTGACATCGATGGCATTGACATTTTCAAAGGCACTCAAAGATCCGTTGTTAACGAAATAAAAACTTATGAGAAGACTTACAGAAATCGTGATAAGGGCAAACGTACTAAAGGTACATAACGGCTAGAATATCGGGAATATATATATATATATATATATATATATATATATATATATTTTTTTTTTTTTTTATACGATGTGGCCAAATCCTTGGGGACAACCCTCTGATGCGTTAGCATGGTTTTGGCCGGAAGGGAATTAGGGTAAGGGAAGTGAGGAAACTTGAATGTTTTGTTTTTTTTTTTGCATTGCTAAGAGCTAGGCAACAGCCCAGAGACGAAGTGGACTATTTTAATTTCTTAATAAAACAGGTGAGATCTGGTCTGGAACCCGTGACCCACTGCATGGTGGTCGTGCGGCTCAACGAATTGATCCAACTCCGTCTCCTATTTATTAAAGACTATTGGAGAAGGCTTCGACAAAATCAATGTAAGCTTGAGTCAGCAGCAAGTGGTAAATATAAAAAGCATACATATTTTATGTAAAATGAGTTTGGTCCTGCGGATGATGTGATGATTATTCTAACTTCCTTTGACAGCTTTATAACGATTTAGAATTACTATCATCAGAAACTGAAAATTCACCACTCTCTTCCTCATAAACACATGCTCAAAGCGGACCAATGACCTACACGGCATCTCTACCTACATTGCAACCATTCCAACAACAATCCACATCTCAAAAATAATCGTCTCAACAAGAACCCAATTATGCAACAAAGGTCAAGCTGTCTTATATAGATATACCTAGATGTATGGACAGTAACAAATCAAATTGAAAGCTTCAAAAAATGTATCTTTTAAAACTAAATTAGAGAAGCTGCGAGGCTAATTCGGAAGTTACTGAGACAACTATGTCCCCGCGTGAAAGTAGAACAATGATATGAAAATAAAAAAGTAATAGTAAATCTACAATTAACAACTTTAGTGTTACGAAATACGATTAAACACGTTTAGTAAATAAAATCCTTTAACAAATAGTAGTTTATAGCAACCGTAACAGTATCTCGGGCGACCAAGCAATAATGTATAAACCCGGATCTCTTTTGAATGTCGTTTGAAGCACCGCGATTGCATTCTTTCAACATTTCTTTGCACCAAGCAATACGAGCCTTTATTTATGCGAGTGGAATTCGGAAAACCAGCGAAACACGGTGGCTCGAGATGGTACTGTATTACCAAAAGTCGAAGCGAATTGATCGTTAGTTTAATCTATGTTGAAGGTCATAGAAAATCATCATCATGTCTTGAACCTACAGCTGTTTCTTACATTCTGCACTGGCGGCACATAAGAAGTTACCCAAAGAGTGTATTGTAAAAATTCGAATTATTTTATTAATAAATTTTAAATTATAATTTTAAAGTACAATACTTATGTGTAAATCTAAATTTTAATTAAGTTTGTGGTTAATAATATTTAGCCGAGAAGAGCTTTGCCAAAATTTAAATTATATAATATATAGTGTGCAAAACCAAATGTCGCACTCAAATTTTAAAGCAAACATCTGTAACGCGGAGGGCTTCAAATGATTCTCCAGAACATCGCAATAGGCATTTGCATTTCATTCTTTGTCTATCCAATGTTATGTAGATGTGCACGTCCGCGTGAACAAAACCATGCACAAACCATAATTCTGCAATCTCGAGGTGACGCTTCTTGCACATATACAGACTGAAAACATTATTATTGCATAGGAATTATTATGTTAGATCTCTTGGTCACAATTTATTATTTAGTTCAATATTTTAAAATACGCGTCAAAACACTTAAAAACACTTTTCGAATCGCTGGCCTTCCGTTTATGCATGGGAACCTCACACACACTTAATATTGCCACTATTTTCTGAGCTTATTTCCTCTCCTTTAGTAACTTCCTCGCAGCATACGACCGATACGGTAAAGTTGCGGTATCAAAGGTGAGAAACGACCGATAAGGTTTAATATTAAGCTTGTTTTCGGTGTAATTGAGGCCTATGCGTCGACGTGTTTTCGGTGTAATTGAATCCATTGACGCGAGAATAGTTATTTCGGCGATCGATTATAGTACATTGACATTTTTATTTATCAAATAAGCAATTTAGTGTTGTTACTATCATGTTTACCCCTAAAAAAGCATAAATCGATAAAATTTCAAGTTCTGTTTCGCAATCACAGTGTGTAAGTGCATTAATTTGTTGCTTTTTCGATTCCCTCAATTCTATAATTTGCCAAAACTTCTTCAATACCTTACCGTTCAAATAAATGACCAAACTAACGTTGATTATTATTTTTATTTTTTTTATAAAATATTGCGACTTATTACATTAGATCGCTAAAAATTTACTCACTAAAAATATTAACCGTAATATAATGTTTTAAGGTGTAAATATTATACAATTTTCATAGTAGTTCTGTTGCACTGATACTCAGTGTAGTTTTGTTATTTAGAAAATAACAACGTGTGAATATTTTATATTAATTTGTGACTTGCAACTTTTGATTATTTTTAATATGTCAGGTGTAAGTTAATTGAAGTGAAAACTCCTCAGGCAGTCAGGTAGTTAGCCGGCAAACTGGAACCATCTGCTTTAACAGATTCTACACCAGATGAGGGCGGTTCGCCTAAACGAATGCGAGGTGAAGGCCAAGGTGCAGTGAGACCACGGATACGGAGATAGTGGTGGCACTCGACAATCAGGCGGTAATCAGGTGTATGGACAGTACAGAGTTCAATACAGCGCTGGAGTGTTTTCGTAAACTCAATGCGTGTGCCTTGTCAAAACAGATGACACTGGCGTGGGTCCGAGGACACGAATCGAAGGAAACGAGATAGTAGATGGTTAAACTAGGAGCTGCTTCGAGTTTCCAAGGTCCGGAGCCCTTCACTACCATAGGCACGGCACGGCAGTGGGCCTGTTAGAAACGGGGATCACGAGGGAACACTGAGAACAGTGGAATGGCCTGGACTCGTGTAGACAGGTTAAGATAGCGATTGTAGCGGCCAGAAGTGTGGAACAGGGGAAGGTCCTGGATATGGATCGTAGGACTCTGAGATGACTGACAGCACGACTAACACGACATGGTAGCATCAGCTGTCGTCTGAATAATATAAACACTGTCGAGGCTGCAGGCTATACTTGGAGAGACGCAATAGACGGTGGTGCAATAGTGTCTCAGTTTCCTGCACTAAGCGAGGAGAAGAAAGCTGTTGGCAAACCACTGGATGGAGAAAGAAGAGTGGCAGAGCTGTCTTATAAGCAAATGCTTACGCTGACCCGAGGAATCGAGCGAGGAAGTAAAACTCGATTAGTGCAGGTCTCTCTCGCTGAGATCGCAGGAACAAAAAGGGACTCGGATAAAGTGTTCTGTTTCGACAAATCCCTAGTGGGGTGTTTTTAGTGAGTAAAAATTTCACACTACCAGGGACAATCGGTTCTCCTGGTGCCTTTAGAAGATTTTCACCCCTCACGCAAAAAAAAGATGTGCGTGTTGGACGCTTTTTGAATGAGTACCGTCACCGACATGCTGTAATAGCAGTATATATGTATATATCTATACAAGAAAAGATAAATTGACTACGTGGTAAATTCCATGTTTATAAATTTTTTAATATTTGACCTCTGCAATACATCATGCAATGTGTGTTTCATAGTGGCTTAGGAGTTATCTTACTAGCGTGGTAAAACAGATTCCTAGTTGCTTGATAATATTTTCGACGCGGATTTTAAAATTAAATATTTTATAATAATTTTATATTTATGTGTTGAACTTTGAAAATATGGTTGGTAATGCAAAATTATGGTTTATTACCTTATGTATACAATTAATCTGAATATTAAAAAAAACCACTGTTATTTTATAGTATCAGATTTTCACTTCTATATACACCCCGCGCAACAAAAAGAGCCGCACGTGGTTTGCTTTTTCATATCTTCCCGGCTCAATTCTTGCTAAATAGTCTAAAAGATGTCCAAATTGCTTTTAACGGTTGTTGATGTGCAACAGCACTCTTCTGCTAAAAATATTCACTATGTACAGTTGCATACATGCATAGGGCTCGATACGTTATTAAGGCAAAGGCGGTACTATAAAGTACTAATTTTTTTTTAAACTCAATTTTAAAACTTTTAAGTTTTGAAAATACATTTTTAAGTTTAATAAAAATAAAGAGATATTGTTGGCTTACTGTATTTTTAATTTTTTATGAAATAACATTGCATTAAAAATTTGAACCAAATTAAACATTTTTTGATTTTGAACGAAAAACTAAATTTTTTTTTTTAAACAAATTACATATTGCATAAAACATACTTTTTTAATTGGGTTATATGTGAATAATGTAAAATACAGAAAAATTACATAATAAATTGTTGTTATTTAACTTTAAACTTGCGGCTCTTTTTGTTGCACGGGGTGTATGTTTAATTTTTATTAAAGGCGGTCGTAAATAAACATCCACGTACACTCCACAAAGTAATGATAACACCAAAATAAAAACTAGTGGGGTGGGTTCAGATTCTGGGTGTAGATCAGATGAATCTTTTTCAAAAAAAAACTTTCGCCCACTTTTATGTCATTTAAAAATACTTAAAAAATTGACATTAGAAATTTATAAATAAATAAATTAATGAATTTAATTTATCATGATAATTTCGTTGTAATTAGATGCAAAAAAATTGTTAAAAAATTATTCCGTTATAGCACTATTTTTTAATGAAAACCAAAAAAATGCACTCTGTTTGGAATTCATTTTTTATTAATAACTTTGAATGGTTATAAACAATTTAGACTTGATATAAACTATTCTTAATTGTTATAGAACATTTTTAATTGATATAAACAAAGTTTATTCATAAAAGAAATTTTTTGTGGTAAAAAAAATTTCAATTGTTTATAAGAATTTTTCATTGTTTATAATAATTTTCAATTGCAATGAACAATCTTCAATTTTGTATTCAATTTTCAATTTTCATAATCAATTTTCAATAGGTTGAACCATTTTTTATGATTATTAATTTATTATTGTTATAAACAATTATTTATTGTTATAAACAATTTTTCATCATTATAAACAATTCCTGTTCATAATAGATTGTTATTATCCGTCTTTTTGATGTCCCGATCAAGAAGGTCTAAAATCAACTTTTTTTCAGTTTTTTAGTTTAAACAAAAAACGGCTGAACTGAAATTGATTAAATTTCTTTCAGCTGTTATTGACAATAATACGCTTCGAATGGCACCATAGCGTCGTTATCATTTTTTGTTCACGAGATTTCGTTGTCGAAAACACTGACACACACACACACACACATCCTCTCGACGTGTCCCGCACCTTGTCGTGGTTGAAGAGCTTGCGTGCATCAATGACATAGAGGGCTATGCCGGCGGTAGTCTCACTACTGGCAGGGTCTCCCATGCCGGAAAGGTTTTATGGAGATGCCAGACAAAGATGGACAATTCTCTGTACAACAAAAAAAGAACCATCCAAATCGGACCACGCGTTACAAAGTTATTTAAGAAAGATTACCAAACGTTTATGGCAGAATATATAAAGTTTTACCACATGATATTCGTAAGATCAAATAAAGAAGAAGGATATTATTTACCATACCAAAACATGACAGCACAACAATAAAATTGTGAGTCGTTTTCGATGCTTCTTCAAGAACGACCTCAGGTTACAGTTTAAATGATGCCATGTCCCCAGGTCCTAAATTACAAAATGAGTTGGCAGACTTAATTTTACACTGTATCGACAAATTAGAATACGCTCCCAAGATCAAAAATATTTAAAGGTACTCTGGAGAACGTCCGATCAAGAGCCGATGAAAGAGTATCAACTTACCGCAGTCACTTATGGTAATACAGCTGTCTCATTTCTTGCGCTACGCGTTTTACAACAACTTGCAAATCATGAGGTTAAACACATCCAAATGCAGTTCTGTTAAGGGGTTATATACACTTAGAATTTTCAAAAAATCAATTTTTTTTTATGTGCATATATTTAAGTACAAACTATATACATATATATTTAAGTCAATCCGGCGAATATTCTCGAAGTTACACGCACATTTATATATGTAAAGTGCTGATATGTAAAGAGCTTTTGAAACTTTAAACGCGTTTTTCTCAAAACTGTGTTTTTAAAGTCGGTGAGCAATATTTCTGGGAAATGGCTAAACCGATCAGTCTCAAATTTTAACACAAGCTTTTTAAGTATATTTTTTAGTAATTATTCGAAGGTTTTTTCTCACCGATAAATATTTTCCATTTTATAAACAATTAAAGTCAAAATTCGATTTTTTTTAGAAGCCATCATTTTGTCAAAAATTAATATTTTGCTCATTCCTTCGATTAATTACAAGAATGTTAATGTTGTTTTTGGTTTTTTAATTTTTGATGATCCAGTCCAGAGATATCGTGCTCACCGCAAGACATCTTTTTTTAGAGGTGCTTCCGTTATGTTACCGTAATATGTGTACAAATTTTTACTTTAATAAATTAAAAGGTCTTCGCAGGAAAAATTCTTAAAAAATTGCTTTTTTGAGCCTCCTGAGTATATATAACCCCTTAAGAGTTTTACGTTGACGATATGCTTACCTGCGCCTATTTAATACATGAAACAAAGGCTTTACAGCAAGAATTAATATCTCTCTTAGCAACTGGAAGTTATAAGCTGAGAAATTGGTCAACAAATAAGCAATCACTGCTGGATACCATACTAGAAGACTATAAAAAGAGAAACCTGATACAATTACATGAAGAAGAAACTATAAAAACACTAGGGTTATATAGGCTTCCGGCAAGTGATTCTTTTTAATTCAATGTCAATTGCAGCCTTGTAGATAGCAACCCAACAAAACAATGCTTCTTATCACACATGGTCAAGATTCAACTGGATTTCATCAGTCGTAATTCGCGCAAAAATCCTAATGGAAGACCTATGGGCAGCAAATTTAGAGTGGGACACTGTATTACCGGATAATTTTGCTCAAGACTGGAGACAGTTAAAAAAAAGAATTAGAAACTATTAGCGCCATTTAAATTCTCCGCTGGATTAACTACCGCAACAATTGCCGTGATTTTCAGTTTCATGGCTTTTGCAATGCCCCGGAAAGAGCATACGCAGCAGTGCTGTATACATGAGTCTATACTTCCCAGGCGAATTTGTAACCACCATTCATGCAGCGAAAACAAAAGTTGCAACAATCAAGAAAGTTCGCTGCCTACATTAGAACTATGTGCAGCAGTCCTACTTTCAAAGCCCCTTATTAAAGCAAAATCGGTCCTCAAATTTAAAGAGGAAAACATATGGACGGGTTACACTATAACTCTAGCATGGACCAAAAGAGGTCTAAGAAATTTATAACAAACCGGACTTCAGCCATTCTGGATGCAACTAAAGTATCAGCATAGTCTCATGTCAGATCAGCAGACAACCATTTTGATTATGCGCACCGAAATTAAAGAATTATGAACTGTGCTGGACCAAAATAGTTAGGACTACCCGAATAACAGTCGCCTAAGTCTAGCTATGATTCAGTACCAAAACCAAATTTTCTATATTGTCAATTTGTCTATAGGCTGAAGTAAAAAATCGTATATATCCATATTTGTCTACCTTTCTATATACATCCATATTTGTCTACCTTTGTACCAAAGCAATTCACCTAGAGGAAGTAAGTGTACAGAACATTCATATCACGAAGAAATATTTATATTGATTGTGGGACTACATTTGTAGGTGCTGAAACCGAACTGGAAAAACAGTTCAAGTTAACGGTGGATAGGTGCCACAAAGATGCAGTACTATACGCTACAAATTATAGTACTCAGTGGCATTTCATTCCTTCCGCCTCTCCTCATTTTGGTGGACTCTGGGAGCTGGAGTAAAGTTTACCAAACATCATTTAAAGCAAATAGCTGTGGATCTCTAGCGGACCTATGAAGAGTTCAGCACCTTGCTAGCAGAGATCGAAGCTTCAAGTCCAATTTATCCACTCAGTAATGCTCCCGATGACTTAGCAACCCTGATGACTGGTTATTTCCTGATAGGTGGTCCTTTAATTGCACCCTTAAAGTATTCACCGACAGATAAACCCTTAAATCTCCTTAAGCCATGGGATCTGGTGCAAAAATCCTGAAATGACTTCTCGAAAATCTGGTCGTCTGAGTACTTAACCAGACTACAACAAAAAAAATAAATGGGAAGTAGAAAAAAATAACTTAACATAACGGAGTTGGATCAATTCGTTGAGCCGCAAGACCACCATGTCATGGGTCCCGGGTTCGAGAAATGATAGCCTTTTCATTATTCTACCCGTGAGCTTTTATTAAGAAATTAAACTAATCCACTCCGTCTCTGGGCTGCTGTCTAGCTCGCAGCAATGCAAAAACAAGAGTTTAAAGTTTCCTCACTTTCCTTACCCTAATTCCCTTCCGACCAAAACCATGCTAACGCATCAAAGGATTGTCCCCTAGGATTTGGCCACATCGTATAATTTTAAAGAAGATAAACTCCCATCAGGACAATGGTTATTAGGGCGTATAGACTCTACTTACCAGATGGATGGATTAGTACGAGTAGTAATAATTAAGTTAAAGGTCCGATAAAACGAGCAGTAAGGTATGCAAACTTCCATTTGAATCTGAAGATCTTCCTAATCGAGAACCATCTACAGAACAACCTTGCATATATAAACCATTAAAAGAAGTTTAATACCAAACAGTTTAGCGATTCTAGTTTTACAAAATTAGAGTCTAGTAAAATCCGCTATCGTAAACGATCTCCTTGGGGCATCAGGCGAACCCCATTGTATACAGCCTTTCCTTTGACATGGGGGCTCCGTCAGAGGTGGACCACCCCTTCCCGCCGTACTCGTGGGACAAACATATGGACACTTACAACAAAAATAAACAACAAAACAAAACAATTAACGATGCAGCAGAGGAGGGGAGAAGCGCAAGTGACACCCACTCTGACGTTTGACCTTCAGGTGCGATGCGCAGGAGGCTAGCGCGTGAGAGGGAGGAAGCAGAGGCTGTAGGCGGTACACTTGCTCCTCCTCAGCAGCCTGAAACCGCCGGCGGGCAGGCGGGAAAGAAACCAGTGGCTGGTGGGAGTGGCAGTAATGCACGCTTACGCCCCAAGTTGGCGAAACCATTCGGCTCTCGCTTGGGCACTGGGCTTCCTGGTCAGGTACAGGGGACCAGCAACTCTGGGACTGGACCATTAGGGACGGCGGTGGTAAAACGCAACCGTTCTGATGGGGACTCTCCCGGGGGGACAAGCCACCAAGAGAAAGGAGATGGGTAGAGCAGGGACACAGCCACTCTACAGGGACCTGCTTGCAGGGATACCTATGGTTGTGATACCTGCTGAGTATCCAAAAAACAGGCTGACGGATAAGCAGAACGAGGCTTTGAGGAAAGAACTTGACCAGGGCATAGATGACACTACGGCCGAGGAGACTGCCCCACAATTCTGGTGATCCCGAGTAACAGCGGGTGAAAAATATTGCAACGCTGATTTTGTTTGAAATATTTATTCCAATTTAAAATACATTTTGATACTTTACAAATAAATACTGAACAACTTGCTGTTTCTAACGCACAACCAAGACTCGACCGAGTTATCTCTGTGTAAAATGCACTTGGTACATGACCTTCAATTGCCCTTATTTAGATGAATTTTCTAGCAATATTTCATTCAAATGTAATGGTATTAGATTGAATTGATAGTGCTGCTGCCATCTGTCGGTTCGACTTAACATTGTGTTTTATTGACTCTGGTCTCAAACCACTTGAAATATTTCGTTAAGTTGCAGTTTATGAACAATGATATTTAATTAAAAACAGCAGATCAAACGATCAATCGTTGAGGAAGTTATAAATATATATGAATTGTAAGTATAGTTTGTCGAGTCTTGCTTGCTCATGTACATTAATTTGAATTATTACAATATTTATGTTTCTTGCAGGCAGATGATGCAGTTGAAAACATCGATGGACTGGGATAGTCAAGGTCGGCAGATAAGTATAACCCAGTGACCTACTTTGTGTTGTTTTGTTTACAGATGTCGTCATGGATTCAACATTCTCCCGGGCCTTGGAGTTAGCACACTCCAACTACCTTACGCATTGGATTCGATGTTAAGCTGGTACGTATATTGCCTTGGATGATGAAAATGCTACCTAATTATAGACAACAGTACTGTGAATGAAGAAATGATATTTAATAACATCCCATGAGAGCTGCTAATCTCTTGATTGCCTTCTAGAGTTGCTTGATACGTCATCAGTGTATGTGTTATCATGATGTTGTAATTATTTCGTTTTACTTAATAAAACATACTTCGGTGCATTGGTTTCGGAATATTTAGAAGTTATTTCTATAAGTGCATTTGTAATATGTGAAAAAGGGTCTTAATTCTAAATGTCTGAGATTTGAGTTAATTTTTTTTTGTAAGTAATTTCAATCCTCTATGAATTCAGGTTTTGATTATAGTCTATTATATTTTCTACTATAAAACTTCAGTTTCTTACATAGGTATGAGGTGCTCTTTATTTGAAATATTTAGATAACTTAGGGTGATTAGCTTATTTCAAGTTTTCTCTTAGTTGTTATCTTCAATTGGTAAAGGGCATATCTTCGTAATAGGGCGTTTAAGCATTGTATTCTTGCACTTCATGGTGACAACTCTTGTGAGTCCATCATTGCCAGGGTGTAGTTGTATTATTCGTCCTAACAACCATCTGGATGGTGGAAGCCTTTGATCCTTAATCAGGACCAGTTGACCTATTTTGACTTTTTCTTCCTTTCGCATCCACTTTGGTCGCTGTTGCAGCCTGGACAGATAATCACAGCTCCACTGGTTCCAAAAGTCTTGGTGAATTTTCTGTATTACTTTCCATCTATCTAACCGATAATATTGGCTTCAAGAAGACTTGGTTCGGGTGGTGTCAGAAGTAAATCTCCAATTAAAAAATGACCAGGTGTCAGGACAGCACAATCGTTAGGGTCACTACTCATTGGACACAAGGGTCGTGAGTTCAAGCACGCTTCTATTTGCACTAATGTTGTTGCCCGACTCTTAATGTTCCTGTCTCATCCAGGAATGGAGACAGGCTAAGAATCTTGCTATCTGAATATATGCTGCGATTCTTACGCAACTGAGAAATTTCGGCGTGAAATGCAAATTCTTGAACTATTAAGATCCATTGACATGTCGTCGCATGTCGTCGTTCTTCAAGAGATAGTGGCCCCTTTCGTCCTTCAGATGGCTTTGACCTTACATTGTGGATAAATCGCTGGCAGTATGCCGTAATTCGCAACAATTTTGATAGGGACGAATAAATGTTTAACAATTCGAACTCAGTTTGAACTTTAGTAATTTTAAATGAACTAACCTTTCTCAATTCTGCCGGGTTTTCTGAAGAGCTTACATATTACCATTGACTAGAGTTTATAGTTTGCAAGATTTCAACTACACGATTTGATACAAATGGCTTCCATCGATTAGGATCACCTTTTAACCAAGCAAGAACTATTTGTGAGTCAGTCCATGCGTAAATACTCATATCATTTTCCTTGAATGATGTTAAAATTTGCTTCATCAATCTGGTGAGAAGTCTGGCTCCACATAATTCGAGCCTTGAAAGAGTGACTTTCTTTATAAGTGCAACGCGAGTTTTGGACATCAGCAATTTTATTTCAACCTTTCCATTTGGACATATGACTTTGGAATACACACATGCTGCATATGCCTGCATAGAGGCGTCAGAAAATCCTTGCAGTTCAAGTGAGACATCCAGTTTCTTTACTCCAATCCAACGGGGTATTTTAATGGATTCTGACTCATTTAGGCATTTTATGTATTCATTCCATTCAATAAGTAAATCTCCTGAAAGATGTTCGTCCCACGTCAATCCAGCCAACCATAACTTTTGAATAAATATCTTTGCTGATATTACTATAGGTGCAAGCCAACCAAGTGGGTCGAAAATTCTAGCAATTTGTGAGAGGACGGTTCTCTTACTCTTTGTATAATCCATTAACGCAGACACCTTGTATTCAAAGCTGCCTGTTACGGGGTTCCAGTTTACTCCTAGAGTTTTTATAACCTTATTTTCACTGAACCCTAATGGAATCTCCATTTCTCTATCCTCTTCCGAAATACCTTCTAGTAATTTAGCCTTGTTACTTGCCCACTTGCGTAGCTCGAATCCACCTTGCTTTAATAGTTGTCTGATTTCAGCTTGAGCTCGTAACGCTTCAGGAATTGAATCACATGCAACTATAGCATCGTCTACGTACATATTGTTATGTATAAGTTCAGCACCAATAGGAAATGTGTGGCGCTCATCTTCTGCCAGTTGACGTAGCGTTCGGATGGCTAAATATGGTGCACAGGCTGTACCGTATGTGACAGTGTCTAGACGATAGTCAGAAATAGGCATTTGAGGACTCTCACGCCAAACTATTCGTTGGAAATCGATATCTTCTTCATGAACTCTTATTTGCCTGTACATTGTTTTACATCAGCAGTAAAAACAACACAGTATTTCCGCCATCGCAGTAAAACCGTTGATAAGTCATCCTGTATCGTTGGACCGACAAATAAAGTATCATTCAGTGATCTTCCATTACTGGTCTTACGAGAAGCGTCGAAGACCACACGAAGCTTTGTGGTCGTGCTACTTTCCTTCTTAATTGAATGGTGTGGTAAGTAATTACGTTGACTACTGTCGCCTTTTTCGTTTTCCGTTGGTTTCACACGTGTCTTATGATTTAATTCCAGATACTTGAAAAGCTCTGGGACTTTAGCACATCTTACTTCCATTTGTAACATCTGCTTGACTGCGATGTCTCTTGATGTACCTAAATCTGGCCTCCCATTTGTTGTGTTAAAGGGCAGTCTTACAACGTATCGTCCGGTTTTTAATCGTAAAGTTGTGGCCTTATATATGTCTTCACATTGCTTTTCCGCTTATTTTAGTGCTCGTTCAGGACTAGTTTCCTCAAGCTCGCAGAACATTTTCAATGCTGATTCAGTCTCTAAACCGCAATGTAAAACGTGAATGGTTTTTATGGCATCAGTTGACTCTCCTGAAATGATCCATCCCAATGTGGTTTGTTGTGCTATCAGTGTACCCTTTGGACCTTTTCGAACACCTGTTAGCAGGATCTCTGAAAATGTGTCTGCCCCCAAAATCATGTCTATCTTCCCTGGCTTCCAATAGGTTGGGTCTGCTAATGTTAGTTCCTTGAGATTGGTCCAGCGAGCGATGTTGGCCTTGAATGTTGGTAGTGAACCTGTTAAACGTTGAAGAACAAGTGCTTGAATTCGCAAAGAAAAGTTTTGGCATGCATGGGAGTATATCGTCACTTCAGCTGACTTTGTTGCAGTACATTCGTTAGAGGCTCCAATGCCGCAAACTCGAACATGTGTGTTTGATTTCCTCAGCCTAAGTCCTTAAGCCGCGTCTTCTGTTATAAACGTTGCCTCCGAACCTTGATTAATTAATGCTCTTAGTAGTATCCTGTTTCCATTAGGCCCTTCTACATTTATAAGGGCTGTAGCTAGCAAAACCTGCTTTCGAGATCCTCCATATTCCCACATTGCTGCATTGACATTAACTGCATCTGATTTCATTGGCGTCACAAAGTTTTCCTGTGTAGGACTCGGCTTGATGTTGATCTTGCTAATGTAGCAACGTATGGTGGCGACCCTTGCATATCTTACATGAGGTTTTGTTCTTGCATTGTTTAACAGAGTGCCCCGTGATTAGGCAATTGAAACAATATGAGTTCTTTCGTACTATTTCTCTTAGATCTTCTAATTTCATGTTGATAAACTGTGGGCATTCTCTAAGAGTGTGGTCTCTTGAACATACTGGACAATTATTTCCCCTTGAGAGCATGAAAGACCTGGTATGAGTGATGCCTTTGCTGTAGTAATGAGATTTGCTATTTTGGGATGCTACTTTCGCTGTGCTGCTCAAAGCTTCCAAAATCCTGAATCGTGATTCCAAAAAAGACATAAATTCAGTTAATGTTGGCAATTCTGTAGGATCAGCCCTGTTACTTAATGCAATCTCCCAGTGTGTATGCGTTTCTATACTTAGTCTTTGAGTCAGAACGTGAATTACCAACGGATCCCAATTTTCTGTATTTATGTCTAAGCCGCGTAGCGCTTCCATGCATTCCCGAGTTACGTCCAGCAAAGTTTTAATACCATTCGCAGTTTCCTTAGATTGAACGGGTTGACTTAGTAGTACCTTAGGTTGCGCGTTAACCAGGACCCTCTTATTTTGGTAGCGTTTAACTAAGATGTCCCAAGCTGGTTCGAAGTTTGCATCCGTTATCTGAAAATGACGAATTAGTTGTTCAGCTTCTTCACTTAAGTTCGTTTTCAGATAGTGTAGCTTCTGAACTGGCGATAACGAAGGATTCTTGCAAATTAATGAATCGAACATATCATGAAATGAAGTCCAGGAGTTGTAATCACCGTTAAATTGTGTCAATGTAGTACGTGGGAGTTTTAAGTCTTTAGAGGATATTGATGGACCGTCACCACTTTTTTGTTTTTCATCTCTAAATGGTCCGTTGTGATCCAATGTGACTAAGATTTTCAATAGGTATTTGGGAATAGGAAATTACTACTGGAACTATTTATACTTCATTAATCTTATGTTACCTGAATAGAAGAATATAGCTATTTTCATACTTAAATACTTTCAATGAATAACAAAAAGGAAAATAGAAACAAAAATTCATGGTCTTAACCTATGTACTTAAAATATCCACAGGTCCGTGTCATCGTCTTCTAGGGCTGCGGGAAGGCGCTATTTTGTCGCTCACTGGTTGGTTCCATTAGCTCCACAACTTCGGTCGTTGTGCGGTTGGTCTCGGATTCGGCTGTCAGTCGCTCGGCTTCAGTGTATTTGACGTTTGCATGGTCTTTCTTTGGTATTCGGTTATCGGTAGTTTTGACTGGAGGCCGGTTGGCATATGTGGGGCAGATATCCAAACTTTGATTGACTTCGCATTTATCTGTCGGGCAGTCGGCTTCGGTACGGTTGACGATAGCGGGGTCTTCGACTGTGTTACCCTGATTAACATCGGTTTCGTCTCGGTATGTTTGACGTTGGCAGGTGTTACCTGTCCGGCGTGGGTCCTCTTGAGGATTGTTGGGCCAGGCCTTAACTGCCCTAATGCAAGCGGTCCTCTTCTCTGGCCGGGTGGTTGCTGAGGCCTGGCTTCGATGAGGACGATCTTTCGGCTCTCCGGCTGCTGCTCCCATGCGGTATTTTTTGGTAGTCGTGCTGGCTGGGCGGTCTCCCATGCGAAGTGTAGTGACGTGGTGATGGCGTCTCCAGTCGGGGGTCGCCGCGGTTTCATCTGCTTCCTGACGCAAATGTCCTCTAATTTCAGCTTACTAACTCCTTCTGGATTCATGGCTCTGTTCACGGTCTGATGATGACTGACTTTCAGCTGCTGGCTGTTATCGACTTTTATACTTTCTAGTGGTACTCGCGGAGGTCTTTTACGTGTATGACCTGCGTTCTCTCTTTTCCCTTGTTTGCAGGGGAGATTTTGAACATTACTGGGGATATTACTTGGACAATTCGGTATGGTCTGGAGTATCGGTGCTAACTTAGCGCTAAACTGCTTAGATGCATCGAAGAGGGGATATTCTTTTTTCAAGACCAGGGTTGCCCAGCATGGTCTCCAATCTCGTCGGAGCAAGTTGTAGTGTCTTTGCTGCGTGCTGAACGCTGGGCTCATATTATTTCGTACCAGAGCGTAGATCTCCTCGAGTTTTGTCTGTTTCTCCTGGGGTCCCTCAAGGTTTTCCTCGGGTAGGTGGGGATCTCCTAGAGCGGTGAGTTCTCTGCCGTAATTGAGATACGCTGGCGAGAAACCGGTGTATTGGTGGACGCTATTGTTGAGACAGAACATTATTGCTGCTAAGTGGGCGCCCCACTGACGGTGGCTTTTGGTGTTTTGAGTCCTTAGAACGTTTTAAACTTTATTTCCTTCATAGAAAGTTTAAAGTTGTGACGGACGGCAATTCACTACGTCACACACAAGAGAAGTAAAACCTTATACCTAGAATAAGATATCAGAATTTGATTTCGATCTCGTTTTCTGACCAGCAAGCGAACAACCAAGCAGATGCATTAAGCCGTTGACTGTAGAGAAACGGGAGGAATGAGAATTTGTAGCCGAAAAAATATTTTTAGTCGGGATGGTGAATGAGGATTGGCTAACGGTACTGCAAAAGCAGGATCCTCCATTAATGGAAATTCGAACAGTTTTGCAGGGTGATTTAGATAATCGTCGAGAAAAGGATGGAATAAAAGAAAGCTACGTTCTCGAAAAACTGCTAATGGAAATCGCTTCATCATATCTACAAGAATTAGAGGGCGAGCCATAAAATCCGCACTCTCGCAGCATTAGGCAAACACGTTTGATTTCCCAGTATGAAAATAGCCCTTCAAAAATACATAAATTCTTGCGTGGACTGTCTGTACAATAAACCTGGGAGAGATGAAAAAAGGTACCAGATTCATATTGCGGATATCGAGCCAATACTATCATATTCAGCCAATACAATCTGAGTAACTTAAATCATCGATATCAGCTTCAGTTTCCCGGTGACCACGGGACTCATAGCACTCATATAATTTAGATACCTTTTACGCAGCTGATCCGAAAATATTTACAAATGAATACCATTTTATACCCTGCACATCGAACATTTAGGCCTATACCTAAAAAGTAAAAGCAGAAACACTCATGGCAAAGGTATCGTACACGCTTTCACGAAATATGGCAGTTTTAAAGTAAGGACAACAACAAGCATAGGTGTCATCAAATAATTAGAAGACGTCACCCAACATTTATGAATGCCGACACGTATTATTACCGACAGGGGAACAGCTTTCACATCGAAGGAATTTGAAAGGTTTTGTACCGATAACTGTGTAAAACACGTACTAATAGCAGTGAAAACTCAAGCCAATGGTCAGGTAGAGCGATATTTCCGGACAACAAAAGATACAATAGCAACGATGGCACAATATATAGACGGGAAGGCCAAAAACATCCGATCTGTACAGTGGGCTCTTAACAGTCTCAAAAATTCGACGATACTAGTATCGCCGCATCAACTAGTTTTGACGTACCGACCAAGTGATATTCCAAAGAATAACCTGCTATTAGCTCTTCATGACTACATCGAGAAAAAAGACGAAAGACTAATTCCACTTTCGGAACTCAAGAAGGTGTTTAGAAGAATTAAGCAAAAACATCCACACATCACTATAAAGAAGGAGATTTGGTACTTATTAGATGTGACAGATGTGGGAGACTTACAAGTTACAAGAAAGCCGTACGAGTCAATGCAATCATAAATAAAAGTACGGCCCTATTCATAAACGCAGGTTTGCAGTGCAGTTGCATAATTCAGCAATACACTCTGTTCAGCTGAATTGTCCAGATGATGCGCAAACTGGCGTTTATGAATGGGCCGTACTTGCGCCAGAGTATAGTTGTTTAAATTGAGTTAATATGTAGTTGAAATGTAAAATGAATGGTAATTTTTTGGCTGTGAGTCGAAGGTTAAGAACAAAGTTGTGGCTGGGAGTCGAATATTTGATTGTGGCCATTGTCATTTGTACTGCTTCATAGTTAGACCTATTTTAGAATATGCATCTCAGGTCTGGTCGCTCTACTACGCTGCTCATTCCAAGCGGATCGAATCGGTGCAATGTAATTTTGTTAGATTTTCGCTGAGAGAGCTCCATTTGCTCGGTTTGCATCAATTGAGAAAATTTGACTTGTTTTTTATTCACCAGCTCTTGAACTCTAATATAGACTCCGGTACTCTTGTTAGTAAGGTTTCCTTTGGGCAGTCCCAACATAATCTCCGTAGCCTGCCCTTATTGTATCTTGACCCATTTAGATCAAATTATGGCATGTATAAACCAATTAACCGTTTATGTAGGATTGTTAATGCGTGTCCGAATTCCGATTTAACTCTTAGCTAGGATACACTTAAGTGCTTTATGTATATGTAATACCATTACTCTCTGTTTTGCATGCTGCCTGCTGGTTTTATTAATTGTTTTCTTCCTATTCCTTTCTATTGCTTGTTTTTTTACCTTTGCATTTTGGAGTGGGAGCCTCATTCTGCCGTTTTGATAGAGAAGTTCAAGTGCTTCTTTGCTACGACCAGAACGTGCGCCTTCTGTGTTGGAGGGGTTAATTCTTTAAAAAAGCGGTTGTGAAGGAAAAAGAAATACGCCATCTTGGATCGTCCGACATGTTGGATTAAAAATGACATCAAATATACTATATTATATTGTCATCAGAACCAAAGCTATGTGCAAAATTTTAGCCGAATCGGTTGGGGAACTGGTTTAAGTTTTAGTTGCAAGATTCAACCTAAACATACTAACTAACTAACTAACAGGTTAAGTTAAATAAAAGCTTGTAATGCAGTTAAATAAAGGTTGGCAAAATGGATAAGCTTCTTCAGAGGTGTGATGTACTTTTTTCGAAATTTGAATGCTAGATGCGGATATGGTTCTGAGGAGTCGACTGGCTCCTCAGGTGTGACACGCATGCTTCTTTCGACGTGCCATCGGGCCCTGTATGCGCTGGACCCACTTTGGATTTCTTGCCTGCTGCTAATTTATCCTGATACCTCTGTGGGTGATATTAATAATATTTTATCACATGTTGTTGTGCGACGTGATGTTATTACCAGCAGAAAGCTTAATCCACGTAGAAGTCGAAGTGGCTGTACTTTTACTGTATCCTTTAAGATTTGCGCTCCTGAGGATGTGTTTGCAGCTATTTGTTCTCCTGCGATCTGACCTATTGACACCATATTCTACGCCAATGTATCTGTTTAAGATCTAGGACGACTCGCCTTTTTACGGACACGATCAACTCTTGTTTTGACGTGATCTGTTTGACGGAAACCTGGCTGTGTGGTCGAAAACCTGTTTTCATCGTCGTTCGTCGTGTTCGTCACTCTGCACTTGGTGACTTCAATTTGCCTGCTGCGACTTGAATGAGTATGGACGACGACGCGTTACTTAATTCATTGTCCTCCGCTCTTGGGTTTGTTGCATCGCTTCGGGATGGCACTGTTTCTGCTGGCTTGACGCAGACTTGCGGTGTACCGAACAACTCGGGTTGATTCTTCGATCTCATTTTTTCTACCGAACCTACGGGTAGTTAGCTAAGGCGAAGTGATGCTTCCCTGCTTTTTGAATTATCAAATCATCCTGCTCTTCATGCTGTTTTCTTCTTCGATCTTGTTGTTGCGGCCGTTAGTGGGCGAGGATTGTTCTATCTTAGAAAAGGTTGACCCATAATTACTTAATGATTGGTTTTCGACTCGAAAATGGCATAATGCCCTCAATTAGCTTGACATTGATATTGCTATAACTTCATAATATTCTCGCATATGGTGCCTCCTGCACCTTATCTGAAGAACAAAACAAAGTTTGTAGGAAGTTCTGCTCCTGATGGAGTGACTTTGATTATCTGTCCTACTCTGATTTGCATAATAAATATATGTCAGACGTCAATGCATCCTGCAATGATTATATAGTAGGATCAAGCATACTTTGCGCAACTACCCTAAGCAGTTCTGGAGGTTTTCGTAATACTGATGGATACCCCTATACCTCTTATTCTACGATTTTATTAGTAGTAATGACCCTTTGATCATTGCTAATCCTTTTAGTGATTTTTTAAAGGCTGTCTACTGGTCTTCTGGGATAGCCCTTGTAATATTATATTTAATGATTCTACTTATATGAAGCTTCCGCCGACTTCTTTTCAATCCAAGGATCTTATTTGTGACGACGGTTTGACTGTTAACATATTTTGAAACTGACTGACAGCTTCTAGAGTAGCCCTGATGGCATTCCTACTGCTATTGTGAAACGATGCGGTATGTCTTTTGCCTCTGTCATCTGCTCCTTGTTTAACTTATCTATTCATAGTGGCATTTTCCTTAAAAGAACAAAAACAGTTATATCTCTAACTACAGGGCCATCGCAAATTTTTCTTGCCTAGCTAACCTCTTTGAGAACATGGCAATTAAAGTTCTCTATTTTTACTGTAAACCCTTGTTATCTTATTTCCAACATGGGTTTGTAAAGGGGAATTCAATTTTAAACAATTTGTTGGAATTCTCGAATTACTGCCAGTCGGAGAAACCGGTTTTTGCCCCCCTTTTTTTTAAAGAGTTTCTCGAATTAGGCTCCACTAATATCAGACATCTACTTTGTTTCATCATAAGCTCTAAATGGTTCCTAGCTACGGCTAAATCCTTTTTTCTCCAGCCAATTAATCTTAATCTATTCTCTCTCTCTAGTTCCCGTAATCCCTTGTGGGGTATGGGGTGGGGGGGTCTTAGAAAACAACATGAGTCACAGCCAGTGGGATTCGAACCTAGAACCTCCGGATTGGTAGGCCGACACGTTATCACTTGACTTCCCGAAAACTAGATTCAACTCGTGGAAGGGAACAAGCTTGGCCTCCTAAAGAGATATAGATAGGCTCTCCTCTCTCTACTTAGGGTTTTACAGGGTTGAGTACACAGCCTTAACTGTGATATCAAAGTGTGCCTTTCTAGGCAGCCACTCTAACCGAACCTACTAATAGTACTTCTTTAGGATCCTTACTTAATTTGCACCGACTTCAAAATATCGTAATAGATATAAAATTAAACATTATTTTATTCGTTTTGGCACTTGAACGTTTTAACGTTTTTTTCTAATATTTTACTTTTCACTTTTAAGATTCTTCGAAGAAAGCAATTTTAACAGTTGCAGTGCACTCTATAGAAAGGATACAGAATTATCGAAATTCGGCAACATATTACAAAATTTGTCACGATCACTCTTTCATACCTTTACCTTAGGTACAAAATTCTTACCATGGCGCTAGTACCCTAACGTATTAGCGCAAGAGAGAATCGTCAAATTTTAGGCATGCATTACAAAGTAAGAGTATTGATCCCTCCTCTTTTCATAATCACTCTAGGAGCAGCATTTTTTATAATTTACTATAAAGAAAAAAATATTCTGCACAACAGAATCTAAATCGTTCTACGCCCTACGACGTTAGGTGCCGCCTCACCTCCCATTCTCACCCTAAGTCACAATTTTTGCCATGATGCAGAAGGAGTTGGATCAATTCGTTGAGCCGCACGACCACCATGCTATGGGTCCCGGGTTCGAGACCAGATTTCCCCGTGAGCTTTTATTAAGAAATTAAGATAATCCACTTCGACTCTTTGCTGTTGTCTAGATCGCAGCAATGATAAAACAAGACTTTCAAGTTTCCTCACTTTCCTTACCCTAAATTCCCTTCCGGCCAAAACCATTCTAACGCATCAAAGGGTTGTCCCCTAGGATTTGGCCACATCGTATAAAAAAAATATGCTCCATTTAGCAATAAAGGAATCATATAACACGATACAAAATTATGCTCCACTCCTTCATCACCCCCACTCCACCATTATATGTTTGACATGCTACCAGTGGGGGAACACATATTATACATCATCCAAATCGGTCTACATGCTAAGAAGTTAGCCTACCTCTCATCCACCCTACCTAAAAGTGGAAGATCATACTCAATACTAAAAAAAGAGAGGTATCAAAATCGCCCTGCGCTTTATGAAGTTAGCCTACCCCTGGATAAAATTTTTTTTTGGGGCACCAACAACAGGGAACATATTCTAAACATGAGAAAAAGGATCATAAAAATTGGTCTAACATAGAACCATTTTTTCCATTATTAGCAATTCCACCCGCACCTCAGAAACAAAATGTTTTACATAAGTGCTGTTTTTGATGAAAAATTTATACGCCCGATATTTTGCATAAAATAATTTCACCAATGAAAATTTATTAACGAAAGATAAATTACGGTCTTCAAGGCGGGAAAAGGACGGTTTGAACCCGAACCCCTCTCCCCACGTAGATCCGCCACTACCTGCTGCGGTGAGAATAGGCTGCATATTTATCACAGCTTGTCAAGGTATACCTTGCCTTAGAATGGCAGCGGGTTCAACGATAAGAACAAGACTCACTCTTGGATCGCGAAGCTGGGCAAACTAATCTTGTGTCTTATATGTAAGTGGAGGTAGTGGATGCCAAACTTTGAAGCTCGTGAAACGTTATCGTTTTAGAGATTATGTTTTGCAATTACATAGTACCATAATCAAAATGGTACGTAGAATGTTGGTGGAAGAAGGGCGGTGCCTAACTTGGTAACACGTGAACTGATTAGGATGAGTCTTCATTTAATGTATAGACTAGGTTTCCCGAATTGTACCATGATACAAATATCTCGTAACGTAAAGGTAGACCAACCTGGACGATTCCTAGATAAAAAATGTGTATATCGTAACCGAAGGATTTTCTTGTACTGAATATGTCTGCAGTTGATACCATGGTAAAAATTGTGCATCTAGTGTAGGCGAGGATCGGCGTCTTAATTCGTAATGCGTGAATTGATTTGAATAGTTCTGTTTTGTTATATAAAGCAGGTAACCTGATGAGGATGGTTCCTTTTTTGCACCATAGAGTAGGTTTGTTGTTTGATTGGTCCCATGATTATTTTCTGGATGCTCATTTATCAAATCGAGCCTACGCACTTTCTGATATGTTACATCTCTTTCTTTCTTTCAAGTTTTTTTACGTACATCCAAGGCAACCTCATCTCATAATTCCATTCAGATTCTGTGTTTTTAGGCGTCTCCTTTTATTTTATTAAAACGATGGGTTTTCTTACTTTGCTGGTTTTTAAACTCTTTTTTCATACGAGCAGCATCTCTTGTAGTCCTTGCTATCAATGTTTAACAAAAATAAAAGGTGTTAAGATATCTATCACCTGCAGTCTTTATTAACAATATTTTCATTGAAAATTATATTTTTTTATCTGTTTGTTATCACGCCGAAGAAATTCCGTAAGGTACATATTGTATTGCAATTTATATTTCTGTAATATTGTACATATCCCGCATTAAAAGCTTACATAAACAGTGTAAAAAGGTTCAAACAGAAATTGTTCTGCTATGTAAGATTTAATTGTTGTTTATTTAATCACTTAATCAATATTACTCTGCAAAACCATCAGCGCTACAACAATTACGCAATTTCTAGAATCATATGGAAGGATTACCTTCATTAAAAAAGTTTTATTTGTCATTCCCATATTGATTTTTTCTGAACACCAGCAATTTATTCCAGCACTTAAAATTTTAATTAAGAGAAAAAACGCAAAACATGTATATAAACTTGATTGGAAGTACCATATAGCAATTATTGAGCTTAGTTTTCATCATATTTTCTTGGAGTTATGACACAATACCCCTCAGCAATTCCTAAGGTTCGGTTATAATAAAGTTTTTCAAATCATAATTTGAAAAAAAAATTGTTGAATAACAAATTTTGCTGACTAAACTACCTTAAAACTATAAAATTTCAATTTCATGGCAAAACCAATATTTCGTTTACTTTTCTAAAAGGTAGAAATTAGTGATAAGTTTAGAATCAGTATTTTTTAACAAAACTCCTTCTTTGGATTTAGAAACTTTTTAACTTCAAACTTCTTAACGTAATCTCATGCACATTCTAATTTTTTTTTTTTAAGTAACAACAGACTGAACTAGCAATAACAAAGTAACTAAACGCATTCAAAAATAGCTTGAACTAAACTCAATTAAATCGAACACAAACAATGTCTTACCACAGGTGATAATGTTTGAGGTTGGTATGTAATTATATTATTCGTTTTAAAGTGATTGTGCTTCGAATTATTTAGAAGTCCAGGGAGATATATCAAGGCTCTGATTTTGGGATACGCATATCAGTGCTTTTTAAATTTTAAAGTTAATAAATAAATAAATAATTGGTAATATTCGACAATAAAACTTGTATCTAATCACATTTAAATACTTACGTCTTGACTGCGATCTCTTTTCAGTACCGGAAAGGCTCATTGCTCGTCCTAGTTCTCCTCGCACAGCTTTAAGGGATTTTAAGATTTCATCGGGATCACGTCGTGCTACAGAAGATCGCCTTCTGTCCCGCGGATAAGCTGGAGGTGCCATATCTTCATCCTTGCTCTCTTCTCGATCTTGAAACGATGACCTTCTAGACCCAGGTAATGATCGAGAAAAATCTTTTCCAAGCTGATATACCTCAACTTCGAGTGTCTCTGACTGCGATGAACCTCTTCTAGAGCCAGCAATCCAAGCATGATCTGGGTGCAAAAGTGATGTTCCATCACCAAGTGAATCGACGTCATCAGATATCGATCGTTGTACGCCATAATCACAACGTCTAATTAAACGGGTAACATCACCTCCAATAGAACCACGTGGTGAAGCATTTGGCACTTTTGAAATACTGGAAGCACGTAGTCCTTTCGGATCTTCTAGCCTACACCACAATGCTCGATCCTCAAGAAAGGCTTTCTGAAGGTCAACGTTACATTCACCCAAAAATATAGATTCTGTATGAGGAACTAAGTCCCATAATTGTATTTCAATAAAACGATCCATTAGATTTTCAGCAGCTATATGACCGAAAGTAAGAGTTGCATTCCATATGGGATTTTGAGTAGGAGGACTGACTTCCGTCTGTGCCACATTCCCTTCACCACTGCTAGAAAGAAGGTTTTAAATATAGTTATTTATTATCCTGAAAACTTATCACGAGTTTTCAATTTATTATATTAAGCTGCCCCAAATATTTATTATTTACATGTCAAAACCCAATACAAAAAGCAAAGAGAAAAATGCAATGAAAGACAAAATCGAACTTATGTAGTGCCGCTACTGTGTTTTTTACGACAGGTATATAGAAATTTAAATCGAAGCAGTTTATCATGCAATTTGTTGTTGTTTTAGCTTCCTCATTGGAGATAACTATCATGAGCTGTAACGGGAGGAAGTTGGAATGATTTTTGGTTGCTAAGTTTCATCAACTGTGTTAAAATATTAAATCAAAAATTACTGGAAATGTTATTTCCATGTTTGAAAATCCTTTATGAGTCTATCGTAAAAATTCACAGTAGTAAAATACGTAGAAGAAAACTGCCAAAATTTGCTGAGGCATTAAAACAAAATAAATGGTACGACAATGCCTTTTTTCGGTTAAATGGCAATGCGCAAAGTTCATTTTTTCTTGCAGTTACTGCTAGTACTAACTCTTCATGCAGAAATTGCAATACGACCTGGTGGATCATTGGTGCCTATACAACCGTCAGCACGGAAAATGGTATAGTTTGGAGGGAATAGTTCGTTGTCGAGAATTCCTGATGTTAGATTGGTTTCAGTTTTTTTTTTTTTTTTTTTTTTTTTTTGTATACGATGTGGCCAAATCCTAGGGGACAACCCTTTGATGCGTTAGCATGGTTTTTGGAGGAAACTTGAGTCTTGTTTGCATTGCTGCGAGCTAGACAACAGCCCAGAGACGGAGTGGATTATTTTAATTTCTTAATAAAAGCTCACGGTCATCTGGGCTCGAACCCGGGACCCACGGCATGTTGGTCTTGCCGCTCAACGCATTGATCCAACTCCGTGGCAAAGCTATCGTGCGGGAATTTGTGGGAGTTGCGGAAAATATTTGATGTTTTTGTGCGAAGTCCTCTTACGTTCTGGTAATAGACTGACAAGCTATTGGGGAGAGCTGTAAGCGCCATAACAACACCTCGTTCGCAACAGGGAAACGAGTCAAGACCAACTCTGCGGGGCAGGAGTTGGCCAGTAGAATCGACGCCCCCGAATTTATTATTATTATCATTAATAAATTGCAGAGAAATGATAGCAGCTTAGTTATCAACGGGAGAGTTCAAGAACAAAAATGTACGATTAGAGTGGATACAGGTGCTTCCAGATTATGCTAGAGACCACTGGCTTAGCAACAAAAATCGATACATTTTGAGGACAGGTACAGGAGAATCCGTTGAAGTGTATGGGGAAAAATTAATGACAATATCCCTCGGCGACAACCGATTCTCACATAAATTTCTTGTCGCAGATATAACGGATGAGTGCATACTTGGCCTCGATTACATGAGAGCACACAACATTCAGCTGGATATTGGAAGAGGAATTATGAAGTACGACAACAGAGAGATTCCTATGGCTCTGGGATCGAATTATTATTCGAAGCTGAATATCTTGGCATATGAAGACTTTGACCTCCCTTCTTACGCAGAAACCTTAGTACGAGCAAAAGTTCTTCGTGATCCCGGGAGCTATCGAATCTATTTAGTAGAACCAGGTCGAACAGAACAAATAAGAAATGTCGCCGTTGGAAAATGTTCAGTAACTATCGATGCAAAGAAAGAAGTTTTGGTACCAGTACTAAGTCCCGTGAAAAGGCATCAAATTAAAGAAAAGTAAAGTCTTGGGTTATGGCGAACCAGCCGAAGAGATTGTGTTAGCAGAATATTCAGACTTAGATGAAACCAAGCAGCCAAAGAAGGACGTCACAAGACTAACCAAAATGATACTTCCGTCTAATAAACTCTCAGCCAAGGGGAATATCGTAAAGCAAAGAAGTTCTTTGAAGAATTTGCCGAGATTTTTGCATTACGGGGCGAAGACTATGGAAAAACTGATATAGTGTAACATAAAATTGACACCAAACAAGACCACCCTATCAAGCAGCGACCAAGAAGATTACCACCTGTTAAGAAAGAAGAAGCAGAAGAAGTGGTTGAAACAATGCGAAAGCAAGGTCTAGTAGAAGAGTCGAAAGGTCCATGGATGTCAGCAGTGGTGCTAGTAAAGAAGGATGGCAGTACAAGATTCTGTGTCGACTACCGTCGTCTAAATGATGTCACGAAGAAAGATAGTTATCCACTACCCCACAAAGACGACACCCTAGATACCTTATCAGGATCCGAGTGGTTTTCAACGTTGGACTTAAAAAGCGGCTACTGGAAAGTCAAAATCGATCCAGATGATGGGGAAAAGACAGCATTCTCGCTGAGAAGTGGACTGTGGCAATTTAAAGTTATGCAATTTGAACTTTGCAATGCTCCAGCAACATTCGAGCGCTTAATGGAATGTGCGCTGCGAGGTTTAACTTAGAAAACCTGCCTGGTATATTTAGATGACATCATTGTCATTGGACGAGGTTTTGAAGAACATCTGGGAAATCTACGAGAAGTGTTCCAGAAACTGAAGTCAGCCAAAATAAAACTTAGCCCTAAAAGTGTAAGCTCTTTGCAGACCAGGTCAAATACCTTGGGCATGTGGTATCAACAGAAGGAGTTAGCACCGATTCTGAGAAGATAATTTAAGTAGAGAACTGGCCCTCTCCGAAAGATAAACACGAGCTACGGAGCTTTCTTGGACTAGCTACTTATTACAGACGCTTTGTGAAGAATTTTGCTGATATAGCAAAGGAGTTGCATAAGCTAACGAAGAAGGATTAGGCATTGGTTTGGACAGAAAAAGCAGAAAACAACTTTAAAGCACTGAAGTGGGCGCTTTGCAATGTACCTGTAGTTACTTATCCAAAGGCGGGTAAGACATTTATATTGGATACCGATGCAAGTAATGTTGGGATTGGCGCTGTGCTGTCACAAGAAGTAAACGGGCACGAAAAGGTGGTGGCATGCTATAGCAGAGCTCTCCCAAAACAAGAAAAAAAAATTACTGTGTTACGAGGAAAGAACTGCTGGCTATTGTTGATGCAACGAACCATTTCCACAAATTGCTCTATGGACAAAAATTCACTCTCCGAACTGATCATGCAGCTCTAAAGTGGTTGATGCAATTTAAAAACCCTGAAGAACAAGTGGCAAGATGGCTAGAGAGACTGCAATCATATAATTTCGAAATTATCCATAGGAAGGGTAGATCCCATGGAAATGCAGATGCACTTTCACGACCACCATGTAAGCCTGACTGTAAATACTGTTCCCGGAAAGAAGAGAAATGCCACCATGTGATTGTGAAAAGAACAACTGTCGTATCATTGACAGGATGGCACAAGGAAGAATTTCAAGCAGCTCAACGAGAAGACGAGAATATTTCTCTAATTTTGACGTGGAACGGGAACGACGAAAGGCCCCAATGGAAAGATATTTGCGACAGAAGTGCATCAATAAGGCTTTGGAGAAATTAAGAGAACAATTCTACTGGTTACACATGCGGGAGGACGTGGAGGACAGGTGTCGAAGATATACCGTTTGTGCCTGTAGCAAAGGATCTCACATCAAAACAAGGGGAGCGGTGCAACAATACAACGTAGGAGCACCTTTCGAGAGACGATTGACATTGCCGGACCATTTCCTGAGTAACATCGAGGCAACCGATACATTCTAGTGGTAATGGATTACTTCAGTAAATGGCCAGAAGTATATGCAATACCAAATCAAGAAACAAAGATAGTGGACGAAACTTTGAATCTCAAGTATTCCAGAAGGTTTGCGATATTCTTGGAATAAGAAAGACGCGGACAACACCACTTCATCCACAGTCTGACGGGATGGTTGAGCGGTTTAATAGAACACAGGTCAAACATATCAGAAAAGTAGTAGATGAGCATCAACGGGATTGGGATAGCTACATTCCGATATTTTTACTAACTTACCGAACAGCCGTCCATAACTCAACAGGACAGACACCATCTAAAATTGTGTTTGGGAGACAGATTCGACTGTCCAGTGATTTGAAGTTCGGAACACTTGAAAAGGAAGCTGAATCCACTGAAGAATACATAACCATACTTCGGAAGCGTCTCGCAGAAATCCATCAACTGGCAAGAAAGAAACTCAGGACATCCAGCGACAGAATGACACGATACGACATCAGGTGTAATTCTAGCGGATTCAGGGAAGGGACCTCGTCTGGATATTTAACCCACGGCGACGAAAAGGAAAATCACCAAAGCTTCAACAGCAGTGGGAAGGACTATACAAGATCCTTACGCGCATCAACGATGTAGTGTACAGAATATATATGTATATATTTTTTTGCTCCATGTTAATTTTTTTTTGTAGATCATGACGACAAAATAAGATTAGTAAAAAAATAAGTCAGTCTAGTGGAAAAAACCCATTTGGTATTCAATTAAAGCCGAAAAAATGGCAGACATCATTGATTACTGAAATGAAATATAAAAAAAACTCTGGAGACTAGTCAAAGGCATATTTTCATGGGGAATCGAAAGACAACCAATTTTTCCATACAAACTTTTGATGTACGAATGATATTCCTTGGTGTTCTAGTTGAGAAAAGTAAATTTTTCTTGAAAATTTTTGTTTGTTTTTTTTGAAATTTTTTTTTCTAAATTTATCTAAATTTAATGCAATACAAAATTATGCATTTTCCAGAATAACATAATTAGAACATAATAAAATATCATTCATACGTCAGAAGTTTGTATGGAAAAAGTGTTTGTCTTTCGATTCTCTATAAAAACATGCCTTAGTCCAGTTCCCAGAATATTTTTTCTGAACATTTATATTTCATAAGCAATGATTTTTGAGCCATGGGATCTTTTCAGTAAACTAACTTATTGTTTTTTACTAATCTTATTTTTTTTGTCATGATCTACAAACAAATGCACATGGAGCAAAGAAAAACACACTTTTGGACTTTCCATACATTTCATGGGTGGGCTAATATATGTAAATATGTATAAAGTACCTCGTAAACTTATTATAACCACTAAGTTTTCCTTGAAAGAGTATGTGGTAATTCTTAATTTTTATTAAAAAGCAGCTGTTTATTAAGAAAATGTTTTACTTTTAGTTCATTCTGTAAAGACTAGGATTTTTTTTGGCAGAAATAGAAAATTTAAATTCAATGTGTTTGTGGAATATAGTGGTGGATGAAAATAATGGATCAAAAAGTAAGGATTTCCTTAAATTTTTATTTAAAAATATAGAGAATCCAGAGAGTTGAGAAACTAAGATATTTCTGAGTTGATAGTTAAAAGTTCCTGCTTAATTTTGAAAAATAATGGGAGGTGAATTCAAATTGCTGAATGACTGTGATTGATCTAAAATAGTGATATTTTATTATAGCATTGCTCTAGCCACAGTGGAAAATTAATTTAGTTATTAAATAAAATACAATGTAATAAATAATAATATATTTTTTTGCGTAATACGTGATATTAACCGATAAAAATAACCCTTTTTGATAACATGCATTCATTATCATTCATAATTTAAATTCATCTGTCATCTAGTGATCATTCTCACCAGATGCAATTAGATCAATACTACAACTATGACAAACACACATTTACTAATAACTAATAAAAGTTCTAATAGATACAGATATACGTCATTTCTTAATTCTGAATATATCCTTCCACATGATCTAATAGAAACCACTGTAATTACCACTATCCTCAAAAAATGCAAACTGAATAAAGAAGTTTACCTACCAAATTTCATTGCGTTTAAGCAACGAGCTCAAACTCGTTTTCTCGTATTCAAATTCTATGGATATTTTGATGGTCTATTAGGACTTAATGCTCTAGAGATGTTAGATGCTAAAACTGATCTTGGAAATAAAGTATTATTTGCTAAATTTTCAGGTGTTCCTCTAATTACAAGCCAAATTTTATATCGAGGATGGTGACATTTTTAGCAAAACAACTGAGATTTTACCCAATCTATATCTATCTGAAGAAATATAATCTGCCAAAGATTGGGGTAATCAAATCAAAGTCATTAACACTGGCGATCAAGATCAAAATTTATTTATCAACGGTCCATTACAATTCGAAGAATTCTTTCAAAACATCTTCGTTGAGATTAATAACCTCAACATCAACTGCCAGTTCAACAATGGCAATATTGAAGTAGGCGATATTATACATCAACTTTGCACTAGACATCTTAACAAAGAAGAGTCCAAAGCACAGTTTAAACTCTGCAGGAAATTCAACGATTTTGTCATTAAAGACGGACAAAATCTTACCTTTTCTAATAATGGTAAAAATTAAATAAAAACTATAGACGGCGTTCCCATATACACTAATTCGTATAGGTTTCCATATGTACACAAAAACTAAGTTTGAAAACATATTAATGATATGCTTATTCAGAGAATTATTCGCCCTATCTTGTGTATTTAGATGATATAATATTATCGTGTTTTCCTTCACTCCAAGAGCATACTGAAAATGTAAAGAAAGTATTTCAAAAATTTCGCGACGCTGACCTCAAAGTACAACTTGACAAGAGAAGGTGTAAAGCACAAGAGAAGGTGTAAAGCCTAACCCAAACAAAATCAGAGCAATTAAGGAATTTCCCAGTGCAAAATTATGAAAGGAAATAAAATCATTTCTTGGACTTTTAGGTTACTACCGCAAGTTCATTAAAGACTTTGCGATACTAACGAAAAAATAGAGACATCGTTCTCAATGGCAGGCACCGAAATACGTTCGAAATACTTCAATACCCCGACCCCGACTTTACAAAACCATTCATACTTACTACAGACGCTACTAACAAAGCTATAGGCGCTATTTAGTCACAAGGTCCACTGGCAAGTGATAAACGAATCTGCTATGCGAGTAGAACCTTAACGGATTCTGAAATTATTGTTCTACGATCGAATGGGAGCTTCTGACCATTGTATGTGCTACGAAATATTTTCGTCCAGCCAGAGTTGAACCAGAGTTAACGTGAACGAATTGGACGACATTTCAAGGAGTTAGTATGCAAGAAATTGCATATTCTCTTCCATGAAGTGGCTAACGGGTAAACTTTAATAAAAAACCAAAGCAAGTCAAAGTACACAAAAATAATAGCGAGACACCTAAATGAAAACCAAAGTTCTTAGGCAAAAGCGCCTCGCAATCGAATTCCACAAAGTAAATGACCTTGTCCAAGATCCATCGCTGCTTGGATAAGAAGAAACAAGAAAGCTTGAGGGAGAAAAAAAAGCGAGAGCGAAAGCTCAAAGCTTTCTTACTCGATCAAAAATTTCAGTCCGATAAGCGAGAAAGCGGTCGTGAAAAGTTAATTAAGAAAGTCTGTTTTTAAATCGTCATAAAGTCGTTCAGGGCTAAACAACTTTAGCTGCCTCTGCTCCAGGCGAGCAAGCTGTTGCCCTTTATCAAGTGCACAAATGCACCATCTTAGCTTGAGTGCACAAATGCACCAAGGAGCTGCGGATTTCCCCGTGACCAGACAAAAGTAGTAGAAAACCCAGGAACCATCCCCCATGCCCAGCTGTTCCCCCTGGAGCCAATCCTAGAAGGACGACTGGAAAGTAGGCCGCCTCCACATCGGACGATCGAAAGGTCAACCCGTCCGCAACTTTAGAGAAGGGGCGTCCTAAGGGACAACTCGCTTCCACCAGTTAACGCACAGCAGTAGGTCTAAGAGGAAACCAGAAGACGGCTAAAAGCACCTTAGATCCATTACGGGAAACCTAAAGACGGCTGAAGCAGCCCCCCAAATCAACAGCGATCCACGGCAAGGGAGTACCTAAGTAGGTACTATCCTCGCTTTCAACCACAAATATCTCGTAATGTATGTCGGAGTCAGAAGGTGACTCCCCACCGAAAACAGCACCGAGGACCAAGTTCCCCGCAGAGAGGACATCCCCAACACACAAGGAACGTCCACTCCCTTCGGCTAAATAATTCGTGAGGGAAGGAAGAAGGCTTCGAAATGGAACAGTTCTACCCCTACCTACAGCCGCTAGTACAGTAAGTTTTAATAAGTATTTAGATAGGGCTTTCGAGAAAGCGCGAGACTCCGATAAAATCTCTTTACCTCAGTGTGACGTTTTAGATCAAAAACTCACACAAAACCGCGAGGATAGACTCGCATTAGTGAAAAAATATCAGGAGGATACAGAGAGATTTAAGGCGTACATCGCTGAATTTAAGGGACTCTCGCTCGAGTTAATGAAGGAAAACAAACTAAATAATTTAGGTGACAATAATTGTGACGAGGCCAGTGTCTCTGTAAGAGCCTCGTTAGGGAAAGAAACCGATGTTATATACCAAAATCTAGAAAAGGGGATTTTGGTAAAATTATTATAAATTAAAATAAATTTAATTCAAAAGAATTAAAATAATTCTTTCCATTTACTTGTTGCATTCAAGCAACCACATATCGCCCACAAGGCAATAAATTGTCGCGAAACCGACAAGCAATTCGCTGGAGTTACCTTCCCACAAAATCGTGGTGCGATGGTAATGTAAATATGCCAATTCAGCATTTCAGCGATAAGGTACCGAACAAACTTAAAGGTCTGTTTTCGGAAATCGGTCGGTTTTGGGTTAAGAAAACTAAGTGTAATTTAGTAAAACTTTTGGGTTAAGAAAACTAAGTGTAATTTAGTAAAACTTTTGGGTTAAAAAAACTAAGTGTAATTTAGTAAAACTTTTGGGTTAAGAAAACTAAGTGTAATTTATTAAAATTTTTGGGTTAAAAGGGAAATAAGTGTGATTCAGTAAAACTTTTGGCTTAAAAGAGAAATAAGTGTAATTTAGCAAAACGTGTAGTGTTAAAAGTAATATAAGTGTAATTAGCGTAAACAGAATTAAGTGTAATAAATTAAAACTGATAATTAAAGGTTTTACGTTTAGTTATTCAATCTACAATAAAGTGTCCGGTAGGATCAAGGAAGCGTGGTAAATCAAAAATTACTGTAATGGCTTGAAAAGCCTTGATCCCGGACCAAACTAAAGGGGATCCTTTGACCACTGCCGGGTAGTCAATAGCCTGGTACGTCACCCCAACGCTCAGGGTTAAACAACTTTAGCTGCCTCTGCTTCAGGCGAGCAAGCAGTTCCCCTATTTTAACTGTGAAAAAAGGCACCAACTGTAACCAAGGAAGACTTTGAAGGAAGCTTACTAATTACGAGAAGGAAGTTATCACCGACAATCAACGGAGTGCAATCCAGCAACACCACCAACACTGAAGGACGAGTAGGAGAAGATATGTAACGGTGCATACGTTATCAAAAAGATTAAGTTAAAATAAATAAACAATCAAAATCCAATTGCATAACTAAAACTAATAAATAATATAATTGTTATAATGCAAACCTGGCAACGCTAGTGCGACGATATTCTAAATCACAAACACATGTAAGAATCAATGTACCAAAGAAGCAAGTACATTATTAAAACGGTATACAGTTCAGTTGGTCCCTAACCGCAGTAGTCGAAACAAGTTTAAACATTTTTTAAATTGTAACTAAGAATTGTGTTAACATTTAATAAATAGTTCGTAAGACTTGAAACACGGACTTTTATCTTTCCAGCTAATCATAATTTATGCAGAAGTAAATCCCTACAGATACACTCTTCAACGGATGACCCAAAGGGCAACACGTCCGCACCTTTAAACAAGGACTCAACAACAAGGGCGCCTCAAAGGTCAACTCGCCCTCAACACTGTGAAAAAATTTAGGTCTGAGAGGACAGAAGACGGCTAAAAGCCCCCTTTCAGACCACATCATAGGGAACCCCAAAGACAAAGTAGCCCCTCTAACAGCAGCGAATCTACGGCAAGGGAGTACCTAAGTAGGCTACTGGCCCCCCTTGCAACCACCAGGACAACAAGTGTATGTCGGAATCGGACAAAGACTCCCCCCCCCCCCCCAAGACAACTCCACGCAACAAGTTCCCGTCGGAAAGATCTTTGGTCGAGGAGGCACAAAAGAAAGCCTCTTTGCCGACAGGGGCAAACCCAACAATATCCAACGAGGGAAAACGTTTACGGAGCGGAACCATCTTGCCAGGACCATCAGTGTTGCTAAGTAACGTAAGTTTAAAAAAGTACCTAGAAAAGGTTATCGAGAAAGTGCGGGATTCCAAGAACCTCTCTGTGCCCTAGTGCGACGTTTAAATAAAAAACTCGTCCAAAGCCGAGAAGAAAGGCTTGAATAAACAACAAAATATCAAGAGGAAACAGAGAGATTCAAAGCGCATATCGCTGAGTTTAAGGGATTTTCGCGCTCGCTCGAACTAGTTAAGGATTGTGAAACTATAGTCATTAGTGAGGATTTTTGTGAACCCAGTGACAAAGGTATTTGTGAAGGGGCCAGTGTTAGTGTAAGTGCGTCATTAAACCGAACGCCCGCAGAACCGACTATCCAAGACTTACTTTGCGAATGGCTGAAAGCATCCTTCACGGAAACCAGCCTCGTGGAAAGTTTCGCTAGTCTGTACGAATCAAAACCTACAAAACTTAACATGGTAGACTACGCAAAAGTAGCCAAATTAATGGCCGAATTAGTCCCCATATTTTCCGGCGAAGCATTCGAGGCCTGGAAGACCTGTTAGAACGAATTTCTTGAGGCGTTGAAACATAGCTGGAGCTCCTTTGAGTCCGACTGACATACGTTTGAATTCATAATGCCCCACGTTAGTGCTGAAAGCAGTTTTTGTTCGATCTTTAGGATCAACAAGAACTTGGTGATAGCCGTTGGCGAGATCGAGGATTGTGAAATATCTTGAATGACTAATTTGTCGAGAATTTCCTCGATTCCAGGTAGCGGGAATACGTCACGGCTCGTTTTTTCGTTTAGTTTACGAAAATCGACTACGACGCGCCACCTTTTTTCAACGTCAGGTTCCGATTTCTTGGGGACAACTCGGAGAGGTGAATTCCAAGGGCTTTTGCTCGGTTGGACTATGTCGTTGGTAGTCTATAAAATTTTTGGTTTATGGGTGCTTGATTTTGCACCAATGGGATGCCGTGAGTGATGGCTTCTGTATGTGTTAGCCGATCACCTTTGAGGTAGAAACTCGTGACAGAGTCAAGATATTGAAAATCTTTCCGCCGCGCTTAATGAGTCGTCTAAGTTTAGTACTTCCCCCAACTTGGCGATACGCGGGTTTTATGCGACATCCTTTTCTTCCAATGAGTCATATAAATATTTTATATTAAGCACAGCAGCCTTATTTTCGGTTTCGGTTATTTCTGCGTTCGTGGGATTTACCTTTTTTGTTTATTTTCTTAAATCTACTTACCATGACGGGACTCTGGTGTCCTCTTGTCGACGAGCATGATGTGTTGGGGCATTTTTGTCCTGATTCCTTCGAGCAGAGTTTATTGGGGCTTGTTTGCCCTTGACCAAAGGACGTAGACAACTTTTTTTGGCTACTGTTTAGTGCCAATGGTGTTGGGGTTTCGTTCACACCGGACGTTAAGGGTTCGTTGAGGGACTCTTCAACATCTCTCTGTTTTCGCCGCTAGGTTTAAGCAGTTCTTGATGCTTTGCAAGGAGGCAGCCGAAACTAAATACGGAGCAGCCGCAGCCCCACTTGTGAGCAATCAACTGGAGGACTTTGCTAAAAATGCTCTCCGCTGTGGGGTCTCAAACCCACATCTGTGCCAATATCTCCTGACCATCACAGAGGGATCGCTAGATGACCTCATTCAAAAGGCCCTTGATATGGAGCGTGTACAACAGAGTGCCCATTTCACACAAGTCCATCTGACTTGCAACCCAACGGCGATAAGTCCAATCGACCCCAGCCTCCAAATAAGAGCAGTCATGAGGCATACACAGCATCCTCGATGATACCCAACTGGAACAGCTTTTAGGGCTCAAAAACCGGGCAGCATTCGCCCTCCTGCTCCGTCACAGGTATCTTTTCAAAGCCTAATCTTGCCGCCGACCCCAGACTCCAATTTCACCGAACGTCGTCGAAACTCCATCGAGCAAAGCTTCACTTGTTCCTTCTGCCAGAAGCGGGGAGGTACCTATTCTGATTGCCTCAAGCGCAAAAATACACTCTTCTGCACGACATGCAGAAAATAAGGATCACTCAATCGGCATATTCAGGACCAGCGCAATACTAGCGGTCCTCGAGTCTTCAATGTCCAGCTCAGATGTAAATTTTGCAAAAGAAGAGGACATTCAGTGGCCGATTGTAGGCAAAAACAAAAGTGGGAGTCTACGAATCAGGGAAACGACAAGAAGTCGACTTAAAACTCCCAGGATCGACTATGAACCCTTCAGCAATTAAAGAAGGATCACCTCAGCCGCCTGAGTCCTGTATACCTACAGTCATACTTCCATTAGACATAGGCCTAAATGGCCAAACAAAACTACTGTAGCTGAGGTTAGTATTAGTAAGATAAAATCAATAATTTCCCTCGACGAAATCAATACCGAGGAGACGTCAAATCTATAAACCCCATTCGGTACCGGAAAGACACTGGGAACCTGCCAGGGAAAATTTAAATTAGACACAGACATTCCCTGCAAATTGCAGGTTGTAAAAAACCTACCCGGTCTTTCAAATGACGGCTTGTTAGAAAATGATTTCCTCTCAGAAAACTGTAATGTCGAGGGTCCACATATGGCACTGCGATTTCCTCGCACATAAATAAACCCGAAGGAATTTGCTGTTCCAATAACATTCGCATCGGAGAATCCGAGTCCAAACCCTACAGCCGACGTAGAAACACCTGTTGGGAAGAATTTTTTAACCTACATTATACTCAAGCCATCTCTTAACGAGAATGCTGGCTGTCCGTCAGAAGGACTAATAACGGATGAAACAACTACTAAGATGCGATATGAGGCAGCATCAGGTAATTCTTACGAAACCTGCTTGCATACCTGCAAGATCACTTATTGTAGTCGCAATTCCTTTGCGTTTGCCTGAAAAAATGCTCTGTCTGTCTCAAGAGATAGACGATGGAGTCTTCTTTAACAGCCTAGTTCCTATTGGGTCCACAGCGGTGCCCATTGGATTCCTCAACAACAATGGTTTTCAAGTGGTCCTCACAAGTCTAAGCCTAAAACTTGTGTCAGTCAAAGACTGCACCGTCATCCCCTTAGCCAAAGTGCCTAACAAAGGTCTGCCAGTACTAACGGCTAACCTTCCGAGCCAGAGTAACGACGCTGGCGACTTTAACCAAAGTCCTGCACGAACAGATGGCCCGGACCTCTTAACTCCCGCGTTACCTAAAAGTAAGAAATTAATAATTAGAAATAACGGCCAATACGGCGATGTTGAAGAGTCCCTCAACGAACCCTTAACGTCCGGTGTGAACGAAACCCCAACACCATTGGCACTAAACAGTAGCCAAAAAAAGTTATCTACGTCCTTTGGTCAAGGGCAAACAAGCCCCAATAAACTCTGCTCGAAGGAATCAGGACAAAAAGGCCCCAATCATGCTCGTCGACAAGAGGACACCAGAGTCCCGGCATGGTAAGTAGATTTAAGAAAATAAACAAAAAAGGTAAATCCCACGAACGCAGAAATAACAGCGCCGAAAATAAGGCTGCTGTGCTTAATATAAAATATTTATATGACTCATTGGAAGAAAAGGATGTCGCATAAAACCCGCGTATCGCCAAGTTGGGGGAAGTACTAAACTTAGACGACTCATTAAGCGCGGCGGAAAGATTTTCAATATCTTGACTCTGTCACGAGTTTCTACCTCAAAGGTGATCGGCTAACACATACAGAAGCCATCACTCACGGCATCCCATTGATGCAAAATCAAGCACCCATAAACCAAAAAATTTATAGACTACCAACGATATAGTCCAACCGAGCAAAAGCCCTTGGAATTCACCTCTCCGAGTTGTCCCCAAGAAATCGGGACCTGACGTTGAAAAAACGAGCCGTGACGTATTCCCGCTACCTCGAATCGAGGATATTCTCGACCAATTAGTCATTCAAGATATTTCACAATCCTCGATCTCGCCAACGGCTATCACCAAGTTCTTGTTGATCCTAAAGATCGAACAAAAACTGCTTTCAGCACTAACTAGGGGCATTATGAATTCAAACGTATCCCAGTCGGACTCAAAGGAGCTCCAGCTACGTTTGAACGCCTCAAGAAATTCGTTCTAACAGGTCTTCAAGGCCTTGAATGATTCGTTTATCTAGGTGACATCGTCATCTACGGTTAAAATTTGGCGGACCATAAATCAAAGCACCGCAGAGTCTTCGATTGCTTGAGAGAAAACAAAATAAAACTGCAGCCAGAGAAAAGCGAGTTTCTAGGAAAAGAGGTTGTGTATTTAGGCCACAAGTGTTCCAGTGAAGGAGCACTTCCAGATCCCAGAAAGATGGCTTTCCCTGTTCCTAGAACAGTTAGGCAAGTAAAATCATTTTTGGGTCTTGCCAACTACAACAGGAAGGTTATTCTCCAAAATAGTTCGTCTAATAAATAATTTACTCGGGAAGGACGTTAAATTAATTTGGACAGAGAAATGCCAGCAAGCATTCCAAACTATTAAAGATTCATTGGTATCACCATAAATTTTAATCTATCCAGATTTTACGAAACCATTTAACCTAACAACGGACGCCAATAACGAGGCACTAGATGGTGTCCTCTCCCAAGGAGAAGTGGGGAGCGACCAGCCAATAGCCTATGCCAACCGTACGCTAAGCAAGGCCGAACGCAACTACTCAATTATCGAGAAAGAGTTGTTAGCCATTGTCTGGGCCACTCGCAATTGTCGCTGCTACCTGCAGGGATGAAAATTCACGGTCTATACAGATCACAAACCTCTCAAAGGAGTCTTTAATGTGAAAGACCCTACTTCCCGCTTGGTGAGATTCCACCACAAACTTTCCGAATTCGATTATAATATCAAATACAAACCCGGAAAGTACAACACGAATGCAGACGCATTAAAGAGGGAAGGCTTCATCTAGTTCATGAAGAAGTAGCCGCTTCCCAGTTCTGCGAGCTACCCGTGTGCCGTGTAAGGCGCAACTGCTTATCTGGCGTTATGCAAAAACCTGAGGACATAGGCAGTGATTCTCAGGGAAGAATAGCGTTCGATGAGTTCCCAAATTTGCAGCGAGTGCGAGCTGCTGGCTAAGTTGACCAGATCGGGCTTTTGATCTAATGTAGTTACGAAATGCTGTTGCGGTGGCCATGATTCCTCTTGTTGACTGAGCCAGGATGGGCCATTCCACCAGAGTGAATGATCGTTCAGCTATTGCGGGGAAACACCGCGCGAAGCGCAGTCTGCCGGGTTTTCTGCGGATTTGATGTGAAGCCAATTCTCCAACGGTATCCTTTTTTGAATCAATGACACGCGATTTGCCACAAATGTACACCATTTGCTAGGGTGTTGACGAATCCAAGCAAGTGTTACACTCGAGTCGGTCCATCTGTAAATGTTTCGAGTAAAAGGTTGCAGCGATATTTTAACGTGCGTTATAGCCGAACTAACAGAGCAGCAATACACAGCTCCAAACGTGGTAGAGTCACTGTCTGCACGGGTGCTACTCTTGTTTTGGCGGTGATTAGACAAACAGTTATGTTACCGTCAGGCATTTCAGTGCATTCGCGGATTGTGATGCGTCTGCAAAACCGTGCAGGTCGGTAATAGCGTTGGGATGGCCGGTGCCAAGCCATCTCGGTACTTTGATTGTCGCTAGACTGGAAAGATTTTCTCGATAGTTGAGCCATAGTTGTTTAATGGGCGGTGGTACAGCTTCATCCCAGTCAAGTTAAGGGTTCCAGAGACGTTGGAACAGCATTTTGGAAATAATTGTACTTGGTAACAGTAACCCCAGCGGGTCGAATAACTTCGCAACATCTGAAAGCTATAGGCGTTTAGTTACATTTGTGATGTCTATCTCATTAACCTGGACACTAAATATCAGATTGTCTAAGGTCGGATGCCATTGAAGTCCTAGTATTTTCACATTGCCGCAATCAGAAAGATCCAGAGATCGTTTAATTGCATGATCCTTACCTGGTATATCGTCGAGAACTAGCATTGTATTGGAGGACGACTTTCTAAGGTGGAAGCCACCTCGACTTAGCAAAGCGGATATCTGGAGCTGAAGACAATATAGATCTTCTTCTCGGAAAGAGCCTGTCAACAAGACGTCCATAAAGAAGTCGCGAAGTACGACTTGAGCTGCTGTGGGACAATCATGGCCTTCGTCGACTACGGTTTGCTGTAAAGCTTGCACTGCCAAATGAGACGCTGAAGCTACTCCGTATGTCACAGTCAACAGACGCAAAACCTTACTGGGTTCTGTGGTAGAATTACGCCAGACAATCCGCTGATAATCTATGTGATCCTTGTGCACACTTACCTGCCGGTACATTTCCACTACATCACCGCTCATAGCGAATCAATGCGTTCGAAATCTCAGCATGGTTGTAAACAAATCAGTCTGGAGCTACATACCAATCATTTGGACGTCATTCAGAGAGGCCTGAGCTGGTGCGACATGAAGCATTGAACAGGACCCTCAGTTTCGTCCTAGTACTCCTTAATAACAGCCCTATGCGGCATGTTATAGTGCCTCCCGGGTGCTGGAACATCATCCACTTCTTCCATGTGATGCAAATCGAGAAGTTCCTGCATAAAATCCTTGTACTGAATGAGTAGTTGTCCATCCTTACTGAAACGAGCCTCCATGCGAAATAATGAGCGCACCTCTGCATCTCGTGAACTTCCGAGCGAGTTATGTGGCTTAAACGGCAGCCTAACCACGTAGCGCCCGTCATTTCGGCGCTAGTGTGTTTCTGCAAAGATGCTTTCACAAATTTGTTCATCATCAGTCAGGGGTTTCGTCTCGGGTAACTCTTCGATTTGCCAGAATTTAGCAACGGTCTGCGTTAATGCAGCGTCTGAGTGCAAGCTGCTGGTTGTAAGATGAGTACACGTTGTTTCTGGTATGATAACCACCCAATATTGGATTGTTGTGCAACTGGAGTTCCAGGGGGGCCTTTGACAAGCCAGCCCATCCAATAGGAAGTGTTCCAATTCATCGGAACCTAGCAAGATATCAACAGTTGCGGGTACGTGGTAATAGGGGTCAGCTAGCTTAAGCTTATCAATGTGCGGCCAATTAATCTTGCGTATCCGTATGGGTGGCAGTGTGTTGGTGATTTTAGGTAAAATTTGCGCTTTAATCGTTGCCGAGACACTTCCGTCAAATGATGATAAAGAGAGTTGAACCTCACCTTTCGATCTTCCAGTGTCAATTGCTCCTATGCCTTCAATTGCTGTAGTTGCCGGGGATTTCCTTAGTTTGAGGCGCTGGACGCAACTTTCGTTAATAAATGTGAGATGTGATGCGTTGTCAAAAAGAAATTTCGCTGTTTGATGTCGTCTCTCCTTGTCCAAAACTTTGATAATAGCCGTGCCCAAAAGAACTTAATGGCCTAAGCTAGTTGAGAAAAGGGGGCCTGATGTTGAGCTAGAGGCGGCGGTCGTTGATCTGGACGAGTCTTGATGTAAAAGGGTATGGTGGCGAACTTGACACACTTGACATGTATTTGCGCTGCGGCACTTTTCTTGATCGTGGCCCGTCCCAAGGCAATTGACGCGTAGATCTTTCTTCTGGACAATTGATGCTCTACCTGCGGCTGATGATGCTCGAAACTTGTCACATTTATAAATTTTGTGCTTAGCGGTGCAGTAGACTCATATATAATTTTTTAAGTCTGCGTTCTTGTATTGCGGATATGACTCTTTGCGTATGCCATTCTTATCTCGATGATCAGGGCGTTTAGCGGAATCAGCGGTATGTAGTGAACCTGTAGCGAGCTTTGATTTGACTCTATTTTGGGAAATTGTTTATGTGCATCGACAATTGAATTGAATTGGATTGTTTGTGTGCATCGATAGCATCCAAGGATCGACATCTTCTTTCTTAAAAGGTAGCTTAGGTATCGAAAGTTGCAACCTTATCATTTGTCTGATTGAGCTCCCACTGCCTGTGTGTGCCATCCATCTCTCGATATCAAATATCAAATCAACGCATATTAAAAGCAAATGTATATGCAGTCTTCTATCGTTATCGGGATATCGGGATAGTTTTTTCGGGATTCATTTGGTTATGCGGGTGCTATCGGAGAGACCGTCAGACCTGGTGCCAGGAAGATTTGCAAATACAGCGCATTCAATCTCTACTGTGTACGTTTTTGGTGATACGATTTATGGGGGAACAACCAGATATGAAAAAACTGATAAACTTACACAAGGTCTTATCGCCGGAGGAGATTCATTGATATGGAACTTGTTTGCCTCCATTATCATACCTACCTTTGCAACATCAAGAGTTACTATGCTTACTGGACGTTTTATGCCCTATCATACTTATGCACCCACTGCAGTGGGTATTTTGATTTGCCTTCTCGTAGTGAAGGCTGCTGATAATTTCATGAACTGGTTCATGGATAACAATTATTCGACTAGAGCTTTTACATATTATTTTATCTAAGCTGTATTTGCAATTAGCATCTGATCTTCAATGAAATCAGGAACCACGAACAAGCAATCTAAAGAAATATCAAATCTGGACGAAAGTAGTCAAAACTAAATTCATGCTAAACACATCCTTAATATATCATGTCTACTATAGTTCTATGTTCTCATTGTAAATGCTGATGCAGTTAAGGTAGTAAACGTTCTCACAGTGAATGTTCGGTGCAACTTTTATAACTTTGAAAAATTTGTTGAAGATGATTAAGATGATGGTAATTCTTTTAAACATGTCGCATACGCACGTTTTCTTAGAAATCATCTTCTAATAAACGAAATATTTTCGGATGCCGTAGTTCCAGATGTTCGCTCAGTTGTCACCACATAAAGAATGCAGGTACTTAAACGACAAGTGCAATCGTTAACTATGCACCAAACAAAGCTTGAAGCTGAACTCCAACAAATGGAAGAAAAATTCGAAACAAAAAAGCGCAAGTAAATTGAATCCAATGAAGCATTCCAAGAAGAACTAAAAAAGCATTGCAAACCAGTTCCAAAAAATGGTTCAACGGATATACGATGAAAGAAAAAGACAGCGGGCAATGGATGATCCACAACAGCAAGCACTTCAGCCACAACAGCAGCAGCAGCAATAACAGACACATCATACAACCCAACAACAAAATAAAGTAAATGATCAAAGGTCTCTATCACACTCAGCTCAAATGCCGCCCCCACCGCAAAAACCTCCCATTGTTAAACAAGATGAACATCAAGAACCTGAGCCTATGGATATTAGGATTCCCAAGCCTACACCAGTGGCCACGCCTCCACCACCTACAAAACCTATACAGTTCCACTAACAACAACTTCCACTAACTTTGGAAAGTCATCATGCAGCCTATGCACCGGATACTTTAGGCGCAAGCCAACCATCAACTGGGACCCCACCACCAGATGCAGAAAGCAAAAGAAATAATGAAAAGTATATACGGCAATAAAAAGAAATCTGAGTAAAAATGGAAATTTTAAACCAATTAATAACTATACTATATAAGCACATTTGTGTGGAATTCGGTTGGAAATAAAGCTGAAATTTACAAAAAAAAAAAGCCAGTGGCAGCTCAAATTTATTGCGTTATGTGGGACATTTTGCGTACGCGAAACGACCGTTTTTGATGATACGAACAGTATTGTGAACTGGCTTGAGCACGTTATGCGGGATATTTTTCGTTCGCGAAACGACCGTTTTTGAAGTGTAGGATGTTTAATGTAGTATCCGGCTCGAAGGACCAAAAATGTTGCAAAACTAACAATAATGTTAAAATAATACACGAGCGCTGCGATATTCAACCTATTTATTAACTCTATACGGACGGTTTACGAAAACTATACAAATAGAGAACTATTATCTTAACGTTTCAATAGCGACGACTGACTAGCAATAAATTTCTTCTAGTGAACAGTAATTGGAAAATTAACAATTTCAATGTAAGTGAGAAACATATACAATAGGAATTTATGAATATGTAGTGGTTGGCGTTAACTTGTGGACTTAATTACTTTACGGCTTTACTTTAAATAAATGACTGTACGGTTGACTTGACTAACTGATTGACTTCTCGACTTTCACTGACTGACTGACTTCTTTAAATTGTATTGACTAAAATGCTGACAATGTAATAATTCCGAGATTTTTTCTAACTGAACTTCTATTGTCGTATCGCTTGATTTGAAGTTAGCGGTTAACTAATGAGTGTATTTGCGATTAAAACTCCCACAATCGGCCATCCTGGATTTTATCCGACTCGGATGAACTTTCCTCCTGCAGAGTTGTCCATAGCGTCATGTAATCTGCTGCGGAATTGGTGCAATTTGGACCCTCGTGTTGGCCGACTTTTCTAACATCGTATCTGTCGTTTCGCTTTCGTTTTAATAACTACTAAATCATGAACCTGGTACCTGCGCGCTGGCTTCCTTTTCCGCAGATTATATCTCTTATTTTCCTGTTGAATCTTCTTAATTTATCTTTTTGCTTCCTGTCTAATACCATCCCTGCTGTCTTCAAACTCTTACCAAATTTCCTTCTCTTAAATCTGATACAAATGAAGATCCTCTGGTATCCAAATTTTCACCTAAATCAATAACTCGAATGGTGTTAGTACAGTTGCCCTGCTAGTTGTGGAATTCAGCGTTCTTTGTAGGTGTGAAACGTGTTTATACCACTTTTGTGGATCATCAACGGATAACTTCGTCAGCACTGAAATAATAGTGTGGTTTAGCCGCTCTACTTGGCCATTTCCCCCTGGCTCTCCAGTAGTAATAAGCACATGCTGAATCTTCCTCTCTTCGCAGTAGGTACGGAACGTATTAGACATAAGGGCAGCTCCTCGGTCGGTTATTAGCCTGTGAGGGTGACCAAAAACTTCACTCTGCAGCTCAAGTCTCTTTACAGTTTCCTCTGTTGTTGTGTCTTTAACAGGATATATCCAAGAAAATTTTGTAAAGGCATCTATCACTATGAAGAAATTCTTGTAATTCATCGCTGTTGACGCTTAAGGTCCTAAGTGGTCCGCATGGTAAGTATGGAGGAGTAAATATATCTTCTTAATAGGATTAAGTAAGCCTTCTTGCTTTCCACCTTTTCGGGAAGCTAAAATGCACGGTACGCAATTTGTAGTATTCTTGACGAGCTAGCACCTCTACTTTATGAGCGTTCACATGACCTTGTTCGTGAATGTTTCGCAAAATATGTTTCTGCATAGAACTTGGCACGCCCAGCAGATAATTACCCTCTATAAATTTATAAAGAGTATCATTCCTCAGCAAATAATCCTTATAAGATCCGTTCTCGAGCAACTTCTTGACTAACTTACAGTTTTCATCTTCCGATTCTCCTCGTCAAATTTGCTGCAAGCCTTCACAAACTGATGGAAATCGGCATCGGCATGACGTATCGCTGAACCTGATTTGTGAACAACTACACAATTGTATTATTCTAGGATCAAAGCCCATCTAGCTACGCGACTGCTCAGTTCCTTCTTTTTCATCGTTAGGTAAATGCCTTGCAATCCCTACAATCGCAACTTTTAAGCGACCTAATTATACCCAGGACTTCTAGCTCATAACTGGAGTAATTCATTTCCGCAGAAGTTGTTTTGAAACTAAGGTAGAAAACCGGGTGAAATTTTCCATCCTCACTGTCCTTTTGTAGTAACACGCCTCCGTAGCCAACTCGACTAGCATGCAATTCGGTCTCCGAGGAAGGATTGAAAAGTTTCAGAACTGGGTCTGTACACAGATGATCTTTAAGCTGATTAAAAGCGTCTTGTTCTTGAGGACCGAACATGAAACTAGCATACCCTTTTAGCAAATCTGTTAACGGCTTCGCTATAATTGAGTAACTAGGGATAAACTTCCTGAAGAAACCAGTTAGTCCTAAGAAACTCTGTAATTGCTTAACGTTTTGTGGCTTTGGAAAATTCTTAACAGCTATATTCTTTTCCACCGAAGGTCTTACATTTCCTGTTTCAACATGTCCTAGGAACCCGATACTTCTTTCCAGAAACTTGGTATGGTAATATCATCCATGCAAACAAGTAATATACCCTTTTAGATAAGAGGTTGGAAATTATTGATAAACCTTTGAAACAAGCTATGCGAATTGCACAGACCAAAAGGAGCTTTAAGGAATTCGTACTGTCCATCTGGCGTGACGAAAGATGTGTACTTTCTACTTTCTTCATACACATTTTCTAAGATCTCCTCGTGAGTGGCAACGGATACCTATCCCTGGTTATCTTCTTATTAAGTTGACGACAATCAGCGCACAGTCTGTAGGAACTGCCAATTTTCCTTGCCAATACTATAGGACTCGCAAAGTCCGAACACCTAGGCCTGATGATTCCATCGACTAACCACTCTCGTATTTGGTTGGCGACGATTTCTCTTTCTTTGGGAGCTAATCTGCGGGGCTTCTGATGAACAGGATCTTCGTTTTCCAAACAAATCTCCATTTGAGTACAGGAGGTATTGGATATCCGAGGGAAGAACTTTGAATTAAGTTTCTTATTTCCTCGCGACTTTCTCGGCAGCTAATTTCATTTAAGGGATTCAAAGTCTGGTCCTCGATTAGTTGTACCACATCAGTCTTCTCTAGGAACAGCTCAGGAGTTTCTTCCCTGTCTTCATCTTCTAATTCCTTTACTACAGTAACCGATCCATTCTCGAAAATAATCTTAGCATCTTTAAGTATGTCTTTCCCGATTAAAATATCTTGGGATATCCAAGAATCTGGTACGACGTGACATTTTAGGCGGTATATTTCCCCTTATATCTGAATATCATAAAAGAATGAACCTTTCGTCGCTTTCAGATTTTGTCCAAGACCAGCCAAGGAAATACTGGGACCCATATCGTCGTGGGAGACATCGGTGGACTTAACTATTGCTTCTTTAATCATGTCTGGTCCTTGATTAGTTGTACCACATCCATCTTCTCTAGAAACAGCTCAGGAGTTTCTTTCCCGTCTTCATCTTCTAATTGCTTTACTACAGTAACCGATCCATTCTCGAAAATGACCTTAGCATCTTTAAGTATATTTTTCCCGATTAAAATATCTTGGGTTATCCAAGAATCTGGTACGACGTGACATTTTAGGCGGTATATTTCTCCTTATATCTGAATATCATAAAAGAATGAACCTTTCGTCGCTTTCAGATTTTTTCCAAGACCAGCCCAGGAAATACTGGGACACATATCGTCGTGGGAGACATCGGTGGACTTAACTATTGCTTCTTTAATCAGGGTAACGTCACTTCCAGTATCTAACAGACCAGTGAACACGAATAGAAACTTGCAAATGTAGATCCGGAAGAGCAATGAAATTAATATTTGCTTGACCATCGAACATGTCTTTACTGTCACTTGACCGTGACAATTCGGGGCTATATGCCCGAACTCATTGCAGTGAAAACATCTGGACCCTTTAACCTTATGCGGACACTTCCAAGAGGAATGAAAAGTTGCGCCACAATTACCGCATCTACCTTTATTACCATACGACATGTCCGTTTTTTTCTTCTGACCCCTAGTTGCTTCATATATTTTTAACTTTTCTTTGAGATCCTCTAAATCCTTTGCTTCATATTGAATCCCTTCCACGATGTAAACTATTAGCGACTTGTCATCGACATTTCCCAGATTTGCAATTTGTTTCATCGAGTAAAGATATTCGAGAAAAGTCTCATTACATGCTTTTTGCGTCTCCCTAAGGTTCTGCGTATACTAATACATGAAGGATTTTGCCGAATTCTTTAACTAGATAATCTTTGAGTACGCTCCAGCGGTGTATACCAGAAGAAGCTTCGACAGCAAGTTTTTAGCAGCACCCTTAAGAAGTCCCCTAGCATAAACATATTTTTGAATGTCGTTCCACGAGCATACCATAGAGATATCTTCAAATTCCTTCACCCACGAAGATATGTATATCTTTTCCTGTTTCCCCATTAAAAGTTTCTAATGTTTCTTCTATATCTTTCAAGACAAAGTTGTTCGTTTTGGTTAATGTTTAGTACCTTGGATTTCAGAAGAATTTCCAGATTGAAATTGCAATCCTTTTTACCCTTTTCTTCGTTATTGTCTAACAAATTGTGTTTCTTCTTAAGGCTTTCAGCAGTGTTAGTTAAAGAAAAATGTGGATTTCTGGATTTTTCTTCCTCCTCGCTCGAACTATTTGACACTTCGCGCAAATCTTGTTCCTTTTCAGTATCCAGAACACTTATAAACTCGTCGGCACCGTCGGAATCTAGAGCTTCATATAACCTTTGCACTAAATCTGTCTTTTTTTTACACCCTTGGGATAAACCCTTTTCTCTTAACAGCCTTTTAAGTTCATTTGTACTTAATTATCTTAGTTTATCCATACATAGTTTATCCATGCATAAAATGTTATTATACGCGCGAACCGTCCGGCATCACAACAGAAATCGAATACCAACTCGAAAAAGGTTACGTCACATACTAAACAGATTTTGCAATTAGAATTAGAATAACTTTCAATTCAGTTCACCAAACTTATCCAAAAAATGATAAAATATTCACTATTCATTTGAGGCCTTTTCACTGAATATTGTAACGTGCACTGTAGTCTGGCATAGGCTACGTGATGAACTAAGTTGCTGAACTTTCTAGAATTAAGCTAAATAGTATAAATAGGGCTGAGTAGCAGCCTAGTGAGTCAGTTGAACTTTAACCAGTGAAGAGATAAGTGTAAATAAGTAAAGTGAAACAGTGTATTATGAAGAAAATATTGTCAAGAAAATTGTACAACAAATAAATGAAGTGAAGTGAATAAAAGTAGTGAACATTTGTGATTGTAAATAAGTGTCTTAATTAATCCGTGGAGCCCAAAGAGCCCATTTACGTTACAATATTGTTATACACAAATCATCATCTCAATAAAGTTTCACACTGAAAATAAGAACAGTTTAAACCAACACACTGTCGTAATCTTCTAGTTAATAATTGATTACCGTTTAAACGGATCTTAACTGATATTCAATATGCAATTTATGAAACACGTGCATTTGAATATGAAATAACAGTGATTTTTTCACAATTTTCACACTTCAGGTTGGCTGCATATAGTCACTAAATGAAGCTATCACTTATGTATATGCTTAATTTCTTTCAAATTCACAGCACTTGCAGTATTAATTGTTATTATTCTTTTATTAACTCAATTCTATCCCACTTCTGACACCAATTTGTAGGATTTTTGGGTATTGTAATACGAGTTTTTAAAAAATAACAACAAGCAAGTTAAAATTCACTTTTTGATTATTGAAAAAGAGTTAAAATTCACTAAAATAATTCGACATAATAGATTAAACAAATAAGTAAGTGAAATTATGATTAATTAAATTACTTCCCGACTTTACTAGAAACTTTACAAACTGCACTACTTTCAATAGAACTTATGTGGACTTAATTACTTTACGGCTTTACTTTCAATAAATGATTTTACGGTTTACTTGACTAAATGATCGACTTCTCGACTTTCACTGACTGACTGACTTCTCTAAATTGTATTGACTCAAATGCTGACAATGTAAAATTAAGACAATTATTTTTATTCACAAATGTTCACAAGTTTATTCACTTCACTTAATTAGATCGTTTAAAAATTTCCTTCAAAATATTTCTTCACAATATTACGTTTACACTTCTCACTTGACTGGTTAAAATTCAACATACTCACTAGGCTGCTACTCAGCCCTATTTGTACTACTTAGCTTAATTCTAGAAAGTTCAGCAAGATTATGCCAATGAGGTAGCTAGAGTAGCATTTATTAATTCACTTGCAGATCGTGAAGTCGCAAGCAGTACGACTGGCTGGAAAAAACACAAACGCTGAGGTTTTCGCTTACGCTCTGGCATATGAGACAGCAAAACAAGCCTCAAAGAGTACTGTCCGCTTAAGATAAGTAACCGAAATAGAAGATACCTGCTGTCGGGTCAATACATCGGAAAGACCAAGTCGATTTAAATGCTGGAACTGCAACAAAGAAAGCCACCTCTAAAGAGTTTACAGAAAGGGACGAGGATCGATCTCCCCGAAAGATGACAAGATGAAATCCGGGTGTGGCTGTGAAAAATGCAGAGACAGAGAGCGAGTGGAACAAAGAATGGAGCTGCAAGCCCCATACCAACTCTACGCCCGCAACAGGGAAACGAGTAAAGACCTACTCTGCAGGGCAGGAGTTGGCCAGTAGAATCGACCCCCCCGGAAGCATCATAAACATTAAGAAATTACAGCGAAATGATAGCAGCTTAGTAATCAACGGGAGATTTGAAGAACAAAAATGTACGATAACTGTAGACACAGATGCTTCCAGGTCTATTTTTCGGTGGGATTATGCTTAAGACCACTGGCTTAGCAACAAAAATTAATACATTTTGAGGACAGCTACAGAAGAATCCGTTGAAGTACGTGGGGAAATATAAATGACAATATCCCTCGGCGACAACCGATTCTCACACAAATTTCTTGTCGCAGATATAACGGATGAGTGCATATTTGGCCTCGATTTCATGAGAGCATACAACATTCAACTGGATATTGGAAAGGGAATCATGAAATACGACAACAAAGAGATTCCTATGGCTCTGTGATCAAATTATTATTTGAAGCATTTGAACATTGTGGCATATGAAGACGTTGAGCTCCCTCCTTCTGCAGAAACCTTAGTACGAGAAAAAGTTCTTGGTGATCCCGGGAGCTATCGAATCTATCTAGTAGAACCGGATCGAACAGAACAAATTAGAAATGTCGCCGTTGGAAAATGTTAAGTAACTATCGATGAAAAGAAAGAAGTTTTGGTACGTGTCCTAAATTCCCGTGAAAAAGGCATCAAATTAAGGAAAGGTAAGGTCTTTGGTACCCCCTCGTGCATCTGCACCTTGTCGTGGGGGGGGGGGGGCTTGTGTGCATCTATGTTAGAATGAGCTGAGCTGTGTCAGCCGCAGTTTTTAGGCTACTGGAAGGGTCATCCATGCCAAACAGGTCAATCTGGTGATGTCAGACGAAGTAGATGCAACCTGGCAGTAGGTATTAGATGCAACCTGGCAGCAGGTATAAACTGCAAGCACGTCGCCAGTGGCTCAACGACAGCTGCTACAACGATGACTATACGGACGAAGACAACAGAAAGAACAAGTGTAGCAGCAACTAAGACAATAACAACGACGACAAATAGGCTCACACGTCAAGATGCTTGTCATTCTCGAGAAACACCGCTGTCGACGGGACCCTTGATGGATCTATCTGCCTTGGAGGAGGTTCTACCCTCTCAGGGCAGTGATGATTCAGAAATGGACTCGGTGACAAAGGAAAATCTTCTGAAGGAAACCGACCAGGCATCCAAGGAACCGTAAGCATCGAAAAGAAGGAAATCAGCTAAGCAAGTAGCCAGATCTGGTTACAAAAGCTCAGCTAAATTCCTCCGAAAGATGGATGCGAAGGACACCGAGACGTTGATGGATAGAAAGAAGAGGCTATCAAAGAAGCACAGGAAAATAGTTAAGGCTTTCGAAAAACGCTACGGTGAAGTAACACCTTCTGAAGTCTGAACGACATGTGCAGCTTTAATACCCACAGATAAAAAAGAGGAACAGGAGCCTAGCGAGACAAGGAAGGGCAAGAAACGTCCTACCGGTACAACTCAAGGTCCCTCCACATCCCCGGCAAACGCCTCTGAAAAGAGAAAAACTGCCAAGGAGAAGGAAAAGGGCGAGAAACGTCTTGATTGTACAACTCAAGCCCCCTCCAGATCCAAGGTAACTCTAAAGCTGGGTGACAACTCAACGGGTAAAGCAAAGCAACCTACCAAAGCGAAGATCACAAAGTCTGAAGGGAGGGATACAGCAAAGTCAAATCCAAAGAGAACACGCTCAGCTGACGATGGAGTTAATGAAAACCTGAAGAATAAGGCTAAAGCCAGTTTCACCAGAAGTGAAGAACTCACTCTGGCAGTGATCGATCGGAGCGATCCGGACGGTACACTGTCGAGGGAGAACTTGCTAAATGTGACGGCCGAAATTATGGAGACCATGCTAGCCGCCGAAAAAACAAGGGTTGTGGGAAACATCTGCAACTTCGACGGGGCTGGCTGGCAGAAGGGTGTTAAGATTATTGGATGCAATAATAAGGAATCTTACGATTTCCTGCATACGTGCATCTGTAATCTAGGAGTCCTCTGGCCCGGAGTGAGGATAGAGGCTATTCCAGCTGCAAGCTTGATGCTGCAGAACAAAGGCCTGTGTACTAGCGGCTGGGGGTCCTGTCCTCTAAACCTGGAACAAAAGGAGAGGGACAAGACCTTAAAATAGCGATTGACCATGAGTCCGCCAAGGTCTTAAGAGCAGCTACAGGGGAGGTGAAGTTGAAGGAAGTTGGAAAGCTAAGGATGGTGCAATTTAATCTGCACAACTCCCAAGCAGCCTCCGGCGACCTGCTGCTCTTCTTGGCGGAGGAGAAAATAGATGTTGCCTAATACAAGAACCGTGCCGTGGCTCTCCGGAGCTGCAATTCAAGGATTAAGTACAAAACACTATGAGTTCCTACATACAAATAAGGAAGGTAAATTGAGAAGCTGCATCCTGGTAAGCAAAAAACTACATTTCTTAGTTTCTTATCGTTTCAGTACCTGCGACATTACAGTAGCAGTACGCGACCGCAAGAATGAACCACAACTCATTCTCGCATCCGCGTACCTGCCATACGAAGAAGAGAACCCTCCATCGAGTGACCCGAAACACCAGGTTAGCTACACCAGCACCACCGGAGCAAATCTGCTCATTGAAATGGACGCCAACGCTCATCATACTCAATGGGGGAGCAGCGACACAAACACTAGAGGTGAGTCTATTTTTGAATTTATTCTACTTGCCAATCTAAGTATCTGCAACAGAGGGAGGCACACTACTTTTCAAAACAGATCTAGACAGGAAGGAATAGATTTAGCACTAGCTCAAACTACAGATAAATTTAGGGTTGGTGATTGGAGAGTATCACCTAAATTCTCCTTTTCGGATCATTTTAGGATAACCTTCAGCATTAACCTTGAAATTCAGATAGGTAAACTCTTTTGAAACCCTGTTAAGACTGACTGGGCTAAATTCTCTGATTTTGTAGCAAGTCGATTCAAGTCCTCACCAGAGGTTAACATTTCGAACAAAACACAAATCGATGAATCAGTCAGCCTCATCACGAATACGCTAACGGCCGCTTTCAAGAGATCCTGTCCTATTAGTCGACCACCTAAAAGAAGCCATGCACCATGGTTAACAGAGGAACTTCGACTACTTAGGACCAAGACCAGGAAACTCTTCAATAAGGCCAAGCAAACTAGAGCAGAGGAAGACTGGAACCTATATCGCTCCAACTTCAATGAATATAAAAAGAAAACGAGAATCGCAAAAAGAACATCCTAGATTAACTACTGTTCGAACATAGAGTCAACGACAGAAGCAGCTAGACTCCGCAGGATCCTAGTGAAAGCCCCTACAGCCCTGTGGCACATCTGTAAAGACGACGGCTCCTGGACAGAGGACAGTCAGGAAATTCTTGAACAGCTCGTCTCCACCCATTGCCCTGGGCTCAGGGACGGAAATTTGGAAGGTCAACAACAAGATGTTCGGCAAATTCCACTTCCCATAGAAGACTTGGCAGTCATCGGGGACTGCCCAAGCGAGGACAAGGTAGTGTGGGCTGTGAAATCCTTGCAACCCTACAAATCTGCAGGACCGGATGGAATCATCCCCGCTATGCTACAAAATACTGTAAAGAGTATCACTCCCTAGCTTAAAATAGTCTTTGAAGCATGCCTTATCACCGGATACATACCGGAAAGATGAAGAGAGGTACGTGTGGCCTTTATTCCAAAAGCAGGAAAACCGAGCCACACAACAGCCAAAGATTATGGACCAATCAGCCTCTGATCGTTTCTATTGAAAACACTAGATCTACATCTCAGGCAACATTTCGAGTCAACCAAGTACCTATGTAGTACACAACACGCGTACGTAATAGGCAAGTCTGTGGACACAGCATTACATGAGGTTACGAGAACGATTGAAAAATCTCTCTATGACAAAGAATATAGCTTGGCTGCCTTCCTTGATATTGAAGGAGCCTTCAACAACCTAAAAACAGGATCGATCACTTCCTCTTCAGGGGAATCTGGAAATGAGATATTTCTGACAAACTGGATACAGACAATGCTAAACAGCAGGGTCATCAATGTCAGTCTAGGGAATTTTTCCATTAGGACAACAGTTCACAGAAGTACACCACAGGGGGGAGTATTGTCACTCCTGCTTTGGAACATCTCTCTTAATAAAATCCTCAAATATCTCGTCAACAAAGGCATTAAAACGGTAGCGTACGCAGACGACATAGTCTTGCTGACAAAAGGAAAGTTCCTACAAACAGTCAGTGACGTCATGAGCTCTGCTTTGACATTGTACATTGGATGTACACAGCGATCGTCAGGCCTATTCTAACCGCAAAAAGTCAAATTGATAGACATTACTCCGACATGACTTCGGAACGGTGGAAAAATATCAGTTACTGTCTTACAACACGAAGTATCAGGCCGGAGCTGAATCATAGCAGAACTTCAAATCTCGTATCCTTTGATAAAAAGCGCAGTGGAACACTCGTCGGCGTCATCACCGGACACTGCTCCATAGGAGCTATGGTCATTAGACTCGGCGTACCATCGAATGAGTTCTGTAGAAGCTGCAGAGATGAAGAAGAAATTGAGTCCATAGTGCACCTGCTCTGCGAATGTCCAGCTCTAAAAGAACGACGACTCGCCTGTTTGGGAGCAAAGTTCTTTGACAATTTGGACAACTTAGCTGAGATAGCACTGGTGGACCTACATAGATTCATACAGAGATCTGGGTGGTTTTAAGTTCTGACCAGGCTTCTTCTTTTTAAGGGCATTCACAATGAAGCTTCATGGTCTCCTAGTGAACTTGGTGTTTCTTAGCAACAAACAGTCCGACTAACCAACCAACCAACCAAAGTCTTGGGTCATGGCGAACCAGCCGAAGTGGTTGTGTTAGCAGAATATACAGACTTAGATGAACCAAAATGATACTTCCGTCTAATAAAATAAGCCAAGGGAATATCGTAAACCAAAGAAGTCACTTGAAGAATTTGACGATATTTTTGCACTACGGGACGAAGACTATGAAAAAACTGATAAAGTGCAACACAAAATTGACACCGGAGACGCCCGCCCTATCAAGCAACCACCACGAAGATTACCACTTGCAAAGCGAGAAGAAGCAGACGAAATGTTTGAAACAATGCGATAGCAAGGTCTAATAGAAGAGAGGAAAGGTCCATGGATGTCACCAGTGGTGCTAGTAAAGAAGAAGGATGGCAGTACAAGATTCTATGTCGATTACCGTTGTCTAAATGATGTCACGAAGAAAGATAGTTATCCACTACCCCGCATAGATGAGACCCTAGATACCTTATCAGGATCCAAGTGGTTTTCAACGTTGGATTTAAAAAGCGGCTACTGGCAAGTCGAGATCGATCCAGATGACAGAGAAAAGACAGCATTCTCGGTGGGAAAAGGATTGTGGAAATTTAAAGTTACGCTATTTGGAATTTGCAATGCTCCACCAACATTCGAGCGCTTAATGGAATGTGTGCTGCGAGGTTTATCTTTGAAAACCTGCCTGGTATATTTGGATGGCATCATTGTAATTGGACGAAGTTTTGAAGAACATCTAAGAAATCTACGAGTAGTGTTCCAGAAATTGAAGTCAGCCAAACTAAGCCCTATATCTTGACCCCGCCCATCTTGATCCTGATCGCCTACTTTAATTCTTCTTCCTTACGCCCTCTGCCATTAATCAATATATATAGCTCATATTGTAGCTTATACCTTTTATGTATTTATTCTTATTATTCATTTATTATAGTCTGTTGAATTAGTATTAAGTTATAGCTTGTATTTTATTTTTTATTTTTGTATTTTTTTTACGTAATAGCTTGTATTAAGCTTAAATAAATAAATAAATAAAACTAAGCCCTAAAAAGTGTTAGCTCTTTGCAGACCGGGTCAAATACCTTGGGCATGTGGTATCAACAGAAGTAGTTAGCACCGATCCTGAGAAGATAAATTCAGTGGAGAACTGGCCCTGTCCGAAAGATAAACACGAGCTACGGAGCTTTCTTGGACTAGCTACTTATTACAGACGCTTTGTGAAGAATTTTGCTGATATAGCAAAGGAGTTGCATAAGCTAACGGAGAAGGATAAGGCATTCGTTTGGACAGGAAAGCAGAAAACAGCTTTAAAGCACTGAAGTGGGCGCTTTGCAATGCACCTGTACTTACTTATCCAAAGGCGGGTGAGACATTTATATTGGATACCAATGCAAGTAATGTTGGAATTGGTGCTGCGCTGTCACAAGAAGTAAACGGGCACGAAAAGGTGGTGGCATGCTATAGTAAAACTCTATCAAAACAAGAAAGAAATTACTGTGTTAGGAGGAAGGAACTGTATATATGTATAACGATTCACTTTCCGAACTGATCATGATGAGCTTGACGTAATTTAAAAACCCTGAAGGACAGATGGCAAGATAGCTAGAAAGACTGCAATCCTATGATTTCGAAATTATCCATAGGAAGGGTAGATCCGATGGAAATGCAGATGCACTGTCACGACGACCATGTAAGCCGGATTGTAAATACTGATCCCGTCAGGAAGGGAAATACGACCGTCTAATTGTGAGTGAGAAGAACAACTGTTGCACCCTTGATAGGATGGAACAAGCAAGAATTTCAAGCAGCTCAACGATAAGACGAGAATATATCTCCAATTTTGACGTGGAAGGAGAACAACGAAAGACCCCAATGGAAAGATATTTCAGACAGAAGTACAACATTGAAGAGTTACTGGGCGCAATGGAATTCGCTGTGTGTTGAAGATGGAATATTGAAACGCAAATGGGAAACACCCGACGAATCATCATGCTGGATGCAGGTATTAGTTCCTAGGTACAAGATAAAGGATTTGCTGGAAGAATTTCATAACGGTGCTTCGGGAGGACATATTGGCGTCAATAAGATTTTGGAGAAATTAAGAGAACGATTCTACTGGTTACATATGCGGGAGGCTGTGGAGGACTGGTGTTGAAAATGTACTGTTTGTGCCCGTAGCAAGTGATCTTACATCAAAACAAGAGGAGCAATGCGGCAATACAACGTTGGAGCACCTTTTGAGAGAATCGCAATTGACGTTGCGGGACCATTCCCAGAATCAGATCGGGGCAACCGCTACATTTGAATGGTAATGGATTATTTCAGTAAATGCCCAGAAGTATATGCGATCCCAAATCAAGAAACAAAGATAGTGGCAGAGGAATTAGTAAGAAACTGGATATGCATTACATTTTATCATTATAAAAAGGTCAACTTTATTTTTGACAAAAAATGGAATGCCCAATATATATATATATATATATATATATATATATATATATATATATATATATATATTTATATATATTAGTCAATGATTTTTAAGCCATTTTTGACTTTAGTTGAATACCGTATGGGTTTTTTCCACTAGACTAACTTATTTGGTTTTAGTAATCTTGTTTTTTTGGTCATGATCTACAAAAAAATCCACATGGAGCAAAAAAACACACTGCACATTTGGGTGGTCTAATATACAGGTTGTAACGTTTGTAGAGGTTAATACGAATACAAATGATAGCTCTCACCTAGACAAACACAAAATTGGTTGCCAGGGGGGGGGGTAAAATCAACCGTTTGGGAGTTACAGGTGATTCATAAATTTTGGTTTTCCATGGTATGCACGTTACTCTTTTATTTTATCTTTTAATCTACTCAACATAGCGACATCAAACAAACGCTAGAAAACTACTACCCCAACCTTACCTTTCCAAAATTGTCAACAATGTTGATCTCACTACTACCAGTGCAGGTACAGTCACGGCCAAAATTTTAAAAAAAATTTAGAAATTACCAAAATTTCAGCATTTTCCCAAATTTTCTCCGAAATTTATGTAATTAGTATACCTTTTTTTGTTGGTCCAACATGGCAAGGTAGACAAAGAATTAGAAAAACCGCATCCTTAGAAATCTCTGACTACCTAATTATTTTATTGCACTATAGGTAGGAAATTCTTTAAATAAACAAAATTTTTAAGATAAAGGGTCGAAAATGATTGTTCTGGGTTAACAGGTTATTAATTTTAATTATTGTTTCAAACAAGTTATAAGAATGTTAGTGTAATTTTGTTTTATTGTCGATATTAGCATGTGTTGGCCAGAATTTACATCCTTGTATCCTGGCGCTTTGTTACTCGTACTTGACGAAAATGTTGCTATCAAAATGGGTCAGTAAACAAGAATACCTATCATAGTTGAAAAACAAATCGATAAGTACGGGTGTTTTTAAGCAAAATTTAGTAAAAAACCGCAGAATTTCGTTTTGAGTAATACGCGGATGTTATTTACATTTATGGCTTAGTAGACGGAAAAGAGAGCGGCTATACTAGAAAACCAAAGGAGATTCCCTAACCAGCGCGCACCCCAAAGAAGAGTATACACACGGACTTTCCAAAGGTTAAGAGAAACAGGAAGTTTAACTTCACGCGACCTGCAGACATGACCCGAAACTTTGGGAACTTCTGCCGACGTCGAGAACTAAAGAAGCACCATCGTGAGGCAGTACCCTGAGAAGAGCACAAAGAGAGTCGCAAGGTGATTAGGAGTGTCGTCATCTAAGGTTTAGAGGGTTATTTATCGAGGGGGATTACGACCACATAATCATCACCCAGCACAAGGACTACTGGAAGGAGATTCCGAGAGGAGACTGATATTTAGCACTTGGGTTCCGAATCGCGGCATTGACGATAGGGCGGTTCTGTGCCGAATTCTGTGGACGGATTAATCTCAATTCACCAGGAATGGTATCACGAACTTCCATAACCTCTATACCTGGTCAAAAACTAACCCACGCAGGCCAAAGGTAACCTCATTCCAGCAGAGATTCAGTGTCAATGTTGGGGCTGGTATCATCGGCAACCATTTGGTAGGACCAATCATTTTGCCGCAAGTGCTTAATAGTGAAATTTATGCGGATTTTTTGGACAATACACCGCCAGATCTAATAGAGGAGAACCCTATGGATAATCTTAGGGGAATGTTTCACCAACCCGATGGAGTAAAAGCGTATACGGCTAACATTGTAAAGGTTGCACAAAGTGAAAAATTTCCTAACCGCTGGATTGGACGAGGTGCACCGATTCCTTGGCCTACTAGATCTCCAGACTTTTTCTCCCGTTGGACTTTTTCTTATGGGGAACAATGAAAGGTGAAGTTTATTCAAGCCCTGTTAACACTAGGGAGGATTTAGTTAGCCGAATTGGAATTTCAGCAACGAAAATACGGGAGAGGCTGGCTGCAATATGCCTTAAACAGGGACTTAGTAGGAGATTGTTGAAATGCATCGAAAGTGGCGGTAAAAATTTTTAACGACTTTTGTTACTTATCAAGATTAATTGTACTTATTTTTAAATTCAATAAAAAGGATTTTAGAATTAATTTGAGTTTAATTTCTTTAAATTATTGATTTTTATAATATTGTCCGATAGAATTTCTACGTATAAATTTCTAAATACTTTCCCTACGTCGACATATTGCAAAGGCAATAAGACGGGCAATCCAATAAAGATAAAAAAGAGGTAATTGGGGTAGTAGTTTTCTAGCGTTTGTTTGATGTGGCTATGTTGAGTAGATCAAAAGATAAAAATAAAAGAGTAACGTACATACCATGGAAACCTGAAATTTATGAATCACCCTGTAACACCCAAACGGTTTAGATTGTCCCCCGCCTGCCATACAATTTTTTGTTTGTCTATTTGTCTAGGTGAGAGTTATCATTTCTATTCGTATTGACCTCTAGAAACATTACATCCTGTATATATATATATATATATATATATATATATATATATATATAAACTCTTGGCTCTTGGCTCGAAGGATTATTTAAGACACTTATTTGCAGTCACAAATGTTCACAATTTTATTAGTCTTCACTTAATTAGTTCTCTTTGCAATTTCCTTTATACATTTTCTTTACAATATAGTAACGTTTCACTATACGTTGCATGTGCTGGTTGCCGTATCGTAATTTTAAGGCTTGTATTAAAGATGAATAATCGTACCTAAGCTCTGCCGGTATAGTATGCAATAGTTTAGCGGCTGCTCCTCTGAGTGCCAAAATTAAAGCTGTAGCTTTTTCCTCATCAGTCCAATAGTTCATTGCTGCTGCTGTCTCGAACTGGAGTCTGTATGTCTACCAGGACGTTTGACCGTCAAATGTTGGAGGATGAAGTCTTTTATTCACAGTGACGTCTGTAGATAACATAGTTAAATGACGTTTCTGTACACTCTCTAACTCTGTCCGAATTGCTTCGAAATTTTCTTCATTGATTCCATTTTGCATTCAGCTTCTTTTATTTTGAGTTGTCCAGATAGTTCTACCTCTTCTAATCTCTTTTCAATATCTGATTTTATTATCCATATGGCTTTCGAGATTGACTTTGATAGAGTTTTCTATGGTCTCCAGTTTCTTCTCTACAGTTGACTCCAGACCTTCGAACTGTTTTTGCTTGGAAATTTCCATTTCACCTTTTACTTCCTCAACAGATACCTTTAGTTTCGCTATTATTGATGACTTCAACTCGGCCGTCGACAATTTCTGTTCTTGAATAGATGCTCTTAACTCAGCTGTCGACAATTTCTGTTCTTCCATTGATGCTTTTAACTAATTAACCGAACCTGCCATCGTTGATTTCAACTCGGCTGATGACGTCTTCTGTTCTACCATTGATGCTTTTAAGTCATTAACCGAACCTTCCATCGTTGATTTCAACTCAGCTGATGACGTCTTCTGTTCTTCCATTGATGAGTTAAGTTTCAACGGAGCATTGAAAAGATATGTCATGCTTGGAGTATTTGTTTCTTCTTCTTCTTCTTCTAGCTCGTCTTCAAAAACGAACGCCTCTGGATCCTTTCCTTCTTTTTCCATGTCGTCATCTAACGTTTGGAGGGTTATTTATCGAGGGGGATTACGACCACATAATCATCACCCAGCCCAAGGACTACTGGAAGGAGATTCCGAGAGGAGACTGATATTTAGCACTTGGGTTCCGAAACGCGGCATTGACGATAGGGCGTTTCTGTGCCGAATTCTGTGGACGGATTAATCTCAATTCACCAGGAATGGTATCACGAACTTCCATAACCTCTATGCCTGGTCAGAAACTAACCCACGCAGGCCAAAGGTGACCTCATTCCAGCAGAGATTCAGTGTCAATGTTGGGGCTGGTATCATCGGCAACCATTTGGTAGGACCAATCATTTTGCCGCAAGTGCTTAATAGTGAAATTTATGCGGATTTCTTGGACAATAAACCGCCAGATCTAATAGAGGAGAACCCTATGGATAATCTTAGGGGAATGTTTCACCAACACGATGGAGTACAAGCGTATACGGCTAACATTGTAAAGGTTGCACTAAGTGAAAAATTTCCTTACCGCTGGATTGCACGAGGTGCATCGATTCCTTGGCCTACTAGATCTCCAGACTTCCATTGATGAGTTAAGTTTCAACAGAGCATTGAAAAGATCTGTCATGCTTGGAGTATTTGTCTCTTCTTCTTCTTCTAGCTCGTCTTCAAAAATGAAAGCCTCTGGATCCTTTCCTTCTTTTTCCATAGATTCTTGTAATAATGCTACCAGGGCACATTTATTTCCAACTGTAGGTAGGGAACGTTTACTTAATTCCCCCTTCAAGTCTTGAACACGTAAGTCTCTCAATTTGTGACCCATATTTAGATTAACCTTGCACTATTTCACTTTAATTTCACAGTCGCACTTTTTTTTCAAGTTCAATTTTAGTCTTTCTTAATTAATCCCACTTCTGACACCAATTGTTACGTAAATGGGGCTCTTGGCTTGAATGATTAATTAAGACACTTACTTACAGTCACAAATGTTCACAATTTTATTAGTCTTCACTTAATTAGTTCTCTTTACAATATCCTTTACACTTTTTCTTCACAATATAGCAAGGTTTCACTTTTCTAAATATCGGTTATCACTTCACGGGTTAAAATAGGCTGCTATTCAGCCCTATTTATACTACTTAGCTTAATTCTTGAAAGTTCAACAACTTAGTTCTACCATTTCCGTTACTCATTTTCACCACACGAAGTCACCACAGGTTCTTGCCGGCCTTGACTTCATACGGCATCTGACGTTTTCTTGGTTTCCGAAATTCAGGACATGCGCACTGTACAACTTGGTTTCATTTCCATCACGTAGCCTTTGCCAGACTACAGTGCATGTTACAATATACAGTCGACTCTCGTTAATTCAAACCTGCGATAATTCGAACCTCTCTATAATTCAAAGTTATCATTTTTACCCACTTGGTAATTCGAAGAAAAAGATCATTGCTACGTTACAAAACGACGCGTTAATTCGAACTCATAGGCGTCAAACACTCGATAATTCAAAGTTATCAGATTGCATGAAGGTGTACAGTTTGAGACAAGTTCAAACTTATATCATCGTTGCACGAGCATTTGTTTTGTTATGATTAGTTTGAAACACACTTCCGCACTAATTAGTTTGGTTCGTTTAGTTTAAGTTACTCTTTCGTTGGTTGTATGCATACAGATTAAAAGTTTGTGTTAGTAATGAGTCCTAAAAAGTATAAATGCTTGACGATTGCTGAAAAGAAGGAAAAAGTGGAGGGAGGTGGGAAGAATAGTGATATTGCAAAAGAATTTAACATTAAGAATTTAATTTTAAGTACTCTCTCAACCATAATAAAGCACAAGGAGAAGATTTATGCTACTCAATCTGCTGGAGTAAGGAAAAGAACTACTAAAGGTGAATTTCCTCGTCTGGAAGAAAGCCTCGTCATTTGGCTAAGACAGTGTAGAGGACAAAAAGTGTCTATTAGCGAAAACTTGTTAAAAGAAAAAGCAAAAGAGTTCGCGTCTACTCTAAGCATCAAAAACTTTGCGGCAAGTGAAGGATGGCTTACATATTTCAAGAATAGAAATGAAGTTGTGTTCAAAAAAGTTTGTGGGGAAAGTGGAAGTGTGGATGATGCAGTTTGCTTAGATTGGCACGGCAAGTTGAAGACTTTAATAGAAAACTATGATGTCCGAGACATTTTTAATACTGATGAAACCGGCCTCTTTTTCAAATGTTTACCTGACAAAACTCTTACTTTCAAAGATGAAAAATGTCATGGGGAAAAACATAGTAAAGAGAGATTGACAGTTTTACTTGCAGCAAATATGGACGGAACGGAAAAATTGAAGCCCTTAGTGATAGGAAAAGCAATGAAGCCGCGGTGTTTCAAAGGAGTGAAATCATTTCCTACTGCATATCGCGCTAACAAAAAAGCTTGGATGACCACAGAACTTTTTAACGATTGGCTTTTAACAGTTAACGTGGAGATGAAACGACAAAAGCGGAAAATTGTACTCTTTTTAGACAATTGCACTGTCCACAACAGTCCTCCTACATTGTCCAATGTAAAACTCTACTTCTTTCCGCCGAATACCACTTCCAAATTGCAACCATTGGACCAAGGCATCATCCTTAATTTTAAGATGTTCTATCGCAAAGAAATTGTTAAGCTCGTTTTAGAATCTCTCGAAAGTCATCTAACTGCGAATATCACGGTCCTGACGGCTATTTTACTGATTGACAAAGCATGGAGAGCTGTAACACCACTAACGATTTTCAACTGCTTCAAAAAATCCGAACGAAGAACCAGAAATAGCACCACTGCTTGACATCAGCGGTATAAGTTTTTATGACTTTGTTAAGGTGGATTAAGAACAAAGTTGCTGTCTCGGGTTCTCTAACCGATGGCGCAATTTTATCTGCTACAGATACAAATGAACATATCAACGATGAGGATGATACATCAGAGTCTTTGGCAGAGGTGTCGGTAAAGGAAGCAAGAGCCTCATTCGACACATTACAAAGCTTCTGTCTACAAAACGACACTGATGAAGCAGCATTGCGGGCACTATTTCTGATAAAAAAGTTATTGATCAGACTCAGCAATGTGCTTTGAAGCAAGCTAAATAAACTTCTTCCGAAAGACTAATATTTAATTCACATTATGTATGTTCATGTATTTACCTCTAACCTTTTGATTTTGGTAAAAAAATTAGCAGTTAATAAATAATAATTGATTATTAGTCAATAATTCGAACTTTCATATTTTTTCTCTCGAAAATTTCGAACCATTTGATATTTCAAACTCTCGATAATTCGTAATATTTTAGAAGTTCCTCGAGTTTCGAATTAACGAGAGTCGACTGTTTCCGATCTGATGTCCCAAAATGAGTGGGATGATAGATCTCAACTAGACACACAAAAAATTCTATGGGGGGGGGGGGTGGGGGTGGGCAATCTCAGCCGTTTGGGAGTTACAGGGTGATTCATAAATTTCAGTTTTTCCTAACTTTCCTAATGACCTTTCCAAAAATGTCAACACTACTTATCTCACTTCTACCATTGCATGTACAGTCACTTCCAAAAGTGAAAAAAATGATTTGCAATTGCCTAAAATTTAGTATTTCCCCAAATTTTCTCCGAATTTCATGTAATTAGTACACCTCTCTTTTATTTTTATTGGATTGCTCATCTTATTACCTCTTTAAAAAGATGCAACGTGTGGCAAGGTAGACATAGGATTAGAAAAACCTCATCCTTAGAACACCCTGAGTACATAAATATTTTATTGCACTTTAGGTAGGATATTCTTTAAAGAAACAAAATTTTTAATTTAAAAGGTCGAAAATGTTTATTTTGGGTTAGCAAGTAATTAATTTCAATTATTGTTGCAAACAAGTTTTAAAAATGGTAGTGTATTTTTTTTTAATTTCCGATATTAGCTTGTGGTTGCCAGAATTCACACCCTTGTATTCTGGCGTTCTGTTACTCGTACCTGATAAAAATTTTGCTATAAAAAAGGCGCAGTCAGCAAGAATACCTATTATAGTTGAAAAACAAATCAATGTTTTTAAGCAAAAATTATTCAAAAATGGTAGAATTTTCATTTGAGGAACACGCGGATGTTATTTACATTATGGTGTAGTAGACGGAAAAGAGAGAGCGGCTGTACTGGAATATCAAAGGAGATTTCCTAACCGGCGAGCACCCCAAAGAGGGGTATTTACTAGGGCTGAAAATATCCGGATAATTTGCTATCCGGATTATCCGAGATAATTGGGATCCGATTCCTCAAATCCGGGTATCCGGATTATCCGGATAATCCGGATCCTACTATCCGGATCCGGATCCCAACTATCCGGATCTGGATCCGAACTATCCGGATCCGGATCCGAACTATCCGGATCTAGACTAAGCAAAGAAGCTTGAAACTTACCTTGAGATTACATTTTTTCATTAGGAAATGGAAATTTCATCGAACAAACTAAAAATAAGACAAACAATTTAATTTAATTTTAATTTTTTAATTTTCAGATTGATATGTGTGTATTTGTTAAATCAGATAATATTAATGATAGAAATGGACTATTTTTTCCATTTTTCAAATTTTATATTAATCGAAAGAGGCAACCCTTGGCTACATTTCGTCTTTATTTTTTGGTTGCGGCGACTTACTATTACTAAAAAAATCCGTGACATTTCCATTTTGCCTCCAAAATTGAACTCTATATTAAAGTTGCTATAATGAATGTAAATAATAATCAATCAAAATAAATATTTCTCTCATCGTATTGAAAGCTTTTTGGACTATATCGTAATGTTTTTCAGATATAAATTAACGCCAGTTTAATGACACTTAACGCATTTTACGTGTTCTCATTTGATTACTCAATTTTAAGCAAGGGTAGGTGTTTTTCAAAACCACTCAACCAAATTTAATCCTGTCACAATCAATTTAAGACCATTTGAAAGAGGGCAACTGTGGCTAAATAATTATACCCCACTTAGCCACATATCTTTCAATTGCGGCAACTAAAACGTGACACAAAGTAAACATTTCATTTTCTCATATCTTAAGAAACTAGATTGACGAATTTTTCAAAAATCTCATTCAAATAAATTGCTATAATTGTTTAGTTTGATGTCATTTGAAACGTAACAACTTCTGCTAAATAACGATCTTCTACTCTTAAAAATATATCAAAAAGTGCACTATTTATACTGTTACCGTACATTGCATTGGATTTTCGGAATTGGACTAGGATTGGCTAGTCAAAAAACCCTTAGACTAAAAAAGAAATGTAACTTTAACGAGTGCTTTGAAATAAGTCTATTTTATCTAAAAAAAACAGGCATTAAAAGAATTAGTGAAATTGATCAATGTTTGGCCGAGTTACATAACTTGTCTGATATAAGGTCGATTTCAAGCGAATGGCAAATTTAGTAAATAATAGGTCGTCAGAATTTAGCAACAACAATACTAAAATGTAATTAACAACTACTATTTTCAATAGCATAGAATTCAAAAAATAAAATGCAATTTTGTGTTTAACACTCTTCTGATCCAATTTGTAGTAGGACAAGGGGATGAGGTGCAATTGCGTGGGGAGGAAATTTTATTGCGCTGAGGAAATCGTGGTGGAGTGTCAAATGTTTCAATTTATTTTATTCTTAGCTTGTTTGATTAATTTCCATTTTCCCAATGAAATAATGCAATCTAAAAGGAAAATTTAAGCTTCTTTCTTAGTTTGGATCCGGATAGTTCGGATTCGGATCCGGATAGTAGGATCCGGATTATCCGGATAATCCGGATACCCGGATTTGAGGAATCAAACTTTTTTCAGATCCGGATATTAGCAAATCCGGATCCAATTTTCAGCCCTAGTATTTACACAGATTTTCCGAAGATTAAGAGAAACATGATGTATAGTTAGCCGAATTGGGAATGAAAGGACGAAAATACGGGAGAGGCTGGCTGCAATACGCCTTAAAGAGGGACTTAAAGGAGAAATTTTTAACGGCTTTTGTAACTTATCGAGATTAATTGTAATTATTTTAAAATTCAATAAAAAGCATTTTAGAATTAATTTGAGTTAAATTTCTTTAATTTGTTGATTTTTATAATATTCTCCGATAGGATTTCTACGTATAAATTTCTACACATTTTCTCTACGTGGACATGTTGCACCTTTTTAGAAAGGTAATAAGAAGGGTAATCTAATAAAAATAAAAAAGGGGTATACTAATTACATTAATTTCGGAGAAAATTTGGGAAAATGCTGAACTTAAGGTAATCGCAAACCATTTTTTTCACTTTTGGAAGTGACTGTACTTGTAATGGTAGGAGTGAGACAAATAGTGTTAACATTTTTGGAAAGGTCATTGGGATAGTAGCTTTTTAGCGTTTTTTTGATGTCGCTATGTTGAGTAGATCAAAAGATAAAAATAAAAGAGTAATGTGCATACCATGAAAAACTGAAATTTATGAGTCACCCTGTAACTCCCAAACGCTTGAGATCCCCCCCCCCCCCCCCTGCCATACAAGTTTTTGTTTGTATAGTTAAGATCTATCACCGTACTCATTTTGGCACGTCAGATCGGAAACACCCTGTATATATGTGCAATGTTATTGCGCCATTTCCCGTAAAAAACTTCATTGCATCTTCCCACAACATAACAGGAAACCGTCCAGACGACTTCCCAAGAAACTTTGTCAGGAGAAAACTTATAACATTTACATTAAATTTGTAATTAAATTATAACTTCAGTCTTTGTAGAACTTGTAATCCCAATAGTTAGTAAAATTCAAATAGTTTTTATTGAGTGATTTTAATCAATTTAAACCTTTTCATAATATAATTTTTGTTGCTAACATAACGTGAGATATATAATTTACGCCTTCCTTTCACCACCATGCTGCTCAGCAGAGATGTCAGACGGTATGGAGCATAAGTCGCCGAGCCGTGGCGCTGAAGTCGCCCAAAGTCGCCGCGCCATTATTTGAAATCGCCCAAAAATCGCCTTTTGATTTTTTAATCAATTAAGTCTTTCAAATTGTTTTTTGTACAACCTTAATGTAATATTAATTACAGTAATCTAATCACAGCAACAGATACAAGTAACACAAATTTAAAATTGTGGTTAAGGCGTCGTGAAAAACAAAAAATACCCTTAAGTAGGTATTTATTAATGGAAGTGACTATTTGTATTTACGTGTACTTTTACTTACTTTATGTACTTTTATGTACTACTTTACAAATATATTCCCTGGCGGGTGGAGGGGGCGGTAAGCAACCGCAGGGACGACAGAAAAACAATTTTGATGTCGGCTGTATCAGAATCAGATATCCACGACGTAACGACGACATTGAGCATACTTTTATGTTTGAGCGAAAAAATTCCATTGCGATAAACGTCAGTTTGGACTCGTTCGGAGTTCAGTAAAAAGTTATTAGCGCAAAATTAGAATTTGAGATGACTTGGCAGCAAAAATTTGTCTACTGTCACGTCGGGTTATATGATTTCGATTAGCCAATATGAACTGTTGCTGTAGGCTGCCGTGCATTCTGATTCAGCCTATAGCCCAAAAGCGCCCAGCAAGAATTAAAAAATCGCCCAAAAGCTCCCAGCAAGAATTAAAAAATCGCCCAAAAAGTGCCTAGTCGCAGAGAGGAAAATTTTATCGCCCAACCTACGGCTCAAGTAGCCCAATCGGCGAGAAATCGCTCGAATTGGCAACTCTGCTGCTCAGGCTTGCATCTAGGGGATTTCGTGGATAAACTGATTGAGCTGACATTTTCAAAACTTGAGGTATGAATAGTTAGACATCAGAAGTTCTTGTCGTTATGGGATAACCCAAAGTAGGTTTAGGTCTCCACGTCATGGTTTATTGGCTTTAGTAATACGCGCTATCAATTAGCGCTAAGTTAAGCCGTTTGGATGCTATAAAACTAGTACAACCCGATTAGTAAGCACGATCTTCAAGGTACGAGTATGAAAAGCGCACATTTTTTGTTAAAATTGGAAAAACGGAGGTATGTGAAACAAAACGTTACTATCAGTTTTGCTGTTAGGTTTTTTTAAATCCCCGACGCAAAAAAAGGGTGTTATAAGTTAAACGTGGGTATCTGTGTCTGTGGCATCGTAGCTCCCTAACGAATAGACCAATTTTGATGCGGTTTCTTCTGTTTGAAAGCTGACGTGATCGAGATAGTTCTTAGATGTAATTTATGAAGATCTGCTCAGGCGTTTGGAGATCATTGTGTGGGGCGTCTTTTAAATTTTTGATCTATGTGATATTATATGTATAATATTATAATTTTTCCTTTTTCACCGAGATTATTTTAACTTCTGTTTTTTCCTTTAAAATAATAATTTTGTATTTGGAATCGGCATTTTTCTGCACTTTTGCTTTGACATCTTATTAGTTCATTAACAAATAAAAAATAAAGCAAATTCTTGTTATAAATTCCAAACAACTTACGTTTTCGGTAATATTCTAACTTTAGCGTAGGCTTCTGGAAGATATCCGTGTCCAAAGGAATCATCTCGTGGTGCTAAGTCATCAGCTGCCATTAAGGAAACCACAAGCTCATTTCGTTCACCATGATACCACACTTGTAATTGCACTCTACCCGAAACCTGTTTCTCTCGAGCAATTTGTTCCTGAAATGTTGAAAATAACTTAAAATAATACTGTTAAGGAAGACTAGTATAAACGATAACTATTTAATAAGGGCCTATGTTATATGCTTTCTTTTCAAGTGCGAGATATCGAATCTACAAAATAACATTATACAATATTAACATATAATGTGTAAAATGTTGAATGAAAAAATAAGGATTTTAGTCCTATTTGTGATTTACTTTGCTGTACCAATATTAAGCAGCAATCTCATGAATATTTATACTATTTATTGCTCGGCTATGGTAGTATTACCATAGTCATTGTTTATAGATGAAGTGGATAGGTGAACTACTAGCTATAGTACTAAAACATGTGGGAGATAAGGACGCACCCAAGGTTGGTGCAAACTCTGACCAATGATATTACCTCCAGCCAAACTATAGCACCAATAGCCCGGACAGAAATCGAAATCCTAACTTCGTAACAAGCAAATCTAAAGAAAAATTCAACTACGCAAGTTGCGTCCATCACACAAACATAACAAAATAAGTAAGTAACAAAATATATACTAAACCTGGCCAGATAATATATGTGTGTATATGTAAACTAAAAAAGCACTTAAATCGGATCAGTGGTTCTCGAGCCATAAGCGCATTAACAGGCATACAGGCAAAGAGACGTTGCGTTTTATAATGTATAAGTATGACAACAAGATGAGATTAGATAATTTCATCAAACACATAAAATATAATTTGTAAGTGTTCATTTCATGAGTTTTTAAATGCCTTAAAATTCATGAAATGGGCACTTAAAAATTATATTTTACATATTTTATGAAATTATCTAAACTCTCTTTTTAATTTCTTATTTCTACCTAGCCTAAGCAATCAATATACGTAATAAATGCAAAATAAATATTTAGCGAAAGAGCAATATATATTGGGCACGAGAAAATATGTACGGAGGATAGCTTGGCGACTGGGTTAATATCAAGTTCCAATTCCGGGTATTCCTTGCTTAGCCTACTCTTTTGCCAATTTCAACAAGTCAAAGTTTGGTTGCTTTATCTTCAACCAAGCTTGGACTTAGTAATTAAACCAGGCAACTTTTACATCTCTCTCTCTCTAGTTCCCGAAACCCGTTGTGGGGTATGGGGTGGGTGAAGAACTTCACATGATTCGAAACAACGATTGCAAGTGGACCACAAATTTAAAGTGGATTCCGAACAACCGACATTTTCTCTGCAACCCCCAATGGCCTTTTTATCGTAATCTCTTGTCAGCAGGAAACAACCCTGGGTCGCCGGCGGTGGGATTTAAATTTGAGATCTCCAGAATGCTAATATATTCGATATTAACCTTACAAGCATGATCATAACTTAAAGATGAATGTACTTTGAAGATGTCACTTAAGACTATTCCGCTTTTCTTGAAAAATTAACAAACTTTTTACCACCTGACACTGTTTCGACGTACTTGTATCCATTTTAAACGGTTAGTGGCGCATTTCCTAATTTTTAAAACTGTTTTATATTACAAGCATATCCAAAAGACAATCTTTAGAAAATATCTGTAATAATTTTTAAGTGTTATTAAAGTGATTTTTTATTTCCGTTTTAATAATCTTAAAGTAAGTTCGACTGGAAAATGTATTTTGTGAAATTGTAATACACATTACAGTTGCGGTACTACGTTGGGGCTCATGGCGTGAAAAGAACTTTTTCTGATTCTATGTCAGAATTTCACTACGAAAAGCGATTAGAAAACATTTGCCAGCCCTATGTATTGTTAATTTCGTCGGAACAGTTGAAAGCTGCCATCTACAGCCCCCATCGGGATATTTAATAAAATAGTTTTTAAGAGAAAAATTGAACCGACTTCACAAAAAGCACTAAAAAGCTTAAAATAATTTTTAATTTTATATCTATTGCGACATTTGGAAGTCGACGCAAATCAAACAAATAAAACAACTACAGAACCACAATTGAAAATAATACATAATACTACCTGAACGTTTCAGCTTACGGGATCATAAGAAATGACGATTAAATATTTTGTTATAGTTTTTTGGTTTGTTTGATTTGCACCGACTTCAAAATGTCGTAATAGATATAAAATTCAAAATTATTTTAAGCTTTTTAGTGCTTTTTGTGAAGTCGTTCAATTTATTTTTTAAAAACTATTTTATTTTTCACTTTTTAGTGTCTTCTGCTCTGTATAACAGAAAAAGACCCATCCAAATCCGTCCACGCTGAAAAGTTAGGTTCAACCAAAGTAAAGTATACATCAAGAAAGCCTGCCCACAGACCCAACAGTCTTACATCAACTGAAGACGGAGTTGGATCAATACGTTGAGCGGCAAGACCAACATGCCATGGGTCCCGGGTTCGAGACCAGATGACCCCGTGAGCTTTTATTAAGAAATTAAAATAATCCACTCCGTCTCTGGGCTGTTGTCAGCTCGCAGCTTGTCAGTCTATTACCAGAATGTCAGAGGACTTCGCACAAAAACATCCAATATTTTCTTAACTCCCACAAATTCCCGCACGATATCTTTGCCTTAACTGAAACCAATCTAACACCAGGAATTCTTGACAACGAACTATTTCCTCCAAACTATACCATTTTCCGTGTTGACGGTTGTGTAGGCAACAACGACTCTTCAATATCAGAACTTTTATGTATCAAATTAACACTGAATAAGTGTTTTCTGTATATTCATTACGAGCCCGTAATTGAAACGTTAGACACCATGCTTGAGAACGCTAACGCCTCCGATGAATTCATTGTACTGGGTGACTTTAACCTCCACCGTATTCAATGGTTGTTGTCGAAGGACTGTTCACACTTTGTCCCCCTGAACACCTCGTCCGCCAAAGAAGCCTTTTTACCGATCAGCTCTCTGTTTCTGGTCTCTTTCAAGTTAGTGGAGTCAGGAACTTTCTGGACAGACAATTAGACTTAATCTTTTCTTCAGACGCTGTCGCGGAAAGCAACCATCTAATTAATCTCCTCCCTCAATCGTCACCATCCTCCCCTGTTCCCTCTTTTTTGACCCTGAACAAATCGCCGCTAGTATTAACGGGCTTGCGGATGACTTTCACCCTGGTCCTGACGGCATTCCGGCCATAGTTCTGAAAAAGTGTGCCATGCATCTAGTAAAACCCCTTACTTTGCTTTTCCGCCTCTCGGTCATTCAAGGGGTTCTCCCTCAATTATGGAAAAACTCTTATATTATTCCCATATTCAAAAAAGGCTGCAAGAACGATGTATCCAACTACAGACCCATTGCTAAATTATCATCAATACCTAAACTATTCGAAAAATTGGTCTATGATTCCATGTTCTTCCACTGTAAGTCTATTTTCTCCCTCTCCCAGCATGGCTTTCTCAAAGGTAGATCTACAACCACCAACCTTACCGAATTCGTCTCCAAAACACTATGTGCTCTGGAAAACGGTAAAGATGTTGATGTTATCGCCACCGATTTTAGTAAGGCCTTTGACAAGATCTCCAATAGCGTTATCCTGTTTCAACTTGATCGCCTAGGCTTCCCCCCCCCCCCAGATTCATCTCCTGGATTCAATACTACCTCAACAACCGTCAATACAATGTTCTTTTCAGCTCATCCATTTCTAACCCCATTCTCGCTCGTTCCGGCGTCCCTCATCATAAAATACTCAGAGCTGTCCATTTATGCTGATGACATGAAAATAATTAAACATATCTCCTCCACAACCGACTCTCTTCTTCTCCCAAATGACCTCGATTCGTTCACCACATGGTGCATGAAAAACTTTCTTGAGCTCAATGTCTCCAAATGCCAGTCCATCTCTTATTCCCACAAGCGTCTTACCTCCACCCCGAGAACATACATGTTAACCAACGTATCAGTCCCTATCGTTACCTCTTTGTGTGACCTAGGAATAATCTGTGATATTGAACTAAATTTCCGTTCCCATATTGATAGCATAATTAACAGAGCTAACTCCGCGCAAGGGTTTGTGAAGCGCTGGTCTAGAGAGTTCTCCAATCCTTATGTTTCCAAATCTCTCTATATTTCCTTCGTTAGACCTGTCCTTGAATATGCCAGCCAGGTTTGGTCACCCATGCAAACAACCCACATTAACAGAATTGAATCTGTCCAGCGTAGGTTCATTCGCTTTGCTCTACGTGATCTTCCGTGGGTGGATAGATTCAACCTTCCACCTTATGAAGACCGTCTGAAACTGATCGACTTACAACCCCTAAGTAAACGTCGTGATGTTTCCGACGTTCATTTATACCAACCCTCGCAACCTTAGGTCCACTTCCCTTTTCCGACTCGACCGCCATCGCACGAACTACGGTCAACGCGAACCAATTATGCTACGAAAAGTCAACGACCTTCCCTCTTTTGACTTCCATCTGAGAAAATCATCCCTTCACAAAGCCTTATATCTTTATCCCGCCCATCTTGATCGCCTTTCTTAATTCTTCTTCCTCCCAGTTTATATTTATCCATAGCTCATATTGTAGCTTACATTATCTATTATGAATTATGGTTTATTTTTTTTATTCAAAAGTAGAGGTTTCAAATTTTTATTTTAGCCGTTGGATGACTTTTTTGGTGCACACTAATTTTGGACAAGATGGGGCTTCTATCGAGAAATGATGCCCCATATATATACATATTTTCGATGGTTCAGTGCAAAGATGTTGTATCTCCACTTTTTAATAATTTTTAGGTTTTTGTACAAAACAACTCCTATGGCCCTATAGTTTATTTTGCCCAAGCGATATACGCCTAAACAGACCCCATCAGAACTTTAGGCGTGCAAATGTTGTACATGTTGTACATCAGTGAAAAACATTACTGGGCAACCCAATCTATCAATATCTCCATTTTTAATAAACATATATTCGTTGTCAAATAATCAACGCACAATGACTAACACTTTCTATACCTCATTAGTTAACAACCCGTTCAGTCAGAAGGTACTGAAGGAAATTTCATGAAATTTGAACTTCTATTTACATATTGGCTCCAACTAACTTTAACTCAAAACCAAAATTATTGGAGATACATATATATATATATATATATATATATATATATATATATATATATATATATATATATATATATATATATATATGCAGTGGCCGAAAATACTCTACAAGTATCTACACAAATGTTTGGAGAAGCAAACCTTGGCAATAACTGACGCATCATAGGGTTGTCCTCGGGCTTCACGATACTAGAGATAATTTTGCGGCATCGAGACCAATATCATTGGTAACAGTGCGATTACGAGAGCGAGATTGAGATGACGAGAGTAGGCAAAATTTTAGTTTTAATAATTTTATTGCGGACAATCATTTTTTTAACTTATTTGAGTTTTTATGGCGTTTCGAAACGCTCAATTGGATGATTAATAAGGCACTGCTTTCCTCATTTGTTTCTTCCTACGTTAATTCCTTCTTCAGATGTTTTTGTTTTATTCACAATAGCAAAGAAGAGACTTTACTACTTTGTTTATGGCTAGGGGAATAAGAAGAAAATGCGTATATACTATACGCATATATCACTTGTCCTCGATCCCCCTTTTCCCATCGAAATTCCACTTTTTTATCTCTCCGAGACCGACGTTTATCTCGCTGAGAGGAGGATCGTCTTCACCTTAATGAGACCCGGACCGAGAGAAGCTAAAGTTTTGGACTTGTCTCGGTAACCTGAAGCCTTAGTTTATCCCCTGGGCTTGAGCTATACCATAAAAACATGTTTTGTTATAAATTAGCAGTTGGCAATTACTTCTTAATGATTGCGCGAAAAAGTATGTCACGTGACGTGACGCTGTGAAAACAGTAGCAATCTGGTTTTATGTAAAACTATTTTTCTTTAGGGAGAACAAGAGAATGTATTAAAAGATATTTAAATTTGAGTCAGAATCAGCGAAGTGATTACGGATTTTAGTTTCAATAAATTTGCCAAAAAAAGGCGATTTTGGTCATCCGCCAGCAAAAACATTGGTGAAGAACACTTATACATACTGTCAAGTGTATAGTACATAGAAATATGCTTAAGAAATAATATGGTATATTATGGATTTTCCGTGGGATAAGTATTGAAAAATTGCTTAACATTTTTTAATTCTGCTTCTGAGATTTGTGGTAAACAGTAAACGATTGACATTGGCCGATATTTCCTGCAGAGACCGGTACCGGCAGCGAGAATTATCTCGAGTATCGTGAAGCCGTAGCTAATTGACATTCTGGATCATAAATTAAATTAATTTATTGCAATAACTTTGTAATTATACATAAATATCATTTTAAGAAGGTATTACTTATTGCTCATTTAAATTGTTTTATTTCCAGTGCATTCCTGTTATGCAATAGTCTCCCAAAAAATCGCCCGTTTGAGGGTCTGCAAATTAATTATTAAATTTTTTTTTATATATATATGATGATGCCAAAGCTCAGGGGATGCCCTATGATGATTAAGAACAGCCTTGGCAGGAAAGGATTTAAGGATGAGGGAAATGGGTTAGGAGGTTGGGTGAAGGAGGTGTCGATGTACGCCCCGTTTGAAAGTTTCAGGCTGATAAGACGAGGGAAAAACAGAAGATGGTAACTGTTCCACATTCGTGTTGTTCTGCTTAGAAAAGATTTCCGAAATTTGACGGTACGTCCAAATTTGACCTGGAGAGTATAGGGGTGGGAGCGATTTGTAGATCTTGTATCACGCGTTGCCATGTGTCTACAAGGAATCAGGCTAGCAATTTCGTTAGAACAACGGCCATGCAAATAACGATAGAAGAGTGAGAGACAACCGACATTCCGTCGATGCTCCAGAGAGTCAAGGCCCACAGAGATTGAGGGATCGCCAATAAGTTTAATAGCTTTACGCTGAACTTTGTCTAACGCGGGCAGTGCAGTGTGTCCGGCTCCTGCCCAAATATGGGAATTATATTCAAGTCAAGGCCTAATGTGGGACTTGTAGATCAGCGCTAAGTCAGGTGGAGTGAAATATTTCTTACATCTCTGCAGAAAACCCAAACATTTCGCACTTTTAGCGATTGCAAATATATGATCAGTCCAGCTAAGATTGCTGGATACCTCGATACCCAAGATATTAAGGGAGGGCGAATTTGGTATATTCACTACATCGACTTTAATGGGTTGGGGGAGAACCGGGGGTTTTTTAAGGGACATTAAACAGCATTGAGTTTTGGATGCATTAAACGTAACGCGATTTGCTCTGCCCCAAGCAAGGACCATAGAAATGTCGTTGCTTAGTGATCTAAACATGCGTTCTCGATTGACTTCTGTAGCATTTCCACGTGAATTCATTACAGAATCAAATGAGTACGCGAAATCAAGGGTGCTGTCGTCGGCGAAACTATGAATAGGATTGAGAGTAAGGGATAAGAGATCATTAATAAAAAGAAGAAATAAGGTTGGTGAAAGAACTGAACCCTGAGGTACACCGGCATTTATTTCGTAGGAATCAGATGTAACTCCGTCAATTACTACACGAATTGAACGGCCTGACAAAAAACTCTCTATCCATTTAAAGAGGGTAGGGTGCAGACCAAATGTTTGAAGTTTGGCGAAAGCATGCCAGACTCTATCAAAAGCCTTTGAAATATTAAGAGCGACGATTTCAGACTCACCAAAATTATGAAGACAATGATTCCAATGTACCGTTAGAGCCGTTAGTAAGTCTCCGGTTGAGCGGCCAGTGCGGAAACCGTACTGGCAAACGTTGATAAGATGGTTGTTTTCTAGATATTTCAACAACTGAGAGTTGATGAGTGATTCAAAAACTTTAGATATGATCGAGGATAGTGCAATTGGTCTGTAGTTAGAGGGGTCGCATGCCTCTCCTTTTTTAAGTATCGGCTGGACATGAGCAAGTTTTCATACACTTTGGACACGTCGAGTTTCGAAAGTACTCTAAAAACTTCCCGAGTGCGAAAGTGTAGCGTCTTTTGCCTACTAGTACATTGTGATGGAGATGGAAGTGGCTGCGATGAAGATGGTAAGTATGAATTAGCAGCAAAATTAGCAGCAAACAGGTTGGTCTTGTCCAATGAGTCAGTAAAAACATTCCCATTATAAATGACTGGTGGTGTTGATGAACAGGTGAAGTTGTTCTTTACGGTTTTTACTAGAGACCAGAAGCCCTTACTGCCCTTTTGGGTAGAAAAAACCTTCCGTCTGATGTTCTGGTCGAAATTGAACTTTGCCCGACTAATTGCTGAATTGCAAATATTCCGCACATCTCTATAGATACGTCCCAATTCCTCTGAAGGGCACAATTTATATGCCTGGAAGGCTGCTTCCTTATTTTTAATGGCTGCGAGACAGTCATTATTGAACCAATTGGTGTTAGTTGGTTTAATGTTCTTGAAGCTATGAGGAATAAAGCGATGCATTCCAAACCAAAGGATGTTTAAGATATAATCGGTGCATTTGTTAACGTCTCTCATAGAAAAGCAATCTGACCAATCCAGCTCTCTGAGATACTTATTAAGTCCCGCCCAATCAGCATTTTTATAATGCCACACCAATCTTTTGGTGGAATTTAGGTTAGTGGTTGTGAGAGAGGAGATGGAGAATTGGGCGGAGATTAGACAATGGTCCGAATTACCCAAGGGAGAAGTCACCGAAACCGAGTATTTTTCAGGATGCGATGTTAGAAATAGATCTAAAAGATGCGCGTTGTGCCCCAAAGTATCAGGAACACGAGTCGGACACTCAACCAGTTGCTGTAAATTAAAAGACTCACTAAATAACTCGACGTGTCTTCCAGACGGGCTTGTGGTAGAAGAATGCCTGAGCCACTGTGTGTTGTGGACGTTGAAATCGCCAGCAAGAACGATTTCAGAAGAGGGGGATATTTCCAAAATCTTATCAATATCGGAAGACAGTTTATCGAAGGAGCACACAGTGTCAGCGTCAGACATATTCGGGCTGCGGTATAAAAAACAAAAATGAATGATGTGCCAATGAGTTTAAATCTAATCCAGACATAATTAAATTCTGGATTAGTAGAAGAGGATTGAGGGAGATGGGAGAATGGCACATCTTTTCTAATATAAACTGCGATTCACCTCTGAGGAGAGAAGAGCAGCACTAAGTGATAACCAGGAATGTGATACTGATTAATATCAGAATCGGAAACAACCTTGGTTTCGCTTAGTGCAAAAACTGCCGGATTTTCCGCGATCAAGTGGCAGTAAACCGAAAAATGGTTACTTTTCAAGCCACGAATGTTGCAAAAATTAAATAAAAATTTTTGCATACTCCCAGTCTTAATTTGCCCAAAAGAAAACAAAACAAAAACGTACACAAACACAAGGACTGACGAACGGAATCCACAAATGCGAAGCAAAGCCGCCTCTGAGAGAACAATGCCAGCAGCAGTGTTATGCCTGCTGTGCTGAACTTTGATCTCGACAAAGGCAGCCAAATGCTCAGCAGCGGAGACCCGTTAAACGCATTCAATGAAGCACGATTGTACTACATTGAATGTTGGATGTAAATAAAAGATATTCACCAGACCGTGCTTTAAAATAGAGCATAAAAGCCCCTCACCCCGGCGAAGTTGGCACCAGCATATATATATATTTAACTAAAAACCCCGCTTTCGCAACCGAATTTAAAGTTTTTTTTGGGCAAGACACGGCGGCACGTCCGTCCCCGTCAGTAGTTCAACTCAAACTCCAAAGTAGTTATACTGAAAAAAAAATTATGAAAGAAATTGCTTGAAAAAAACAATTTCGAAGAATAAAACCTCGAAAACAAAATGTATTGAATTGAAATATGCCGAAAGAAAAAATCTGAAAGACATAATGTTGAGAAAAAAAATTTTTAAACATTTTGAAAAATGTTGAAAATAAATTCACCGAATTTGCAAGCGCAAGCGGTTTTTGTTAGATAATGGAATAAGGTGTTTGATGACAATTCACGCGGCTCGTTTAATGTTCGGTCGTTCGACAAATTCTTGATTATGCTTGCTGTGTTTAGTCTCCATTTTAAAATGTTTACGTCAATCGAGTAGCGGAAGTATAACGTACGGTTTGCACAGTTTTCTCTTCGTGGACTACCTTGGCACAATTCATTGATATTGTCCCCTTATGCGAGCAGGCTCCATCCTTTAAAACTTGATTCTCGCGAAACTCGACGAAACAAATCCAAAACTGTTTTTGCTTTTGATTGTCTATATGGTACTATTAATACTCCTGTCCTGTTGTCTTCCCTTAAGTTGTCTTCCATCAATTATGTTTTTTTACTAGCCTATCAATGTCTCGTTGCTTCAATGTGAATTTCGATAAAATTGATTACCTTCTATTTAGAAGTTGTGTAAACGCTAACATTCTTTGAGATCTGCATTCTTATTTTTATTTTTTTATTATTACTTTGTCATCTTGTTATATTGGTTATTTTTTTCTACTTTATTTTTGAATTTCTTTGTTAAGTAATGAGCCATTGATGAATATTTGTAACTAAATAAAAATTAACCAAATCAATAAATCAACTTCATGTTACCATACTATTTATTGCCATCGGAACTACCCATGTGTGAAAAAGGTGAATTCGTACAACAAAGGTATTTAATCGGCCTTCCTTATGATTCCGTGAGCTGATCGCTTCAGGAAGTTTTATATATTACCTTCAATTGTGATTGGGTAGTTGTTTTGTTTGTTTACTTTGCACCGACTTCAATATGTCGTAATAGATATAAAATAAAAAATTATTTTATGCTTTTTGTGAATTCAGTTAAAATTTATTTTTAACTATTTTATTTTTTACTTTTTAGTGTCTACAGATATACGACTCGAAAAATACTGCTCTTACGAACATAGCAAATTCAAAAGTTGCAGAGGTAGTGCACTAAAAAAATTATCCAAATCCGGCAATATTAAGAAATTAGTCACGGTCCCCCTTTAATACCGTCAACTTAAAAAATTATTAAAATGACCGTAGTGCGCCGCCGTTCTTCACGCAACAAGAGAGAATTATCGTAGTCACTATAGGTACAAAATTGTTATCATTTATCAATCAGGAAATGTATTCTGTACAATCGAATCAAAATCGGTTTATGCCTTATGAAGCTAGGCGCCGCCCATCCTCCAACTCTCACCATAAGCAACAATTTTTGTCAGAATACAAATAGATTCTCTATGCATTCAGAATCGTCTTAATCAATTCACGCGTTACAAAGTTAGGTTACTCCTCCCCCACCCCAACCCTAGGTCAACATGTTTCCATATAGTAGCAATGGGGGATAATATTGTATACAACTAAATGGAATCTTCCAAATAGGTGTGTGAATTAAGAAATTAGGTAGCGCCTCATCCGCTCACCACCCGTATGAGTGGGGCAATATATTCTACATATCAAAAAAGAATCATCCAAATCGGTTAACATGTTACGAAGTTAGGCTACCGCTTCCCCCACCACCCCACTCCAAGAAAAATTTTTTTTAGTAATTAACAATGGGGTATCATACTCTATACATCCAGAAAGGAATTATCCAAATCGTTCGACGCATTACAAAGTTAGGTTCCACCCCTTACCAAGATCTCCAGCCCACCAAATTTTTTTTTGACATGGTACCAATCGGGAACATACTCTACTCAACAAATCATCAAAATCGGTCTAAGCGTTACGGAGTTAGACTACCCACCCCGCCTTGCGTCCAATTTTTTTTTCATTATTAGCAATGGTTGATGATACTTTATACAACAGAAAGAATTATTTAAATCGACCAATACATTACGAAATTTCCAAACATGTTTTTGACATGCTACGGATCGGGGAACATACTCTACCGAACAAAAAAAGAATCATTCAAATTGGTCCACGTATTACGGAGTTAGACCGCCCCACCCCAGAATAGAACCAAGTTTTTTTCATTGGTAGCAATGGGGCATCATACTTTATACATGGTACAACATAAAAAAAATCATTCAAATCGGTGCACGCGTTACGTTTACGTTTTGAAATGGTACAAATTAGGAAACATACTCTGTCCAACAAAAACGAATCATCGAAATCGGTCCACGCCTTAGAATAAAGAACTAGAGGAAAGGACATCATTCGGAAAAATGTAAGCATTTTTCTATATGTGGTAGAACCCAAGCGATATGTGCGTTTCGAACATGAAAGTAGTAAAATTATGCTTGTATACAGGAGGGGCCAACTCATTTTGATAATATTTTAAATTAGGTGTTTTTAAAATATATTTTTATAACACTTTTAATATAATATAACTTTGCCCGACCATATTTTATTAATTTACTTAATTTTACTATTTAAAAGCACTTTGCTTATGCCCCCAAATATGTCAGTACTACGGAGACGACTTTGATTTCAAGGCGACATTCGGCCCAATTTGACATTTTAGGCGACATTCCCCCTTAACCCACTTGCCACTTGGCCAAGAAGCTAAAATGCTTATCACACGTACAGGGTTTTTACTTAAGATAGCCTTTCCTCTCGTTCTTTTTTCTAAGGTCCACGCGATATGGAGTTAGACCACGCCTCCCCCCCCCCCCTCTCTCTGGCAACACATTTTTTTCATCGGGCATCATACTCATAATAGTAATGAGTATCGCTAGAGGTTAGACGTGTTTGATCGGCTCCTGCTTTAAATTACGATTATTCCTAAAATAACCGGTGTTTTTTATTGCGCTAAATCGCAGCAGTTGTAGTGTAGGCGTGAGATTCTTTGGTTGGCTGTGTCTTATTGTTTCGCGATAATTATATCGTTATATAGATAATCACTTTATAAGTGGTATAAATCAGTCCGTTCAGACTTACGGCGTCTCACACCTACGTAGAGTTGTGGTTGTGATCCGTTGATCTCTTACGTGACTTAGTGAACGCTGAACTAAGAGAAAGGATACATGGCATCTAAGGGACGGCAGAGCGACAAAGTGCGTGTGAACTCCGGCTCAGAGAACATAACACCGATGACGACCCGTAATGCAGCCGGTGAGCTCCAGCTGCAGCAACAACCTAAAAATATCGCTGAGTCTGCACGGCACTTGACTCTTTCTGATGGGGATATGGCTCTTTTGGAATCCCGTGTCGTAGGCAAAATGGAATGTCTTCTTCAATAGTTCGAAGAGCGCATCACAAACAGAATTGATGATTCCATTCGCTCTTTCAACAATCGTCTGGCTGACTGCGAGAAAGCTATCTCGGAATTGAAAAGCAATCAATGCTCTCTGCAAATGCAAGCTGAACGTAGTCTGCAGGCTCAGCGACTAAGCGATGTCGTCATCCGAGGCATTCTCAGCTGCCCCAATGAGAACATTATTAAGATCGTTACAAATATTGCTGCGCTGTTAAGGTAACCAGGTCACTAATGATGGTTAAAATGGGCTTTTTCACGCGTTTAGATATTTTGCTCCTGTTCAGTTGGTATTTAAGATATAAACTTGCGGTTTTAAACATGCTTTAGAGGACGAATTACGGATTAAAATGAGTGCTAAATAAACCCTGTGACTATATTAGTGTGAAAGTTATTAAAATTTACAAAATTACAAGAAAAAAATAAAAAATGATAAAATTAACTTATTTAGGTACACTTTTCTCCTTAACCATTGTTGCTATCTGCTCCAAATTGATGGTTAACCTGAAACAAGAGTAAGGCTACATTGTACACCTAACCTTTTCAACCTTTTGCCTAAATTGCAATTTTTGTACCATTTTTTTTGAAAGAAGGTCAAAAATCATTCTTTTAAAAAAATGCATTTGGATTTAAAATAAAGTTAAAAATGGAATACAAAGATGAATTTAGGTATAAAAGAAGAAGGACATAATGGATAAGCACTGTGCAAAATTTCATCAAAATAGGTTGAATAGTTTTTTTGCAAATGGTACCTAAAGACAAAAAAGGAACCTACGGGTTGAGACGAAAATCTCTCGTGACAACTGTGCAGACGACCCGTCACCATCTTTTAAAATATCAATTTTTGGGGTTAAATAGTCGCGTTGGTAAAACATGTCATACATTTTCTGAAAGGGGAAAGCGCATCGATTTTTTTGACCTCATTCGCGACCTGGTTACCTTAAGGCATCCAATATCACCATTTGTTGATGCGTTAAGATTAAAGGCGAGATCCCCTGCTGTAAATTCCCCGATAGTCATTCGTCTCTCTGGGCATACTGAGCAAAAAGCATTTTTGTCAGATTTTCGCAGATGTAAAGGGCTACAGTTGTCACAGCTGGACAGATTCTCCTCTGCCAGCCGAATAGTTGCCAGCGAGAGTTTGACGCCAAATAACAACTTTCTTCGCCGGGAGGCAATTAAGCATCGAAAACAGGGGAAACTCTTTGCTGCTTTCACGAGAATGGTTCTCTGTATGTTAAAAAAGCGGAGGGTGATGGATTGATTGGGATCTCGAGCGCGGAGCAACTGTGCGCCTTGATATGCTCATAGTTTTCTTGTTTTGGAGCGAATTTGGAGCTGATGAAGATGAATTACATAGGTTATCAATCAGTTTAATATTCAGGTTATTATTCAGTTATTTATGTTCTTATAAGTCATTTTTATTCTTATTTTCTCTTTTTTATAATGAGTGGGTTGCGCTTAGTTCTTGAATCTCTAGATTGTTATATTAAAGTTTCTAGTGAATTTATTTTGAAATTACCTATACAAAGTTATCTTTTAAGATGAGTGGTTTAAGCTTAATTTTAGGATTTTTGGGTAGATATGTTGAAGTTACTAATGAATTTATTTTGAAATTACTTCTGAAAAATTTTCTTTTTATTGTAATTTTTCGATTTTTAGATAGATATATTGAAGTTCCTAATGAATTTATTTTTAAGTTACTTCTGCAAAGATGGTTATTGCCTTATGCATTTTTTCTTTTCTTTTTTTTTTCTTGAGTGTGAATGCAGTGACAGTCGGGTGCCCGTTTATGAGTCTAAATAACATTATGGGCCTGGATAGAGTGAGATTCCTATTAAAAATTTTTTGCAATCAGACAAAAGGACTTAATGTTTGTGCATTGAACGCGAAAAGTATGCGCGGCAAGATTGATGAGTTTCGTGAGATCTTCTGATGAATATTCACGCGATTCTTATTAGTGAAACTTGGCTAAACAGCGATATTTCTTTACCAATGGTTTTCATTCCTGGTTACAATTTGTTTAGGAATGATCGAGTATCACGTACAGGACGGGGAGTAGCGTATACATTAGTGATACTATCAAAGCGAACCACATATTTTCCTCACAGAATGGCAATGAAGTGGAGTTTTTGGGTGTTGAGGTCTCCTCAGGTTTTGATAAGTGTGTGCTGTTTGCTGTATACAGCCCTCCGGGCAAATTTAGCTGCGAAAATGAATCTGAATTTGAAGATTTCCCATATAATGATACACAGCACTACGATACTGTGATTGTTGGTGGGGATTTCAACGTGAACATTATCCAGCCGAATCTTTGGCCGAACTATTTTTACACCTAATGTAATCAATTATCCAGTCCACTCAACTCTCAGCCAACCTTCTTTAACTCGTCTAATCCCTCAGTAATTGACCTATTTCTGACTGCGGACTCAAACCGAGTATTGTTTTGTGATCAAATTAGTCCTTTTAGCTCGCTGGATCACGACTTGATTTTTTTGAGTTATGATTTTAAGCTACATCAGAGTTCCCAAGTGAAACATTATTACCGTAACTACAACTGCATCGATTGGGACGCTTTGTTTGAGGAATACGAACAACTTCCATTGGATTCAATATTTGAATGTATATCTGTCAATGATTTTTACTTCCCTGATGAAGTAGTTGTTGGATAAACATGTCCCCATTAGGGTTAGACGCAGCCCGAAGGAGGGTTTCCCTTGGTTTTCGCCCCATGTGAATACACTGATTGCTGAGCGTGAATTTTTATATCATCGATTTCGACACTTGAGAACTAACGAAGCCCGAGCACTGTATAAGGCCGCACGAAACAGGGCGACGCAGTCAATTAGGTCTGCTAAAAAACAATACTACAGTGTTAAATTTAACACCGAACTTAAAAATAAAGATCTTTGGCGTAATTTGAAACGCGCTGGTGTATACGGGTCCGATGATGCTTCCTGTGGCTTGAACCCAGACCAGCTCAATTAACACTTTTTATCCGCAGGTATTCCGTGAAGGAGTGACAATTCAGATCCATTTACAGACCCGATTGTACAAAACAGCGCTATGGACCTGTTGTACTTTCGAGGTATCTGTCTTGAAGAGCTTGTACTTGCAATTATGTCTGTAAAGTCCGAGGCTATTAACCCCGACTCTTTGTCGCCTCACTTTATCAAGCTGTTATTTCCTCTAATTGACAGGTACATCCTGCATATCATGAACACTTGTTTGACCACATCCATTTTCCCTTATACTTGGAAAACTGCTACCGTCCTGCCAATCCCCAAGAAAGCCGAAGCAACTGATCCTAGCGACTTTCGCCAAATTTTGTCGTTCTTATCCAAGGTTCTGGAGAAGCTCCTGTATAGGCAGATATTGGATTGGGTGGGATCAAATGACTTGCTAACACCCTGGCAGTCCGGCTTTCGTCCTTCCTGCAGCTGTGAGACAGCAATATTGAAAGTCTCCACTGACATTAGGACTGCATTGAATGATGACAACTTTTGTACCCTGGTACTGCTTGATTTCTCGAAGACTTTTGACTCTATTGACCATAATATCCTTTTCCACAAACTTGCTAATAATCACAAATTCAGTTTATCCGCTATTACGCTGATCGAATCTTTCATTTATGGTCGTCAACCGCAAGTTATAATGCTTGGTCCCTTATTGTTCAGCCTCTTTATAAATGACCTTCCTCAAGTTTTTAAGAATTCACGTATTCACATGTATGCTGATGACGTGCAGATATATTTAAACAGACCTATTGGGCTGCTCGAGGATTGTATCGCACGCATTAATGACGACCTGAACAAAATATGTGAGTGGTCTGTGGGTAACTGTTTATTGCTTAATCCTGCGGCGACATTTAGGAGCACATGTAAAAGGTCAGTCACGGAATGAGTTCAATCCGGTGCAGAGATGTTCATTGTTCGCATGCAATTCATAGCTTGGTAGTGATTTTATCGGGACGATAAATGGCTCTATGTGATATATGTATAGTATTCCTTCCAGGGTTTTCCATCAGTTACCAACTCTGCAAAATAAGCGGACATAAGCTCACATTTGGCCAAATTAAGTATATTCCACAAGTTTTTGTTCGCGCATAAATCTCTTTATAAGTGTTCGTAAGTGACTTAATGTTACTAAGATCTTCATCACAGGGTTGTCCCCTAGTCTTTGGTCACATCCTAACAAAAAAAAAATTTATCGGAACCAATAAGTTAACATAAACCTTTTTCCTGTTGACAACTGGTGGCATTAAAATCTGCGAGACACAGTATGGCAAGATTCCAGGCTATTTTTTGCTGAAGCTAGGATGTCGGGCCAGATCAGGTCATTTACACAAAAACCTCACTTTATGGGCTCCTTAACCTTACTTTCACAAGTTTTAGTGCTTGGCTGCCTGGGAAATTATTTTTCCCAATGGGTATATCGCTCGAATTAACTGTACCAAGAACTGACGAATATATGACCTTTAGCTACATCCGCGAGTGATGTAGGTAAATGCCACAGCTGTTTGCAAAAATACTTGTGCCATACGATGCTTTAGTTTTTCGCATACAATTGATGAATTCCAAGTTCTACTGATTTTGTTTACATCTTACGAGAGCTGTGGATCACCCATTGCTAACAGGTCGTAACGCGTGGACCGATTTCGATGATTCTTTTTCTGTTCGGTAGAGTATGTTCCTTGATTTGTACCACGAAAAAAAATTTTTTTGGATGGATAGGGGTGGAGTATGGGGTTAAACCTAACTTTTTACCGCGTGGACCGATTGGGATGGTTCTTTTTTCGTTATATAGAGTAGAAGACATTTAAAAGTGAAAAATAAAATAGTTTAAAAAAAAAAGTTGAACCGAATTCACAAAAGGCGCTAAAAAGCATAAAATAATTTTAGAAAATGTAGAAAATATAAATCTTCTGAAGACATCAAAGGTCTGTTTCTCTGGCCAACAGAACGAACCGTAAATTATTGCTTCCGTACCGACTGGCAAGGAGGGTTTTGGTTCTGTTTTCGGCACGTTAGGATGCCGAGGCATGTTCGTCGGTAATTTTACTTATGAAGCATATTTTGCTCTTGAGATCGATTGAAGTAGAGATACTTTGAGCATATAAAACTTACTAAAAGCTGGCAGAATGATGCGTAAATTTTACTTAGATTGATCGCGTTTTGTAGTTTTAAATGTGTTAGGTATGTTCAAGAAATATTTTGTTCATTTTAATTCATCCTTTGCTAAAAAGAACAATATTTTTACAAGAACTATTTCCATCAACAATTTCATATGATCTCCAACACCAAAACAGCCCGCCGCGGCAAGTTTAGCCAATGTAATTGTTTTTTGGAACCGCACGTCCTTGCTAATTAAGTATGCCAAACATTTCCCCTTTTCGATAAAAGTGTATATAACTCTCTCTCTCTCTCTGTCTCTCTCTCTCTCTCTCTTACATGCGCGGCAACTTAAGTCAATGTAAATTTGTTTGCTGCTAATGCTAATTAAGTATGCCAAACATATCCCCTTTTTGATAAAAGTGTATATAACTCTCTCTCTCTCTCTCTCTTACATGGGTTTTCTTTCCATATAAGATACATTTTTCCTTTCGTTCGTTTTGCTGTATTTGTTTAATTTTATCTATGTAGTGTACTCATTTCATAGTGGTAATCCTTTTCTCACTAGGGATTTTACTGGGTCGTTCTTCTATGAGATACTTGTTCGTCGGCGAAAGTGCCGAGGAAGGCTGCTCCAATTCATCGGTTGATGGGGATAAGTAAGTGCAGAGCATTCTTCCTTTTTTTAATAGAGAATTTGAGTGGATTAAATGAGCTTTGGGGGAAAGGACTTCCTTTGAATTATTAAAGAAATTTTGCAGCACAGACTAGAACACGACTAGATGGTTTAATATCGCAAACGGCAACGGAGCTTTGTTATTTTAGTATGCATATATCTAACTATTATCTCAAACCTATACAGATGTAACAGTAGAACTGCTTGTGTTACGAATTGCAAATCTCTTTTGGTTTTTTGGTTTAATTTAATTTAATACTACATAGTAGGAATTGAAAATTATGAATTATGAAAAGAAAGACAATTTTATGCGAAGAAGGATAAAATTAGTTACAATTAAATAGCTTTAACAAATGCTACTTTTCATATGTAATTAATTAATTTACTAGCATTATAATTTATTAGATATACTTTTATTAAATACATTACCGTTGTGTTTGTAATGTGGGTTGGATAAATAAAGCTATTATTGATGTCATATTTTGGTTAAATCAATAGAGACATTCTGCGCAATACAATAGTCTTTCTTAACAGTTTGAAACAACTAACTTATTTTTTTATTCTCTGTCGGTTGGATGGTTTTTGCATAACAACTTCCCGTCGAAATAACGACGGCTGCAAGTTAAATTGTGTAATTGAGAGTTAGGGGCTACACCCACCTAGAGATATGAAAAAATAATCGATCTTTGGGATGAATTTTCGTGAGAACTATTAATGATAAATCAACCGTTTTTTTTAATTGAAGATCAATTTATTGTTGACATGATGAAATATACACAATTTAGAAATATTGCAAACTGGAAGAGATATTACCTCCGAAAGTGGAGCGTGTATTTCGCAACACCGCTTGCGATAACCCTTCAACTGCAAGAACTGATCATCTGAAATCAAAGCTAGAAAGCTATTATGAAGTTAACTGCACGTAAAGTAGACTGGTGATCGCCGTTTCTGAAAATTTTTCTGAAAAAAAATATCGACACATGAATCTGAATTTAAAAAATTCGGTTAAAAACTCAGTTATTATTTGTAAATTTGAAATTTGCTTACAAAATTTTGGTTATTTTTAAAAATTGCATCATAAAACTGCTACCAATGGCTTTAAGCTTGTGTATGCCAAATTTCAAAGGAATCTGACGATCGGTTCTAGAGATATGACGGTTTTGAAAAACTCTGTTTTAAGAGAAATGCATTTAAAGTCTGAGATAAAATCCTTTTGCAATGCAAACTGAGCTGCAGCGAATGATGAAATCTTTGTAACTAGGGGAGATGTGGGCATGAGAGTTTCAGGAGTTTCACTTCTTTTCAATCAGAAATGAAACTGATTAGTTCGTTTAACAATTTTCTTTGCAATAAAACTCAACTAAATTCAACCAGGCTGTTACTCAGGCTTATTTGTACTACTCAGTTTAATTCTAGAAACTGCAACCACTTAGTTCTAGATGTTAAAGTTTTACACTTTTACCTCGCTTATTCACCAGAATTCGAGCCGGCCTTGACTTGCTATATTCCTTCTACACGTCCTTTAATTAATTTCTGGCCGCCTGTGATTTCCGCATAACACAGCTCACTATTTCCGTTTTCATAGCTAAACTCGCGAAAGTTACATCATGCAGGAGCTACCTAGGTGTATCTAGATAGGTGGCTCTATTCGAGCAATCTTGTTGTATCTAGCCCCTTAAGGGGTTATATACAAAGTTGAGGGGAAAAAGTGAGCTAAGTTGGTGATTTTTTTTAAGGGTTTTATGGAAATTTTATTAGAAAAAGCGAAAGACAATTTGTTGGTATTACTATCGAAGAAAAAAAAAACAAGTTGAATTATAAAAAAACATTAAAAATTGTCGGAGTTATGGTCTCTCCCCCGAAGCGCGTTTTTTTGCAGAGGCTTGCGGTGAACACTCTCCAAGGCCAACAGCTTAACTGAAATCAAAAGAGTAAAAAAATTATTGAAGAAAAATGTATTGTGGTGTTCTTGAACGGTTCGGTTTCCAAAAAAAAATTTTTTTCCAATAAAAAAACCATGTTGACAAAAAAATAGATTTTTGAGGTGTTCAAAATTCTAAACAAAATTCATTGCAAACAATCGAAAATTTTTAGATGAAAAAGGAACCGTTCAAGTACACGAGACTATAAATATGAACAATTTAAAAAAAAATTATGAAAATCGGTTGAGAAGTTTTTGAGATATCACGTTCACCGCAACGGTATTTTTCAAAAAACTCTATTCCGAGATCATCGCGTTTAAAGTTTTTGGACGCCGCTCGCCAAGTGCTTATGGGTGGAACTAGCGCGCTGCGAACGGCTGTCATTTGAAATGTAGTGCTCCGATCTGGATGAAATTTCACAGAGATATTTACGAAAGTATGTACTTTCAGAATATGCAATCAAAAAATTTTTGATTTTTTGAGCCCCAACTTTGTATATAACCCCTTAAGTTTGTCAAATTATGTTACCGATAATTATATTTATCTCTTTCTCTCTTGTTCCGCTTGTCGGGCATATGGCAGTAGAATAATTTCACCCGATTCTAAACAATATTGCAAGTGCACTTAAAATTTAAGGTGTATTTCGAACCATCGATATTACTTTGCAGCCCCCAATGGCCTTTTTAACGTAATCTGTTTTCAGCAGAAAAAACCGTGGGTCACTGCCGGTGGGGTTCGAATCTAGGACCTCCAACACTTTATCATTTACACTAACATGTAGTTATTGTTTTCTTTTATTTCGAAAACGTTGTAAAGTTTCGATATTAGATAATGCTTAATTTGTTAAATTTTATTACGTAATTGAAAGTATTCTCCTATTTATAAGTAGGTAGGTAATGAAATGAATTGTTTGTTTTCTCCTTGATGGAATTAAAATGGATAGATGGAAGCATTTTTACATTTTCATCAATTGTAATATACAAACTTTTAAATATATTCTGTGTTAGAAATTGTAATTTCTCTTAAATTATTCTCATACTTTCCAAAAACCTAAGTATTACACATCTTGAAAAGAAAGCATACTGTTGACAAATTAAATAGTAATATAATTCTTTTTAACTAAAATTAAAAATCTTACAAAATCAGATTAAGGTTTTATATGTAGCTGGATCTTATAACGTTTCAATGTAATTATTGTCCTAGGGTAGAGTTCAGAGTGCTAAGCAGTACTTTGTTTTATTAAAGCGTAAATATTTGAATAACATTTCATGCAAAACAAGCTTGTGCTCAATTATTGCACAGTATCATGCATTAATCTTTTACCTAAGTCTATGTTAATGCAAGTACAATATTATATAATTTGTAAAGATATGAAAAAACTCCATAACACTTTTCTTGTTTGATTGTCAAATGAACTGTCCGAATTTGGTATTCAATTTTAATTATATTGCTGAAGTTTTATTACAAACTTACCTATCATCCTTAAAACGTCTCAAGAACTGCTACAAAATGAATGATTTGGAGTTTTATTGTTAATAAAAAGAATTCTCAATATGCGTTTACATATGCTCATAACTATTTTCCTCTTGGTATCCAATACGTTAAGTTTCTTGACAATAAATTCTTTTATTTTAATCAAAATATAATTCACCGATTCAATATCATCTTGACTGCAACACAACTCCTTTCATAAATGAAAAAAAATCCTAAATGGCGGAGAGTGAAAGTAGGAAAAATCGTGTTAAGAAATTTTAATATTTCTTACGTTGCTCGAGTTCAAAAACAGTTTGTTTTTATTTTTGTTTTGAAAATTCGCTCGGGTCATGTGAATATTTTGTGCATTTTGTGCATCTTTGAAAGTAGGAAGTTTGTAAATGAACCTAGTGTTGTTTTCTAGTATAGTTTTGTATGACCAAACGTTCCCGTATTTATCCCTAGTAGGTTTTAGTTCTAATTTGATGATATTTTATCTTATTTCTCCATGTGTTGTAATTAGGTTGCAGTTAACTCGCAGTACAACATGTACCCCAATTTGCCTTCCTGTTCGCATCGGTTGAGACTTCTTTTAAATTCCAAAAGATTGAAGATGAAGAAGCACTAATCCCACAACAAGGCTCTGCTGAATGACATTAGCACCAAAATGTCGGCCTTTTACATCTGCGAACATTCTAGCATTATTGTCGCCGTCATCCTTAAAATATATAACTAATAAGGAAGTGCTATGAGCTCGGAAAACTTTAGCATACTTCTTTATGTGGTGGAATCACCATTTCTTGTGTGAGTACTCCATTGATGTAACACAAATTTAGAATTTTTGTAGAGGCGTCGGGGAAAAGATAAATTAACTATTTAACAGTTCACCTAGTTGCTTCTAACTATTTGTCACGCACATCTTTACGTTTTAGGAATTGATATTTATATAATTATTTTATATTGAATCGTGCATGCCCCTTTTCAAAACATAAGCAAGAACTGCCTTTAAACAATTTGTGTGACTAAAAATGAGCATATTACAGATGTAACATACACAAACTGGAAATTCCAAACAAAAACTTTTATTTATTATCACCTCTTCTTGATAATTCACACTTTTCTCGGTATATTAGAACAACTAAGCATCAAAAGAAGTTATTCGATAACTAAAAAATTCCTAAAAAGTGATATTCTTGGCGATTATTGTCACAGCACAAAACTGATAACTTTATTGGGAAATTAATTTATTAACAGCAGTTTAAGTTCCTAAAGAGTCTTTTAAAACAATTTTTATTATGTTCTTTGTATATATATATATAAAGGTAAAACCACTTGTTTTACTTCCACATTATCGGAGTGGCAAAAAATTTTTGGACTGGTGATCGTTCAAAAATATGAACGCTAAAAATTTTTGATGAATGTTTCGACCTGAAAGTGTAAGCTGGTCATCATCAGCGTGATACTTACACTTTCCACCACGGACATCCATGACGGAAGGTCAAAACCTCAACTCCTATAAGTACTTATTTTGAAAACTAAGTACGAATTTTATGAAGTAAGGGTGGTACCCTTAAATGTTTTTATAAAATCTTAATAGATGTCTTTGTAGAGGGTGTAATTATATATACGTCTATTAAATATCACTGCTGATCTCCCAATAATCTCTGAATAAAACTACGAGGAAGTAACTAAAGGAAAATCTCTATTGTGTGTATGCCGTGTGAACATGGCAATTTTTTGTTCTGTGGCTGGGTATATGCTGCCAAATTTGTTCGCTTTTTACTACAAGTAAGTAGGTTTTTTTTATCCTGGTTTGTGCTGTCTCTTAGTGTCTTGAAGTTCCAGCTATTTACGTACATTCTGCATTGGCAGCACGTGAAAAGTTACCGAAAGAGGGTTTTGTAAAAATTCGAGTAATAATATATAAATATATATACGTAGGATCTGGCAGGACTGATCACCCAAGTGTAAGTCATCAGCTTAGAACATAAAGCTAAACAGGAATGGCAGTATCGCGTATATGTGCTGTAGGTGTGATCGGTATCTGAAGGCAGCAAGAAGTGCGGAAGTGGGGAAAGTTTTGAGGTACTGTCCCCATATCGAAGTGTTTTGCTTTTATTTTCAGAAGTGTCAAAGTTTAAGTTCTGTTGTGAAAGTTTTATGAAAACAGGAATTTATCGAGGTTATAAGTATTAACGATTGCTAATTATATCCTAGTAAAGTGTAAAAATACTTTGTGTTATCTTATTGAACCCTTTTATTGTGTAAAACTCCACAATAAATCACAAATTTAGTGATGAAGTGTGCTGTGTACTGCTGCAATAATTATCGCCGCGAAGAGCGCGAGAATAATCTTTTTTCAGGAAAGTATATATTGTAATCTCTAGGTATTAAGCGACAGTCATTTATAATAGTAAATATTCACTACTTTCTTGGCTATAGATCTTTGTTTACATTTGTAATCTAGCCAAATATAGCTTTGCCCTTATTGTCACTGTCGGCTCGCGGAAAATTTTTCAGAAGGGGACAAAACATATTTTTCGATTTAAAACTAAAAATATTTTAAGTATAATTATATATATTTCCCAAAAATAGAAAATAATATATATAAGTACCTACTTACAATAAATAATTTTAAATGCAATAGACAAAAGACAAACCGCTGGGGACCAAAAAAGATACATAAGTTATAATAATGTCATATTTTAACTTATTTATCTAAATCACCTATCTCAACCTCCACGTGGTGGTCCCTGGAAAAAGTGAGCACTGGCTGTATTCAATAACAATGCTCACTTGGCTAAAAGAGAAGGTGGAACAGTTTAAATGCATAAATTATTGAAAATGTCAAAGCATTTCGCAACTGTTTTTCTAAATTGTGTTAGATCTTATTATAATTAGAAAATCAATTTCATCTTTGTGCACTTTTTTAAATGTAATTTAATAATAACATTTTAAAAATAAATATTAATTAATTTTGATTTAATACTATTTGTAATTATTCAAAAGATATATCAGCCCCGCTTCAAAAAAATCTCAAATTTGACTACTGTTATGGTGTACAAACACATAGAAAACCCTCACCTCTACTTGAAAGGAAAATGCCGACGTTTTCATAGCTTACTGCCATTCCTGTTTAGCTTTATGTTCTAAGGTCATCAGCCACCAGCCATTAGCCACTAGCCATTCGTCACCAACCGAGCAAGGTTCAGTATTTTCATAAGAGCAGGGCCACTCTCGTTTAAGTTGTCAGACAGTGTGGAGCGCAGCATCAGCAAATTTTTCTCCTTCAAAATAATAATGGTCTTGTATAATTTGAAAACCTTCTTTGTTGATTTTCTTTGAACCCTACAACCTGGGGGATCAACCGGGATTTGACGACAAGAGCTGAAATCTTGGTGAATACCGTACGAAGGAGGTGCAGGTGCTGGTATGTGGTAGAGTAGGTAAAACGACGATTGGATTAAATAAACACGAAGATTCAGGTCAGTGTTTTGCTTTTAATTTTTGCTTCGGGAAAGTATTAAGGAGCCAGGGCGGAGGAGTGGGAATAGCGGCAACGAAAACGGGAGTCAGTAGACCTAAAGGGCATGAGCAACGGGTACATACACACATTATCACAGTTGTGTAGTGTCCTACGATCAAGCGGCATTGTTGATTAATTTTGTGCAGAAACTTGTTTTCATTACTCACGGATAAGCTCTATGCTCTCAACGAAGTATGCTTGCAGTAAAGAACATTGGCTTGCAACAATTCCCGCCTGGCTTTAAGTTTTTTGACGTTTTGATATTGCTTTTAGATTTTTTTTATTTAAAGGAATAAAATGCTGAAATAAATATTTCCTTGTATCAAATTAATTTTGATGAATGTAAATCCTTATAAATTGCTTTTGAAATAACATTTTGCCATTTGAGAAAACGAAGAAAATGTATGGTAGTGAAAAGAAGAGGTAGTTTTGTTTATTTAAAAAAAAAGTTATTCAAAACTTGGCGAAACAAATATTTTTGAAAGCTAGAGAAGCTATAATCTAGAGCGAAAAGTGATTGTGCTTGTCATTTTATTGGATTTTAAGAGGCAGGTTTTCTGTGTGCATTGTTTTGGTGCTCGATTAAAGAGTAATAACACGTAACCACACTTGTTGAATACGGCAGAATTCCCGTTTATGAAATTTCGTCAAATATGGGTAAACGAACAAAACTGAGGCGATGTGGTACCGTGCTTGAAAACACCTGCGGGTGTGATGATGATTTTGATGATTCCTATAATGCAATAGTGCAGGAACTCATACGCGAATTAGAGGAGAGAGAAGCCACAATCAATGTGCACCTGAGAGATTTTTTTCGTCGATATGGAAGAATCTCTCATTAAATTAAGTGGCCGTCCAGGTGAGGCGACTGCTAAAACCTTTGAATGGAATGAGTGGAGAAAGCTAGTGTTTGCAAAACGCTTGTTGGAGGATCCGGCTAAAATCGCTGTCGAGACTGTTGAGGGTATGAATTCGTCGGACGAATTAAAAAGGTTTTATCGGAAGAATTTAAAATCACTCAAAATAGTAATGAGCTACATGAAATGTTACGAAATAGGAGAAAGTTGCATTCAGAATCCTTGTACCAATATTTCCTGGCGATCAGGGAACTAAGGAAAAGAGCTATTCTCGAGGATAGTGCTATCATCAAGTATGTCTGCGATGGGATCGGCGATAACCAGAGCAATAAACTAATTTTGTATAGTTCTCAAAATCTAAACGAATTTAGAAGAAATTTAGATGCCTATGCAGTGGTATACGAAAAAGCCCATAGAAAGACAGCATTGTTTAATACAAAATCAATATCTGCAGATCGGTCTCTTTGTTTTGCATGCGGTGCTCGAGGTCATATTGCCAAGATATATCCCAAGAAAAATTTTGGGTCAAAGTGTTTCTTATGTAAAAGGTATGGGCATAAAAGCAGAGATTGTAAGGGCCATAAAAACAGTATGACCAAAGCAGAGAAGGATGAAAGCAGTAACGTAGCTGTAATGAAGCACAATCTCTATAGGAATCGCAGTATGTGTAAAAGTGTCACTTTTAACTTTCAGTGCACTGTCGCATTCATTGATACCGGTAGCGACTTGAGCCTGATAAACGAAACTGCCCATAGGGTACTAGGAACTCCAAAGTTAGCAGACTCTATTTCTTTCCGAGGAGTAGGCTCAGAGCGGAACCAAAAATTGGGTACATTTCGAGCAGATGTTTTGATTGACGGTTACAAATTTGTTGACAATTTCCATGTTGTACCAGATGGCCTTCTACCCATGAGCGTTGTACTAGGTGGGACATTGCTAGATCAAGCGGAAGTAAATTTTTCTACCTTAGGCATTTCAATCAAACCCTCACTGCTAGAAAATTATATCGCATGTTTAACAATTGAAGCTGAGAGGGAAGTCAGTTTAGAGCATGTCAGAAACGTAGTTCATCGCAGAGAAATTATAGAACTTATCACTCGTTACAATCCGGAAACTAAGAAAAAAAACTGTCGGTTTCGAAATGAAAATAATACTAAAGGACGAAACGCCAATTAGTCAACCACCCAGACGGTTATCGAGGCCTAAGCTAGAAGAAATAGAAGAATGGATAAAAGATGATATTAAAAAGGATGGAACAAAGCGTTAATGCGTTGACTACCGCCAAATAAATAAAGTCATTATCCCAGATCATTTCCCACTACCGTTAATAGAAGATCAAATCGACCGACTAGCAAAAGCTCAAGTATTTGTAACTCTTGATCTAAAAAATGGATTTTTCCATGTCCCCGTAGCCCAAGAGTCACACAAATACACAGCCATCGTCACGCCACTACGAATTCAAAAGGGCAACTTTTCGATTGTGTATATCTTCAATGTACTTCCAACGATTCATTAATTGAATATTTTCTTCTTTAATAAGACAAGGCAAAAGTAATGATCTGAATTGACGACATAATTATTCCTGCAGAAGATGAAGATAATGCTTTGGTTATTCTGCGAGAGGTTTTGAAGATAGCCGCAGACCATTGCTTGAACCTGAAGTGGAGTAAGTGCACATTTATAAAAAAGAACATTACTTACCTCGGATATGATCTCTCGGAACCGAAAAGATCAAGGCAATAGCTCGGTTTCCGGAACCAAGGAATATTAAGGGTGTTCAGAGTTTCCTGGGCTTATCAGGATATTTCCGTAAGTTTATTGAGGGATACTCACTTCTTGCTCGTCCCCTATCCGACCTACTCCGAAAGAATATGAAGTTTGAACTTAGTCCTTGCAAGAAAAGTGCCTTTCACGCTTTAAAAGATGCACTTTGTCAAGGACCAGTTCTGAGTATCTACAATCTAGAAGCGTATACGGAAGTGCACACGGATGCAAGCATGCACGGCTATGGAGCAGTACTGTTATAACGATCGGGAGAAGATAATAGTATGCACCCAGGTTATTCCCTTTGTAGGAAGACGTCATCAGTCGAAGAAAAGTACTGTAGTTACGAGCTGGAGGTGCTCGCCATAGTCACAGCATTGCGCTGCCTTCAAGTGCACCATGAATAAGAAGGAATTACCCCGAAGATCGCGAGACGGGCTATCATGCTTTCTGAGTTTGAGTTCGAGTTGGAACATCGGTCAGGAAGTAGGCTGAAGCACGTCGATGCCCTTAGCCGCAACCCTTCAGTAATGTCAGTTCACGAAAAAAGCCGAAGGTGGTGTTCTTTTAAGATCTCAAGATGGTATGAAGCAGTTGGTGGTACCGAAAGCCACGAAACAAGAGATAATCAGATCAATTCTCGAAAAGGGTCATTTTGATATAAAGAAAATGGAACACATGATATTTTAGCAATACTACATCCAAAGACTCGGACAAAAGATATAAAACTTCATCGGTAGTTGTATAAACTGCCTCTTAGCTGCGAAACAAGGACGAAAGGAAGGATTCCTGCATCCCTAACCAAAAGAATCTGTATCGCTGGAAACTTACCACATCGACCATTAAGGACCCATGAAGCAAACGAAGACGGGGTATAAGTACATCTTGAGTGTCATCGACGGTTTCACAAAGTTCGTATTGCTGTACCCTACAAACACGGTTACAACTGCAGAGACGTTGCAAAAGTTAAACGCGCAACAAGCCTTGTTTGGAAATCCTACTCGTATTATCAGAGACAGAGGAACGGCCTTCACATCATCATTATTTAGTGAGTTCTGTTCTTCACAAGGAATTGAGCATGTTAAAATAACGTGTGCCAAGAGGCAACGGACAAATAGAACAAGTGCATCGTTTAGTTATCGCCAGAAAAATAGTACAAGCATATAACGAAAGTCCAGAATTGGATTAACGACAGAATTACAGATTAACTTATAGAAGAAATAGAATGAGAAGTGATCAAGCTATTTCAAGCAGATCGAAAGGAGAGAAGACGACTGGCTGCTGAACACATACAACAAATACAAGAAGAGAATAGAAGACATTATAACAAAGGAAGAAAAGCAGCGACCAAATACGATGTCGGTGATCTTGTCACAATACGTCGAACGCAATTTGGCGCAGAATTGAAAATAAATCCGAAGTACCTTAAGGACCTAGGTCTAAAGTCAAACAGAACGAAAGATATGATGTAGAAAAGGCAGGTCAACACGAAGGCAAAGATTACGTACTACTAGATAACCGGCTCCCTTAAATACCCAGCTAGTCTTGAAAAAGTAACACTGGCACCACAGTAAAACGAAATATATCCAGATTTTAAAGTCATAAGAATATCCATGCAAATAAAGAGTACAGGTAGTGTGCAGTCATTTACTCCTGTCAAAATTATTTGAGAGAATCACTTACTCCTATCAAAATTCTGTTCTCATCCGGAGAGAATCACATACTCCTGTCAAAAAAGTACCGCCAAATCTTGTCTAAGAGAAAAATGTACCAAAATGTACGACCAATAAAAAGAATTCATGTGAAGCACATGACTGAGTTAGTTACTTATGTGCGTAAACTGTCGATGTGTTCTGATCTTTTAATGAGCGGAGTACATTTGATATTTGTAAATGCATAAGTAGTAATCCCACAGATAACTTTCAAAGAAATTAGAACTGCCTCTTATGTTACCAACGAGCTAACCTCTTAATCCAAATATTGATGAGCACTAATGAGTTATTTTCGATACAAAAAAATATGCTTGAATGGTTTCTCCTCTACGACGATGCCCTGCTGCAACCCTTCACATAACAACGTCTACCAGCCACTGCCCCTTGAAACACCAGCTTCAACCCCTATGAAGTAAACAAGACAACCCCTATGAAGTAAAGAAGACAACCTCTACGAAATAAAGAAGACAACTCCTATAAAGTAAAGAAGACAACCCCTATGAAGTAAAGAAGACAACCTCTAAGAAGAAAAGAAGACAATCCCTAGACCCGGCGCCGATGATGTTGAGGAAGACGTTTTATCCCTAGTTAGACCGTGCAATATGGATTATTTGAGTGCATGTTAAAGAAATTAACGGTTCTTTGTGCCCTCTGCTGTGTTCTGTGTGCACTAGAACTGTCAAATTCATTCCCGTCATTCTTTACACGCTCAAAACTGATTGTTATCGCGGAAAATGGCTCGAAAAAAGGATATTTCACTTGAAAAACGTTCACAAATACTTATTTTGAGAAAAATGAGAAAAACAATTCGTGAAGCGGTTCGCTGAAAAAAACAACTCAAGTTGATGATCGACACATTTTATTGATGAGCAAGCAAAACCGGTTGAAAACAACACCAGATATTCGTGCCGAAATCAACGAAACCCCGACGAACCCAATTTCGATGGATACTGTCAAACGTCGTTTGCGAGAGAAGGGATATTTTGGTCGCGTTGCTGTGAAAAACCACTTCTGCGACCACAAAACAAGCGGAAAAGATCATTGTTTGCTCGAAAATATAAAGATTGGTCAGTAGATCAGTGGAAATCTGTGTTATGGAACGATGAATCAAAGTTCCAGATTTTTGGATCCAGGCGGCGCCAGTATGTTCGTCGAAATAAAGATGAGCGGTATAATCCCCAATGTATTGCGCCAACAGTTAAACATGGCGGAGGCTCCGTGATGGTCTGGGGGTGTTTCAGCTACGACGGTGTTGGAAAACTGGTCAAAATCGAAGGAATAATGCGGAAGGAACACTATTACAATATTCAACGAAGTGCCATTCCATCTGGCATAGGTTTGAGCGGCTACGGATTTATCTTTCAACAAGATAATGATCCCCAGCACACCTCCCATCTGTGGATGAACTACATACGGTCAAAGTAAGAGAAAGGTGTGCTCAAAATCATGGATTGGCCGGCGCAATCCCCTGACGTCAACCCGATCAGATTATTATGGGATGACCTCGATCTGCAGGTGAAGAACATGCGCGTGACCTGTGAAAAACAGTTGTTCGACAGTCTAAAAGTGGCTTGGGACAATCTCGCAACTGAAACACTTCAAAACTTGGTCGAAAGGCTTCCAAGAATTTGCTCTGCAATCATCAAAACACGAGGTGGACACATTGATGAAAAAAAATTTATATTAAATATTTTTATACAAAACTTTCATGTAATGAACATAAATCATAACAAAATAGTCTATTTTCTAGTATATGTACAATTTGGTTCTTTATTATTGGCAACTTCTCGAAGTTCGTATCTATCCTTTCCCTTGACTCGTGTAGCCTCGTATGGACCCAGAAACTTCGGGTATAATTTTGCATCAGATGTAAACTGAGTACGTTTAACTGTAACTAATTTATGGACGAGTATCGGCGGTTGTCTTTTTGTATCTTTCCTATTTGCTGCTTAGGTATTTGCCTAGTTTTATCTCTTCTTTTTTCGAATGGAGCTCGGATTTCTTCTTCAAGCATTTAAGACAGATCGTGATCATACTAGCAGTTCGAGTGGAGTTTTGATAGTAGCTCTGTTAACAGTAGAATTCAAAATTCGTTGTAAATTTTAAACATGCCATCCATCTTTGTGGATCATTCATCTTAGAAAGGACGTTAACAATTGTCTGATTTAATCGCTTGACCTGCCCGTTACCTCAAGGAACTTCAGTAGTCACTAAAACATTATAGATATTTTGTTGCTCGCAATAAGCCCGAAAGAATGTGATGTAAGTGTGGTGTCTTATCTGATACTATCCTGAAAGGATTTCCAAATATCTTACTTTAAAGGTCCAACTTCTTAAGTACCTCATCTGTTGTGGTTGCTTTGACGGGGTAAATCCATGAAAACTTCGAAACGCTTCTATTACTACGAACAATAAATGATGTTGAATGTGTCATCAAACACTCAGAGTTGTCCATTTAGGCCGATGACATGAAAATAATCAAACATATCTCCTCCACTACCGACTCTCTTCTCCTGCAAGAAGACCTCGATTCATTCATCACATGGTGCATGAAAAACTTTCTAGAGCTCAATGTCTCCAAATGCCAGTCCATCTCTTATTCCCGCAAGCGTCTTACCACCACCCCGAGAGTCTATATGTTAACCGACGTACCAGTCCCTATCGTTACCTCTTTGTGTGACTTAGGAATAATCTGTGATAGTGAACTCAATTTCCGTTCCCACATTGACAGCATAATTAACAGAGCTAACTCCGCAAAAGGGTTTGTGAAGCGCTGGTCTAGAGAGTTCTCCAATCCTTATGTTTCCAAATCTCTCTACGTCTCCTTCGTTAGACCTCTCCTTGAATATGCCAGCCAGGTATGGTCCCCTACACAAACAACTCACATTAATAGGATTGAATCTGTCCAGCGTAGGTTTATTCGCTTCGCTCTACGTGATCTTCCGTGGGTTGACAGATTCAACCTTCCTCCCTATGAAAACCGTCTGAAACTGATCGACTTACAACCTCTAAGCAAACGTCGTGATGTTTCCGACATTCTCTTCATTTATCAATTATTAACTGGTGTCATAGACTGCCCTTCAATCCTGCAATCTTTACCCATCTATACCAATCCCCGTAACCTTAGGTCAAAGCAAGCCAATTACCAGGATGTTACGAAAAGTCAACGACCTTTCCTCTTTTGACTTCCATCTGAGTAAATCATCACTCCACAAAGCCTTATATCTTGACCCCGCCCATCTTGATCCTGATCGCCTACTTTAATTCTTCTTCCTTACGCCTTCTGCCAGTAATAAATATATATAGCTCATATTGTAGCTTATACTTTTTATTTATTTATTCTTAATTCTGTAGAATTAGTATTGAGTTATAGCTTGTATTTTATTTTTGTATTTTTTTATGCAATAGCTTGTAGCTTGGAGACGGAGTTGGATCAATGCGTTGAGCGGCAAGACCACCATGCCATGGGTCCCGGGTTCGAGCCCAGATGACCGTGAGCTTTTATTAAGAAATTAAAAAAATAATCCACTCCGTCTCTGGGCTGTTGTCTAGCTCGCAGCAATGCAAACAAGACTCAAGTTTTCCTCACTTCCCTTACCCTAATTCCCTTCCGGCCAAAACCATGCTAACGCATCAAAGGGTTGTCCCCTAGGATTTGACCTCATCGTATAAAAAAAAAATAAAAATTTAGCTTAAATAAATAAAAAATAAATAAAATAAAAAATAAACAAATAACTCCTAACTCTTGGCAGTTGAAGGTGGACGACCCAAGTAATCCACGTGTTATGTGTGCAGAAGTATATCGCTTTTGTCTATCGAGTTTAATAAACCTTCCTGTTTTTCCAATTTCCTTGAAGCCGGATACACAGCACACAATTGGAAATAACAGACTTAATGTTTTTTCTCAAGCTTTGGAATATGATAGTCTTATTTAATTATATTTGCTTCTTTTCATCTATTGATATGTCCTTGTTAATATACGTTCTTAATTTTTCTCTTTGAAGAGCGTTTGGTACTACAAGAAACAAGTTTCCACTCACGAACTTCTGCAAAATGTTATTTCTTAAGGTGTAATCTTCGAATTCTCTTTCGCGTAAGATTGTGATTAGCCAACACGTTTCGTATTTCTATTGTATATTTCTAACTTGATGAAGAACCTACATTGAATTGAATAAACTGTCGGGTACCTGCTACCGCGTCAACATGTTTCATAATTGATCCAGGTGCACAGAGCGATTTAATTCCTCCAATATAACAGCCCACCTTGCAACACGACTACATAACTCTTTTTTCTAAATGGTTAAATAATATTAATTTTAAATTTTAACCGTAATAAATATGGGCGAAGCTCTCTTAAAGCAAGTACATCCAGCTCATAACTGGAATAATTCTTTTCCGCACCACTGGTTTTAGAGCTGAAGTATGTAAAATACCGGGTGAAGCCTATGTATTATCATCAGAATGATGTTGCAGCAATACAGCTCCAAAGCTTACTTCACTGGCGACCGTATGTATCTTGGTCTCCAACTCGGGTGTGAATAAATTAAGTATATAATAATATATAATAGCATAACATCTCATTTAACAAGTTAAAAGTGTCTTGCTGTTCTGATCCAAACTGCCCGCCGGGTGTGATGAACAATGTATATTTTCGGCTTTTCTCTTCGTCATTGCCGTCTTGTCATGTCACCTTTTCCCAATATTATTTTCCTTTTGCTATACGTAGAATCTTTCAAGATATCTTTACCTTTTAGAATTTTGGACCATAACCATTCATCTGTGACCACATGAAAACGCACTGGAAAGTCGTCATCACCAATTTGTAGTATCGTTATAAACGAACAAAGTGCCTTTTTCACATGTTGTCCAAAAGTAGCTAAAAATGTAGTAGGACCTTCGTGCTTTCCAGTGATTTGCAAGGTATTCTTTACCGTTCTTCTTTTTAGTGTCACATCTGTAGCAGTATCTAGTAATGCTAGGAATTCTTTTCCATTCAACTTAGCTCTAATATGTAGATAAGGCGTTGAGATAAAATTAACCTGATTTTTATCCATTGATTTTCGAGTGTTCTTTTTCGGTTGAGGGCAATTAGGTGCGATATGTCCGAATTCATCACAATTAAAGTATCGCGATCACTTGGATTTATAAGGGCAAACATTAGTAATATGGGACTTAGATCCGCAGTTGAAGCATCGGAGTTTTTGTGGACTCGACTTTTCCTTGTGGCAACCAGTTCTCTGATCTGATTTAAAATGCTTTTTAATGTCCCTATGACGTTTCATTGTTTTGTATACTCTGAACTTGGTTTTGGGGCCATCAAAACTGTTTGCTTCATATACTTGTTCACAACTTCATCAACGATTCCAGCTACAATATACGCTATTAGGAATTCTTCGTCAACTTCTCCTCTATTTGCGATCTCTTTCATGGAGTAGGTGTATTCTAAATAACTTTCGTCTCGTTCCTTTTTTCGTTGAATTGAATGTTTATGCTTTTCGCTTTAAAAGAAAATTCATTTTTTAAGTGCTCCTTTAGACTCGTCCATTTATGTACTTCTTTAAATGCCTGCATTAAAAGCTTTGCTGCTCTTTTCAATAGTCATTTGGCATACAAATACTTTTGTATATCGTTCCACACACAAATATTTGCAAGGTCCTCAAAATTTTTAAGCCAGACTGACTCCCCATTGAATTTCTCAATCGATTCCTCAACGTCCCTGAAGACAAAATTATTTGTCTCTGGCATTTCTACATTTAAAATTGTGGTTTTGGTTTCAATTAGTTTTGCTGTACAGGATTAGGAACAACTTTGTGTTGATTCTCACTTTCCTTGCTACTTTCTTCTCGCTTTGATTTTCTCGTTCATTTTCTGTAACACTTCGTCCTGCAATAATTTACGTTTCACGCTGGGCTCTTTCCAGTCCGCCATAACCTGTTGGATTCTCCACTTATAAAGCCTTCGTTAAACTTTCAACTAGGTATGATTTTACTCTATATCGTTATGAAACACCCCTGACTTTTAATAAATCTGGCAGTTTTCTAGTGGTTAAATCATAAACATACATACAGACATAAAAATTGAAAATATTTTAATAAAAATCTCGCGGTACCAGTGTATTTCTTATAAAATTTTCACAAAGTCCAAATTCTATACAAAATCAAGAAATGTTTTTGTCATATATCATTTATTCACAGAATCCACTAAAGTTCAGCATTACAAATTTTTACTTAATTGAAATTCCAAAAATAATAACTGTCTGTAAAATTCTTTGTGCTCAAAATTCTGAAAGAATTTACTATTACGGCTAAATAACACAATATGCGTTTGTATGGAGTCGCACTAATGATTTACTAATGGAAACCTTTTGCTTCCTTATATACCGCTATTTATTTTTACTATTATTAAAGCAAATAAAAATGAAAAAAAATGCCTTTTTATCAAATATAATTATGGATAAATCTGACCTTAGCTGAGATCCCTTGCATGAAAATAACTGTACGACGCACTTCATAATCATTCATAGTCACCAACCCTTTTTCTCCGAAGGTGTGTTGATCAATCAAATATTCCAAATGTAATTAATCCAAAATGTATAATTGTCACTGTTCACTGGCACAATTAATCATGCGCAATTATTCCACTTCTGACACCATTTCGACTAATAATTTCACAGGTAAGTTTTACAAATATCAATAATTCATTTGTTAAGTTTTACATTAAAAATCTAATTTACTGTTTAGAAGAGGTAAGCAAACTTTAATAATTTTTAAACTACTTTTTAATAATCAATTACAATTTTTCAGCAAGTGAAAAATATTCTCTTTTCAGGCAGTTCTTTTGCTGGACATGTCAGAAGTAGCCATCTGGTTGATATACAATATATATATATATATATATATATATATATATATATATATATATATATATATATATATATATATATATATATATATATATATTATAGGAATTATTATATCAAATACATATGTTGGTTTCAATTTATTATTCAGTTCAATATTTTAAAATACTCGTCGATACCCCCGAATATACATATAATACTTTTCTATATACATATATATATATATATATATATACATATATATATATATATATATATATATATATATATATATATATATATATATATACATATATATATATATATATATATATATATATATATATATATATATATATATATATATATATATATAAACTGATGGACAAACGTATTCGCCAGCAAATTTTTCGTTATTTTTACATGCGCATCAAAAATTCTATTTCAGTCGGTTGCTACTGATACAGCAGCGCAGTTCCTCCTACTAATCGAGGCGTTATATTCGAATATTGTTTTTGTGCATTAAAAGTGCAGTTTTTGTTGAAAATGATCCATGGCCCCCTAAATTCAATAATCTTTATTTAATTGAAGAAAGACGTCTATCGGTTGAACGGTTCGACTGCAACTCTGCACGGCGTGTCTAAAAACATGGTTTTGAGAAAAACGCGTTTAAATTTTGACGAAGAAAAAAAGTTGGAAAAAATTAATTTTTTTTTTCTTTCAGCTAGATAGACCATAGAGCAATCCTTCCTCTTCCTTGTGAAAATGATTTTGACTATTATATTCAAGGAACATTATTTTGCCATACAATTTTTCGTTTGGCTAGGTGAGATGTATAACCCCGCTCATTTTTGCACGTCAGATTTGAAACACCCTGTTAATATTTCTTTTCTAGATTGTATGCATGGGAACCTCACATAACCTTAAAATTGCCATGATTTTCTGGACCTTATTTATCCTGCTTTAGCTACATCCTCGCAGGAATAAAATTACTGTAGAATTAACCCTTCCAATTCAGAAGGCTCACTTCACAGGCATAAGCCTGGAAAGAATTAACCTATTCATCAGAATATAACATATATTGAGGTGATTGAGGCTCCCACACCAATATGCAAAAAAAATATTAGTAAACAAAAACCAAAACCCTCCCAAACACTGCAATCAGGGGTGCACAGACAAAAGAGATTGTTTAAGCAAATCCTTAGTAAGAGCCAGGTAAAAAATAGGACACATATTCACGGCTCTACACATGTGTAGCAAATGCAATATCCTATACGGGGTATGCCTATAAGTAACCAAACTTGCGAGAGTGCGAGAATCTATATTCAAGTTCAAAAGCTGGTGAATAGAGACTAGGACAGCAATTCTACGTCGTTCCTCCAATGAGTGCATATTAAGTTACTGAAGGCGATCCGCATAAGGAGGCAGGCTGAGTGGATTGCTCCACGGGAGGTCCCTTAGTGCGAACCTTACAAAGTTCCGTTGCACCGATTCAATGCATCTAGAATGAACAGCATAGTAGGGAGACCAAATCTGAGATGCATACTCGAGAATTGGTCCAATCAACAAAAAAATAAATAAATAAGTGAATTAGGGTCTGTCGATTAGAAAACTCCCGTAACCACCGTTTAACAAAACCCAGAACTGAATTACTCCGAGACACGATAAAGTTTATGTGCAGAGTGAAATCGAGTTTTTTGTCTAGCTTCACACCAACGTCAGTAACGCACTCCACACGACGGATAGTAGATTGCGCAAAGGTATAATCAAAGACGAGCTGATTGACGTTCCAACAGAATGACATAACTTAAAATTTTTCCAGGTTCAGTTGCAGGCCATTTGAGGCACACCAAACCTTCATATTCAAATCATCCTGAATGCAGGAAGAATCATATCTGTTTCTAATACATAATGTTTCTAATTCATATCGTCTGCGTAGATTAAGACTTTGGAGTGCCTAATCAGAGGGACAATGTCATCAATGGCAAGAATGACCAGCAGCGGCCCTACATGGCTATCCTGCGGTACACCAGATGAAGCCCCAACACCTGTAGATAAAGTGTTACGGAAAGATACACGGTTTGCCCTATCTTTTAAATAAGAGCAGATCCATTCGAATAATAGAGGCGGAAAACCCAGCATTTCCAGTTTAAGCATAATCACAGAGTGATGGAATTTATCAAATGCCTTGCTGAAGTCGGTGTAGACGCAGTCGGTCTGGAGACCTCGCTGGAAGGCAGAGATTATGTGGGATGTATATTCAAGCAGGTTAGTTGTCGTCGATCTACCAGGCAGAAAGCCATGTTGATTAGATTAGATTAACCCCTAACACTGCCCAACAAGCTGTGAATATATAACAGATTCGAACAACTTTGGTATGCAGGAAAGCTTCGCGATTGGCCTATAATTTGTTATTAAGTTGTTATGCCCCTTTTTACAAACAGGAATTATAAAGGAGCTGTTCTATAACTTAGGAAATCTACCGGCCTGAAGAAGATGAAGTTCCAGAGGAGTGAGTAAGGCGTCAGAACAGGATTTCAAGAACACAGGTGGAACACCATCAGGACCAACATAAAAGTCCAGTTTAAGCTCCTTAATACCATCCATGATAATATCACGAGATATAATGGGCAAAGCACGCAGCGGGACGGTCTTGGCTATGACCAAACTCATCCAGGGAAGGCACAAAGTTGCCAGATGAAAAGGCGCCCTCAAAAAATAATGCAAAGTTGTCGGCTATGTCAGGCGCGCTGCATTTAGAGGTTCCATTGTACCACATTGTAGATGGATAATTATCAGATCTCTTCTTCATATTTACAAATTTAAAAAAAGTACGAGGATCATTGTGCAAGTTATGGCGAACATTATCAAGGTTTCCATGTATAAAGATAAAGATAACGCTAAAAAGCTGTCATAGCAATTAACGAAATCAGCTGACGTGTTTCTACAACGTAATTACGTTTTCCATAGTCTATTTTTTTATTTTTAAGGCTCTGTAGTTCTCTAGTATAGCACTGGGGAGAATGACAGGATGGTCTCGACCGTTTGAGTGGTACACACGAATTAAACAGATCATAAATCCTATCATAAAACACGGAAACACATTCGTCGATATCGCTGCCATAAAAAGGAGACGGAAAATCGATTGAGAGGTTCCTGTTTGAAAGATCAGAGAAGTCGGCTCTTTTAAAATCAAGTACGTAGTGATCTACAATGGGGTCAGCAATATTAGAATAGGAGGAGATGGCGTCAAGAAAAAGGTAGTCTCTAGCAGTAAGACAATTTAAGGGTGAGTTAGTCATCAGAGTTCAATACCCATTGAACGTTGAATAAATTAAAGTCACCAAGAAGGATGATTTCGTCCTCCGGGTTCGTCATATTATTAATAAAATCTAAGCTAAGAATTAAAATGTCAAAGAGACTACGACCTAAAACGACGTAGCTTGTCAAATTTGGAGGAATATAACAACAGAGCAGGAAAAAGTTCATCTTAATAAGAGAGAGCTAAGAACTCAATTGTGAGCGTGTCGGAGAAAGAAGGAATATTAATCACGCTGCAATCCAAGTGAGACTTGCATGCAACCAATACACCGCCACCACGAGCCACGAAGTCAGAATGTCTATTCTTACAAAAAACCTGATTAGAATAGTAAAAAATTTCAGCATCATTAAAACCATGATGAAGCGAAGTTTCGGTCAGAGAGTTTACCATTGGTGGTTTATTTGAATACATACTTTGAAATAAATTACGAGTATTTGGTTATCTGTTATTTATTAAGATGAACTTAATCTTATTATTGGTCATAAAAAATGTTATATTTTTTAAATAACTTCATATTAAATCAAATAATTATTTCCGAATCAATAAAATAATTAAGTAACTTAGTGTTCTCAATATACCGTGTCAGTTTAGCTTAGAGGACTAAAAAGAAAGTAATCTAAAAATTTTAACAATACTCATTTTCTGTCGCTTACGATAAGAGGATCGCTCACAAAATACGAGTTTTATCACATTATAATAGCTTTTTTTTTATACGATGTGGCTAAAACCTAAGGGGACCCTTTGATGCGTTAGCGTGGCTTTGGCCGGAAGGGAATTAGGATAAGGGAAGTGAGGAAACTTAAATGTCTTATTTTTACATTACTGCGAGCTAGACAACAGCCCAGAAACGGAGTGTATTATTTTAATTTCTGTTTCTATTGCACCTCCTCTTCCATTTACAAATTTAAAAGGAGTTAAACGACTTTTAAGGATCAAATCAAAGTGCACTTAAGTTATTCAATACGAACCAATTAAATGTAAACACCCGTGTGATTCAGGTAAATACTGTCTTTGATTTATTTTTATTGAGTAGTAGTACTAACACATTTGTTATTTAGCAATTTCTTATATGGATGCAATCCGGTGACTTTTTTCAAAAGGTGTCTTTTTCAGTCCCTATGTAGTGACACGCTCGATCGGGTTCAATAATAATGTGCCTTCGTCATAAATGGAACCGAAACCATTATCAGAATTACTACTTTACTATAATTGTATGAGATCTGCTGCGGTTTTCTTGAAGAACTTACAATTTACTGCGCTTCTTGTCCTTATTTACATTTGTAGTATTGGTCTAAGTCAATTTGCTCACATTTGACGCATGAAAGCTGCAAAATTCCGAGAGGATGGTGTTTGTTCTGCCTATAAGTTAAAACCAACCCTTTCAAATCATATTCCACTCGGTATAAAACGAATATTTTATTTTAGTTCTCCCCTCCATACTACCATAGAGAAGCTGAATAATCTTAAGGAGTTAACCAAAATTCATGTTGATGCCTGTCTGGTCATCTCCGGAACAATTAGCACAACGCCAATTGCAGAATTAGAACAAAGCCTCCTTCCAGCTCTTGACGTCCACGATAAAAGTATAGCTGCCATAAGACTGAAAGAGTCTAAATGTTGAAAAAATCATGACCACGGCCACGGCAGTATACTAGGGATCTATCCTGGAGGCTGTCTACAGGAGAACACCGACTACACTACTCTTACACTGAGCTTGTCGAAAATCTTTACTGTTAGCATTCTTGGCAGAGAGGAGTGGGAGGTGGTGGTTGCACTTAGACAACTACAGAGGTCGTCACTGATAGTTCGAGAGTGTAGGGTGGGTTGGGACCTGGGATGTACTCGGATTGCCTAAGCATACGTAGTCCGTTTCTATTGCCGGACTACTGTAGTATATTTCAAGCAGAGATCTTGGCCATAGAAAGAGCAGCAAGGCTAGTAATAATCCCAAATCTACCTAATGATGGCAACTTAGAAATTTATATCGGCAATCAAGCAGCAATATAGGCGCTGAACTCAATCGTAATAAGGTCACAGCTGGTACAGAGGTATCAAAATATTCTCTAGAACTTAGGAGCAATACACAAGGTAACTCTTTATTGGGTCCCTGGTCATAGTGGGATAGAAGGGAATGAGGCGGCTAATACGCTTGCAAAGCAAAGTTCTCAACAGAACGCTTTCTGTATGGACGGGCCGATCGACTAGCCTCTAATGTCTATTCAGCTTGCTAAGGAAAGATGGAGCAATCTGACAACATGCGGTATGTCAAGGCAGCTGTGGCCAGTTTGGGAAATTAACAAAACAAACGGCTTTCCTGCTAAGGAGAAATCGCGCGGATCTCCGAAATATGGTACAATGTACTGACCACCGTCTCTTCGGAAGACACGCAGATCGTTTACGCATCTACACACAAGTTCTTTGTAAAAGTTGTATGGGCGAAGGTGAAGTGGAAGGCATAGAGAATTTACTCTGCGATTACCCGGGCCTGGCCAGGAGAAGCTACAAATCATGGACCATGTTCTAACATAGGTCTTAAGCAGCTTATCAGGTTTATTAACAGTAACAGATGGTTCTAAATGAGCCCTATACTAATACTAAGGTGTGATTTCTAGACGTGGTAACACAACACACATTTTTTTAGGTCTATATGAGGCTGAACGTCTTTCCGAACCCCCCATAACCCTTCTTCCATTATATTAAAACGTATACTTCTGAAATTCCAACTGTGCCAATTTTAAAGTCGGTAGCAATAGCAGTTACTGAAAAGGATGTACTTTCGGTTTCAAAGTGGTTTCTTATGCCTGGCAACACTTAAGGGACTGCATTATAAGTGATAACGTGTCGGCCTACAAATCTGAAGGTTCCAGGTTCAAATCGCACTGGCGACCCATGGTTGTTTTCTGCTGACAATAGATTACGATAATAAAAAATCCCATGGGCGTTCCAGAGAAAATGTCAGTGGTTCGTAATTTAATTTAAAGTGTAGGTCCACTTGCAACCGTAGTCTCGAATCGAGTAAAGTTCTTCTCCCGCCCTGTGCCCCACAAGGGGTTACGGGTACATATGCATGTTATTAAATTCTTGTCACTAATCCTCGTTACAGGCGGCTTACAATATGAAATAGGACCTGTAACTTCTCATACAATACTTGACGGAACAGAAGAACAATAGCTTTCGCATACTGCTCCCGAGCTAATGCATTAGGGGGTATTCCGTAGTGACGGCTATTTTTTTTAGTATAAATTGAGGAAATTTTGTCTCGGGATTAGTTAGACATATTTAAATTTTTTTTTTCGTATATTTTTTCAAGCTTCTTAAACACGAATACACTCGTAATAATGTCTGAAACAATAATTCCGAAATTGTCATTAATTGTTACCCTGTTGACTATAGTCAATAGCGCCGAGAGGTTAAAATATTGAAGATAACAAAGGATTATTTATGATTTTGTTTCCACCTAAAGACATGTGAAAAAAAATAGAAATCTTAGGAACACAATACGCTACCGGTTACAGAGGGAATTTCACTGTAGGTGCTGTTAATGTTTCAAGTGAATCGATTGAATAGAAGTCGAGAAAAGAGGGTTTAAAATTTTGGAAACTAAAACAAATCTACTTATACGACGAACTTAGAAGTAATTTTCTTTATTCAACGAACTTTCTGAAACCCTTTTATAGGTATAATGTAATCTTAAGGATTTCGGAGTACAAAAATGCAAGAAAAAAAATATCTTTTCAACCTGTCACTACGGAATAGATAACTTTCTAGAAATATAAAAAGGGGCTGCACCTTTAATTTTCGAATTTAAAAAATATCTCAGTATTGCTTCGAAAGAAAGCTTATCTTAATTGCACCGTATAAGTATTTTATATCCCCCAATTTAAGTTTTATGGAGATGAATTAAGCAAACTTTTAGCTCGTTAGTAGATTTTTGAGTAAGCTGCCGAGCAGGGGGCGTACAAAGGGCCATTAAAGGCCCCAGTGCAAAACAGATGCACATTTTCCCCATCTTGCAAACCAAACAACCAAGCAAACCAGGCAAACTTTTTGTTTGGGTTTCATTATAAACTTCGATAACCAAGCAAAGTCAGATAACTTGTCAATATATGCAATTAAAAGTCAGTCAAAAAGATTGACAAGTACACAACTTTTCAATTAACCTGGATTGAAGTTCTTCATGTCACGATGAAAGATATGGAATGTGTTCAATATCACAAAGCACCGTGGCACGTTTTTCAAAGTATTTACGTCAAAATCTCGGAAAATTACAATACCGCATCTTGGAAGATCTGCATGAAGCCTGAGACGAGACGAGACGTAATAACAGTCAAATCCTTATTGTGGAAAGATATTGATAGTGTTAGTAAATTAATTTAATATAAATCAAACAGTAACAGCTGATTAAGTATTATCCTACACACATTTATTATTACTAACGCTTTCATGAAGTGGGTATAAAGATGGAGCTGGATCAATTCGTTGAGCCGCACGACCACCATGCCATGGGTTCCGGGTTCGAGACCAGATCTCCCCGTGAGCTTTTATTAAGGAATTAAAATAATCCACTACGTCTCTGGGCTGTTATCTAGCTCGCAGCAATGCAAAAACAAGACATTGAAGTTTCCTCACTTCCCTTACCCTAATTCCCTTCCGGACAAAACCATGCTAATGCATCAATTGTCAATTGGAATTGTCCCCTAGGATTTGGCCACATCGTATTAAAAAAGTGGTTGGACGCAATAAGAACAATGTATATTCTTTTCGAGGATTTTGTGAGATTCGGTTACCTCACCACACTTCTCACATTCCTCCTAAATATTTTGCATTCAATAGAAGACCATGGCAATTGAACCTGGGACCCTCATGGTGGGATTTTATTAAAGTTCGAGTTGAAATATTCCTTTTGCTTACATAGGACTCATATGCTGTGTTGCCCAACAAATAAATTTATGCGAGCCTGAATAATTCAAATTAGACATCTTGCTTAGTGCTTTACTTTATTTAAGTTTTGTAAAATAAACAAATTATCTTTTACTTCCACCAAATGGGGTGAAGATGATCACATACGATGTTTAACGCCAGAAATCTATCCCAAGGATAATTCTTTGAGGTAGTTCCGGGATAATTAAGACTTCGTAAACCTTTACGCGGTCTTTTAATTGAATCGGTAGGCTAATTTCTCCTAGAACAGTTACACACTCACCATTTGCAAGATAAACCTTTTTTGCCATACTATCTCTGACTCTAAGTCTCAGTTTATCTAATAATTCCCATCCAGGTCCTCCAACTATTGTACGAGAAGCTCCAGAATCGAGTAATCCACATAACTCCATATTAAAACTTTTAAATGGGGTCTAACGTCATTCTCTGCTCGTGCAAAGGTATAATCCACATAAATGTGACGCTCGATAACATTTTCCTCTATAACATTACTAAAATTCAAGTTCTTACTTACTGCGGCCTTTCGCGGAATACCCGCCTCGCCGCTTAATTCCGAGCTCCGTTCTTGTTTCCCGACGTACCTGGAGCCTGACTTCGATTACCATGCATCGCGTTCCCCGAAATATTATTACCCTATCTTCCTTGATTACATCGTGAGCATCTAGGTCGAGTTGTTCCCACTGCGCAACACCCAAAACATCTGAGATCGTTTCTACAAAATCTGGCCATGTGCCCAAGAGCACCACATTTAAAACATCTTCTTGCGTTAGATGGAGCTCTAGAGTCTTTAACCACCACCACACAATGGGGATCTATAGTCACGTAAGCCAAATCTGGTTCAAGGAGATGATTATTGCGTCGCGACGGCGGTGATGCGAAAGCCTCTACAGAGGTACGAATGGATTCTAAGCGTCTACTTAGTTCGATCAATTCCTGTATTTTATTAATTTCCGTTAAACCTAGCTGAATCTGGTAGAATGGGCTTATATTTCTCTTTAGAATTTTTAACTGCTGGGCTTCGGTTAGCGGATCTGATAGGCGAGCGAACATATTTGACATCATAGCTACGTACAAGCCTATCGTCTCGTCCTTACCTTGTGTTCTCCTCTTAATTTCCTCAATAAGCCTTTCATCGTAGTCTGTTGATAAGAATTCTTGCTTCAGCTCTTTTACTAGATCAACCCAAGAGTGCAGTTTTACCTTATTCGCCCTATACCAAATCAGATCTTTACCTACAAACAAATTCAAAGCCGAACGGAAAAGTTGGCTTTTCTGAATACCTCGTGCTTCAGCTAACTCGTCTACTCTCTCCAGAAAGGAGTTAACTGACTGTGCATGTTCCCCCGAAAATGTTATGTCCCATTTGTGAAGCGAAATCCGAGGTCCGGTAATTTTTAAAAATCCACTATATCTTATTTTTTCCTGTTCGTTTTCTTCAATATATGTACATCTCCATCAGCTTTGAGTTTTTTATTTGTTCTTCTTTTTCCGTTATTACCCTGTTAAGTCTCCCCAATGCCCACTTAATTTTGGTTTGAATTTTAACGTATTCAGAAGAACCATAATCCCCAATGAAAGACTCCAATAGTGACTTAACTTCCTCAATTTTTTACTTTTTTTCTACCTTTAGGGCTGATCGTAGGTGGGCTCTCATTTCGTCCCTATCGGGAGATCAATGATGGTGAGCTCATAAGCTGATTCATCCTGGTTAAGCCGATTTACTTCCATTTTGCTTTTAAGCTTTAGTATACTCAAATATAGGAAATAATAACCACGTTCAATTTAAGATTGCGGAATATTAGGCTAATTTAAACGAAATGTTAGCTGTTAACTTCTTTAGAAGAATGATTAGCTTAACAGTGTCGCACCTACTCGCCAAATTTTCTGTTTTAGCAGTATAAATGTTTAATATAGTTTGATAGAAATTTTAAGAAAGATAGTACGGTATTTAGAAAGTGCCTTTTAATCTCAATAGCGAACGAAGAACTCAAGATTCATTTATGTAATTAATACAATTGAAATAACAGTTTTCTTCAGATGTCGCGCATGACGTTAGCCCGACTAAAATACCAATTGTTCAAAATACCGATTTTTTGGTTTCAATAAAATTGCAAATCTCCCGACTTTAATAAAGAATGTAATTGAATCTTATCCCGACTAGTTTTGTACAACAAAAAAAGTTTCTTTCAATTAAATATTTGAAAACCGAACTTATAATTTTCCTTTAGAAACATGTACAGTAAAACGCCGATTATCCGAATTAATTGGGACCGGGGTCGATTCGGATAATCGAAAATTCGGACATAGACTGGTAATAAAGAAAAACGAACTGTCACACATAGAATAAACTTTATTAAGTTCAACAAACACAGTTCTTCAATAACGCTCACTTGAACATCTCGATCAGTTGTTTTTATTAAAAAATTACTTGGTTTTAATTTTTTATATTACGCTTAGGACCGATTCGGATAATTGGCGATTCGGTTAATCGGCGTTCGGATAATCGGCGTTCTACTGCACTTCAAAAAGATTATTAGAAAATATTTGGTGTACAAATATTTCCTTGTACAAAAAGTTCGCTTCGATTAAGTTGTAAAAGGATTAAGTAAATCAACTGTAAATTATTTTCGTTATTTCAGTTTGTCTATTTAGCAATCGGGATTATTGCGTTCGGAATATTTACTTACCGTGATTTTAATTGGCCGAGATTGTTGTATAATGAAATTTAATTCAGAATGTACATATTAAAAAAAAATTGTGTGTTGCTTGATTGTAACGCTAAATAGGTGTTTACACGTTTCCAATATTTAGTCGAGAGTAAGTTTTTATTTACTCAATTTTAAACAGTATTGTTAAATTATTCATTCATTTCCTATGTGTGTAGCTACTCCCAATTGGCTAGAATAATAATAATTAAATGGAATTAAATTGAAAATGTGGTGCATTTTTTTTTTTAAAACTTAAGCACTATTCACTATCTAATTGCTTTATTTCTTTTTAAATTGGCTTTTTGAACGAGCCGACTTACACTAGAGGTAGATCATTCCAGAGGCTAAAAGCAGTGACAAAAAAAGAGTTTTTGCTTTACAAACACCTGTACATAGGAATCATGATATTATGAGTGCGTTGCGATGTAAACAATTTGAACCCTTCAAGAAGGTAATCGGGTAACAACTTATTAATTATCTTATACAGAAGCTAAGGAAACTAAAGTGTTCGTCGAGAGTCAGCCCAAGAATCAGAAGTCTGCCTCGAATACGATGAGATATTTTCGTTGCGACGCAAGCGAAAGACAAATCTACTACAGGCGTGAAAAGCTCGTTTTAACACCAAAAAGGTTGTTGAGTTCATAATACGTTAAAGAGCTCAGTAGGTTAACAAGGACTTCATGATCAACAGAAATGCCTTCATGCCTTAGAAAAAAACAGCAGAACAAGAAGTTATATATTTCTATCATCAAGGTTTTGTCTTATGTCATCCGAAATCTTCAGCAAGCAGTAAGCGTACTGTACTTCTTACGGAAACTAATTTTACATTAGTAGTTTTTTATTGATTACTATTTTTAATAAAAGTGATTTAAATGCGAAACCAAATTAAATTATTTTTTTGAATAAATGTTTGAAAAATAAACAATTTTTCTTAAATTTCGATATATATATTTCTAGTTTCTACAAAAAAGTTTATCTGGTAAAACTATTTTTTCTACCATTATTTACGTGTAAAAAACAAAAATTTCATTTCAACAAGACTCAATATTCCTGGTGACCGGTGTTATGTTTAGAAACTTGGTGTTTATATGTATTTTCAAGTTCCGCAGCGTCTGACCATATGATTTTCATCACAGAATATACTATATCATCATACAAAACACCTCGAAAATAAAGCAGGACATGTACAGGAGAGTCCCTGCTAAAATGAGAATGAGAGGAAGGACCTCTCTTAGTAGGAGTTAGAAAGTAGTGATTTAATTCGTTCGGTAAACAATTTGTGTTAATGTTTCGTTTTCCAGAAATAATACCTTTACCATGCAATCTTGCCCAGATTTTTTGGGATCTTTTCTATTCAAGAGAAAGTCGTTATATGCTCTTTGCGCCTTTAATATGAATATTACGCTGAGTAATATCGTCGCCAAAGTAGCTTATCCCGAGTTTTTATTAGATTTTCGATGGAGGCTTTTAAAGTCGTTTATACTCAGTCTTGAAAGAAACATGGTTGTTATAATGGAGGCTCAACAAGTTAAAGATTGATACTTTGAAGTCAATATCTCGAGTAAGATATATAGTTTGCCAAGTAAGAGCTGTATCTATCTGTTTAGTTCTTTAAAATTAATTGCTTTGAAATCCCCATAATGAAAAACCTCCTATGAGCGTGTTGGTTTTATGAGATCATAGAACACAAAAAAAAGGTCACGGTTAGATACAGAAAATGAGCATGGATTACAAATCTGCACCTCATCCAGGAAAATGAAGTTACGGCGTCAGAAAGTGATAACTTTTGAATCTCAGAATATTCTACTTTACTTTCTCGATTATGACAAAAAATAAACTCTAACCCATTACTTCTTTAGTGGTCTATTTATTACTTTGGCTTAAAGCTGGTTTTCGCTACAAATATGTTTTAATTTCGTTATTATTGAAATAAAACGAAAGCAATCAATGTACACTCAATTAACTGACACGCGTTTATTGATTTATATCTAGAAACTAAATAGTGGGAAGGGGAAATAATATTGGATAGATGGGGGGGGGGGGGTGATTTTTCTTTTAACTCGTCGTAGTGCCTAAACTATTGCTTTTATGAAAAAATTTTTTTGTTCTACTTGAAGTAAACAAAACAATCTTTCGAATAAAGTAAAAATATTCATACCCTACTTAAGAAAATAATAAACATTTTTAAGCCTAAAAGTGCGGAAGTGGGAATTTAAAGAAAATACAAGCGACAGAGCATGGTCTGACTTACTGACTTACTGCTTGCGGTTTGGATGAAAATTTGGTTTGCGACTAAAATTTCACGTTTAATTAAAGATTTCTTGTTATTTTGCTTAATAAAGTGTACAAGTTTTTACTTTATTAGAAAGATCATTTAAGTTAATATTAGTCTTTTTTTCATAGAACTAATAGTCTTGGTGGTGGGGCGAGTTTAGGAAAAAATCACCCCCTGGCTCCTCTGGCTGAAAAGTGGTTTTTTTGGTAGATACGTTCTCTTACACTTAAGCCGACGAAAAATCTATATAAAACCAGTTAACTCGCATTATTTCTAGAAAGGAAATGAAATCTCGTCGTGAATATGAAAATAATAAAATAGTTTTTAAAAACAAAGTTGAAGCGACTTCACAAAAAGCGCTAAAAAGCATAAAATAATTGTTAATTTTATATCTATTACGGCATTTTGTAGTCGGTGCAAATCAAACAACTACAACAAAAATATTTAATCGTCCTTTCTTATGATCCCGTGAGTTGAAACGTTCAGGTAGTATTATGTATTATATTCAATTCTGGTTCTGTAGTTGTTTTATTTGTTTAATTTGCACCGACTTCAAAACGTCGTAATAGACATAAAATTAAAAATTATTTTATGCATTTTAGCGCTTTTTGTGAAGTCGGCTCAACTTTTTTTTAAAAACTAAATTAATTAAAATACAAAATATATGCAATGACTTACTGTGAATTACCGAGTCTCTCGATATTGAAGCGGCCTACCAAGATAGGATTAAGAAATAATAGTACGTCACCCATCGTAGTAGACATGAACTCGACCAATGCAGTCTCTCGCGTACTGAAGAATGCCAAAAAGCTTAAAGGAATAAGTATTTATATTGAACAAGAATTGAATCAAATGCAGAGAACAGTGTTGACAAGGAACACGAGCATGACAGTAGGCGTAGAGCGGCAGTGTTGCCAAGTTGGTGGTAGATCAAGTGGTTTTTACATGTCCCTGGTGGGAAAAAAACGTGACGGTGGGTTGCGGAAAATCTAGCGGTTGCGGAATGTCAGTGGTTTTTAGCGGGTTTGGATAATTTTAAACAGTTTTGTAATATTAAAAACAATTACTTGTTAATAAATGTCTATACTCCATATGTGAATATATTTTTCCTCCCGCGAAAAAATTAATTCCGTTAACACCCATACATGTAAACAGATCTTATTGTTTAGCCGTGGCGAAACTGATCAACTAGTCAAATGAATATTGTTAAAAGCATACAAAGAAACCGTATGCAAACTGAGATGGTTAATGGAATATTAACAATAAGATTCGGACTACGTCGCCATGAAAAGTGTTGTCACGACTACGTTCTCCCAAATGATGTTTTTCGAAAAGTAGGATCTTATGAAACTCAACAGAAGTTTCAACTGAGGAAGTTGAAGAACTTGTCTCGCTTTTCAATCGCGAAGATGAATAAGAATATTCGACGATCGACATTTTGTACACGTTTGTATATGTTTATTTATATGCATTATAATATTATAGAATATAATATAATTAAGACAGTTAGGGCTTGTTCATAAGCGCGATTCGACTACGTGCGATTTTTTCGCTCAACTCACTTTTTGAATACTTTTGTTTCAGTTTGAGATTATTTTTCATCGTATGCCCGTTCACAAGATTGACAAACGAAAATTTTTTGTTTACATTTGAATTCGGATCTTTTAAGTAACATATATCATTCCAAATATAAATATTTACAGTGAAGAGGGAACGCGAATTTAAGTTAATGTTGTTAATAATTTTTTTAAAGAAGAAAGGGGAGTGTTTGTTTTATTGCTATTTCCTCATTTGCTGTAAAATAATAATAAGTAATTTATATATTTATTCAGCATGTCAAGTAACAGGTATATGACTTCAGCCAATCAAATTACAATCGCATGCGACGAATCGCACTCGTGAACGAGGGTTTAAGAAATGCAATTCCATTTAAATTACATGAAATTCAATATATAAAAAATCTGGTGGGAATTTAGTGGGTTTTAACTTTGACTTGGTGAAATCTAGTGGGTTTCTGAGTGCCATCAAGTGGGAAAATCGCCAACAGACTTGGCAACACTGTAGAGCGGAATACGAATAGGATTACAGCATCTGTCGATGTTTAGAATTAAGTGCACCTTGTGAAATAATTTCAAATGAATCATAGAAAAACCTTTTTGATTTAGAAATTGTATCTTATAATATTGCAGGCCTAACCTAACTTTGTAACGCTTGGACCGATTTGGGTAGTTCCTTTGCTGTTTATAGAGTGTGATCCTCCATTGCTAATAGGAGAATAATTTGGTCCTATGGTGTGGGTGTGGGATGGTGAAGGGTAGTCTAACTTCGTAACGCGTGGTTCGATTTCGATGATTCTTTTTCTGTTCAGTAGAGTATGTTCCTTGATTGATACCACGAGAAAAAAATTTTAAGTGGAATGGAGGTGGGGTAGGCGGTTAAACCTAACTTATTAACGCGTGTACTGATCTGGATGGTTCTTTCTTCGTTGTATAGAGTAGAAGACACTAAAAAGTGAAAAATAAAATAGTTTTTAAAAAAAGTTTAACCGACTTCACAAAAAGCGCTAAAATTCATAAAATAATTTTTCATTTTATATCTATTGCGACATTTTAACTTAACTTTAAGAGATAATAATAACCGTCATCGGTATTGAAACTAATGGATGTACTTAAGAAGAAGAATCACTGTTCGGAAAGTAAAAGAGTTAAATGTACAGAGACGCTATAATTTAATTCGATATAAACAGTTTCTTAAACAATTATAATCATACGTTTAAATGTAATGTAACTTACCATCATTTCTTCACAATCTTTTTTTCAAATTTTGCCTTTTCTGCGTTATTCCTGTAGCCTTTCTCTATTATTAACGAGAGGTTATAAGTTCTACCTGTATTTTTATTTATTTTGATGATTCCTTTCTTGTTGGCTAGAGTATGTTTCCCATTGGTATCATGTAAAAAATTTATTTGTGGAGTGGGGTGAACCTTACTTCATAATGCGTGAACCAATTTCGATGATTCTATTTTTGTTGGGTAGAGCATGACAACAATTTTGTTGGCGGATGGGTGGGGGCATGAGAGGCGTTTAGTTGTTCCTCAGGTGGGGTAGGGTGGTGGAAGGGATAGTCTAACTTCGTAACGCGTGAACCGATTTGGATGATTACTTTTTTGTGATATATTTAGAGTATAGTCCCCTATTGCTACTACGAGGATAAATTTTTATTTAGGGTAGGGGAGGGGTAGCCGAACTTCGGTACGCGTGAACCGCTTTGGATAATTTCCTTTTTTTTTTGTTTATAGGGTAGATTCCACATTGGTACCATTCGAAAAGTACTATTATAAAATATTTTGACTTTTGATTGGTGGAGGATAGGTAGGCTAACATTTTGGTGTATGAACCGATTTGGATGATTCTATTTTTTAAGCGTTTCCCCATTCATGTCAAAAATGTGATTGTGGACTGGAGGTGATTAAGGAGTGGAGCCTTCATATAATGTTGGACGATCCTCTTGTTGTTGAGTTTAATGTCTATTTGTGTCATGACAAAAATTGCGGCTTAGAGTAAGACTGGGAGGGCTGGCGGTCATTAGGCGCAGAATGATTTTGATTCTGTTGTACAGAATATGCTTTCTTATTAGTAAATGATACCTAGAGTGACTATGGAAAGAGGAGGGAGCAATCCCCTTACTTTTTAATGCGTGCGTTATATAGCAGGTTTTGGCTTTGTCATCGAATTCAAAGCCTAAACCCGTCATTGTATTCTTCTGCACTCCCGTCTTATGTTTTATTTTGACACCACCATTTGGTTTTGGACTTAAGGATGAATAGATTTTGACTACCACTTCGATTCACTGGTAATGGAAAATCTTAGGATCGATTACAAAAACGAAACATTCAGTACAATAATTAAACCTTTGTGTACTTCTTGCCTTAATACCTACTCTTCACTTTCCCTGAGTGTTTGAGGTGTCGAATCCACGCTTTACATTGCCAACTTTATGCTGACTCTATGCTGAAATCTTCAACTATGCCAATTGTGAAGATTTTCATATAGTGATTAATTGAAGTAAAATGTAATGGTTTTTACTTTTTCTACTGGGTGTTTTATGTCACAGAGATCTGTCTCTATCCGGGTTAATCTTTCAAATATTGAATTACCTCAGTTAAAGTAGGTCATCTCATTAGATATTTGTACATAATTTTAAGAAAAATAATTCAAAAGCAAGCAATATATTATATGATGCATTCAAGAACTATGTGAAATACATTACAAGAAAATCAGTGAAATTGTGGTGGAATACTTAATTTGTCATGCATATATTCTACAAGTACGCTACGAAACAAGCATGCAACGAACAAAAAAGAACAAAACGTGATTGTTTTTTTTAAATATATTACAGTAATCATTCTTTGCTTCAATAAATATACTTAAAGTATTTTTATATTTAAGTTATATTAGCATCCTTATTACTAAACAGTAAAATGATTGATTTGTTTGTTATGCAAAAATTTGTACAGATAAAAATAATTGAAAATAGCTGGTAGTCACATTCCAAACAAGCATATTTGTCATTTCCAGTTCATTATTATAGAGAATGTGTAAAATGTATTGTTTCAGTAATAACTTTTATATACAAAGTTTTTAAATATAAATAGACAACACAACATCAAAGTCGTTCCAAAAACTTTTGATATATTGATATTCGGACATTCCTTATAGATTGGTTGCATATTAAAATTTAGCAAAATCATGTAGCTATTGGACGTTAAGGACTTGCCATGCACTTTGTAGCATTTTACTTTCAAATAATACATAATTTTGCCAAATTTTTCTTAACTTATCAAAGAAAAATTATAATCATACAATTGTAATATTATTTTAAATTTTTAGTAAATTCCTAGCTTTACTTAGCGAAAATATATGAATCGATTTTTACAGCGTTTATACAAATAAAGTTGCTACAAAATGCTTTCAGCATAACTCGTGCCAGCTGGGAGTAGAATGAAACTGACGTGCTTCAAGTTATTGGTATATTGTTTATATTAAAAAATAAAATCAACGAAAACTATATTTCTATGTAGACCGGTATATCTAAATAAAATATATGCACAAAATTATAGAGTTTATATAAAACCAAACCGAGGCCTGAGAAACTATATTTGGATATGCTGAACAAAAATTACTATAAAAACAGATATATGGTGTTATATATACAGGTTTCACTTTTAATATATTAACTTATCAATTCTGTGAATAAGATTTTATATAGTTGTGATATGGGAAAAATCTTCAGATTTACCACTACTGATTTAATTGATTCAATTGAAATATTTAGCTTAAATGCATTAACCGAAGGTACAATTTAATAACTTTATACCTCTCTAATTTGTATTTTGAACTTATACAATTGCATAATTGATTATAAAATAATAATAATTACATTTGTATTATATTACCCTTCATGAAGTCGATGAAATCCAGTCATCCACATTCTTCCCGTAAGCATATGGAGTTATTTATAAAAAAAAGTTGAAAAAGAGAGAAAAAATTTAGTTAACAAGTAACAATTTGGAAATGAAAAGATTTTGCACATGTTTCAGATTTAAAACAGAAGCTCGTTTTCACTAACACATTTTTTATTCACATCCGAATTATATAATAGTATTTTCTTAAATATCACACGCATCTTATTATCATAACAATGTATATATATATATGTATAATGCTTTAGTATATACAATCCAGAAAAACTAATTTGTTTACTTGTTATTTGTTTAGATTTTTGAACATTTTATTACTAAAACAGGGCAGAACTAAACGTAAAAAAGTTTGAAAATTAAAATAAAAGTCCCATCTGACAAGAGTTATGAAACTGCAATAAGTGTTGACCCCTTAAGTTTTAATATTTTATTTCTAGCTGATCTACTGTTTGTTTGATTGTAAGGATGCAAATATTAAGGCAAAAGATATATTTTTATAGATTTGGTGATTTGTACCCAAACGGAGCTTTTATTAACATTTTTCATTTTATTCGACGTATATGCGAGAAAGTACTTCAATCCATTACCCGGTCATAAAAGTTTGTTTTTGTTTTTTGTACGATGTGGCCAAATTCTAGGGGACAACCCTTTGATGTGTTAGCATGGTTTTGGCCCGAAGGGAATTAGGTTAAGGGAAGTGAAAAGTAATAGAAATATACAAAGTATCTTATAATAACAAGAAAACAGCAGTAAACTCTGCGTAATTCACGAACACGACCAAATTATTCAATTGAGGTTAATTCGTATTGAACGCAAAAGCATTTGGAAAAAATAAGTCATAATAAAGGCTCTACAATTACAAAGTCCATCCAAAAATAAGTTGTTAATTCTTTTGTTTGAATTAGTTGAAGAAAGCTCTTTTAATTTCGATATATAAATATAGGAATCAAATTGATTGATTGATTGATTCACAATCACTTTTGATCGGAATTAATGTATGACCATAAGCCAATTCATATACAAGATATTAGTTAGCTTTTTTATATTGTGATTAAAATGCAGGGTGTATCAGATCTGTTGTGCTTAAATAAATGGGGTGATAGATCTCATCTAGCAAACATAAGATTCTATGGAAGGGGGGTTAGCAATCTCAATCATTTGGGAGTTACAGGGTGATTACATACTCAATGCAGCGACATCAAACAAACGTTAACAAACCACTACCACAATGACCTTTTGAGATTTGTCAACAATGTTGATCTAACTCCTACCATTGCAGGTACAGTCACTTCCAAAAGTTAAAACATGTTTTACGATTACATAAAATTCAGCATATCCCCAAATTTTCCCCGAAATTCATTTAAATAATACACCTGTTTTTTTATTTCTATTAAACTGCCCATCTTATTACACTAGTTTACAAATTTGGAACTCATCTCGAGATCTGGTTTCTGATAGACTTTTTTAATGTATTTGGGGGCGTAGATTCCAAAAATTGGGAAAAAAATGTGTTTCTTAAGAATCGTTATTTGGCACTTCTCGCAGTTATTTACCCATGTGTCCATCAATTTTTATCTGATCTGCATATATTACATATCTTTTGAAAGGTAACTTTGTCCTTCTTCCAACGCTGTGCTGTTTACGCGGATTTGATCAAGTTACAGGCGATGAAAGTTCAAAAAAGTGATTTTTCCGGCATTTTTAAAAAGTTACTAAATTTCAATTGCTCCGCTTAATTCCAGGAACATTTTTTTCATATTTTTACAATTTCAGAGGAAAGATCATTCTTTTACGAAAATTTTAAGTACAAATTTGCCCAAATTGGATAAAAAAAATGCATGAGAAATTTCAAATCAATTTTTTTAGACTTTTATCACCTGTAACTTCATCAAATCCGATCAAATCCACAGCATAGCGTTGGAAAGAGGACAAAGTTTCCTTTCAAAAAATATGTAATATAATATGCAGATCGGATAAAAATGTATGGATAGATGGGTAAATAACTGAGAAAAGTGCCAAATAACCGGTTTTTTGAGAATATCTTGAAAACGATTCATAAGAAAAAAATGTTTCCCCATGTCTATGAGAAACCAGATCTTTTTGGTATAAACTAGTGTTATCTTTCCAGAAAAATAAGCCTGGCAAGGTAGAGAAAATACTAAGAAAACCGCATGCTTAGAAATCCCTGACTAGAGGACGGTGGATTAAGATGGGCCAGCGGGCAAAGTGGGCCGCTCACAAATTTCCTTACTTCTTCTAGGATCATCTTTCTGCCAGTAGTACCCCTAACAGATAATAAAAAGCCAAAGACGAAACCGTTTGTATGCTTTGAAAAAGAGAATTCTGGATGTAAACAACTTGGTAAAAGTTTTTGTCAGAGGAGACCATCTGATTGTGCAGAATTCGAAATTTACGTTGGGTCCGCATGGATAAAAGAGTCTGCCAGAGCCAGAGAAAGCAAAAAACTTTACACATAGTATCTTATAATATAGCAGGCGTAGCAAGTTAGTTAATTTTTTTATACGAAACATTTTAGTAGTTTTGAATTAAAATGAATTAGTGCAAGAAAGGTTAGTAGTAGGGGTCGTGTAAGTGGTACGGGCCTTAAGAAAAGCATCAAAGATATTTATTCTCTGGTTTTCTGTGATGGCTGCGATTATGTCTACATTACCACTAAAGTCGGCAAAGAAAACGAAATGATAGTGCCTGCGTATTTGAACCCTAGTAACTGGTTTGATAACTTTGTTGTGTTGAAGAATTTAATTATGGAATCAGAGGAAAATAATGTGATTACAGTGGGAGATTTAGGTAGACAATTTCTGGATTTCCGTGAAGACATAGGTGGAATTATTCTAAATGAAAGCACACTTGGAGACCGCAAAGGTAACGTGACGTTTGTCAGGGGAAACCAAGTGTTAGTTAACAATATCTGCTGCGGTTCGACAAGTTTATTGGGTTTGGTAATAGATTTTTTAGTAGTCCCCAAAAATTTGTCTGATCACATGCCTATTGAAATGATTATTAAAGGCAGTTGTCCAAACACTAACCTAAAGAAAATGTCTCAATTACCAAAAGTCAGTGGAGTTTTTAACTGCAGTTGTAAATTCTGCAGCCCAGTACAAAGGTGAGAACCCGGAAACATATTAACAATTTCAAGCAAAAATGGTTCGATAAAGAATTCTACAGAGCTAGAAAAGTTTCCTATTTCGTAAGAACAATTCAAAATTTACAGCTAAACTCTACTCGAAAGCAAACAAAAATTATAAAAATTTATGGCGAAGAAACCTTAGATAGAGAAATTGAACTTGTCGAGTTACAGTCTGTTCTAGAAGCTGCGAAAGTCAACAAAGCATCGGGCCCAGATAGGATTCCATACGAGTTCTATAAAAATTAAGTATTCTTGGTAAAAATAACTCAGACTCTCAATAACATATGGGACCATGGAATTCTACCGGATAAATTTAAAAACGCCATTATTGTTCCACTATTTAAACCCTAACTAGGATTCAAATTACAGGGGTCTGTCATTTAGGCTTCAAAAATAAGTTGAGAAATACAATATCAGGCAGGATTTATACGTGGTTACTCTACTGTGGATGATATATTTTGTCTAACATGTTTCGCTAAACTTATGACGAGGTAAAAAGGAAAGAAGCTCCTTGCTTTTTTTGTTGATTTTAAAGCTGAGTATCGATCGGAGGAGCTTATACTACAAACTTTATTGTTTGGGGGTTTCATCTAAGTTCATGAGGAAGCTAACCTTATTATATCAAGGCTCCAAGGTAACGGTGTGAATGGCAAGTGCCTCTCTTTCTGGTTTGACTCTGCAATGGGGCTGAAGTAGGGACCCATTTAGCCCGATCCGGTTTTCACTTTTTGTTAATGACTTATATGATGAGTTGGGTCAAGGCTTTCTTATTGGGGGTAAGGAGATCCGGTTACCTATGTACGCCGACGACATTGTCATTTTGGCTGAATCACCAAAAAGGCTGCAAAGAATGATCAACAATTTGGACAAGTACTGTGAGCGATAGAATTTGACAGTAAACTTGACAAAATCTAAGATTGTAGTTACTAGAAATGGAGGAAGACTGTCAGAGTTCGAACAGTGGTATTATCGGGGTTTTCAGTGCGATCCATAATGTGTTATGCAGCCCAAGTTTGGGGTGTAATAGAAATGATACAAAGATTTTTCATTAAAATACTACTTAGATTACCGTATAATACTTCAAACTATATTATTAACATTGAAACCGGCCTTAGCAGTATGTATATATTTACCCGGAAAATGTATTTGGACTTTTTCCGACAAGTTTCAACGTACTGCAACCTTCGTCTTACAAAAGCACTTGCACAAAAAGTAATTAATAGTAAGATATATTTTGTGGAATAGTGGGACAATTTGTGTACCACTGAATATATAACGATAGAATTGAACAATTTTAATGAAGAAGTCTGGAAGGGTAAACATTTTGAAATATTAGAAACACTGCGCGAGAAAAATTGGAAATTACAACGCTAATCAAGCACTAGCATCAATACCTCATGATGAATACTCAAATTTAAAGTACAGCGGCATTCCTAACATATATATATATGTATATATATATATGTATAATGCTTTAGTATTTATAACTAGATGCGGCCTTTTGAACATAAATGCAAAATCATGGAAAAAATTCATTAGGTATATGTCCAATGTGCAATATGGATGTGACGGAAAACACCTACCAAATTAGAAATTAGAAAATTTTATTTTAGAAAAACTATGTATATTGACTAGAGCAGAATTTTTAAGTCAACTTAATGGTGAAAATTATCAAGCACTTTATGGTTATGTTACTGAAGCTATGAGATATAGACAAATTTTAGTAGATGCACTTAATTGTTAGTAAGAAAATAAATTATATTTTAAAATTAGTGTAACTATGTTAATCCGTTGTTCTTCTGACTAATAATTTTTATATGGGTATATTCTTGAAGTTATAAGATATAGAAAAATTTATTAGATAGAGCACAAGCGTAAGTGAGAAAATGGATATGTTGTTGTTGGATATGTTTTTCATAATGCCTTGTATTTTATATAATTAGTTAGGCTGGCAGAAGACTTTAAGCCATTGTCTAGATGTTTAGTTAGAAGTAAGAATATTTATGAACTGTCAATTGAATTTTTCTGAATAAAACATTATTATTACTAAAAAGTTTCGTTGATCGCAGCAAAATGCATCCATCTTAACCTCATATTTCAAATTATCTGTCAGATAAACTATTTCCGGACCAGCTGATATATATATATATTCTATTGTGTTATGTCTCAAATCCGAATGTGAATATATAAGTTTCTTTTATAAATTTAGCAATATTTTTACATATGTGTTCCTCTATTACCCTCAGTACCCAAAGTGGGCCAATAACTATGGCTTTCCAGTTAGCGGAACAAAATGAAATTGCTCATCTTTCGATACAACATCTGGTTTAGCAGGGAAAGATTGGTTCCTCGGGTTTCAGAAACGACAACCAGAATTATCGTCAAAGGCTAGGGCTCAAGCATTCAAAAAGCCAATTGTACATTAATTTTTCGATTGTTAGAATCATCCAAAGGTGTGGAAGCAAGTTGGCAGTTTGCATGTGGTTACACTGTCGTAATATACATGTCCGTCACTGGGATATTCATTCCACCTATGCTTATTTTCCCACACAAAAGGACGAAAGTTGAACTTGAATGCGGTGCCCCTCTTCTAACACTTTTTCAGTGTCATCTATCTGGATGGATGGAAGTGGATCTCTTTACAAATTGTTTCACACATTTCATTCACCATGCGAAGTTTTCCAAAGAAGATCCGGTGTTGGTTATTCTAGATGGACATATAACACATACCAGAAATTTAGAGTTCATAAATTTGGAAAGGCAAAAATATGTGACGGTCGTGTGCCTTCCACCTCACTGTACGCACAAGCTCCAGCCGCTACATAAATGTGCCGTTCATACTTTGTTCAAGCAATTGAACACTTTCTTCGCAGAAATCCCACCACAACAGTGTATCAATTTCAAATTTCATCTCTTTTTGGTGAAGCAATAGTCATCTATTGCCAGTATCGCTATCAATGAATTCAGAAAGACCGGTATTTTAAATTTAGATTGATATGTTTTTGATGAGTGTAATTGTATTTCAGCGGAAGCTACAAATATGGAAGATTTACACATCGAACATGTTGCTGGTGATGACGATACCCCACCAACTGAAATTGGTTTAGACATTGGTAGAGAAAATTCTCATGTTCAAACTCTAACAACAAGCTCAGATAAGCTAGAATCAGACGAGAATAGTTCATTTGTTTTGCGAACTCCAAAACAGTTGATACCTTTGCCAAGAGTCGCCAAAGCACAAAACGAAAACCAATGAAAACAGCTGTACTTAAAGTCCGTACAAGAATGAATTAAAATCATCACCTCGAGAACAAAATAAAAACCTAATCACTGGTGAAAAAACAAATAAATAACCTAAAGCAGGCAAGAACACGAAGGTCAATGTTGACTCGGGTTCAAATACACAGGCTGATGATATTCCTTGCCTATTTTGCTGGGACTTTTACAGTAGATCCGAAAGCGGAGAAGCATGGATTTAGTGCATTAAGTGCAAACTTTGGGCACATGAAGTGTCGCTATAACTAAAAATCTATTTAATCAGGGATGACATCATGTAATAAGATTAGTGCCAATCACCAATCACAGCTAATATATGAATATCTAATCCAGCAATTGTTGTTATGTATCATCTTACACTATTATACCCTAGACTTATAATCACTTAAACTTTTTTTACAAATAACAAATGTGGCGTGGAACGAGGAAACGTACCTTACAGCACCAAAAATCGAATTTCAGGTTTTTAATGAACCTGCATGAAGAAAGTAAATCGAATGATCATACCTTCAAGTTTGTGCGATAAAAATTGAAAAATCTATAGCGCATTTTGTAAAAGTGAAGTGTTCTATACCTGCTTGAATGGGACCCACAGACTCGTCCCTTTCAAACACGTTTTTCTCGAAAAGCTAAAAGGTGCTGTAAGGTACGTTTCCTCGTTCCACGCCACAAATCATGTGATTATTTTGTTAAAGAATTGAGTGAGTGACTTTCAAGATTTACAATTTGATTTGTTGAGGTTAACCCATTCCGTCTGTATTCTCTCTAGTTTGTAAGACCGGCTTTGCGTAGAATTAAAGCTTTGAATTTTTAATAATTTTTTTCTTTTTTAAGCTTTTAAAAGATATTGACCGTTGAATTTTAATTAAATATAAATATAATTGAAAACATATGATGTTTTTTTTCCTTTCAATAATATAAAATACCCCGCTTTGTCCCCTGAAGAGGCCCACTTTACCCGCAAGTGACGCCAAAATAGGCCTTTTGAGTCTTTCGTGGAGCCTAAACAAAAACTATTGTAACATTCCAAACTTACTTAAGAATGTTATTGTATATCTCAGTTGTCTGTAAATGCGAAAAAAGAACTTTCTAAGCTTGAGCGGCCCACTTTGGACCACATTTCCCTACCTAATTATTTTCTTACACTTTAGGAAACAAAATTGCTAAGACAAAGGGTCGAAAATGTTTGGTTAGGGTACACAGGTAATTAATTTTAATTATTATTGCAAAAATATTATAAATATGCCAGTGTAATATTATTTTATTGCCGATTTTAGATTATGTTGGTCAGAGTTCACATCCTAGTATTCTGATGTTATGTTACTAAATTATTAAAAATGGCCAGAATTTTTTACTTTTAAGGAATACGCGGATATAATTCACATTTATTTTGTGGTAGACTGAAACGAAAAAGCGCATGTACTGGAATGTGAAGGGAGATCACTTAATCGACGGGCACCCTAAAGGGCATTTTCGTTGACTTTTCGAAGCTTAATCGGAAGTCTAATTTCAAACAGCACGTTATTGCAAGTTGAAACATCGAAAGATTCTGCTGACGTGGAGCAGAAAATAATCAGCCTAAAACGGGCACGAGACAAGTCTTAAGACGATTAGGAGTGTCTTTCTGGGTAGAATTCTGTGGCTGGATGATTCGCAGTTCACAGGGGATAGTATCACAAACTTTTATAACCTCCATGCCTGTTCGTATAATAATCCACATAGGATAAGGAACCCCTTCCAGCCAAAGTTCTGAGCCAATATTTGGGCTCTCTCATCTTTTGCATTGCTGATTAACATAAGCTGTACAACCCACAATTTGAATTTAATTTGTGCCACGGATTTCACGGATTTCATATTGCGTGATCTACACTACTGCATTCGAGGATTTAAAAATAGCGCCCTCAACTTTGCCAGAGCCAAAGTCATTAACACGTTGAATGCCACGTTAATTTTACATGGCTTGTCCGTGTTGTCATCATGAATTTAGTATCATAATATTTAAGAGTACATATTGTACGTATATGTATGTATATATATAACAAAATGATTATTTTAAGCTTCTGTATTGCATTTATCTCTTAAGACCATATAGTAGTAACGATGACAGTATTGAAATATTTAAAATACATTGAAATTTACTCGAAATATGTGTTTTTAGCGACTATACTAAGAATCGCAGAATCATTAAAAACTCAGTTTGAAATTGTTGTGGGATTTTAAATGTCATGTTATTTGAAAAACTTGCACTTATTATTAATATTAAAAGTTCACATAAATTTCCAAGCGCAATTAACACATAAGAGTTACTCTTGAGCATCTTGATAAGAGTACACAAAAATATATCTTTCGCCTATAAAACATAAATTTTAATTTATCACATTTTAATTTTCAACACTTCCTTAAGAGTTCTTTTTGCTTTTGGAAGATGATTTTGCTTTCAATGTACCTTTGCTAAATAAAAATGTATACCGAATTTAAGATTATATGTATAGTTTCCACAAAATATCGATTCAATTTTATTGGTATATTAAAAACATTATTTTATTTTAACATACTTTCTAATTATTTATTGTACCAATATTTGACACCGAGTGTATTAATTAATTTTCTTGATTGTGGTGCATATTCTCATCTGTAATATTTTTAAATATATACAACTTATTTGGTAATGAACTTATTTCGATTATTATACGCATATTCTGTACAATACTAGCAATCTAACTTCTTTATAGACATTTCAATAAAGTACAACATTCACTTTTACAATCATTTTACAGCATTTTTATTAAATCAGGGCATTTTGAAGTACCCGAAGGTAAGCTTTAGAGAATACTATAACAGCTCCAAGTGCCTACTAAAAGGAGAAAAGAAAAGAGTGAAAATACGAAAACATAAGAAGCGCCAACTTAAAGCGAATTGTTAATTTTTAAGACCTTGTTTTTTTTTTTTGTTTTTTAGTCACAAGTGTGGTCTATAGAAGAAAAAACGATGTAAACCAAATTCTGTATCGTTTATATAAAAAGAAAACTGATGAAGGTGATTCGAAGTTTTCAGAAAAGTGTCTTCATTAATTTGAGATTTGCATAAAAATCTTTCTAAAAATTTCATTCTGCTTTGCATTCTTTACTATTAAATACTTTGACTCTTATTAGACGATTTTATTAATAATTTGTACAGTAATTTCCTTGATAAATAAAAAAATTTTGCAGGATCCCATATATTGAAATTTTTGAAATTGCTGAATATTGCTATGATTTATTTACACATGTATATTTATTCCGTTCCGTATAATCTTTCTGGTTGAGTGGATATAAAAATCTAGCTTGTATTTTACTAGAGTTATCAACGTTTTTAAATATTCATATGCAATTTTGCCTGTTATTAAAAACAAATGGAACTCTTAATAATTTACTTGACATTATTTAGAAAATAATCTTGAAGCTGTTGATGGTTTTTCCCTAAAGATTAAATAAAATCTTCATTAATAAGCTTCAATCATTAAGCGGTTGGCGTAACTGATATAATAAGTACAATATAAAACTTTCAAGAATCTTTAATTTTAGTACAAATGATGATTATTGAAGATTATCGAAATATTTTATGACTACATACCTGTTTATTAAAGTTAAAATTTTTTTTACTAATTGTCAATCGTACCGTTGTTATTTCCATAATTTTTATCCTAACTATTATTATTTTTGTTGATATCTTCAGCTAAATAGTTCTTTTTAAAAAAATTTTGAAAAATAAAAATGCTGTCAAGACTCAGTCACGTATTTCGATCAGTTTTACATCAGTTCTTTTGTTTTTAGGGAAAAGTCTTCTTTTTGATACCAGTAATCAAATTGATTGTCATATTGTCAAATGTGAAAAACTTTCTAGTTGCGGTAAGAAAAGTTAACACTTTTCATATCAAGGTTAACTACAACAATTTTATACTATTTATTTATTTTGTAAACAATAATATTAACATTAATGGTAGATTATAATTCACAGCAACTCATCTTAACTATAAATTTGTGACTTCGGCATATAATCGGTATTCGGGTGTGCTAGATGATTAATGGGTAAAAGAACTATTTCTATAAAGAGATTATTTTATATGAAATATACTATTTCTTACGATTATTAATGTTTCATATCATTTAAAAAACAAAGGTTTACCCGTAATTCCATTAGTAATTGTACAAGAGAATCAGTATTGTTCACATAAAAACATTTTTTGTAAGAATTAAAAGTGCTTTTTAAAGGTTATTTGTTTATTATATTGTTAAATAAGGACCAACATTTGTATGTGTAATAATCAGGTTTGATAATCAAAACACTTTTAATTCGAATAAGTGTTTTACAGGCAGCTCTAGTAAGGATTTTCATGGACTACATTTAATTTTGTGTTAAACGAATTTTAGACCGAATAGTACAAATTTAGTATTCCGTGGGACTTTAAGTCGTTCCCAAATTTATTTTTATAACTAAGTACATAACTCAAGCTTAAGTTCCTGACCTACCACAAATTACACTTTGCAATTTTTGGAAAACATATGTAAAGCTAGGCATCAGAGTTAAGCGCTTATCCACATATCAGGGTGTTTACGTTACATGCCTGAACATGGTAAAGCAATCAATGAACCAAAGAACTGACCACAGGAAAAGGAGTCTACTTAGGCATATAACGTTTGGGCAAAAGAAAATATTAGCCCAAAGTATTTGTTTTATCCAAACATCTTAACATTATTAAAAAGTGAGGATACAACATTTGTGTACGTAACCGTCGGTTTCGTTACTCAAACTGTAAATATATTTTACTCGAAATGTAATTTTTCAACACGATTGTACTCGTATTTTTATCTTTTATATTTAAAAAAAATTAAACCGCCAAAAACTTTGTTTATACTATAGCGGTAGACTTTCTGATTTTTTTATGATGTGGTTAAAGCCTAGGGGACAACCCTTTGCGTTAGCATGGTTTTGGACTGAAGGGAATTAGGGTAAGGAAACTTGAATGCCTTGTTTTTTGCATTACTGCGAGCTAGACAACAGCCCAAAGATGGAGTGAATTGTTTTTAATTCTATTCTAAAAACCCACGGGGACGCTCAACCAATTGATCCAACTCCGTCTCTATGATTTATAATATTCTTTATTACTTAAATTCGGTAGTGTCTAAGCTGCCACCGAGGTTGAATATCTCCGAAGCGTCAACTTCAACGAAGAAATATTTAACATTCAAAAGAATCATAATAAGTTTTTATTTTTTTTTTAATAAAAAAAAATCCAGAATGACCCCTTAATAGTATTTCATCCAACGGTAAAAATAATTTATTGCTGTTGTACTAATTTCTTTAGTAGTCTAGTGACTGAAGACTCGAAGATTATCAAAATATTTTATGACAGGAATGTAAATTCTTTATTAAAGTAAAACTGTTTTTAACTAATTGCCAATCGAACCGTTATTATTTCTATAATTAAACATGAACGCTCAAAATAAAAGAACCAAGAAGGAGAATGAAATAAAAGAAAATGATGCTCTGGAGTCTCACGTGGGAGTCAGCGAGGCTACGAATCCCTTTTCCATACTGTTGAGAATATAGCCCTTAGTCAGCAAAAATGCCCAAAATGATAAGGGAGAACCCTCAACCTAGAAACTTCCTATAAAATCCGGTCCATTCGTCAGAGACGGTCAGGTGCTGTCCTCTCATAAATGGGAATGGAGCCGCGGGAGAGGGGTGCTTTTCAAGGGGCGATAGGGACCATTCTGCGACAAGGAGAACCTTGAGCCGAAACACAATATCCGTGACCTTGGCTGCCTCAGGGATGAAGCTGAAGCGAAGGCAACGCTCCAACGAGAGAGTCGCAATTGGTTGGGTTCACTGCAGAGTGCAGAGATACCATCGTGAAACGATGCTTTAGGTGACTTCGACACGGGCACGTGAGTTACGTCAGCAAATATTAAAATTCCGCATGATCGTAATAATAAAATCATAAAGTCAAACTCACCTGCAATGAACAGAGATCGCATTTCATTTCTTATCATATCTGAGAAACTAAAAGTCTGGAATTCTCACAGACAGTTTCTTCTAATAAAGAACAAAAATGATAATGTCAGCAAAATTGCAAGTGTATTAACGTAATAAATTTTTGAACGTAATAAATATTGAGATCTTTAAAGATTTAGCTTTTTTCTTGAGTATTCTTACCTAAAATATATCTCGTGCCCAGACAGAAGTGCCATGTGTTAAAGGTGTAAAGCGGCAGGAAGACCATAGCCGCTACTCCCGTAGAGTGCTCTTATTGGTAACGTTCAATGTTAGAAACAACTTTAACTCCGCACGATTAGTTGATACCTTTTGCAGATAGTTGATGACTATCTGAAAGATCGATATTTGCTGTATGAGACAAGTGAGGGACACCGAAGAAGGGTGATCAACAACCAACCACGACAGTCTACTACAAATTGAACTGCCCGAAGTGCCGTGCCTGGTCGGATATGTAGATTATGTTGCTGCACTTATTTCGGTGCATATGGCGCAGCTTAAGCACAACCAGATAATGCGAGCCGTAAACAGCTGAATGACAACGCATGCGTGGACTGCCGCTGGCTTTAAGCAAGACGGAGCTTGTTGTCCTGACAAAAAGAGAATACCGACCAATATCCCAGTGTGAATTGCCAGTTGTGAGGACATCATGCAGACAAAACCATCAGTGAATTATCTTGGCGTAATGACCGACACCAAGATAAGTTTTTCCAGCAGGTAAGGAAAACGGCAGACAAAGCGAATATGGTGGTCACATCGCTCAGCAGCTAGATGGTGAACGTGGGAAGGCCAAACTACAGTCGATACTCCTATATGGTGGAAAGACATGGGAAAGACTGGGTCACGCGCAGCATACCGCACCCTTTCCGAACCAGGCGTTCATGTTATCTCGGGGGTTGTTGCTATGGACATACTCGCCAAAGAACAAAGGACGATCTACCTTAGGAGGGCAGAAACGGACAAGCTAGTGGTGCACCGAGGAGAAACAATGCAGACCCTGTGCAGGTGCAGCGAGGAGAGCAGGGGACGATGGACAGCAAGGCGCACCAACGACCTAGGCTCCTGAATAAGAAAAGAGCATAGAGAAGTAGGTTACCACTTAACCCAGTTCCTGAGCGTTCCTGCCCAGATCAAACCGACATCGCAGGGCATACTTTCTTTGAGCGTCAGAGATGGGCTTCCAAGAGAGTACCGCTGAGAGTTCACCTAGGAGGAACGGTCTCTCCGGACACTATAGTTCAGGGAATGGAAAGAAGAACCCTGTAACAGAAAAAGAAAGAACGTAGGGTGAAGTAATGTGCAAAATGGTTCCAGGTTAGTGTCCGAAGGCGAAGGAAGGCGTTTAGTCTGGAGTCCGACATTTCCCCTCTCTTAAAAAAAAATAAAATTGGGTGTGTCAATCCCAACATAGCGATTAGCAAAATTGATGACATACGCGAAATTTTGTTTACTTCTATGAAATTGTGTTTGGTGGATGGTTTTACATCCCATTAGCACTCAGGTTCGAACCTTTAATAAGTATTCACTTAAATGCAATTATGTATCTATACGAAAATAAGTTTCAGTTTATATTAAAAATTTTGTTACTTTAATTTTTCAACATCAACATTAGTGTTAATGCTCACAATTTAATTATCCTAGCCAATACTCAAACGTAATCTTAGCTAAGGCACAAACTATTAATGTGATTACTTGGCAGCGAAATTGAAGTTTGATAGGTTTAATCGCTAGTAAGAATCAGTTGCATCTGGTGGTATCACTAACTTCAAGCAATAGAAATTATTCAAGCGTTTTTTTGGGACAGATGCATCCATTGAGATAGGGTAAATTAACCAGTCAGCTATGGCGACCTCTTTTCAGAGCAAACACCTATGTCTGTTGCGAGAATCCAGCGATTACAGGTATATTCGTAAAATACAAAGTAAGTGACGCTGTTAAAATATTGTATTAAAAAGACAGCTGTATTTGACAAAATGAACGACTTTATTACTTATAGCTACAGTTAAAGTGCGATCTGCAAGCAACCACCACTCATCAGAATCAGAAAATTTGTGTCCTTGCGAAAAATCATGAAAAATCTCTGCATCGCTAAAGTCAAGATGAAGCCAAGTCTAAAGGCTGGAGCACAATGAATGCAACGCAACTGAACTGAAAGGCGAGATATGTCAAATGAACGCAACGAAATGTAGGTAAAAGTTCTATTCTTACAATGGATGGATCTTTATTTGACAGTTGTCTTCAGTTCAGCATTAAAACTTGTAGAAAAATTATTCTATAATGCCGCAAATAACTTCTCTTCGAAATTTTCTATTCTTATTTTTTTGTATTGCACTCAAATTTATTATAAATATACTTATGCGACTGAGTCTGTCAATTTCCAAATTTTGTAAACTAATTGCGTTCACAAACGATTGCGCACTCCACTGTGCTCAGATATATCGAATGTCCATGCTTAAAATACCGCTATGACATATCTCGCTTTTCAGTTCAGTTGCGTTGCGTTCATTGTGCTCCAGCCTTTAGTCAACATGATAATATCGTACTAGCAGGCAAGAAGCCTGAAATAAATGGTTAGTTTTACTCCTTAGCCCCTTTACATTTCGATAGTAAAAGGACAGCGTAATTAGTTTGTTTTTAGCAATAATTATAATTGCTAGGCCTATCATGTAATCCTTGCTATTCAAAATCCATACTCGAAAAAAATATTCATTCGATTAATCTCGCTGAGTAGTATGTAGTACAGTAGTGTTTAGAGATATTTTAACCAGAGTATGCAGAATCTTTCAATTTAGTTCGAATTTCGATTGTTAAGGCGAATTCGAATTCGAAGTCGATTCATATCAAAATCAAATGTAAGTATTAAAACCCACCGATCGCATAGTATTTTAACCAAAAAAATTCCAGAACAAAAGAATTTGATTTATAAGGGCGTATTGTAAACACGACAAGAATTATAAAATAATTAAAAAAAGATAGTGTGAAAGAAACTAAGTACAAAAATATGTGCTCTTTTTTTTTAATAATAAATAATAATAGTAATATTTATAAATTTGTAAAATATTTTTGCAGTAGAAAAATATGATTTTTCCCAATTTAAATCAGATTTATTTTCTTTACAGATAACAATTTGAAATGTAGGTCGAAATCTCGAAGCCATCACTGTGCGATGATCGGCTTTGAATCAAATGTTTTAACAGCAGCCAGCACCGCGTTCGAAGCCAAAGACGAAGCATCCATGGTCATGGCCTTTACTCATTCACGAACTAACCAATGTTGTTCTCGTGTTTTCCCTTCTATTTATAATATTTTTATTAATAGAATGGAAAATTTCGAAATTTTAATATATGATTCGCTCGAGAAATGTTTGCTATAATATACAATTCAAGAAAAAAATGTTTTCCCTAATTTTCATCGAACGTTCTTTTTCTTTATAAGTGCCAAAATCGAAAGGTAAAGATGGAGTTGGGTTATCGCTGAGTTTTATTGACTGAGTTAATTCGATTGTGGCTCGGTTTCCATGAGCACAAACTCGAGTTCAACCAAAATTTAAAACCAGCATGGAAACAAATACGTTAAATAGCTCAAATTATTATCCTAAGCTTAAATTACCATTTTGCAGCTGCAAAACTTTGGTCGGCGAAAACTCGCACCATAAAATTCTCTACCTTTCTATCCAGAAGATATTTATGGCTTTCAGACAATTACAAGCATTTAGATTTATGATTACAAATGGATTTAAAAAAAATAGTTTTTAAAAAAAAAGTTGAACCGACTTCACAAAAAGCGCTAAAAAGCATAAAATAATTTTTAATTTTATATCTATTACGACATTTTGAAGTCGGTGCAAATCAAAAAAACCAAACAACTACAACAAAAATATTTAATTCTCTTTTCTTATGATCCCGTGAGCTGAAACGTTCAGGTAGTATTATGTATGTATTAATTTAAATTGTGGTTATGTAGTTGTTTTAGTTGTTTAATTTGCACCGACTTCAAAATGTCGTAATAGATATAAAATTAAAAATTATTTTATGCTTTTTAGCGCTTTTTGTGAAGTCGGTTCAACTTTTTTTTAAAAACTATTTTATTTTTCACTTTTTAGTGTCTTCTACTCTATACAACGAAGAAAGAACCATCCAAATCGGTCCACGCGTTAAAAGTTAGTTTTAACCCCATACCTCACCCACATTCCACTAAATTTTTTTTCTCATGGTATCAATCAAGGAACATACTCTACCGAACAGAAAAGGAATCATCGAAATCGGTTCACGCTTTACGAAGTTACTACCCCTTCCCCTCCCCCACTACCCCCATAGGACCAAATTATTCTCCTATTAGCAATGGGGGATCACACTCTATACAACAGCAAAAGAAGCATCCAAATCCGCGATCCACGCGTTACAAAGTTAGGTTCCACCCCCCTTCTCCCACCCCCACCCCAGCAACATTGGTTTTCTCGTAGTATCAACCAAGGATCATATTCTACCCAATAGAAAAAGAATTATCCAAATCGGTCCACGCATTACGAAATTAGACTACCCCTCCCCCACCCACACCTTTCACCCTAGGACCAAATTATTCTCCTATTAGCAATGGGGGATCATAATCTATACAACAGAAAAAGAACCATCGAAATCGGACGACGCGTTACAAATTTAGGTTCCACTCCACCCCCCACCCCCATCCCCCCAAAAAAATTTTCACCTGGAATCAACCACGGAACATACTCTACCCAACAGAAAAAGAATTATCCAAATCGGTCCACACGCTATAAAATTAGACTACCCCACCCCCTTCCCCACACCCTAGTCCAAATTTTTTTTCTCCTATTAGCAATGGCGGATCATACTCTGTACAACAAAAAAAGAACCATCCAAATCGGACCACGCGTTACAAAATTAGGATTCACCCCCACCCACCACCCCAACCCCCACCCCCACCCTACCGCTCATACATATAAAAAAAAAATACGCGTCGAACTTAGAACCTCTTTGTTTTTGGGAAGTCGGTTAAAAACCTTTTTCACGCACCGTTAAAATAATCCGATGCATTTCGGCATGCATCCGTGCCATCGTCAGTGGAGCAACGCAGCCTGAAGCAATATCCCAGCTACAAATGACCGATAAGCTGATTTCAATGATCGCCGTTGTTAGGTCGTTAGGAAAAAAGAGATGACTTTCTTGGACCGTTGTCATTATTTAAATATTATTTCTGTTTTTATGTATTAAAAGACTTTCCCATGCGTCCAATTCGTTAACTTTATTTATTGATTTTTCTAACTTTAGGTTATTTATTCCCATGTCGTTATATTTCTCCACAATTATGTGGTGTGTTACTGCAGATTTGTTAGGTTGAAAATTCTTTGCGTGGTTTAGATGTTATTTGTGTCTAAATTTTTTATTACATTCTCCACAAGAATGGATAGATACCCGATTGTTGATTATTATCTACTCTGTCGCTACTGCTTTTTAAAATATTTTGTATTTTATTTTTATATAGTTTTTATATTTTATTATAATTTAATTTATTGAACGTAAAAACAAATGTGTAGGTATGTAAAATAATACAAAATGGCGGATATCACAGCGAGTTGATCAAGCGTGTGCCGGGTTTGCTGTTGGCAGTGCAGGGTCGTGGTAGTGATTTGAAACATTAATTCAAACAATTTTCTATAGATTAGGCTACAACTTACAGAACTAGCCTAAATTTAGAGCAAAATGATGTTTTTTCACAGTTTGGTACATGTTTAAAAGTCGGACTACGAATTCGAAATGAAATGAAAAATTTTTTACCAAACAATCAAAAATTAATATTTATGTTTGAATTTATGCTTCTTCCATGCTGTCAACTGCACCAAAAAAACATGTTTTGAGAAAAACGCCTTTAAAGTTTGCACAAGAGATTTTTTGCGATATTTTCTGTGATGTTCTGGTCACAATTCTAAATGTATACTGAAGAAACAACTGTAGTACTAAGTCGAAAACATAGTTGACCGTCGCTCTTGAAATGTGTATAGGTAAAACCAGGCTGCGTGCCTCAGCAGAGTTGTCAGATCGGGCGATTTTTTAACAGATTGGACTGCTTGAGCCGTCAATTTGGCGAAAAATTTTTCCTTTCTGCGACTAGGCACTTTTTGGGCGATTTTTTAATTCTTGCTCGGTGCTTTTGGGCTATAGGCTGAATCAGATTGCACGGCAGCCTACAGCAACAGTTCATATTGGCTAATAGGGATGAAGGATCGAACTGAGAAAATCGATTCGGTACGGATCCATCTGTAATTTATTTCCGATATCGTAGATCGATTAATCGCCTTAAAAAGATCGATATCCATAGATCGAACAGATCGATTCAATTAATTAGAACTGTTTCTCTAAATAAAAATAGAGGGTCATAAGTAAACCAATTTATTAAATAATAGAAAACAGCGTTTGTAGCTTACAAATCTTGATTAAGCAATAATGGGTATTTCACAAATATTGCTTTTTTAATCGAAAAAAATTGCGATGGAACAGAGTGTTTTTTGAAAGTACATACTAATACTGACTCGTCTTCATTAAAGGAACAGAACTAAAAATTTACACCCCAGAAGTAAAAGGGAAGCAAAACTTTTTTATCGCGAATTTACAAAAAAACGACCCCAAATCATTTCTATGTCTAATTTCAGAAGCGATTCCAGAACATTTTATGAGTACGTACGAAGAATATTCTCGTAAATGGGAAGGTTTCTGGTCTTAACCCAAAAAATGTATATCTTGGGGACGTTTTTTAAAATATACTGGGAGTGTTTTATTCTATCGTTTAAACGGAAGTCACCGCACGTAAAAGTTGAAAGTTTAACTTAATCTTCCTCCCTGTCTTCACCTTGCCAAAGGACAAAATGGCCAACGCATAAAGTTGCCAACTTTAAATTCCAAAATGTACTATTCATAAAAGATAATTGTTAAAGATGCGATTTGAGGAGCCTGCTTATTTCTTTTCAAAATGATTCTTGAAAGTCTGAAAGTGTATCCTTATTTCCCCTTTTCGACAATTACATAAGGGGAGAGAGAAACATGACTACCTCAGTGAAAAATTTCAAAATTGCCGCTGTTTTGGTTTATTATTCAAGTGGTAATTGTGATTAAAAAAACACAAAGACTTTTTATATAAGACTGTTTTAATAAAAGACTATGTAAATAAATTCTTCGTCTTTTTAATTTATTGTAGAAAGGTTTTTTTTATACCACTCACCATTGCTTAAATATCTAAATTTATATTATTTTAAAAGTGTAAAAGTTGCCATTTAAAAATGTGCGCAAAGAAGATGAAATAGATTTTCTAATTATAATACGATCTAACACAATTTAGAAAAACAATTGTGAAACGCTCTGAAATTTTCTATAATTTATGCATTTAAACTGTTCCACCTTATCTATGACGGATTTAAAAAGTTTACATGCCTTTGAATAAAACCAATTTGTTGAATTTCTGCCTGATCGAACATTTTTCGGAAGGACTTTTTGCTAAGAATAAATACCTTGTCTTTAAGTATCTTTCTACAATAAGCTTGATCAATGCACGGTAATGATTAATATTTTGAGTCATTTGTGGTAACTGATCTTCAGAAAGTGGTTTACCAATGAAACTCTGTTGTACATCAATTATGATTTTTAGAAAGTGATGTTTTTTTGGAGAATCTATATAATTATAATTAAAATATTTTTAGTTTTAAATCGAAAAATATGTGCTGCCCCCTTATAAAAATTATCCGCGAGCCGACAGGGATGATAAAAGCAAAGCTATATTTGGCTCCATTAAAAATGTAAACAATAATAAGGGGACAGTACCTCAAACCTCTCCTCGCTTCCACACTTCTTCATACATTCAGATGCCGATCATACTTACAGCACATATACGCGATACTGCCATTTCTTACTAGGATTATACGTGGAGTTGATGTGGCGATTCCGCGTAAGCTAATATGCATACCGTCTAGGACATCGGTATACAAAATTCAACTTACATTCGAAGCAATTTCACGTCAAATCGTGTATTCTAGGTGTTTTTTTGTGCTGAAATTGACTACACAGCAAAAAACAATTTGTATAAAAACTTAAAATCCCACATTCGAATATCACTTACTCCAGATTTTTCTTTTAATAACTTATTTTTTTCTCGTTGGGGAATCCAATAACAAAATCATACAGTAGTCACTAAACTACACAGTTAACACTAAAATATTAAAGCGATCACACACGCATTCATCTAACATTTGTGATCCTTTTAAAAATTTTTTCATTTTTCAGATTACACAAATTAAAAATAAAATGCAAAAGAAATTCACGAGTGAGCTTGTTTAATTTTTGGCACGTCTTAAATAGGTCGAAATCGGAAATAAATAAATCGATTCGAGCTGAATCGGTCCCGAGTAAAATCGATTCAAAAACCGGTAGATCGAAGGCTTAAAGATCGATCTCTCGAGATCGAATCGAAAATCGCCCATCCCTATTGGCTAATCGAAATCTCATAACCCGCCGTTACAGTAGAACATTTTTGCTCAAATTCTAATTTTGCGCGAATAACTTTTACTGAACTCCGAACGAGTCCAAACTGACTTTTATCACTATGGCATTTTTTCGTTCAGACTCATCGTTTTTTTCAATTTCTTAAAAAGAAGTTATAATAAATAAAAGTTTTTGTTGTAATTTCCAGTTTGTTTATATCTGAAATATGTTCATTTTCAATCACACCAATTGCACAAATTGTTTTAAAAAGGGGCATGCACGATTCAATAAATAACAATTTTCGTTTTCGAATTAATTCCTAAAAGATATGCATAATAAATAGTTGGAAGCCTTCTGGGCGAATTATTAAATATTTAATTAAGGCTATTTTTTCTACCACAATTTTATATTTCTGTTACTTGTATCTGTTGCTGGGATTACTGAATTAATTTTACATTAAAATTGCAAAGTTGTAAAAACAACAATTTGAAAGACTTGATTGACATTTATTTTTTTTTTATGACAACTAGCTGTTGAGTAAGTTTTCGAGCGAGTTTTGGAATTTTACGAAGTTTAATAATTGAATTTCGTAAACGCCTAATTCAGTTTCGATCGGGAAAGTTTCAGTATTTTCCTAGGCATAGTTTATGCTACATAAGGGAAAATTAATTTTTTTAAATAATAAATCATATAGTTATTCTAAAATAGCTCCCAACTGAACATAAAAATGAGAACTGTCAAATGTTTGCAAAGTTGGCTTTGTGTTCCATAAATTCTAGTAAAGTGCTCCAAGCCGGAGATGTCGAAGTGGGCTAAGTTAAAGTCTAGAATGTTACCACTGTGTTTCCAGCTTTAAGTATTTTTCAGGCGCAAGTACTTGCAATTTTGAAAACCTGTTTTTAGAGAAGATACCGTTTGGAAGCAGAACATTGCTATTTCTACAAATCGCCAAGGCACTTGACTCAGTTAATATCTCCTAAATGTTGGGAAGGAGTTAGCGTGTGGAGGCATTAGAACGTCATCCTGCTTTGGGTCTTAGGCAGCAGGAACAATTTATTCATCGCTCTGGCTGGTTTTAATTTTCACTCCACAGCCCTTAACTTTAATTTCAGCAAGAAATTCGTCAGGAAGAGTTTTTACGAATTCAGGACAATTCAGCGCTAATTAGAATCAAGTTCACAATAAAACTAGTCAGATCATTTATTACACAAAAATAATATTCCTGATAGATCAGCTGGCTGTCCCAAGTACGAATGCAGTAAAAGTCAAAACATATTCAGTATCGGCTCAATCCAAATCAAATCAACAAATTTAAATTAGATCTGTCACTTTGACAGTTATTGCTCTCTAGCTTGTTCACGTACTCTTGGCATTTGGTAATTTCTCCTAGTAAACATTTTTACTCAGAATACTTCAGACCAAAAAGTACGTAAACAGACCCATTGTAAAGCTTTGTGTTAAGTTTTTATTTTTTGCCTAAGTTTGTACTATACTCACAAAGTTAAAAACAGTTCTTTATTAATTTTTTAGATCTTTACTTTTTCTTGTGAGATGCCATTTTGTATTGGTGAGTCAGCCCATTTCGCATTTTATAGGACTTCGGTTAAAAACTGTAGCTTCTTGGATTTTAAGGATATTCAGTTAAAACAAAATCCATGTTAAAGAGCATAAACTCTACAATATTGTTACGTAAATAGGGCTCTTCGGGCTCGACGGATTATTTATAACAATTATTTTTAATCACAAATGTTCACAAGTTTATTCACTTCACTTAATTAATTCGTTTAACAATTTCCCTGACAATATTTCTTCACACTATTACGTTCACTTTAATAATTAACACTTATCACATCACTGGTTAAAATACAACTAACTATTAGCAGTATCACATTTAAACACTTCGCAGTCTAAATCATGACTAAACTAACGAGGCTACTGCTCAGCCCTATTTATACTACTTAACTTAATTCTAGAAACTTCTGCCACTTAGTTCTAGATATTTCCGTTACACATTTTCACCTCACATATTCAACATGGGTTCGAGTCGTCCTTGACTTTCCCCGTTTAACATTTCCTTCTCTTGATTTCTGTCCACCTGGGGCATCCGCATTACACGGTTGACTATTTCCATTTTCTTGGCCTACCTCGTGCACGTTACACTGCCTCCCTCTTAGAACTGTTCGTCTCGAACAACTTTCATTCTCAATGGCCTTCCTGCAGCTCTTTTGTTTTAATAATCCTTCCTTGGCATTTATATCTTGTGGCAACTGTTCCTCTATATCTCAAATCCCTTCATGTTGGCCCTCTCTTCTCGGTTAGCTCGCATTTTTACACATTTATCATCTAGCTGGGTGTTATGTAGCTGAAGATCCCTGTAGCACCACGAAAACCGCTCGAACTAAGAACGTAGACCCTGATTGCATTTTTCCGCCTCCTTCAATTTCCGGTGTAGTTGAACAATCTCATCTTCCTCCGTTTGAGCGTTGATTGGCTTACATTCTTTCTTGAATTTCCAACTTCTCCGTCAATTCAGGCCTTTCTTCCACTGAAGTTTTCATCACCTTCTCGAAATCTTGCAATTCCTGATCCACAGTCTGCAGTTTCCGCTTTCCTTTGCAGTCAGTCTTCGTAGATGTTCAATCTTCTCATCTGGTGACACACTCCCATTATTCACATGTCCAAATTGGTACTCATTGGCACATGTCCAAATTGGTACTCATTGGCACATGTCCAAATTGTACTCGACACTTCCGGCAAGTTCTTGACTCGTAACATTTCTTTCTTCATTCGCTGCTCTTCGTTAGTCCTTCGCCATAAATGACTCGGAAAACACTTCCATCGTTTCGGGCACCTTCTATTGGACTGTACTTCTCTGACAAGTAATAAAGGGTATTCCTTCTACAATTGCTTTGCAGGTGACCTACTTTACCGCAGTACCAGCATCTGAGGTAGGTAGGTACCTGTCTTCAATCCAAATTCTTCTTGCTCCCTTCTGTTGTACTTTGCACAACTAGTCTTCCTCGTGTCATAGCCCGGTAGGGTTAAACTCCTTTTCCAACAATATCGTCGGAGATGACCTTCCTGGCCGCATGTCCAGCACCTAGGACGACCACGGTTGACCTGGGTCTTCATTCGGTAACAAATACTTTTTATTTCGGTTTCTTCTGTTTGGTACATAGGTCTTCTGGAGGCTTCTTTTGCCGCCTTTCAAGCCAGAGCGTCTTTCCTGCTGGACGTACAGCTTGCTGCAGGTCACGATCTGCAAGTGAATCGATAGAAGCTTCTCTGGCGACCTCGTTAATTTAATCTTGGCTAAACGTGGGATAAGCCAAATGTGTCAGTCTTTCAATGTCCGCATATAATTGCTGCAACGTCTCACCATGCTTCTGTGTTCGACTCGCTGCTGTCTCGGACTCGAGATTTACCTTCATAGCGCTTTCTATGTCTTCCAGTTTCTTCTCCACGGTGGCTTCTAGGTTTTCAAACCTTTTTTGCGCAGACATTTCTATTTCAGCTTTTACTTCTTCAACGGAGGCTTTAAGTTCCGCTACTAATGACTTTTTTTTTCCAGCGATGCCTTTACCACAGTTACGGACGCTTCCATCGTCGCTTTGAACTCTGCCGTTGATGATTTCTGTTCGTCCATCGATGATTTTAACTAATTTACAGAACCTTCCAGTGACGATTTCAACTCGGCTGATGAAGTCTTCTGTTCTTCCATTGCTGAATTTAATTCGGCTGATGACATTTTCTGTTCTGCCAGCAATACTTTCTGTTCTTCCATTGCTGACTTTAATTCGGCTGATGACGTTTTCTGTTCTTCCATTGATGAGTAAAGTTTGAACAGAGCATTGAAAAGATCTGTCATGCTTGGAGTAATTTCTTCTTTGAGGTCGTCTTCAAAAATAAAAGCCTCTGGATCCTGTCCTTCCTTTTCCATGGCTTCTTGTAGTAACGCTACCAGTGCAAATTTATTTCCAATTGTAGGTAGGGAACATTTACTTAACTCTCCCTTCAAGTCTTGAACACGTAAATCCTTCAGTTTGCGCCCCATTATACTTTATTCATATTTCACTTTAATTTCACAGTAAATTTTTTTTTGTAAGTTCACTTTTTAGTATTTCTTAATTAATCCCACTTCTGACACCAATTATTACGTAAATGGGGCTCTTCGGGCTCGACGGATTAATTAAGACAATTATTTTTAATCACAAATGTTCACAAGTTTATTCACTTCACCTAATTAGTTCGTTTAACAATTTCCTGGACAATATTTCTTTACAATATTACGTTCACTTTAATAATTAACACTTATTACATCACTGGTTAAAATATAACTAACTATTACAATATTTTCTGTCCAGTGTTATAATGTTTTAAGAACTGCAAACCTCTTTCAAAATTCAAAATGTTAAAGATACAGTTAAGATTCACCTTCAAATTTTTTCTGGGTATAGTCTTTAAGATACACTGCTTCCCAAAAAGTTTCAGGACTTAGGGTTATATAATTTTTTGAATGGGTTTTCAAATATTGCGACTTTTTGAAAATCTCGTATTTTCAAAATACCAATTTTCCAATTTATTTCAATTACTTTTAAAGACTTTAGATGACGTTATCTTTCTTTGCAACTTGAGCATTTTCAAAATTTGTTTGATTTTAAACTAGTAGTTATTACTTGCACAAAATATAATTTATTTGAGTAAAAATTGTACAAAAGCTCTATAACTAATTAGACCCTAATCCTACGTTAATTTACTACTACTTAACCTATTTCCTATATACTTAAATTTCCTAAACTATGAGACTAGACGCAGAGCATCTAGTTAGGTGTGAGTTGCCGTATTAGGGGGTTTGCAGAATATGTGCAAGTTTCGAAAAATTTATTCGTCGCTTTTATTTCAACCAGATCAATATTGGATTTAGTATGCTATCGGGTTGTAGAATCAAACCATGGCAAATTATAAATCATCCTGTAACCTGGCGCACCATACAATAATACTGCTTGCATGACACATTTATATATGATTACTTTATAAACAATGTCTAAACTAGACTAAAAGAATATAAGATTTTTCTAAGTTTAATTTTGTGTATAGTTTGAGATATGTGGGGATTAAAGGTAAGAGCTCTAGTTACAGCCCCAACGGTGCAGATAGATAAAAACATCATAAAATCAGTAACTTTTCTCATAACTTAAAAATTGAAGTTACAATAAAAACAGACTTACATATTTTTGCTGATAAAACATATCTAGCAAACTTAAAATCTAAATTCTCAGTCATAATGTTAAAGTTATTCAGCAATTATTCGCAACTTGGAATGTAACACTGTTTTTCATAAAATTGTATCTCTGGATTATTTTCGCCAAAATTAGAGGACAGCTTTGTAAAATAAATTAAGTTCATCTTATACGGAATTGTAAGAAACACGGTCGAAAATTAAAAAAATCTATAGACATTTTGTGAGTTTAAATTTTTTTTATTTTACTCCCGTAATAATTCTGCGGGGTTCAGATTATTGTGAGCCAACATATGTTTGGAGAAAACAATATCTAAGGAAGTTGTTCATTAGTAAGGTGAGATAGGGTGGAAACTCAAATTTAATCATTTTGTAAATTAGACCCTGGTGCCACACCGAATGTAATGCTGATTGGATATCTAATAGGATTAGACCTGTAGATTTCTTCTGAGAGAGGCTGATTTTGATATGTTAAGTTACTCTAACTATTGTATGAGATTTGCTATGCTCACTTCTGAATCCAAATTGAGTATTTGGAAGTATGTTTTTATTTTCCAGAACTTTTTCAATCTTTTCTTTTACCACTTTCTCCAATATTTTGAACTTAGCAGGCTAATTGGGGAATATTTTAAAGGATTATCAGAACGTCTACCGGCTTTTAGGATGAGCACATTTTGCCATTTTCGATTTTGAAGAAAAGTACTGTAAATTGAGGTAGCAGTTTATAATATGAGTAATATAAATTGCACCTTTTCTCGGGGGGTTTTTAATACAACGGTTTGATACTTTGTCAAGGCCGGGTAATTTACAGTTTCTTGTTTTTTGAAAGGATGTTTATTGATATTTACATCACTAAGACTTTATGAGTTTCTTAGTAATAAATTTTTAAATACAGCAAATTTTTATTTTATCTCTTTTATAACTAAAAACAAAAAGTCTCAATAATAAAATTTTAAACACTTATTACAACACAAGGAAAGAATGTTTCCTGAAAATTTAGAATTTTTTAAGTTTGTCCCTTCTGAGATACTTTAGACTGAAAAAATGCAGTTTTAGAAAAATCGTAATACCTGAAGACCCATTAAAAAAAGGATTTAACTCTAGGGCCTGAAACGTTTTAGGGAAGCAGTTTACTGCAAAAACTATATCCAGAAAAGGAATTGAAAGTAAGCTTAAGTTTTATCTTTAACATTTTGCATTTAAAAAGATGTTTTTAGTTTGAAAACCGTTAACATTTACCAATTTTTTTGTTTATTTACAGTTAAGTAGGCCTAAAAACATACTAGACAGAACTATTGTACATTTCATGCTCCTTAACACGGTTTTTATTTGAGCTGAATATTTTTAAAATCCAAGAAGTTACAGTGCTTAACAGAAGCCTCTATAAAATACAAAATTCGCTGACGCACCAAGTACGCGGTAAAAAAAGAAAAAAAAAAGAAATTTTGGCAGCAATTATATTTTTCAAATATACAGCTTATTCCCCAACTTCTAAATTATTGCTGACAACTATCAGCAATAAGCGCATTATTTAGATTTTGGTTAATTGATCAAAGTTTTCCAAATATAGAGAGGTTTCAGGGCATGAATTGGTTTTTTCTTGTTCATGAAAAACATTTTATGAGAAAAAAGTAAATCTTTTTATGGAATGTAAAAAAAAAAACTTTTAAAATTTTCTACGTAAATTTATATAATAAAAATAAAAAAAAAAAGGTTCGGCAGTAAGAAACCCATTGAAGCGCTTGCTAGTAATTTTAAAGCAACACGCAAATAATATTGTATTGTTACATTTACCTGAAGGTAAGGAACGATATATGTCGAACGTCTGAAAGAAGTATGAATAGTTGCAAACAACGTTAGTTCACTTGTACATCAGTCATTTCTGCTTTATATACCACAGTCCAAATATGTCTGATACTGTGTGTTTCTTCAATAATCTGTCTCCAGATATCTATTTTAGGATGTGGCGAAAGGCTAGGGGATAACCCTATGATGCGTAACCATGCTTTTGGCTGGATGGAAATCAGGATAATTGGAATAAGGGAACTTGAATGTCTTGATTTTTCATTTCTGCGAGCCAGACAACAGCACCAAGACGGAGTGGACATTTAAATTTGATTTAGAAACTCATGGGGAGATCAAGGCTCGAACCTTGGATCCATGTCGTGGTGATCGTGAAACTCAATCAAATGATCCAACTTCCATCTTATTGATAACGTTCCAGAAATATCTTCCTCTTTTGAAATAGTTCTTGATGGCGATTTTAACGTCCACGACAAACTTAAAAATTCCTTCAACATAAGCCCGTCTGGAAGACATGTCAAGATGTTTATAGGGTCCTTTAATTTGCAGCATTTGGTTGAAGGTCCAATTCGTATTCCTGAAACATTTGGTGACAACGCGCCTCCTCCTTCTCTCTCCTTCTTTTCAAACAACCACTTATAAAAACTGCACCAAAAGATTAGTCTGGCATTATAAAAATGCAGATTGGAGATTGAAACGTATCTACAGAGTTGCGCAAAATGTTTGCGAATCTGTGAATAGTCGGGAAAAGTTCAACTTCGGCCAGAATGTTAGACGGAAGGTATTTGCTATTAAAAAGGTTAGTAAGGGCTTCTGGTCTCTAGTGAAAACCGTAAAGAACAATTTTGCCTGTTCTTCAATACCACCACTTATTAATAATGAGAATTTTTATAATGCTCAGTGGACAAAGCCAACCCGTTTGCTGCTACTTCCTACCTGCCACCTTCTGCGCCGCCACTACCATCTCCATCACAGTGCACTAGGAGGCAAAAGACGCTAAATTTCACCTTTTCTATGATGTAGCCAAAATCCAGGGGGCAACCTTATAACTTTGTCTGTAAGGGAATTAGTGTAAAGGAAATGAGGGAAATTGAATGTTTTGTTTTTGCATTGCTGCGAGCTAGACAACAGCCTAGAGATCGAGTGGATTTTTTTATTTCCTATTAAAAACTCATGGGAAGACCGAGTCTAGAACCATAAAACCATGGCGTGGTGATCTTGCCACTCAACCAATTAATCCAACTCAGTCTCCCTGTTCCATTACTGTGTCCAATGTTGCTGGACCAGATAAATATACTAGTAATCTCTGTTTTCCCTCGACTCATGAGCCCGAAACTTTCGAACGAGGGCTTTGGCATTATTATAAAAAAATTAAATTGCTATGAGTTTAAAGTGATTTTAATTTCCTTACAATAAATATTGCAAAACGATCAAAATTAAACAGAAATAGGTTGGTATAGTATTAGTGTATGGGCACGCACGTATAGATTTCCGGAAAAATTGAAAATTTCGAGAAAGTATTTGTAAGGTTAAAATAAGAAGAAATTTAATTTTCCGGGGTGATAAAATATATGATGGGGTAAAAACAATTTAGATGGCAAACAGGAAATAATTCGAAAAATTAATTAATTAATTAAATTGAATGTTTTTTTGTATTATGTATACAAGGTGTTTCAGATCTGGTGTACTAAAATAAACAAAAGATTGTATTGCAGGGAGGGGGGGGGGGGCAATCTGAACTTTCTTTTATTTTTATCTTTTGATCTACTCAAACAAACGACGGAAAACTACACCCATGGCCTCTCCAAAATACTGGACAAGGTTGCACTAACTTCTACCATTGCAGGTACAGTAACTTCCAAAAGTGAAAAAAATGTTTTGAAATTACCAAAAATTCAGCATTTTCCGAATTTCCTCAGAAATTTATGTAATAAATACCTTGATTTTTTATTTATTTTTTAACTTTCACAATTCATTACCTTTCCAAAAAGTTAAAGCTTGCCCACGTATAGAAAGAATGTAGATATGTTACATCGCCTGTCGGAGAATATTATAAAAATCTGCAATAACGAAACTCATACTAACCCAAAAATCATTTTTATTGAACTAAAAAGGTACTACAATTAATGTTATTATATTACAAAAGCTGATCGAAATGTCCTACATCACTTTCGATGAATGCCAATAACCTGTTTCAAATCCCCTGTTTAAGGTGTATTGTAGCCAACCTCTCCCGTATTTTCGTCGCTTTAATCCCAATTCTGCTATCTGATTCACCTTTGTCGTGAACAGACCTTCATTGTTTTCTATAAAAAAAAAAAAATGCAGTAAGATCTGGAGATTTGGCAGGTCAAGGAATCTGTGCTCCTCGTCCAAGCCAGTCAGCCTTTTCAATAATATCAAAATCCGCTGAAGCTCCATCGTGTTGGTGAAAAATTTTCCTAAGATTATCAAGAAGAATGTCCTCTAATAGATTTAGTAGTTTATATTTCGGAAAATTCGCATTAATTTGGCTTTTAAGCATTTGTGGCAAAATGAATGGTCCTAAGGTTCAGTATTTTCTTATACATCCCAGCTTTTTGGAGTCACTCCCAGGCATGGTGGTGGGAAGGGTACAATTAATCGAAAACAACCGACCCTCACTTCGAACAGGGACGGACTGCCAGAAAAAATCGGGCGGGAAATTTAAGACTTTCATTCTTTAGGTCGTTCGCCGGAGTAAATAAAAAAGTTTTATTTTAAGTTAGTAAAGACAAGCTACGGCCGAACCTGCTGCGCTCATTCGCGTCACGGCGGCGGTACATACAAAGCAGGCCTCGCTGCGACATGGCATGAAATCCAGTTATTGAAATAGAAGAAAAAATCAATTGAATAAAAAACGTAAATATTGATAATACCGGCGTCGGAAGCGGAACTACCGGCCAAAGTCCATAAAGACCAACGGTGAAGCGACGCTTTTTGGACGTTGACGGACTTTACAATACTGACACACTAAGAATAAGTTAATTAAAATTAGTACAGCATTATTCCGCGCCAAATAATAATATCTTTTGGATAATTCTATTATTTTTTCATTCTTCAGCGTTACTCAATTCGCAATATCATGTTTTATTTAAAGCATCGTATTTTGTTTATATACTTCAGACCGGCCCACGTTCAAAGCCGCTATGATTAAATGTCCAGTCCGGCATTAGTGTCGAATCCATAGTTTTCCGTGTCGTTAAGATATGTAAGTAATGGCACTCCTATTGACGTTAGATACTGCGGTAGTAAGACAACCCTAGGTGTGAGAATGGTAAGAAAATGACAGAAGCAAATAATCGAAATCTACACACGTAAGTCAATTTCATAATTTTCGGGATCACTGAGATGAACATTACCACTCTAAATATCGTCGGATAATATGGGTTAAGACACATCTAGCACCCTGAAGCGAATAGAGCAAGTGGATAAATTTTGCTATCTCGGAAGCATAGTAACAGCAGTCGGCGGATCTGAAGTTCGCACCAATACGGCTCAAGTTAGACTTAATACTCTTGCTGAGATCTGCAAAACCAACACCTCCAAACGCAAAACTTCCGGATATTCGAGACGAACGTAAAATCTGTTGTTGTTGGCTGTTCAACATAGAAAGTGACCAGTCAAATATCATCTAAGCTTTAAGCCCTTATGACCGGCGGTCATTACCAACCAAGCCACAGGCTTACAGGCCAAAACCGTATATACACCAGTATTCACAGGCAAAACTGGCAATGGATAGGCTACACACTAAGAAAAGAGCCGAACAACATCGAATCGGGCTCCAGATTGAAACCCACACGGGACCCAAGAAGGACGCCGCAGAACCGGACTAGGTGGAGTCGGTCTAGTGGACGCTCTATGTCCTGCAAGGGGTTTAATGAACCAAATAGATAACTTGCAATTTCAGTACATCAATAATATACCTCACTGATGTGTTAAAGATCCATCAATAAGGAGCAACTTTTTGCAACTTTTCTCAAATTTCTGGAATAGTTTTGCTCTTAATTACATTTCTCGTAACGTAAAGAAATGCATTTTGTGAATCCATGGTGAACAGAATTCCACGAAACGCTACATCTTTTTTAACAGAAGTTGCGTGCTATAATTTCTTAAATGAGCGCTACGTTTTAATATAAATAGTGTATTAATGTGATATTAATTTTTCAGTAAAATCTAATTGTGGACAGCTTGGAATTTTCCTATTTTTGGTCGTTAGTATATGTATTGATCAACTATAACAGTAACACATATAACAGATAACATTTCATCAGAGAAATTTCCAAACATTAATATATTTTATTCAATTAAAACAATTACCAGTAACCTTTTTCATTTAAATGCTATCATAAGTCCCACAAGGCTTATTTTTTTTAGTTTTTTTATAACAATCATTAGAATTTTATATTTTATAGTCAGTTATAAAAGAGTTAGTAAAGACTTTTATTTATTTAAGTCTCATTACAAGTCTCTTGCATAATGTAATAATTTTATTTATATGTATTACTTTATACTGAATAACATATTCCTTTGATTTGTAACAATTTTGTAAAATTTCATAAAGTTTTCCTTTAAAAGAAGATAAAAGTTCTTAGATGTTTGTGGAGGCTGAATTTCTGGGCTATTTTCACCCTTACCTCATTCTCGATCCTAACGCAATACGAACAATTTCGTATCAAAACAAGTCGCAAAACTTAGGGATCGTCGTCAAACTGTACCGATTGTTCCTAGAATAAATACGTGCAGTTGCCTGTTTATTAATTAAAACAAAATTTCTTTCTCAGAAATGTTATTCACTACTTTGCTTTGATTTTCCATGAGAACGGAGGAGATGAAGGAAAAAACATATAAATAAATAATAAAATAAACTTAGATTTTCAAAATATGTAATCTAATATAGTATACATCCTTGTTAATGTAGATATTATTCAAAGTTAATAAGTTCATTTCTGCAAGGATTAATATAAGAAAATGGATCAATTTTCTCAAATGTATGATATGTATGCATGAGCTTAGCACTTATATATGTATGTAGATATAACAAATTTAAATGTCAGGTCATGGCCATCTAGCACGCCCAAAAGACAATAATTAAACATAAAGTCACATATTTTCCTAATTAATTTAGTTTTTTTACGCTTTTGCCAAATTTATCTTACATAACAAAAATGCTCTTATATATCACACTACATTTACATATGTATATAGTCAATAGGACAGAAAGCAATAGATAAATAATTCGTCTACCCATGGATAAGTTTGCGTTACACATTTCTCACAACAAACACTTAATCATTTTACAAATTTGCTACAATATGTTTTACATTTATCTAATAATCAACCCACTGTTAATGTGTTATGTGTATTGTATGATAAGAAGTTAATAATGTCTAATTCTAAGCGTGTATCAAAGATAATAGTATTCTTTAATTTATCACAGAGATCAATATTCTTGATGCTAAAAGAGTTAGACCTTTAAAAGAAACCGAAGCAATTATTTGTAGAGACATTCTAAGTAGGATATGATTTAATTTAAACTAATACCCTGAGTGATGTTTATTTTTCAACCCAGCAAAATGTTGGCCTATAGAATGTGTGTAGCGCATGCAAAGTTTCAGTGATCTTTGTTTGAGTTGTTTTCTCAAGTCAATATATATTATGTCAATATCTAAATTGAAGATTGTAATAGTATTAAAATTCACATGGGATAAGCCTTGCTAGAACAAAGCTTTGCTATATTTTAAAAATCTAGTATTAACATATTTTAAATATTTTTCAAATATGTTAATACAAATTAAGTGGAAAGAATCAGTAAAGACTTTTTTAACTTATAAACTCAACAGAGAAATACTCGTATGTTGCCATTGAATATGCTTACTTATTACTTTTTCGGAGAAGTGATATTTTGACGATCAAAACATTAATTCGTACTGCGAAAATTGCAACTGGCTAAGAAAATAAACTAAAAATGCAAAAGGTGAAAAGTTTTTTTTTCGTGGAAATCAAAGTGTGCAGTGCTTACCTAAAAAATATTAGGTAATTGCAAAGCTCGTGCTTATTATCTTATTAAAACAGCCCGTTTAATCGCGATAGCTAAAATATTAATATTAAATGTAAAATGTTGGATAACTCCTCTCTAAATTGGAAAAAATAATTAAGATACCTACTCAATTTATTCGATAGAATAATGCCGGTTATTTGAAATAAAACATTTAATGGAAGACTTTTCAAATTAAAATTATATATTTGCAGATTATGATTGTTGCATGAAGTCATAGGGCAGAAGTACCCTAAAATAGCTGGGAATATATCAATTGTATAGCTCAATCTATTTCTAACTAACAAATTAATATTTTTGTAAATTTAGAATGTATTAAGATTAGTTTAAGATAAATGATATTTTCCTATCCGAAATTTAAAATATTTGTTCTAGAGGCCTCCCATGTACACTAAATTATATGTCGTTCTTCTTAAAATATGAGCAATGTCTGATAAATAATTTGTTCCCTAGTAATTGTACTGATATAATTACATGTTATTAGCAGTAAAATTATAAAAACGTGTGTGTACCTAGAAATATTATTGTAACAGAGCCGATGTGTTAATGGGAAAGTGTAGTAATAAAACACACTGCATAAAGTAGTAGAACACAAATCGACTGCATAGATCGAATAGTATACAATAATGAAAACAATGACATTAAATAAAAAAAGTTATTTTTCAAATAAAATGGTAAAGCAAGAAAACAGCAGATTTTGTTTATACCGGTGTTTTTGGCAATTTCCTTCTCGTTGGAGATGATGGAGATTTATCTGTTGCGTCAGGATCTGCAAGCAAATTTTATTCAACAAATATACAGTAATAGGTTATTATCTTGAATAATTAATACGTATAGACAATGTTATAAAATTGTGCAATCATAACTAAGTTTATGTGATTTGTATTTTATTTTCGAAATATCACTTACCTGCTACTAGTCCTAAACCAATTGGACCATCACCTGATTTCCGTGGCCCACTTTGACTTCCAGCGCTTCCTGGTGGTAACCCATCTTCTAATAAATCACACATTCGAAAATCTGTAGCGTGCTCTACGAGTAGATCGACAACATCTCCTGTTCGATCCATAATTGAGCAAACTTCTTCGAAACTTCTATCGATCAGAGAGACACCATTCCATTCTAAGATCTGCATAAACAGGAGGAAGTTGTTTTTATAATGTAATGTCGTAATATTTATGTTAAAAAGTAAATAATAAAAATATTTTTTAATTTCCTAGCCTATATTTTGTATTTTCGATAAAATATTTTTATAAATTTACTAAAATAGCCATATCTTCGTTTCTTTATATAGAAATTTCTATAATACTTGAACATATAACTAGGGCCAACTCTGCAAATTTACATTTACATTAGCATGCCTCATCTACTTCCGGTATAGATCGAATATGGCCGGAAGTTTAACACTTATTTGGGAACTCTTTTCTTTATAATATTTAATGACACATGAAAAAGGTCCTTTTTGCTGTGTTAATGGCGATTAACCCTGGATCATTTAAACTGCAGAGCACGCTAATACGATTAAAATATTATTTGGTTGATTATAAAATTTGAGTGAAATAAATGACATATGCCGCCTTTTTGGGAAGCAGATTACGAATTTTTTGAGTAAATTTCGAAATTATAAAGAACAGCACTACTATGGTGCCTCAAAAGCGATATCCTAGGGTTCTCTATGGTACTTAAATTAGAGATTTTTTACACGGGATATTTTTATACAAGAAACAACGGATATTATATCGCAGATAAATTTAAGTTCATATGGATCCTCGCAGCCCATAAGATTTTTCATTTATTATCTGATTCTTATTTTATATTTTTACACAATTTCTAAGTGGACTAGGAAGTACGTTAAGTTTAACCCTAAGCCCACTACACCTAACCCTAAATTAAACACTAAAAAACCTAACCTCACTAACTACCCCAAACGACCTTCTCCCATACCTAAATTTAGCATTCACCCTAACCATAAGAATCTTAGAACTAGTAACAACATAATCACTCCTCACTCTTCCGCACATCTCACCATTAATCCTAAAGCTAGTGATCCTAACTCCAATTGGCAGTTCAAAATGGGAGTATTTCCAAATTTTAATCTAAGTACTCCAGTCAAGTATCCCAACTTTATATATTCTCACACCCTTAACCCCACTGTTCCAGTTACACCGAAGCCCTCGAAAACGTCCATTCCAACCGTCAACCCAACCAATACTGTTTTGAGTTCCGTATGTCCAGCGCACCCACCTAACCATGCACTCCCAACTTCTTCCGCGTGCCCTCCTAACCTCAAGCCAACCTCTTCCGACCACTCCACCACCTCTGCTCCGATTTCCGTCTGTCCCACCTCTCCTCTATCTACGCCAAATCTTGCACCCGCTACTTCCTCCGCATGCCCACCTAATTCCATGCCGTCATCCTCCTACACTGTCGCCCCGTCTCAATCAACTTCTACCTCCGTTAACCCGTCCATTCCGTTAGCCAAAACTCCTTTATCCGAACATCATTCATTTATCGATCCCCTTCTCCCACCTACAGTTAAATTGACTTTGCGTTCTGCTGATTCTAGCGATGGACGATACCTCTTGTCCCGTTTACGGGACCGTCGCATTTATGACAACGTACGTCTATTTCTAGCCTATCTCCACGACAAACCGAACTCCGTCTGTGTTGAAGGTAAAACGAGCACCAACGTCATGTTAAGTATACAACAAGAAGGCCTGCCCACAGACCCATCAGTCTTACTCCAACTATTCACTAAATACCATGAATCATTCAACATACCTTCCCATAAGGTTTCAGAAGATCTATATACCTATGCTGTGTACATCAGTTCTCGCCGTATTTCCCATCTTCAAAAAAGTCGTAACGACTCCTTAAATTACTTTCGTTCCTAACCCCCTTGATTTCCCTATTTCTGACTTCCCCTCTATTGCACCCGCGGTTTCCGATCAAGATCCTCTCCCCAACAGCTTGTCGGTCTATTACCAGAACGTAAGAGGACTTCGTACAAAAACAACAAACATTTTCCTTAACTCTCACAAGTTCCCGCACGATATCTTTGCCTTAACTGAAACAAATCTAACACCCGGAATTCTCGACAACGAACTATTCCCTCCAAACTATACCATTTTCCGTGTTGACGGTTGTATAGGCACCAATGAGCCACCAGGTCGCGGGGTTCTCATAGCTGCTCACAACCGTTATGATGCCACCCTGCTAAAGACCTCCGACTCTGCAATATCAGAATTTGTATGTATAAAAATAGCACTAAATAAGTGCCTTCTGTACATTCTCTGTTGTTACATTCGTCCCTCTCAACCACTTGACGCCTACGAGCCCATAATCGAAGCGATCGATACCCTGCTTGAGAACGCTAACGCGTCCGATGAATTTATTTTATTGGGTGACTTTAACCTCCCCCGTATCCAATGGTCATTGTCCGAGGACTGTTCTCATTTTGTCCCCCTTAACGCATCTCCGGCCAAAGAAGCCTTCTTTACCGATCAGCTCTCCGTTTCAGGTCTCTTTCAAGTAAGCGGAGTCAGGAACTTCCTGGACAGACAATTAGACTTAATCTTTTCTTCAGACCCAGTTAACTCGGCTGTCGCAGAAAGCAACCATCTTCTCTCCTCCCTCGACCGTCACCATCCTCCTTTCTTCCTCGTTTTCTCCTACGAGCACCCTCATGCCGTTTCAGGCTCCGAGTCTTCTTTATCCTTCAATTTTCGTAAAGGCGACTTTGACAAATTAAATCACTTGCTCCTCACCTCTAATATTGGGGATATCCCTCAACATCTCCCAGTTGACGTTGCTTTAGAGGCGTTCTACTCGGAAATACACGCTTGTCTTACACAATCTATCCCTCTTCTTCCTCGTAAAAACTACTCCTCATCCCCCGTATGGTACGACAAAAAATTGCGCTCTCTTCGCAACAGGAGAAATAAACGTTGGCAAACTTTTCTTCTAACCCAGACTGAGTCTGACTATTCTTCCTATCTATCTGCTTATACCTCTTTTTCTGAACGTTGTGATACCCTCTACCATGAGTACCTCCAACGGATGGAAACTAGCCTCATATCCGACCCCAAGCGTTTTTATAGCTTTATTAATTCTAAGAAGAAATCCAATGGTTACCCTTCCACCCTAAAGCTCGAGAATACCTCTTCATCTGATCCTAAGGTTAGCGCTGACCTCTTTGCACACTTCTTCAGTAAATCTTTCAGCGACAATTCTCTACAACCCGACCTTAACTATTTTGCATTCATGGACAAATGCACTCAAACGTCGTTTTCATCTTTTGACCCTGATCCTGAACTAATCGCCGCCAGTATTAATAGGCTTGAGGACGACTTTCACCCAGGTCCTGATGGCATTCCGGCCATCGTTCTGAAAAAGTGTGCCATGCATCTAGTCCAACCCCTTACTTTGCTTTTTCGTCTCTCGGTCACTCAAGGGGTTTTCCCTGAATTATGGAAAAATTCGTATATTATTCCCATCTTCAAAAAAGGTTGCAAGAACGATGTGTCCAACTACAGACCCATTGCTAAATTATCATCCATACCTAAACTATTCGAAAAATTGGTCTATGATTCCATGTTCTTCCACTGTAAGTCTATCTTCTCACTCTACCAGCATGGCTTCCTCAAAGGTAGATCTACAACCACCAACCTTACTGACTTCGTCTCTAAAACACTATGTGCCCTGGAAAACGGTAAAGATGTTGATGTTATAGCCACCGATTTTAGTAAAGCCTTCGACAAGATCTCCCATAACGTTATCTTGTTCAAACTCGATCGCCTAGGCTTCCCCCCCAGATTCATCTCCTGGATTCGATCCTACCTCAACAACCGTCAGTACAATATTCTTTTCAGTTCATCCATTTCTAACCCTATTGTCGCTCGCTCCGGCGTCCCTCAGGGCAGCCACCTTGGTCCATTGATTTTTATCCTCACAATAAATGATGTTGAATGTGTCATCAAACACTCAGAGTTGTCCATCTATGCCGATGACATGAAAATAATCAAACATATCTCCTCCACTACCGACTCTCTTCTCCTGCAAGAAGACCTCGATTCATTCATCACATGGTGCATGAAAAACTTTCTGGAGCTCAATGTCTCCAAATGCCAGTCCATCTCTTATTCCCGCAAGCGTCTTACCACCACCCCGAGAGTCTATATGTTAACCGACGTACCAGTCCCTATCGTTACCTCTTTGTGTGACTTAGGAATAATCTGTGATAGTGAACTCAATTTCCGTTCCCACATTGACAGCATAATTAACAGAGCTAACTCCGCGCTAGGGTTTGTGAAGCGCTGGTCTAGAGAGTTCTCCAATCCTTATGTTTCCAAATCTCTCTACGTCTCCTTCGTTAGACCTCTCCTTGAATATGCCAGCCAGGTATGGTCCCCTACACAAACAACTCACATTAATAGGATTGAATCTGTCCAGCGTAGGTTTATTCGCTTCGCTCTACGTGATCTTCCGTGGGTTGACAGATTCAACCTTCCTCCCTATGAAAACCGTCTGAAACTGATCGACTTACAACCGCTAAGCAAACGTCGTGATGTTTCCGACATTCTCTTCATTTACCAATTATTAACTGGTGCCATAGACTGCCCCTCCATCCTGCAATCTTTACCCATCTATACCAATCCCCGTAACCTTAGGTCCACTCCCCTTTTCCGACTCGACCGCCATCGCACAAACTACGGTCAAAGCGAGCCAATTACCAGGATGTTACGAAAAGTCAACGACCTTTCCTCTTTTGACTTCCATATGAGTAAATCATCACTCCACAAAGCCCTATATCTTGACCCCGCCCATCTTGATCCTGATCGCCTACTTTAATTCTTCTTCCTTACGCCCTCTGCCATTAATCAATATATATATATCTCATATTGTAGCTTATACCTTTTATGTATTTATTCTTATTATTCATTTATTATAGTCTGTTGAATTAGTATTAAGTTATAGCTTGTATTTTATTTTTTATTTTTGTATTTTTTTACGTAATAGCTTGTATTAAGCTTAAATAAATAAATATAAATCGAACTTCTCGATTATAATACCGTTTTGTTTATATTTGCACAAAAATGGCAAAGAAGTATACCATGATTTCTCTGCGATAAAATTAACTATTTATGTGGCAGTGGCACAGTGTAATAAAAGTATATCCTCATCTTTTCAAATTTTAAGTCCTCGGCCAATCCGGAAAGTCTGACATTCGGAAACCTTTAAATAATATCCGATATTATTGCCATGTGATTTCGAAAGTCAAACTTTCTAGTATTTCAATTGAAATTATTTAGAGAAGTTAACGGTTTCAATTATTCCTAAGGGTGCAGAGTTATTTTGTCAAGAGAAAAAAACTGTAGTTCGGATGAAAAGTGAGGGCTGCATCAGTACTTTTATTAAGTACTTTTATCTAATATTAAAATGATTAAAAGTAGATTCGTTTACATTGGGAAATTTCTAGGAAGACAGGCAGTAAGGGGAAAGGACGGAAAATTACTAAAAACTGGTCGCTTAAAGTGTACCACGGATATAAAAGACAACTGAATTCGAAGCAATGTGCGCAATAACAACCGATTATATTTTGAAAACATTAAGAACGAGCTAGATTTAAACACATCGAGAATGACAATAGGAGCAACTTGCATTCTTTTGGCTATGTGGCCCCTGTTCGTTTTTCCAAAAATATAATACATATCTCAGTGTAACAAGGGAATGAATTAATAAATACGCTTTGAAGCGCGCAGATTTCTCCAAAACAGTTCTGTGGGCAGATAAGGCGAAAGTCGAGATGAAGCATAGTAATCAAATGATCATGATTAAATTATTATCGTAAGTACACAATTTTTAATTATTATCTCATAAATACACATTTTCCAAAAAGTTCAGATATTTCACAAGATAATTTGCATATCTCATATTTCCTCATTTTGTGTAAGAAAACACCAAGAGTCATTATTATTAATTATTTTCTCACAGTTAGAACCTTTCCGCACAAAAATGAAAATGCATGCCTGTATTTCCCACGAAAACTGTTGTTATTATGTATGTTAGAGTTTAACTAAAATTGAAGTAAAACATTTTCTAGATTAAATAAATTCGGTTTGCTTTTGAATTCCCCCACCCGAAGTTAGGGTTTAACTAGACTTTATTTCAGATAATTACTAATAGAAAATAGCGAATTCCCCCGACAGCAGTTAAGGTTCTTCTATTTCCCTAATTCCACACATTGGTCCTTCGAGTCTCTGAGCCAGCCCAAGGAATACCAGCCTACTACGTCCGAAGTCATCAGAAAGAAGTCCGCGTTCAGAACTTCTACACCCGTGGGGATACTACCCAACTCGAAGATAAATTTAGTTCAAGAAGCCAACTATCCGAGCATCTGAGCTAGCCCGAGGAATACCATCCCACTACGTCATCTTAAAGGAATCCAAGTACAGAAGCTCTACGTCTATAGAGATATTATCCTTCCTGAAGATACATTTTCTTCCAGAGGATAACCATCCGAGCATACATACCAGTGATAGCATCAGTTACACACAGGCCCGTAGAGACAAAATTCTGGCCCGGGGGCTACCACATACAGGCCCCCGCGAAAGGAATTTCGGTAGCGGGACTAAGCGTTTACGGGCCTATATAAAATCGAATGAGTGACTTTCAATTTAAAATCTGTCTAGTATATTACACTTTTTCGATCGTGAAATATTTTTTTATATATATAATCAAAACATTTTCTGTTGATGACTTAGATGACGAGGCCCCTTTTGAAAGCCCGGGCCCGGGGGGTTTACCCCCGTCACCCCCTCCCCTCTCGGCGGCCCTGGTTACACAGGGTATCCGGTTTTTAGAAAGTGCAATTTAGCAAACGACTATCCGGCCCAATGCCATTTGAGCAAATGAACATTTGACAAAAACATATATAGCAAAAAACCTCTTTAGCAAATGGAGATTTAATAAAATGGACTTTTAACAAAGGGACAATTCGCCATTTATCAAATCGACATTAAGCAAAATGGACATTTCGCAAAAAAGACAAAAATACACTTTATTCTTCGCAAAAGCAAAGTAGTTTGATAGTTTTTTTGTTTTGATAGAGCTTGTGCAGGAGCTTGACACGATGAACCCACGGGTCTTAATTTAACAGGTCTATATAAAATAGAGATTGACGCATTATCAATCTTGATTTTAAATTTTTCTGTGGAAGTTAAAATCAAGATTGGTAATCCGTCAAAAAACGTCAAAACAGCACCAATTCCAAAATCACACCGAATATTCAAACTGAAAGAGTATTCACGTTATAAAACTTATCAGCACAGGGAAAACTATGAAGTGTCCAATGTCCAAAGTTCTTGGCCTTACCAACTCTGGACAAAAGACGATTGATTTAAACCAATTAACTATGCCATAACTGTTTAATGCATATGAAACCTGAAAGATTTCACAGTAAGTACAACTGTGCCATTTGCGGGTAGTCGCACTACACGCTTCTACATCGAGGAACGGAAAAAATTCAGTAAAGGTATAAAAACACCGCCACTCATCATTCTACAGCCAATTTTACACAAGTCTATTTACGCACGTAAAACTGCAATGTACTTCTAGCCACAGCTCTTTTAAAAACCCGATAGACGGTATATCGGAACTTCTTCGTGCCCTAATAGATCCCGGATCTCTGAAAACAAATGCAGAAGTATCCAGCTCAGGCAAGCTCAGGCACAGTACGACATAAACTTATATTCAAACTGGCTCCACATTTTCCATCCACATTTTCCATCCAAATCTGATATGAAAATATTGGCGCAGATACTCCTCCAAATAACAAAAATGCCACTTAACAAGAAGCTAACCAGTTATTCTGACCCTGACCAATGGCACAGTACTATACTAGCAGATCCAACATATGATAACTCAGGGAACATAGATGTATTAGCATTATATGTTACTGAATTAAGAAGTTTAAAACAAGATTGGTCGGTCAGAAAATTAAATTGGGGTGGATATTACCTGGACCAACGTGCAAAAATACATTTGAAAACCTTAACCAAATTACTAGCATTATATCCTTCACAAATCTCGATTAAACACGTCAGAAGTTTTGGGAGATAGAAGATGCTGGCCCATCCACCAAAAGCTATTGGATGATGAAAAAGCATGCGAACAATACTTTGTTGAAACTCAGTCAGATCATGACTATACAATATGGATAGCCTTGAAAACTACCGTAGAGCAATTAGAAGAGTCAAGACGGTGAGGTCTGTCTCGACTCTTTCAAAATGACAAGACGTTCCTAGTTACCAAAAAGCTAGAAGCTGAATAGAAGACTTTTATGCAAGAATACATCATTCTCAAGCATATGGTACCCGTAACAAAAAAAATTTTAAGTAGGGTATTATCTACCACATCAAACTGTAATAAAGGAGGATAGATCGACTACTAAACCAAAAGTTGTCTCTGATGCTTCCTCAAAAACTACCACAATTATGTATGGCATGGCTGCGGCTCCATTTTTAGCCATACGAACCCTCAAACAGTTGGCGCAAGATGAAAACGATATTTATCACACTGATGACAGATTTCTACGTTGACGATCTCATGACAGGTGCTGGCTCAATCCGGGAATCCAAAGCTCTCCTAACAGTACTGAACAATCTACAAGCCGCAGGAGGATTTCAAATGTATAAATGAACCACAAATCAGCAAGTTCTTCTACAAGATCTAAGAGAAAAGATTTTATAGAGATCAGAGATGGAGAAGCAATAAAAACTCTTGGATTGCACTGGACACCTGCAAGCGATTCGTTCCAGTTTCGTGTCCATTCATTTTCTGATGTGAAGGAAGCAACTAAGCAAGCAAAACTTATTATGTCGGAATTGTGGATGGCAAAACTTAACTGGGATGAACCGCTACCTCCTGAACTAATAACAAAATGAAACCGTTTTAAACAGGAGCTCACGACTGTGCCCGATATCAAAATAGTATAGTAGTCTACAGCAAGGTGGAGATAACACAGGGAAACGAAATCACCATGTTATGTGCCAAAACAAAAATTGCGCGTATAAAAAATCAAATCACCTTATCAAGACTGAAATTAGGCGCAGCTGTTCTACTAGCGAAACTTCTTAACAGACCCAAGAACTCGCTGGATGTCGAAAATATCAGAATATATGCCTGGACAGACTCCAGAAAAGAATTAGCCTGAATCCAAGGGGATTCATGCAAGTGGCTAAGTTCATCGCTCATCAAGTTTAACAAATACGGCTAGCCATTTCACAAAACTCTTGGCATCACGTAAACTTAGAAGAGAACCCTGCTGATTGCGCTTCAAGGGGCATATCACCGTCTAAATTGAAAACGCAACCATTATAGTGGATGGAAAGAATTGTCTGAGAAACCTGCTAGATGTACCAGAGCTGTCAAAGCAACAGATATATTTGCAAGATTTTCCAAATGTGTACAAATGCTTCTGGTTCCAACTTATTGTAGAAGATTTCTACATTCATCTCTCTGACAGAACGGAAAGTGCATTAGGAATATAACACCAGAGGAACTACATTAAAACATTATTCCAAACAATACGAATCATAATCAAAGAAAGTTTTTCCCTTGAAGTTCACTTAATGCGTCAGGTAAACCAATAATGGGTACTAAGCGATGATCAATTAGAATTGATGGCATTAACGCCAGGAATACTTTTTAATATGTGCTTGGTGCACTCTATTGACCCTCTATTGACTCTATTGATCCCAGCAGACCGGAGAATGCTACACATTGTTCTACTCGCTGGAAGTTAATTACCAAAATACAAAGTGACAAAGTGAAAGTTATGGTCGTCGGAATACCTGTCCTAGCTGCAACAAAGAAGTAAGTGTTACACTAAGAAAGAAAATATTATAACAAGAGAAGTAGTTTTAATTAAACAAGACAATCTTTCTCCCGCACGATGGCTTTTCGGGAAAATTGAAAGCACACATCCAGGAACAGACGGATTGGTCAGGGTGGCAACCGTTAAAACTGCAAAAACGTTCTCAAGCGACCAATAACCAAATTATGTAGACTTTCTGGAGTGTCAGCAGACGTCACCATACAAACACACCGAGCAAGAAGGCAAGGTTCAAACTTCAATAGTAACAACCAGTAGAATCAATATGCAAAAAAGCGAACAGCTTTAACGTTCCAATATGACCATCCATAGAGCAACTTCAAAAGACGTGACTTGCATCTAAGCAACAACAGAGGATAAAAACTTCACCTCATCTGGCGCAAATCAAAAAACAACTTGATGTCTCTGCTAAGAAAAACGCTGTTGACATAGATCCACCAGTTCATAACACAGGTATATACTTTGAACATATTTCACACTTATACACTATGAATAACGTATGGATAACAGCATCAGGATCTGAGCACCTATTACCTTCAGTTGAACGGATTTAAACAGTGCATAGGAAAATTTACAGATCTATAAAATAAAACCATTCTATAAAAATACTACTGTGAGTCTATTGTTTCTGGACTAAGACTCAAGGTGCTTGAGATGAACAGGAACAATTTTATTTTGCATACTCGAAGTAGTAACCATGTGTTAAAAAGGCATCACGAAGAGCGCCACTAGAAATTATGGGCACCTTACAGAGCAGCCTGCTTGGCGCATTAGATTAAAAGTATGCACAAGAACAATGAAGAATACCTTCTGCCGCTAGTAAGAAACCAAACAACAATAGCCGAAGTAACAACGAATGTACAACGAATGTATTAAAGGAACCTACACAGGAAATTCAGAGACAGTTCGAGGTTTTCATTAACCATTTAACAACCCGCATGGAGGCTCACAGAAAGGAGATACATGCAAACGAGCTGTCGCAAGAATTTACCGCTATGACAACGTCTATTATCAGGATTAAGGATAAATATGAAAAATCGCAAAAAAAACTACTGGAACTAATGTTAGACGCTCACAATGACAAAATAAGTCCACTTTTGTAACACCACTTCAGTTACGAGAGCAACTAAAAACAATACGAGAACATATCACCTTTAAATTATTCCACGTGAAAGAAGTTCAGACGATTTGCTTCATCTCTATAGGATAATAACAGCAAAAGGTAGAGTTACCAAAAATAAAATCATCTTCCAAATCCAAATATCAAAAGGGAAACTAATCCAGCTCTTTAAGGATAATTCGATTCCAGCCAACCACAATGCGGAATATTTTTATATTCAACCTTCATCTAAGTATCCTGCAATTACCTCTCATAGGGATCTATATTAATAGAATTAATAGAAATTGAACTACATACAATGAAGCAGTATAACAGAAAAATTGGGATACATAACAGATACATTGGGATGCTTACAACATCAGCCGGTGTTTACGCTGCAAGCATCAATCAGTCGATGCGAGATGGATTATCTTAATCACAACAAGCCATCGACATCATTATGTAATGTAAGGAAAACCAAAGCTTTACAATACTGGATTCAGGTTCAATATCCGAACAAGTGGATATTTCTCGTACCCGAAGCAGCCACTATTAATATAGTGTAGCAACCAAGTTCTGATACGGGAGTTAAACCAAAGCGGCGTTATAAAATTAAATGGGTATTGTGAAATAAAACATACTACTATGAGTGTTCGTGCCCAAACAACCTTTTCAACTCAAAGATTCTCGTTTCTTCCTTATATAATGAAAATCAGAATTTTCCCTTAAGGATATCCACATCAGTAAGGTCAAAGCTATAGCTGTATTTTTTTAATGAAATAGATCTCCGACAGACAAACTGCTGAACCAGTTCTGTATCCGGTTCACCATCCGGTTCACCATCCAGCTCAACGAAATTTAAAAAATGTCCCTTCAAAATAAACGGTCGCCAACTTCAATTTCAATACAAATGTCATTTTTGAGAATGTGTAATATGAAAATAAATTAAAATGTTTGTTAAAAACACAAACACAATTTTTTTAAATGCGTTTAAAATACATCTAATATTTTATCTTTTCTTTTTTACGATTATGTTTTGACTTTGACATAAAAAAAAACCTTGAAAATGATTGAAAACTATCAAATATATAATTTAGGAAATTGGGTGCAGTTTCATTTTAAAAGTTTCCTTAAGCGTTCTTTAAATGATCTGATGAACCAGTTCATTATAAAAACTAGCCATATTAGGGTACTTTTATCCTCATCTACGTAAGCACATACGTCAATTGGCAAAAAAACCTACCGACAATGAACATTTCGTAGTACTAAAAGCGCCACAAATACCAACAGAAGATCCACTAACAATAATGCCAGACCAGAATGATCAACCGATCATGATTATATTATTATCATCAGTACACAATTTTAAATAATATCTAATAAGTAAATATTTTCAAAGAAGTTCAAATATTTCACACGATAATTTGCATATCTCAAATTACCTCATTTTACTTAGAAAAACATCGAAAGTTATTTTTAACCGATTTCAAAAAAAGAGGAGGTTCTCAATTCGACTGTATGTTTTATTTTGTATGTTTGTTACGCGATCATTCCGCCAATTATGAATTGATTTTGATGATTCTTTTTTTGTTTGGTTGGTCATACTTCAGAGGTGGTCCCAAATTTTTGCTGGGGTGGTTTTTTTTGTTGTACAGAGGATGATCCCCCATTGCAAATAGGAGAAAAAAATTTGGCCTACGGTGGGGGGAGGGGGGAGGGGTAGTCTAGCTTCGTAACGCGTTGTCCGATTTGAATGGTTCCTTTGCTGCTATATAGAGTATGATCCCCCATTGATACCGCGAGAAAAAAATGTTTGTGGGTTGGGGGGGGGGGGTTGAACCTAACTTTTAACGAGTGGACCGATAAGGATGGTTCTTTTTTTGTTTGTGGGGGGGGGGGTTGAACCTAACTTTTTAACGAGTGGACCGATTTGAATGGTTCTTTTTTTGTTGTACAGAGTAGTGGAAGTGAAGTCGGTGCAAATTAAAGAAACAAAACAAGTACCCATCCATAATCGAAGATACTATATAAATTTACCTAAACGTTTCAGCTCAAGGGATCATAAAAAAGGACGATTAAATACTTTTATTGTAGTTTGGTTTATTTCTTTAATTTGCACCGACTTCAAAATGTCGTAATAGATATAAAATTAAAAATTATTTTATGCTTTTTAGTGCTTTTTGTGAAGTCGGTTAAATTTTTTTTAAAAACTATTTTACAGTTAAATTCCACACTCTATGTAAAAAAACCCCGAAGATTATTTTTCTTACTGGAATATTTGCGCACAAAAATGAAAATTTATGCTTGAATTTTCCACGAAAGCTTTTATTATGTTCTTGGTTAGAGTTTAATCAAAATTGTATAAAAGAGATTTTCTAGATTAAATAAATTTAGTTTGTTTTTGAACTACAAGCAAAAAGTCTGAATTTAACTCATCTGATGTAATGGTTTAACTAGATTTATTATTTCATATTATTGGTAATAGAAAATAGCGAATTCCTCCCACTAGTGGCAAGGTTCTGACATTTTTCTAATGTGCAAAGTGATAATTTAGGATAAAATTTGTTATACACAGGTAATTTAAAGTTATTTGCCTATTATTTACTTAGAGGAAGCTGTGAGTGAACTATTTAAAGCTTGGAATTTGGAAGGACTATTACCAGTTATAGAAATTAGTGTACTATCCTTCAGTTCGAAATTAAAATAATACATTCTCATGTCAAATCTTTGAACCTGTTAAAAGCACAATATTTATATAATGTAAATCAGAAGCGCTGAAAATACTGAAATATCAGCTTTCACCCTTTTATCCTACGAATATTTTGGTATTATTTAAGTATTAAACATTACCATGTTTTCGCATGCATTAATATAGATTTGGAAGAACAAGAGGAAGTTAAGCTACGGCTGCGAGTGAACCAGAATCCGTGGAGAGATCTTTTTTCAAAATGGAAAGCATCTTTTCCGATAAGGAAAAATTTTCTTTCTGATCAGTCGTCGGAAATATTTTTAATGAATAGAATTCTACGACATTCGTATGTTCATTTACTATGCATTTAATCTTTTTTAAGGTTGACAGTTATTTCTCAAGTTTATATATATGAAACAGAAATAAAATACAAATAAAATAAGGATTTGTTCTTGTCTTTAGGAAGATAATATGCATTTGTTTTATTATACGGGGTGTTCAAAAAGTATCGGACCCCCCCCCCCCCCCCTACCATCTGGGAAAGAACTGGGCGAAGAAGAAAATCACAAAAAAAGTTGTAGGATTTTTCCCTGGCTATCTATTGGTGACCTTGGGTTTGACCTTGATCTTCAAAATCATTTGAAGATCAAGTCGATTTTTGTAATGAGATGCCATATTTTTGACCACGGAAATGAAAAGAGCGGAAAATTTTACGTTCAAGCATGTCCTTGAAAAAGACCAAGGCAAACGTTTATATTACTTTAGAAAACTGATAGTTAAGACAAGATCGATCGATGACCCGGCCAGTTGAGGCAAGATGGGTCAGGCATACAACAAATGTTCCAAATGTATTCCCTCAGTAGTTTTTAGTTACACCAGATTAACTCAGCGTCAGACTTTATATATTTTTAAAATTGACTTGCATCTCTTTTAATTATTTTAAGCAGGCATAAAATTGTAAATACGTTGAAAGTTAAAAATTGCTAAATAATCAATAAATGAATATATAAATCGATGTCAGTAAAGAATAAATTCAGAATATTTTTCAAGTCTAAAGAGTGTATTACTTGAGACTATCTTAGCCCCCACCCGTGGTAAGCTAAATAGTCTTCATCATCTTATTGCGCCCCCACCAGTGGTAAGCGCAAAAGACATTATCTGACTAGTACAGCTCTTAAACATCTTGTTGCGCCCCCACAAGCGGTAAGCGCCAAAGACATTTACTAAACACTATAGATGCGCTCAGGCCAATTGTCCTCAATATTTTGCTTCTGTTTATGCATTCAAAAAGCAATTAAATAAAAAGCATAATATAGACCTATCTTCTGAGAATATACCCAGTGATTTTACAAGGAGTAAAGAAGAAACTGTTTATTTGCCGAGTTCTTCAGTTAATTTCAATGAATCTTCCTTAGAAGTCAATAATTCAATTGTGCACAATAATCAGAAATATGTGCACTCTACGTTAATGTTTTGTTGCAAATTAGAAACGAAGTCATTGACATATCATGTGAGATACCAGCTTTGCTTTATGAGCCTGTCTTTAAATCTCTCAAGGAAGAAGTGGGTGGTTTTACACTAAATAAAATAGTCAGCGTAGAATTTTAAAAATTTATAGGCATGTTCGAATTACTTTTAGAACAAGTTTGAAGCGAATATAAACTAGTAAGGTCTTTAAAAGAAATAAATTGCTTTATTGAACCTGTTTCGTTTTATATTGAATCATTAACCGAACCATGTCATAATTTAGGTGTATCCAAAATAGAACGAAAAGTATACACAGGCGTCCTTATACCCCTAAAACAGTAGTTTTAGAAATTCTTTGAGTTGCCTAATATTTTAAAGTGATCCTTCATACTGATGGGTGACTTATGAAAAGTCCCCACTGACAATGCATGTGTCTCAGACTTCGTCCATGGAAACATTTTCAATTAAGATTAAAGGGCTTTGAAGGCAAAAATGTGTTACCGTATTGTTTAAATTTTGATGAATACGAAGTTAATATCCCACTCGGTCCTCATACTAATGACCACATCATATGAGTTTTTTACATATCGTTTCCCGTTATTCAAAAAGAGTACAGATCCTTGCTAGAAAATAATTTACCAGTTATGTTATTATTTATTTATTATGTTATTAAAAGTAATGGCCTGAAAAGATTTGGAAAAAAGTTATGTTTAAAAGTGCTAATTGAAGAAATAATAGATCTCCATAGAATTTTCCAAAATTTCCCAAGTAATTATTTCTGTAGCCTGCGCACTCGGAATAAAAGTGAAACTGTCACAGGTTGCGTGGAATATGAAAAAGATACGTGTACAAAAGAAAATTATGCTTACGATTTAATACATAACAATAGTAAGAAAACCGGGGTGACAGAGTCATTCGTGTTTAACAAAATTCCCTCACTTGACATTGCTAGCAATTATTATGCAGATATTATGCATGATGAATACATTTTGATTTATTTGATGGAAGCAAACTTTTAACTATGGAAAGATAGAAATTGGGAAAGTTTCCAAACGCATATACAAATAATCACTTCAAGACGACAGCTAGTGAAATGTATTGCTTTATAAAATTCAAGCAAACTGTAAAACCTAAATTTAATTTTATTGTTCATTACTATAGCATAAGAAATTCTGTACTCTTGAAACACCTTTGATGCAAGTGACATAAATCTAAACATAAAGAATTCAAAATGGACTCCAATTCCGAAAGCTCAAGGAAAAATTGCCCATTATCAATCGCCATAAAGTCAGAAATGAAATTCACCTACAGATTACTTAAGAATCAACGATTTGAACATAGAATTGCTTATAAATTTAGAACGCCAACGATGAAAGTTGCTTTTAGAACATTTTACGAAAATGTATATGCAATGTTTTGATTATACTCAATTTGAACTAAATAATTCACTTGAAATAAATGGAAAAAACCACAAAGCTGGATATACAGGTTGTTTCAGATCTGACGTGTCAAAATGAGTTGGGTCAGAGATATCAACTAGGCAAACAAAAAATTGTATGTCAGGGAGGGGGGGGGGGGGGGGGCGGTGGGGTGATTTATAAATTTCAGTTTTTCATGGTATGCACATTACTCTTTTAATTTTATCTTTTGATCTACCCAACACAGTCACATCAAGCAAACGCTACACAAACAACTATGCTAACGATCCTTCCAAAAATTTCAACACCACTGATTTAGATACTACCATTGCACGTACAGTCATTTTCAAAAGTGAAAAAAATGTTTTGCAATTACCTAAAGTTCAGAATTTTCCCAAATTTTCTGCGAAATTCATGTAATTAGTACACCCCTTTTTTATTTATATTAATTTGCCCATCTTATTACCTTTCCAAAAAGGTGCAACATGTGCAGGCAGAGAAAATGTGGAGAAATTTATACGTAGAAATCCCAATAAATAAAATAAATTAAACTCAAATTAATTCTAAAATGCTTTTCATTGAATTTAAAAATAATTAAAATTAATCTTAATGAGTAACAAAAGCAGTTCAAAATGTCCACCGCCACTTTGAATGCATGCCAACAATCTTTTTCTAGGTCCCTGTTTAAGGCGTATTGAAACCAGCCTCTCCCGTATTTTATCCGCCGCATTCCCAATTCTGCTAACTAAATCCTCTCTAATTTTAACAGGGTTTGAATAAACTTCATCCTTTATTGTTCCCCATAAGAAAAAGTTCAATGCAGTAAGGTCTGGAGATCCAGCAGGCCAGGCAGATCGGTTCACCTCTGTTAGTGCAACATTCCCCTAAGATTATCCATAGGGTTCTCCTCTATTAGATCTGGCAGGTAATTGTCCAAATTGCACTATTAAGCACTTGCGGCAAAATGAATGGTCCTACCAAATGGTTGCCGATGATACCAGCCCAAATATTGACACTGAATATCTGCTGGAATGAGGTCACCATTGCCCTGTGTGGGTTAGTGTTCGATCAGGCATGGAGGTTATGGAAGTTCGTGGTATTATTCCTGGTGAATTGACATTCATCTGTCCACAGAATTCGGTCCAGAAACGCTCTGTCGTCGATGTCGCGTTCCAGAAGCCAAGTGCTCAATTTCAGTCTCCTCTCGGAATATCCTTGCATTAGTCTTTGGGCTGGGTGATTTTGATATGGACGTAATCCCCCTCGATGAATAACCCTCCAAACCTTAGATGACGATACTCCTAATCGCCTTCCGACTCGTTTCGTGCTCTTCCCAGGGTCCTGCGTCAGTATGGCAATTATTTGGTGCTCGACGTCGCCAGAAATTCTCAAAGTTTCGGGTCGTGTCTCCATGTCGTGTGAGCTTACACTTCCTGTTTCTCATAGCCTTTGAAAAGTCCGTGTAAATACTCCTCTTTAGGGTGCTCGCCGATTAGGGAATCTCTTTTGATATTCTAGTACAGCCGCTCTCTCTTTTCCGTCTTCTACACCATAAATGTAAATAATATGAGGGTATTCCTCAAATGTAAATTCTACCATTTTTTAATAATTTTTGCTTAAAAACACCAGTAGTTATTGATTTGTTTTTCAACTATGGTAGGCATTCTTGCAGACTGACTCTTTTTAGAGCAAAAATTTCAGCAATAATTAAAATTAATTACCTATTAACCCAAAACAAACATTTTCGACCTTTTATCTTAAAAATGTTGTTTATTTAAATAATTTCCTACCTAAAGTGCAATTAAATAATTAGTTGCCATGTTGCACCTTTTTGGAAATGTAATAAAATGGGCAATCTAATAAAAATAAAAACCTGGTGTACTATTATAATTACATTAATTTCGGAGAAAATTTGGAAAAATTCTGAATTTTAGGTAATCGCAAACCATTTTTTTGGAAGTGATTGTACTTGTAGTGTGTTGCTCAGTAGTGTTGACATTTTTAGAAAGGCCCTTGGGATAGGTGTCTTTTGGGGTTTGTTTGATGTGGCTGTTTTGGGTAGATCAAGAGATAAAAATAAAAGAGTAATGTGCATACCATGAAAAACTGAAATTTTTGAATAACCCTGTAACTCCCAAACGCTTGAGATTGTCCTCCCCCCTGCCTTACAATATTTTGTTTGTCTAGTTGAGATCTATCACTCCACACATCTTGGCACGTCAGATCTGAAACACCCTGTATTCTTGTATTTCTAACCGAAGCATATGAAATAAGCTTGAGATGTTTACTACTTCAACTAGTCTTTCGTGTAATGTATCATCTGGTAAAATGCTTGTAAAGATCAAATATCTCATAGATGTCTAACATGTTTTAATCACATTTAATTAGGGATCTATGCCTGTATTATAAGACATGCCTGAAATATGAATATTATGTACTTTTTTGATTATTTTAAAATTATTTCATCTTTTTTATAATGTGAGTTTTGGACAGAAATCCATTTTGTTAATAATTGAATAATATATTATACTACTGGAATTTCTATGTCTTGTTTTCATTTCTGGCTTTAAACAATGTACTGGATTGCTCTACTATGCCAAAACACGTTGGTTTAAACATTTCTGACCAAGTATGACCAAGTTAAAGCATTAAAAAATGTAAGCCAGTTCTTTGGGGAAAAACATTTAAAAATAAAGCATTATATAAAAATACGCAAACAAAATCTTAAGCCGTAGAACTGAATTTCACACAAGGTTCGCAGATTTTAAATCCTTGGAAATCTAATCTTCATAGATTATCTCAATAATTATCGAATCAGTACCTAATTATACGCAAATAATATTGTAATTTCTGCGAACATATTAATGCCTTAAATTTCTGCCATATTAATTTTATCGCTGTTCCTGTTCTTTTTCTAACTGCTTTTTTCGAAATAATCCTGCGAATTACCGAAAGAAATAAGAATTTCTTTCTGAGAATCAGGGCACTTACAATTAATCACAAAATTATTTGTGCACAGTATTTTAGGGACTGTTGCTGCCTTGATACTTTCAACTTTTAAGAGATATGGGATTACTAAAAAAATTATAAAAACTTATTTATGGTAGTAAAGCTTTTACTTACATGATTAAGTATAATAAAATAGTTTTTGCAAAAATCTTCAACCGACTTCACAAAAAGCGCTAAAAAGCATAAAATAATGTTTTATCTTATATCTATTGCGATATTTTGAAGTCAGTGCAAATTAAATAAATAAAACAACTAAAACAAAAATAAGCTAAAATATTTAGATTATATACTATCTTCGATTGTGGTTGCGTAGTTCTTTTGTTTGTTTAATTTGCACCGACTTCAAAATGTCGTAAAAGATATAAAATGAAAAATTATATTATGCTTTGTTGTGATTTTTGTGAAGTCGGTTAAACTTTTTTTTAAAAACTATTTTATTTTTCACTTTTAATTGTGACCAATTTCAACAGTTGTTCAACAGAGGCAGTGCACTCTATAGAAAGGAAATCCGGCATCAGAAACCGAAATCCGGCAATATATTACGAAATTAGTCACGTTCACCCTTTCATACACTTATCTTAGATACCATGGCGCTAGTGCACCACCGTACTCTATACAGCAAGAGAGAATCATCATAGTGAGAGAATCATCGTTGTTACTATAGGTAGACATTTTTTATCATTTACCAATCAACAAACGAATTCTATACAACAGAATTAAAAAAATGGAAATCGGTCTACGGCTTATGAAGCTAAGCGCCGCCCCTCCTTCAACTCTCAGCACAAGCCACATTTTTTGTCATGACACAAATAGATACTTTATGTCCACGGTTTTGGCACCATTTAAAAAAAAAGAATCATCCACAAAGGTCTCTGCATTAAGATGTTAGCTAAAGACCCCTTCCCACCTCAACCTACCCCATAATTTTTCGTCGTGGTACCAATGGGGTAAGATAGTTTACACATCAGAAGAATCATCCAAATCTGTCTACGCGTTAAGAAGTTGACATCCACCCCCTTCCCCATCCCAACTCCACCGTTTAAAATTTTTTGGCGGTACCAATGAGGTAACATACTCTATAAATCAGAAAAACAATAAACCAAATCGGTCCACGCGTTGCGAAACTAGACTACCATCCCCTCACCGTCTCACCACTGAAGATTTTCTTTCATTATTAAAAATAGGCGATCATATTCTATACAACAAAAAAAGAACCATTCAAATCAGTCTACGCATTAAGAACTTACGTTCAACCTCCACCCCACCAAAAATTTTTTGACTTAGTACTAATCGGGGAACATACTCTACCCAACAAAAAAAGAATCATCGAAATCGGTCCACTCTTTACAAAGTAAGACTACCTCTCCCCCTCCTAGGACCAAATTTGTATCTATACTAGCAGGGGATTATATTCTATACAACAGAAAATCGATCATCCAAATCGGTCCACGTATTACGAAGTTAGATTTCACCCTGCGATAGTGAAATACTAGTTTAGACTACTATAATCTGATTTATTGTACTGGGTATTGTATTTCTGCATATTTTCTGCTTACCACAGTTCTTATTGGCTAACATTATTTCGATATCATTATTGCTAAATACTCAAATCCAGCGCGATCACTTGTAAGGTTACTTAGATATTTAGCTGACTGAATTGTCCAATTTACTGGTGCGTTTAATATAATCCATAACTTGTCAGGTTTCTTACTTCTAAGTTGGCAGTATAATGCTATTTTTCGTTGATTAGATAGGAAACCAGAATAGTTCTAGAAGTAAAGAAACCATTACTTCCTAAGAAGGATTTCTACTACACATCACTTTGGAAATAGGTATACAAGTAGTTTCTATTAACTTAATAAGGAAGAATCTGAGAACCGATTTACTCCAGCCCTTATTCTTACCTATTGAGTTACTAGGAAACTAGTTACATAAGTAGTTCCTAGAAGGTAGGGATACGGACTAGTTAGGTTGGATCTGTACGAGGAGCTAGTTTAGGTCATGAAATAGTATAATTTTAACATTGAAACGATATGTCAAAGTTCTGTAAGATTGACTGAAAATCAAAATATTAATTAATTAAAAGCTTTTGAAATTAAGTTATGAAATTAAGAATAATGGAGTTTCAACGTTGTAACACCTTGAAGGAAGCTTCGCAGACATATGCTTTCTAAATTCTCATGTGAACGAAACTCTTAAACAACTATTCTTTCCTTCCCACCAAACCTAGTTACACCACTATTCTTTTTCTTCCCAACAGTTCCTGCTTTTCCTGTTGGGAAGGATCTCCTCACATCGACTTTGGTGAGATTTTGGTGTGAATATGGGTTGTTTTAAATTGCAAATTAGCTGAGTATTTACTGAATGTGAACATGTTGTTGATTCCTTTTTAACCGACCCAAAAAATTAGAGATTATAAGTTCGACTTATATAATTTTAACGTATGACCGGCCATAATTTCGTAACGCATGGACTGATCTTGATGATTAGTCTAGCTTCGTAATGCCTAGACCCTAGATCGATTTGGATGATTCTTTTCCTGATATATAGCGTCTATTCAATTGGTACGGCACAATTTAAAACGGTGGGGATGTATTGGAGGAGGTGGTGGATGTCAATATCTTAACGCGTAGACCGATTTGGGTGATTCTTTTTGTGTATATACAGTAAAATCTCCCCTTGCTAATATGAGGATTAATTTTTCTCTAGGTTGAAGGTGGGGGAGGGGCAGGCTAACTTCGCAACCTGTCGACAGGTTTGGATGATTCTTTTGATGTGTAGAATATGTTGCCCAACTAGTACAACGACAATAATCTGAGGTGGGGTTGTTAGCGGAAGGGGCGTTACTCAATTTTTTAAATCACACATCTATTTGGAAGATTGTTTTTTGTTTTATACAGTACGATCCCCCATTGCTACCATATGTTGACCTATGGTTGTGGTTGGGGGAGGGGTTGTCTAACTTTTTATCTAGTAGACTGATTTAGATGATTCTGAACGCATAAGGTATCTATTTATGTTCTCACAAAAATTACATGCGCACTGGGCCCATGGTAAGAATTTTGTAACTAAGGTGAGAGTAGGAAAGGGTGACCGTGACTAATTTTGTAATATGTTGCCGGATTTTATTAATTATGTTTCCTTTCTTTAGTGTTCACTCACTACCTCTGTAAGTTTTGAAATTTCTTTGTTCGTACGCACAGCATTCTTCGGGTCGTATATATGAAGACACCAAAAAGTGAATAATAAAATAGTTTTTAAAAAAAAAGGTGAAACGACTTCGAAAAAGCGCTGAAAAGTATAAAATAATTTTTAATTTTATATCTTTAATGACATTTTGAAGTCCGTGCAAATTAAGCAAACAAAGCAACTACCCAACCGCAATCAAAGATACTATATAAAACTATCTGAACGTTTCAGCTCTCGGGTTCATAAGGAAGGACGATTAAATACTTTTGTTGTAGTTGTTTTGTTTGTTTAATTTGCACCGACTTAAAAATATAGATATAAAATTAAAAACTACTTTATGTTTTTTAGCGTTTTTCGTGAAGTTGTTTCAACTTTCTTTTTTAAAACTATTTTATGTGTTATTGGAATGTACCGGCCTAGGTATCGATTTATTGCCAAATATTCTGTAGAAGGCTAAATTCGTGAAGATCAAGTACAGGAATCGGTTTCAACTTATATACATATGTGATATGATTCTGTGCTTAATAGAGGGATGTGTGTCAAATAGAACGTATTTGTTAATCTCATTCGCACAAGCATGAAATTGTAGATTGTTAATAATGACGTTGTTCTTCCATTCTCTGGTAGTCTTACGTTTCCAGGTTGAAGTTCCCGTATAATACTAAGGTACTCATAAAGTTGAGAAGGAGTTAGTAGTAATGTGCTTAAGCGACGATGTCTGGTATAAATCAGAACAGATAGCATATTTCGCTCTATATGTTGAAAGTTGACTAGGCTTAGTATTATAAGCACAGCTGTAGATGAAAGGGTTAAGTAACTGCCACATCTTATTAGGAATGATTGAAGCAGTTAATTAGTGATGCGATTTGCACCTCGCCTGCATTGATTTGATTTTGAACTGATTAATGGTTTTCGTTCAGTACATTGAGTGTATTTTCTAATTCTTCGGAAGTTCATGTAGAAGATTTTCGTTTATCTTGAGGTTCTCTAGTTGAACTTCATAGTAATCGGTAATATCGTAGTCAAGTATTCCAAATAGTTCATTCGTCACAGTTTCTATTATTTCTCACGGTGTTCAGATGTTTCAAGTTCGCGTATTCTCATTTTATTGGTAAAGACTTTAATGATGTGTTCAAAATTTTGTGTTAGAGTTGAACAATTGTAGCTCTGCATAGTTGTTTGGCCACGTTTTGCTGTTCCTTTTCTTCACAAAGCTCGCTTAGCTGTCGTACTAACTTTGTGATCCTTTGAGTTCTCTCTAGTAAGTTAATATATGTATCAATAAGTTTCATTCACTACTATATAATTGTATTTCAGCGATGTTCTCGTAGTAAGAAATTCATGTAATTAGTATACGTTTTTTTTATTTTTATTGAATTTCCCATTTTATTACCTTTCCAAAATGGTGCAACCTGGAAAGGTAGACAAAGGATTAGACAAACCGCATCCTTAGAACTCCCAGAGTACCTAATTATTTTGTTGCACTTTAGGTAGGAAATTCTTTAAATAAACAAAATTTTTAAGATGAAGCGTTGAAAATGTTTGTTAACAGGTAATTAAGTTTAATTATTGCTGCAAAAAAGGTAAAAAATTGTAGTGCAATTTTGTTTTATTCTGTAGACGGATGAATCTCAATTCACCAGGGATAGTATCACAAACTTCCATAACGTCCATACCTGGTTGGAAATTAACCCACACAGGACAAAGGTGGCCTCATTCCAGCAGAGACTCAGTGTCAATGTATGGGCCAGTATCATCGGCCTTTGGTAGGACCATTCATTTTACCTAAATGCTCAACAGTAAAATTTATGCGGACTTTTTGGAGAATACACTGCCTGATATAATAGAGGAAAGCCTTCTGCATAGTCCGACGGACCAGTTTTACCAGCACGATGGAGCACTAGCTCATACTGCTAACATTTTGAAGCCAATACTAAGTGAAAAATTTCCTAACCGCTGGATTGGTCGAGGTACACCGATTCCTTGGCCTGCTAGATCTCCAGAACTTACCCCATTGGCATTTTTTTTATGGGGAACAATGAGGTATGTAGTTTATTCAAGTCCTGTTAACACTCTTACTGATATGCCTTTCATTTAAGTGCCCTTATGTGATCTCAGTGCCTTATTGGAAATACGTTACGTTTCAAGTGATAAGGAAGGATAGGTGAAGTGATTTGCCCGACAGTAAATCTTCCAAATATATACTCAAGAAATTCTGATGGTTGTATCACTGGAAGTTGTAACTTGGATATGCTGGCGGATATACTTGACATAGTAAATTCTCCCGAATTGTTAGAGAAGTCATGACATCTCTGTAGATAGTCTTAGCTATAAATCTCTTTGGATACATAATACCACTTTCACATGTAGTTACAAACACATTATGTGTGGGTAATGCATTGCAACAACAAAAGCAGAAGCAATATGTTTTTGCACTCAGCAACCACGCGTTCTGAACATGTAAAGTAAGAATTCCATGCAACAAATCATTCTCCATAATTGTCCTTTGTCTGCACTGGATCTTTGTTAATGTAAGTTCATTACCTCGCCGTGGTTACTTGTTTCGGACGCAGTGAATGATACGCTAAAGGAAGCATGACAGAGCACATACGCGTTTTACTGGGGAATACCAGTTACGGTCAGTAATGCCAATTCAGTGATTTTGTCACCAAATCTGGTGTTTTCGAACACCTCCCTAGTGACAGAATTTTTTTTCTCAGGCACGTCTAAAAGTTGGTGATTTTTAACTTCCACGACTTCTGGTGACTTTTATTGTAGTCATGCCAAATCAGGGACTTTGTCACCAAATCTGGTGTTTTCGAATACCTTTCTAGTGACTAATATTTTTTTTAGCGACACTATGTTTTTGAACCTCTTCTGATGACACCAAATGTTCTCCGACTCTGAAACGTTTTAACGTAAATATTCGGCATTTCTCATTGTTTTTGACTATTTTTTATTCGTCGGTTCTAAGTTCGACGCGTATTTTTTATTTTTTTTTATGTCTGACCGGGCATAACTTCGTAACGCGTCGACCGATTTTGATGATTCTTTTATTGTTGGGTAGAGTATGTTCACCGATTGGTACCATGTCAAAAAAATTTTTGGTAGGGTGGGGGTGGGGGTCAAACCTAACTTTGTAACGCGTGGTCCGATTTGGATAGTTCTTTTTTTGTTGTACAGAGTATGATCCCCCATTGCTGACAGGAAAAAAAAAGTTGGCCTAGGGTGGGGGGAGGGGGGAGGAGTAGTCTAACTTTGTAACGCGTGGACCGATTTGGATAATTCTTTTTCTGTTGGGTAGAATATGATCCTTGGTTGATACTACGAGAAAAAAATGTTGCTGGGGTGGGGGTGGGAGAAGGGGGGTGGAAACTAACTTTGTAACGCCTGGATCGATTTGGATGCTTCTTTTGCTGTTGTGTAGAGTGTGCCCCCCATTGCTAATAGGAGAATAATTTGGTCCTATGGTGGTGGTAGGGGAGGGAGAGGGGTAGTAAGTTCGTAACGCGTGAACCGATTTCGATGATTCCTTTTCTGTTTGGTAGAGTATGTTCCTTGATTGATAACATGAGAAAAAAAGTTTAGTGGAATGGGGGTGGGGTAGGGGGTTAAAACAAACGTGTAACGTGTGGACCGATTTGGATGGTTCTTTCTTCGTTGTATAGAGTAGAAGACACTAAAAAGTGTAAAATAAAATAGTTTTTTAAAAAAAGTTGAACCGACTTCACAAAAAGCGCTAAAAAGCATAAAATAATTTTTAATTTTATATCTATTACGACATTTTGAAGTCGGTGCAAATTAAACAAATAAAACAACTACATAACCACAATTGAAAATAATACATAATACTACCTGAACGTTTCAGCTTACGGGATCATAAGAAATGACGATTAAATATTTTTGTTGTAGTTCTTTGGTTTTATTGATTTGCACCGACTTCAAAATGTCGTAAAAGATATAAAATTAAAAATTATTTTATGCTTTTTAGCGCTTTTTGTGAAGTCGGTTCAACTATTTTTTAAAAACTATTTTTGTACCTACATATTTGCAGTTACAACCAGTGTTGCATCACACATTTAAGTGGGCCCATTTAAAGCCCGAATTACAATTCCGACTGATCAGCCGACTGCGACTTTGCTCAAATGGAAATGCATGTAACTTGATTAAATTGCAGCTTCGAATTCTCAGTTGACTGCGACTGAACTTAGACTTTGCTCAAAGTGCAAAGTCGCAGTCACAAAACTCGACTGCGGCCAACTTCATTTGAAATATTCATGCAAATATCTCTGAAAATGACAGAAGCTGAAGCTGCAAATTAATTTCACATTTGGATTTGGCGTTGACTTCGCCTGAAAACTCAGTTCCAGTCAAGTGATCAGTTCCAAATTAAAAGGAAGAAATTACACGACGCTTAAGTTAATGAGCACCAATTAAAGGTAAATACGCTTGTGATTCAGGTAAATACAGTCTTTAATTGAGTAGTAGTATTTACATTTTCGTTACTTAGAAATTTCCTTATTATATTAGAAAAAATTAAAAAAAAAATTATTATATTATATCTTCGATCTAATGACAGAGAAAATATTTTATTTATACCTTTAATTTATCCAAGAGTGCATTTTACTCCTAAAATAACATTTCTCCAGGATATCTAAAAATGTTACTTTTGCAAAGTCTTTGGTATGGATCGACAAATACAACTGTGTTGGAATGAAAACCTCTAGGTCACATTGTATATTATAAAGACAAACCCACCTAAAGTTTGTAAATCAAGGATTATTCGATTGTCTTTCTATAACCAAATCAGAAAAAAATTATCGTGTCATGGAATCTTAAGAATGTTTAAGTTCCTCTGAATTTTGAAAATTCTTAGACTGACGTCCGTCTTACTGTCTGCCTGTTCAAGTATCTATGGGCGCCATTACTCCCCAACGGTTCAAGCAATTGAGCTTAAATTTAAACACACACTTATGTCATGACGATATATGTCGAAACCGGACGAGCGGAAATGCGCGACGTCATTTTTAGGATAACGTGCCTCAAAACGAAAAAAGGAACCCTTATAGGGTCACTTCGTTGTTCGCCTGTCTGTTTGTCTGTCAAGACAGACACTCGCAAATAAAGCAAAACTTATAGGGTACTGCCCGTTGACCTAGAATCATGCAATTAGGCAACAATCAAGGTCTCACAGCACAAGTAAAGGAACAAATCCGAAAATCGTTTATTTGTAGTTGATTTGGTTAGCAGAATTTGGAATGCAGCGACGAAAAGACGGGAGAGGCTGGCTGCAATACGCCTTAAACAGGGAGTTAAAAGGAGATTGTTGGCATGCAAATATTTCTCGATAAGTTTTTTACTTATAAATTTCTACACCCTTTCTCTACCTTGGCATATTTTATCTTTTTGGAAAGGTAATAAGATGGGCAACCCAGTAAAAATGAAAAAGGGGTGTACTTATTACGTGAATTTCGGAGAAAATTTGGGAAAATGCTGATTTTTTTTTTCAATTTTGGATGTGACTTTACCTGCAATTGTTTGAACAACATTGTTCACAAGTTTTAAAACGTCATTGGGATAGTAGTTTTATTAGCGTTTCTTTGATCTCGCTGTGTTGAATAGATCAAAAGATGAAAATAAAAGAGTAATGTGCATACCATGAAAAACTGAAATTTATGAGTCACCCTGAATTTCGTTGTTTGAGGTAACTTAGTTTTTTTCAGCAAGAGCTATAAGAAATAAGAATGTGAATATGAATAAATATGCAAACTTGTTTTTTTTTTATTACATTTTCTTCTGATATGTGATGATTTTTGATTACTGCTTTGTTTTGAATTTTGTTTTAATTGGTTCTCCCGATACTTGTTTTAAGTTGTGATTCTGTTGACTGCGTAATGGTCATCGGCTCCGGTGCTGGGGAAATTTGCTTATTTAATTGGACTGCTAATTCTGTTGAAGAATTAATTGATTCTTTTGCCTTATTGTCGGAAGTAATGATGGCTTTGTTATTCGTTTGGTTAGTGCATCACCTTTAACCTTCAGCACTACAGCTCTAGTTTTAGCATGAGGGTGTACCGCATGTGCAAATCTAATCTAATTCTGCCTTATGTTCTACGGGAGACCCTGGTTCTCCTCTCAGACTATTTTCTAATAATACATATGTTGCTGACCACATCTGTCGGTAGCATTACATTAATTCTTCTTGGTATGTCGTACTTGGGATCTGCCAATACTAAGTTTTTAGCAATGCGAAATATTTTTTTCGTTAGATTTTTGAGCACCAATGCTGTGGTAGTTATTTAAAATGTGTAGTGAAGTCTAGGTTTGATATGATGATATTCTACACATGTCTGGATGGTACCTACATTAGCTTCTCAAACTCTAATCACAGTCGCCGTTATTTTATTTCCTGATAGTCTCAGGCTTTGAGCTGCATCTTTTGTGATACATGTTCCTTGTGCGGATTGATCTATAAGTGCTCTTAACCGATGTAAGTTCCCAAGGCATTGTATCTTCGCCGTTGTGAATAGTACTGTACGATGCGTATGGTTTCTTTTTATTTGAGTGGCTGATTATTGCCTTTCGTTCTCTAACTACTAAATTCTACCTCACTCCATGTATTCTGACTACTCGCTGGTTTTTGAATTAAATGACTCAGATGTAGGAGTGTGTGATGTCAATTGCTAGATGACGTTGGTACGGTTACGTTTGAGCAACATACATAATCTCCTTAAATATGTCAACACGGCATAATTAATTATTTCCATGCGACATGGGATTTGTCAAGTGCACACATAAAGTGTCTTATTGTGCGCAAGCATTAAGTTGCACAAATCCCTTAGTCTTCGTATCAGCCGTGGCAATAAAATTAAATTGTTTATTTTCTCCCCTAAACGGCATCGACTTACATATAGTCTTTGGCTGGGAAAATAATAAAAAAGCAATAAGAATGTTTCCTGATAAGGCGAGAGCCACGCCAAGCGACGGGATCGACAAAACATATTTGTCGAGTCCGGTATAGTTTCAGCAACAGTAAAGACGTGTGTCGTGCGGTGTCTCGACATTTTAATTAAAATTCTAAAATGATTGTACTTAAATTAGCATAAAGTAAAAAATTTAATAGTAAAGCTAACAAGTTGTGGAATAAAAGCTCAAAATAAAAATCAAAACAAACTGTTTTAAAACTCGAGCGACGTAAGAAATATAAAGATTTCTTAACACAATACGCGTTTCTAATGAAGAAAACTTAAGCTCCTTTGGCTCGTTCTCAACAGCAGCACCAAAGGGTTAACTTTTCTTCAGCTGCTGGACGCCTTCGCAAGAAAACGAAAAATAGATGTAACTCCAACACAAAATTTAATACCGATATAGGCAGCTGCATCAAATTATGATCACTTACACTGTCCCACTAACCTTGCGGTACAAATATTTTCACAAAATGTGCAGGAAATATTCACATGACCCGAGTGAATTTTCAAAATAAGAATCAAAACAAACTGTGTGCCCTTTTTGCTCGCTTGAATTTAAAGGAGAACAGCGTGCAAGAACTTTAATTACCTAATTTTGACCAGATCTGAACGTGGTGAACGAAAAATTTTCATCAACATAAGTATCATTCGAGTACACTGCAACTTTTCTTCCCAACTAAGAATTAATTTCTTTAAAATATCAATAAATAAAATCAATCTTTTAAATTCCTTGTTCGGCAAAAAGAATCTGAACCGTTTGGGAGTTACAGGGTTATTCATAAATTTCAGTTTTTCATGGTATGCACATTGCTCTTTTATTTTTATCTCTTCATCTACCCAACACCGTTACATCAAACAAACGCTAAAGAAACAACTATCCTAATTTTTACAGTTAATCTTGATAAGTAACAAAAGCCGTTCAAAATGTCCACCGCAACTTTCGATGCATTTCAACAACCTCCTTCTAAGTCCCTGTCTAAGGCGTATTGCAGCCAGCCTCTCCCGTATTTTCATCGCTGCATTCCTAATTCGGCCAACTAAATCCTCCCTATTGTTAACTAGGCTAGCTAACTAACTAACTTCATACTTCATTGTTCCCCATAAGAAAAACTCCAATGGGGAGATCCAGCAGGCCAAGGAATCGGTGCACCTCGTCCAATCCAGCGGTTAGGAGATTTTTCACTTAGTATTACCTTCACAATGTTAGCCATATGCGCTGGTACTCCATCGTGTTGGTGAAACATTCACCTAAGATTATCCATAGGGTTCTCCTCTATTAGATCTGGCAGTGTATTGTCCAAAAAGTTCGCATAAAATTCACTATTAAGCACTTGAGGCAAAATGTGTGGTCCTACCAAATGGTTGCCGATAATGACACTAAATTTCTGCTGGAATAAAGTAACCTGTGCCCTCTGTGGGTTAGTGTTCGACCAGCTATGGAAGTTATGGAAGTTCCTGATATCATTCCAGATGAATTGACATTCATCTGTCCACAGAATTCGGTCCAGAAACACCTTATTGTCAATCATCATGTCTCCATGTGGTGTGGAGACACTTGCCGGTTAGGGAATCTCCTTTGATATTCCCGTACAGCCGCTCTCTCTTTTCCGTCTACTACACCATAAATGTAAATAATATCCGCGTATTCCTCAAATGTAAATTTTACCATTTTTTAAAAATTTTTGCTTAAAAACATCCGCACTTATTGATTTGTTTTTCAACTATGATAGGTTACTGACCCTTTTTTATATCTAATGCTAATATCGGCAATAAAACAAAATTTACTAACATTTTTAAAACTTTTTTGCTGCAATAATTAAAATTAATTACCTGTTAACCCAAAAGAAACATTTTCCACCCTTTATCATAACAATTTTGTTTACTTAAAGAATTTGCTACCTAAAGTGCAATAAAATAATTAGGTAGTCAGAGATTTCTAAAAATACGGTTTTTCTAATTCTTTGTCTACCTTGGCATATTGTTACTTTTTGGAAAGGTAATAAGACATGCAATCCAATAAAAATAAAAAAGAGGTATACCAATTACATAAATTTCCGAGAAACTTTGAGAAAATGCTGAAATTTTGGTAATTTGAAAATATTTTTATTCAATTTCGGCCGTTACTGTACCTGCAGTGGTAGTAGTAAGATCAACATTGTGTTGTTGTTTTTGGAAAGGTAATTATGATAGTTGTTCTTTAGCATTTGTTTCATGTGGCTGTTTTGGGTAGATGAAGAGATAAAAATAAAAGATTAATGTGCATACCATGAAAAACTGAAATTTATGAATCACCCTGTAACTCCGAAACGGTTGAGAGTCCCAAACCCCGGCTATACAATTTTTTGTTATCTAGGTGAGATCTATCAACCCACTCATTTTGCCACGTCAGATCTGAAACACCCTGTCTATCTATATTATATTTATCCTATACCCAGTAGCTTTTGTGGCAGAATTTCGACTTCTGGGTGACTACGGTTACCCATCTGTCATACTGCTCCCAAGTAGCACAAAGTCTTACCATAATCTATACGACGTCGTGTTTTTGTACGACTTTAAAGTTATTATTTCACGAAAAATTTTATAACTGTCGCATATCAGTAATCAGGTGCCACTTGTAATGTTATTGTCATTAAAGTTAGTATATTGTTATACGAACTTAATATACAACTTCCTACAGACTGGTTGTAATTCTAGTCATACTGCCTACTTCAAGAGTTACATACGACTAGTTAAAATTTAAGTCATAAGTCAGTTAAGCCAACTACATTATATTAATATAACACAACTTGATAATATAAGTCATTATGCCGTTGTAACAACGGTTCCGAAGTAACTTATATACAAAGCTAGCAGTAATAATTACCACATGAAATGTGTATTTCACAAAATGGAGGACCTAATTGCAAAAACAAATGAAATTAAAATATTTCAAATCGGATAATTTTATTAACATTTCCTGACCATTTTAATATAATATATCCAATTACAAAACTTTTTTTAATACTTAATAGCAGAAAGTATTCAAAATTGGAATCATGAAAATGTCTTTATTTATACAAATTTCAAAAAATGAATATAATTTTAAGGCGAATAAGTTTTACGGGGCTAAAAAAGTAATTATTAGAGAAAATATTGCTTATCACATGAAATTAAGGCTTCGTTTGACTATACGTTATACGCAAAATGCTAGATTAGTTTATGATTATGTAGTAATTTTAAGATCTTTATTGAATTCATTTCACGTTTTCAAAAACGTAGAAGTGCTACAATTCTAATGATAATGTGTATAAAAAACTGTGTTAATTCATTTGTATACAAAAGATTCTGCATGTGTACAATGATGTCTCAAAGGTCGTAATTCAAGTTATAATAACTTATAAACATGGTCGTCACGTGGTTAGTTCAACTACTTATAACCAAAATACTACTTGTTCTTGCATCTTAAGATAGATGAAATAGGGTAGTTTATCGGCAGTGTTGCCAAGTCGTCGATGAAGAATGTCACTAGATAGGGACTAAAAAGGACACCTTTTTTTTAAAAAAGTCAGCAGATACCAAATAATATAGTTTTTTCAAAATTGCTTCCAATATAATATTAGAAATTTCTAAGTAACAAAAATGTAAATACTACTATTCAATAAAAGACTGTATTTACCTGAATCACAAGCGTATTTACCTTTAATTGGTGCTCATTAACTTAAGCATCGTCTAATTTCTTCCTTTCAATTTGTAAAAGGAAAGGGAGGAGAAACAGAGAACTATTAGAATGTGATAAAGTTCTAATTTTGTGGGCGATCCTCTTATCGTAAGCGACAGAAAATTAGTATCGTTGAAAGTTTCAGGGTCCCGCTGGAAAGTCATGAAGTCTCATAGGAAATTGTTCGAGTTGTCTTACACATGCGTTTAGGTTAACAATAAAAGCATTAAAGGAGCCGTCTTGAATGTGTGGTGCAACGCCGGTTGTAACTGAATTAAGTAGTAACACAGCAAATATGTACAAAAATAGTCAAAAACAATGAGAAATGCCGAATATTTACGTTAAAACGTTAAAGAGTGGGAGAACATTTGGTGTCATCAGAAGAGTTTCAAAATCACAGTGTCGCTTAAAAAATATCAATCATTAGAAAGATATTCGAAAACACCAGATTTGGTGACAAAGTCCATGATTTGGCATCACTGCATTAAAAGTCACCAGAAGTCACCGCAGTGGAAGTTAAAAATCACCAACTTTTAGACGTGTTTGAGAAAACAAAATTCCGTCACTAGGGAGGTGTTCGAAAACACCAGATTTGGTGACAAAATCACTGATTTGGTATCACTGTTTATCGGTCTTTTTGATCTTGTATGACGTCATGGCGACGTCATATATATTCTCCACTTAGTCGCATTTGGGTCGCCACGATATCGTCAGAACTACATAAAGCCGCGTCCATATTGTTCGCCTGTGCTTGTGCTCCGGCTGCTTGCAACGCTCGTGATGTTTGGCTTGTCATGTTCGAGGTGTTCACTCTTGCATGTTCGAGACACGTCCACATTGCTTGTTCAATATGACCTTATTGTTTGGTTCATGAGGTTTAATGTTGCTCCTACACAAATTCTTTGTGATGTTTCCGCTTCTGCATCGAACACGGCAATCATTTGCTCCAGCCGTGCGGTCGTGCTTGTGAGGTGGTTCGTGTCACGTCCACATTATGCTTGTGAGGTTTGTTATCTTGTGCTTGTGATGTTCGTTCGGTTATGGTCGTTATAATGTGGACGCGGCTTAATTATGGAAATCACTAGTTGTGACTTTAAGTCCCTTTAACCCTTATAAGACGTAGTAATAACCTAGTTGTGCTACTTGGGCTCTCTAATTACCAGGTAGCGCAGACCCAGTTAGCGTAGAATTTGTTAACGCGATGACGAGGTTTACTCGTAAAATTATACGAGGAACTACTACTAATAGGGCTAAGTGTGACTGACGTGTGCAACTTAGTTACTGAATTTAAGGGCGACCCCAGGGAATTGAACAAATTCATAGCGTGTGGGAATGTTCCTTTTTCCTCTACAAAAAATAGTAGCGTACAGAAAACATTTCTAGGCATAGTGAAAACGAAACTCCTGTGTGAGTGACGCATTGCTATCCAAAATGAGCTCAGATCCGTCAAGCCGAATTTTAACGAGTCAGTTAGAGACGTTGGCGAAAGAGTATGCCAAATCTCAGCATCACTGAATTCCGCAACCTACTCAAACATCGAAGTTGATGCCGTGCGCGAATATTTGATAAAAGCAAATGAGAATCTTGTTTTCCAGATGGCTATTGTTTTGAAGATGGCTTAAGAAACCATAGTCTCAGACTACTTCTTTTTTGACTTGTCTGGGTACGAAATTTGGGATGTTGGCGTTTCTTAAACACGTCTCCCTTGTGTGTCCGTCTTTATGGCATATCTGGCAACTTGGTATCCGTTTAGGAAAAGTTTTAGTCGGGTTCGAAGGGTGTAGATTTCTTTAAATCCTTTTCGCCATAAGCTTTGACCACCACTCATATAGAGAAAGAGTTGTTAGTGATCGTGTTTGCCGTTGAGCAATTTCGTCCATACAGCTGTGGAAAGGATTTCACTATAAAAACTAATTATAAGCCATTGCAATGGCTGATGAATATGAAGGAGCCCACTTTAAGATTAGCAAAGTGAAGAATACTTTTGGAGGAACGTGAGTGTACAATACTCTACAAGCCAGGAAAATATAATGTAAATGCAGACGCATTGAGCCGTGTTTCCATCCAAAAGTCTGAAGAGCAGGAAAAAGGAAACTTGAACGACATAAGAATGATAGCGAGAAGCCACGCAAAAGCGATATTTGTCGAGTCCGGTATAGTTTGAGCAACAGCAAAGACGTGTTTCGTGCGGTGTCTCGGCATTTTAAATAAAATTCTAAAAAGATTGTACTTAAATTAACTTAAACTAAAAAATTGAATAGTAAAGCAAACAAGTTGTGGAATAAAAGTTTTAAATTAGAATCAACGCGAAATGTTTCTTTGTATTTTCTCCCTTTTCCTAGAGACGAGACGGAGTTGGATCAATGCGTTGAGCGGCAAAACCAACATGCCATGGGTCCCAAGTTCGAGACCAGATGACCGTGAGCTTTTATTAAGAAATTAAAATAATCCACTCCGTCTCTGGGCTGTTTTCTAGCTCGCAGCAATGCAAACAAGACTCAAGTTTCCTCACTTCCCTTACCCTAAATTCCCTTCCGGCCAAAACCATGCTAACGCATCAAAGGGTTGTCCGCTAGGATTTGGCCACATCGTATAAAAAAAAAGGAGGTCATCAACAAAGAAGTACTGGACTCCCGCAAGTCGCTCCTCTCCCCTTTAAAGGAAGGCACGGTGGCTGTTTTACAATGTATCAGTTCATTTAGTTCACCTTTGAGATTCGTCTTTAGATATAATATTTCAGCCATCTTAGCATCATTTTGTATGTGTATTATAAATAATCACCGTCAAATGCCGGAATATCGATATTTGGGAGCTTAACATTACTTTCGCTTGGATTTGTGTTGCAGACAAAAACTTTTATTTAAAGTTGGGGTGTGAAAGTGAAGGGAACAGTCGTCTTACTTCGTTACGTGTGATTTGGATGATTTTTTTTGTTTTTATGCTGTAAGAAAAACGTTTTGCGACTAGCACCATTATACAAATGTTGTATCTAGGGTGAGTTTATAAAAAGGGGTGGCGAATAATATTTTAATGTCGGGCCGGATTTGGATGATTATATTTTCTATGTATAGCGTACGCGTACTGTGCAACTGGAGACGGAGTTGGATCAGTTGGTTGAGCGCCACGACCACCATGGCATCGTTCCCAGGGTCGAGACCAGGTCTCCCCGTGATTTTACAAAAAAAAATACACTTCGTCTTTGGGCTATTATCTAGCTCGCAGCAATCCAAAAACAAGACATTCAAGTTTCCTCACTCCCCTTACACGAATTCCCTTCCGGGTAAAGCCATGCTAACGCATCAAAGGGTCGTCTCCTGGGTTTCGGCCACATCGTAAAAAAAAGAGAAAAAAAATATTGTGGTCGATTTATTCATACAAGCGGCATTTTTCGAGTAGCATATCTGAAGACAATAGAAAGTGAAGAATAAAAATAGTTTAAAAAAACGCCGCTAAAAATTATAAAATAATCGATCGGACGCGTTGCGTGATCGCTCTATAATTTGTTATGACACAGTTTCTGCGTGTTTTCTTATTGCTCAGTGATCTTTTTTTTGTGTGAATTAGTTGTTTATTTACATTGACACAGTTTCTGAGTGTTTACTATTTTCTCAGTCACCTTTTTTTGTGTAACTCAGTTGTTTATTTAAATTACTATAATCTGGTGTAAATTCAACTATTTAACTTTTTTATTATTAAACATTTTTGTGGCAATCTTTCCAAACGTAATGGCAATTTGCAAAGCGTACTCTATCGAGTTATTCACCAATGGTGTGGCCTGTGATGGCATTTGTGGTGGTACTTTCCATGGTACTTGTCTGGAGCCCTCTACTGGTGGTCTTGCTACATGCAAGGTTGCTACGTTTTCCACCGACCAAACATTTATAGGAGATAAGGTCAACGAGATATCTTCTAATTTGGCTGGATTGCAGATTTAGTCCGATGACTACGCCGGTTTAAATTCAAAACTGGACAAGCTTTCTAACAAGATTTATGAGACATCTTCGAAGTTAAGTGGACTGGTCGCTTCCTTGGATGACCTTCGCTTAACGCAATCTACGTCTGGTTCACCATCGCCCTCCATCGGCCAGCCTGCTGGGTAAATTATACCATTCATAGGCGACAACCGGCGCGGTGTCTGGCACGTCAAGCAAGATCTGGATTCGTACTCTACAGCCATTGAAAGAAAATTTAAACACATTGGCTCAGTTTCCTCTGATATTAACTATTTAACTTTAAAAGGCTCTCTCGGCTCTTCTTTTCATCTGTCTGACGCCATTGCTGCTTCTGGTTCGGATTCTGCTTCTTCCGGAACTACATCTCCGAATAGGAATGGCCCCACTCGCCGGAATTCAACATCTGCAGGTCCACCTTAATCAACCGAAAAAGTGGCTCCTACAAACTCGCATTCCTCCTTGGTGTATCCTGCTCCAGATGTTGATGCTACTGTTGGTTCGATCGTGTCGAGATGACGACGGGTAATGGTGTCGTCATCAATGTCTCTCCGCCAGTGTCATCCCAATCCACTTCCACCGCACCTACGATTTACAAATTTGGCACCATCTGGACTGTATCGGAATGGGAACAGAGACTATAGAGACTAGGCAGCAAATACTCATCTTCATCAAGCGACCATAATTCATTCCTTCTTAAGGGTGCCCCTCACAACGCCACCGTTTCCTTGGTAGAAGCTTTTTTTACCGATCTGTTTCTGGTCTCTTTTAAGTTAGTGGAGTCAGGAACTTTCTGAACAGACAATTAGACTTAATCTTTTCCTCAGACCCATTTAACTCGGCTGTCGCGGAAAGCAAATATCTCCTCTCCTCCCTCGATCATAACCATCCTCCCCTGTTCCTCGTTTTCCCCTACGAACACCCTCACGCCCTTTCAAGCTCCGAGTCTTCTCTATCCTTCAATTTTCGCAAAGGCGACTTTGAAATTTTAAATCACTTGCTCCTTAACTCCAACATTGACACTATCCCTCAACATCTTCCAATAGACGTTGCTGTAGAGGTATTTTATTCGGAAATACACTCTTGTATTACACAATCTATCCCTCTTCTTCCTCGTAAAAACTGCTCCTCCTCCCCCGTTTGGAACTACAAAGAATTACGTTCTCTCCGCAACAGGAGAAATAAACGTTGGCAAACTTTTCTTCTGACCCAGACCGAGTCTGACTATTCTTCCTACTTGTCTGCTTATACCTCTTTTTCTGAACGTTGTGATACCCTCTACCATGAGTACCTCTAACGGATGGAAACAAGCCTCATATCCGACCCCAAGCGTTTTTATAGGTTTCTTAATTCTAAGAAGAAATCCAATGGTTACCCCTCCACCCTAAAGCTCGAGAATAACTCTTCATCTGATCCTCAGGTTATCACCAACCTCTCTACACACTTCTTCAGTAAATCTTTCAGCGAAAATTCCCTACAACCTAATCTTAACTACTTTTCATTCTTGGACAAATGCACTCAAACGTCGTTTACATCTTTCGGCCCTGACCCCGAACAAATCGCCGCTAGTATTAATGGGCTTGAGAACGACTTTTACCCCGGTCCTGACGGCATTCCGGTCATCGTTCTGAAAAAGTGCGCCATGCATTTAGTTCAACCCCTTACTTGATTTTCCGCCTCTCAGTCACTCAAGGGGTTTATGGAAAAACTCTTATATTATTCCCATATTCACAAAAGGCTGCATGAACGATGTATCCAACTATAGACCCATTGCCTACTTATCATCCATACCTAAACTATTCGAAAAATTGGTCTATGATTCCATGTTATTCCACTGTAAGTCTATTTTCTTCCTCTCCCAGCATGGCTTTCTCAAAGGAAGATCTACAACCACCAACCTTACAGAATTCGTCTCCAAAACACTATGTGCCCTTGAAAACGGTAAAGATGTTGATGTTATTGCTACCGATTTAAGCAAAGCCTTTGACAAGATCTCCCATAGCGTTATCCTGTTTTAACTAGATTGCCTAGGCTTCCCCTCTCGATTCATCTCCTGGATTCAATCCTACCTCAACAACGATCAGTACAATGTTCTTCTCAGCTCATCCAATCCATTAATGTTCATCCTTACAATTAATGATGTTGATTGTGTCATCAAATACGCAGAGCAGTCCATTTATGCTGATGACATGCAAATAATTAAACATATCTCCTCCACAACCGACTCTCTTCTTCTCCAAAATGACCTCGATTCGTTCACCACATGGTGCATGAACAACTTTCTTGAGCTCAATGTCTCCAAATGCCAGTCCATCTCTTATTCCCGAAAGCGTCTTACCACCACCCCGAGAACCTACATGTTAATCGAAGTCCAAGTCACTATCGTTACCTCTTTGTGTGACGTAGGAATAATCTGTGATAGCGAACTCAATTTCCGTTCCCATATTGATAGCATAATTAACAGAGCTAACTCCGCGCTAGGGTTTGTGAAGCGCTATCTAGAGAGTTCTCCAATCCTTATGTTTCCAAATCTCTCTATATTTCCTTCGTTAGACCTCTCCTTGAATATGCCAGCAAGGTATAGTCACCTACGCAAACAACTCACATTAACAGAATTGAATCTGTCCAGCGTAGGTTTATTCGCTTTGCTCTACGTGATCTTCCGTGGGTAGATAGATTCAACCTCCCACCTTATGAAGACCGTCTGAAACTGATCGACTTACAACCGCTAAGTAAACGTCGTGATGTTTCCGACGTTCTCTTCATTCATCAGCTACTAGCTGGTGCCATAGACTGCCCTTCAATCCTGCAGTCTTTACCCATATATACCAACCCTCGCAACCTTAGGTCCACTCCCCTTTTCCGACTCGACCGCCATCGCACGAACTACGGTCAACGCGAACCAATTACCAGGATGCTACGAAAAGTCAACGACCTTCCCTCCTTTGACTTCCATCTGAGTAAATCATCCCTTCACACAGCCTTATATCCTTATCCCGCCCATCTTGATCGCCTTTCTTAATTCTTCTTCCTCCCAGTTTATATTTATCATACTCATAGCTCATATTGTAGCTTACATTATCTGTTATTAATTATTGTTTATTTTAGTTTGTAGTATTTATTTTGTTATTTTGTATTATTACGTAATAGCTTGCATTAAGCTTAAATAAATAAAATAAAATAAATCTCGTATCCAATCATTCCTGTCAGTGCCAGCTGTCAAAGTTTGAGCTTCATTTCCACAAAGTATTTCCTTGGTTGATTTGTTCGTCTGTTCTTTATAAAAACAACATTTAATTTACTCTTGCTGAAATAATTGTCACTGGTAGTTTCAAGCTTAGTATACGAAATTTTGATGTACTTAAATTAGTACTAATTTGGAATGTTTGCTGTTTTTGAGCTAAGCATTGGTGAACTCAAGGAAATAAATTTATCGTGCCTGGATGACAAGCTCATCACGGAGACGTCCCTTCTTTTAGGATTATGTTTATATAAGAAACGTTACGGGGTTATCTTCAAAAAAAAAACAAAAAAAACAAAAAAAAACAAAAAAACAAAAAAAAACAAAAGTAAACTTAAGTGATGAAGGTATACTTTAAATTCGCATATGGATGTTTTGAGTTAAAGTATTAATCTTGGTTTTTATAGGCATTTTAAAATGTGTGCTGCTTATGAGGAATAGTTAAAAAGATAGCACTTCAAGATTTATATAACTTGGATTGCATATCAAGGAAAAGGATTTGTGTTCCAGTTGTTAATTTGAAACTTTTTTTTTGAGTCGTCAGTCTAGCAAGTGCTCTATTTTTGCGTTGGAGATTGTGTTTCCATGATGCTCAGTTGATCAGGCTACGATGCTATGAAGTGCAGGGCAGGGAAGTGCCCCCGCCAAGACTGGGCACTACCTACCTTTTCTCGAAGCGTTTCGTCGTATTTTCGCACCCTCATGGCTACAGTCTCAATAATACCAGAGAGCTCAAATTCTTAGAATAAGATGTAGTTACCAGACTTATAAAATACACTAAGTTTTATTTGTCCAGCTTTTATACTTTAGATTTTATTAATACCTGAAATACGTCGGTTTCGCCACTCATGATCATCAAAACCTGCGTCATCAAAACCTCTAGGGTACTTCCTAAAGTCTTACAAAGCTGAAATTTGGTATGCTGGTTAGAATTAGCACACAAACAACGAAAATATTAAGAAATCTGTAACTTTGTAAAATATTAAGAAATCTGTAACTTTCTCAAAAAGAGGGGTCTGGTTCTGCATTATATAACAATTTCAAAACTTCCAAAAGCCCTAGAAAGCTGAAATTTGGTATGCAGACTAGGTTCTGCCAAGCCATACTTTTTTACCAAGATGTAGGGTTTCTAGAGATAGGGGTTGTAGAGTTAGGGGCTTGGCTCCACATGAGACCTCATAACTTTTTACCAGCGAAAGCGGTATGAGCTTGTGAGTCTTGGCAACCTTTTTACATGAAATGTTTTTGGTGGGATTTTCCTTTTCTTTTATTAATTATCTCAAACGTGTTAGTTTAGATGAGGGGTATTTCATGCAAAATGAGTAGATAGTGTTCAGTGGTATGCTTTTACCAGAAATTTTCTGCCGTAGACATAGGGTTTAAAATATGTTATAGCACAGTGTAGATCTGTCGATTATTTTTCTATTATAGATTTATTTTCTCTCCGGGCGTGAACGTTTTACTTGCGTATGCGATTGATAATTCCTTTCCGTCGGCATTCTGTGACAATATTGCTCAGCATGCCTCATTAGATGCATCGGTTGAAATTATGAAGGGTTTCTTAAAATCTGGATGTTGCAGTATCGTAGGTGACACTAGAGTGTTTATCAGAGTATCAAATAATTGCTGGTGTGGATTTGTCCAATAAAATTTTGTGTTCGATATGCGGTAGTGCGATATTCACAAAATTTCGGACGAAGCGCCTGTATTAATTACAGAAAGCGATGAAGTATCGCACATCGTCTGCGTATTTGGGGAGAGGGTAATTTTTGATAAATTCGCATTTTGAGCTATCTGGTTTGATGCCTTGTGCTGATATTTGGTGACGTACGTAACTTATATTTGGAAGAGTTAATATTTTTCGATTAAGTTTGAGATTTATTTTACGAAGCCTTTTAAATACCCTTATCAAACTATTAAGGTGATGCGACCGGGAACATCCTATTACGATAATATCGTTAATATATAAGAATGCTATTTATGGCCTGAATCCAGCCATGGCGATAGCCAACATTCTTTCAAAGCTCTTTGGATTTATATTAAGACCTAAGTTCAATGTGGCCGTCATATTTGTAGTGTCCTAAGTTTGCTGAAAAAGCAGATAGTTTCCTCGAATTTTCCCCTAATGGGATTTGGTGAAAGCTTGACATGAGATCTAAGGTAGAGAAGTACTTAGCTCGACCCATTTGATCGAGTATATCTTCTAACCCTGGGAGTGGGAATTTTTCCGCAAGGACTTTATTATTTAGATTACGGAAATCTACGACAAGTCGGCACTTTTTCTCTTTGCCAGTTGATTTCTTAGATACCAGGTGTATTGGGGAATTGAATTGTGAAACTGAGTTTTCTATATACCATCTGTTAGCATTTGCTCTACCTGGCGGTTAATTTCGTTTTTATGAACTTCCGGTGTCCGGTAATTTTTAGTGTATACTAGTATATTGTTGGATAGTTCTATGCTTTGTTGTTAGAAATTGTTTGTCGGCAATGGTTCACCCTGTACAGCGAATACATCATGGAATTGGCTAATAGATCTTAAAACTGTGCCTTAGCATATTCTGGGATGTTACAGAAATTAAGTTTAGATATTGCTTTATGAGCTCTATTAGAGTCTTCCGATAATGTTTTGACCACGTGAAAATATGTTAAGTGCATATATTTCAGGTTCCTTTATTATTACTGTCTTATTCGCGGTATTCAAGATTCTAGTTAGTGGGTTGTTTTTTGAGATTATTTTACTTACGCGAGAAATCTTTGCTTTTCGAATAATTTCGCATCGGGAGAGTATAACAACTGAGTTTGAGTCCACTTGAAATGGGTAATACTAATAATTCTTTATTTGCAGTAATAAGGTTTGAAACGAATAAAATTTGGAAACTTAGAAATACAAAAACTTTATTATTTTAATATTGCATATGTACTTACTTTATCTGTTCTCTTTTTTAAAATATTTATTAATAAAAAAAATTCTCACTTTTTATTTTGGATCCCACTCTTCTCTTAACTTTTTTCTAATGTGCTTCGTAATATTTCTGACAGTGGTGTCCTTAATCTGCCTGGACGCTTTTTAGTCGACTTCCCAAAAACAAAGAGGTTCTAAGTTCGACGCGTATTTTTTTTTTTATATCTGACCGGGCATAACTTCGTAACGCGTCGACCGATTTTGATGATTCTTTTTTTGTTGGGTAGAGTATGTTCACCGATTGGTAAAAAGTGAAAAATAAAATAGTTTAAAAAAAAAAAGTTGAACCGTTTGTGAAGTCGGTTCAACTTTTTTTTTTAAAACTATTTTGTAGTTGTTTGGTTTGTTTGATTTGCACCGACTTCAAAATGTCGTAATAGATATAAAATTAAAAATTATTTTATGCTTTTTAGCGCTTTTTGTGAAGTCGGTTCAACTTTTTTTTTTTAAAACTATTTTTTTCATTTAACATAACAAGTTTATGGTCTGTAGTGATCTCAAACATCTTGAATATTTTCAAATATTTTCAACACTTTCAAATTTTAAACTCAACTTTTGAATTCAAATTTTCCCGGCAAAAATGTACTAAATTTTAGCAGCAAAAGAACAACACATACACACACAGTAGAAATTCTCTAATTTCCGGCATTGTAAAATTAAGTCAGTCACTGCTAGTTGGTTGTTCAGCACTGTATCGCCTACGCCAGATGTTATTCAAAATAGTAAAATTTTAAACGTTTATCTTTATTTGATTTTATAATGAAGTTGTGAAGTTATTAAATGAAGTTTTATGAAAACGGGAGTTATTATTTCGCTAAGTAATAAAATTCGGGCTGAGACCCGACAGGTCCTTTGCAGCCAGCTCACTTGTCCTCAGTTTTCTTTTCACCAAAGCCCAATATCTTTCAATAGGACGGCATTGTGGAACATTTGGTGGATTGGTATCTTTCTACCTGCCCGACGGAGCCTATATCTCCGGCGCGTCGGCCGACAAGACTCTACAAGTTAGAAGGGAAAACAAAATTCTCTGGTTTCTTGCTTACAATAAGTAAAATAAAATTTGTCTCTTCATATATACATATGTATTTGTAGATTCTTAGTAACAGGAAGAGGTGGACGCACTGCGGAGCGTTTTCTCGCGCGCGTATTTTGGCTTGTGCTGCACTTCAAGTCTTTAATTCCGATTTGGAATTCGTACGATGCTTGAGTGATAACCTTCTTCGATTCCTGATTGTCGATAACACAATTTAAAACTCTTAGACGGTTTCGTCTAATATCCCCTGAACACTAGCAGAATTCATATTCCTAATGGGAGAAAATGGTATCTTTTTTTTTTGGGCAGTGTCTATTTACCACCCTCAAATTGTACATGGAAATACACGGAAAGTACGTCAAATTTCCTCTGGGAGGAAGAAGTGTATTAATCAGGCTTTTAGTTGCTTTATTAACTGCCCCGCCAGGTTTCTATCTAGAACAGGCTGTGATAAACTATTACCAGTAATATAAATATGGAAGTGACTTTTTGCACTTATCGTGGACTTACGTGTAATTCCGTGCACTCGGAAATTACACGGCAAGTTGAGAGGGGTAAGTAAACAGTTCCTTTCTTTTGTGCCTTGTACTTTAAACGCATAGCTTCTTGAGCTATGGATTGAAATTGAATTATTAACGATTTATGCAAGCCAGCATGGTTCGGATAAATTTGAAGAGAGGTAGAGAAATTATCGCACTTACCCTCTTAAGCTGTCCTGTCCCTGCCAACTATACCGAGATAGTGATGCCTTCTTCCTTTTACGGAAGTGTCACATCTATCTCGTGGCAGAAAGCAGGGCGACAACCAAATAAGATCAAAATCACGTTCGTTAATAGATATGAAGACTGCTCTGTGGTGGCGCTGATTAATTAATGTGTGGCTCACATTAAAGAAGGAACTTGTTTTGTCCGTTTAATTTGCATCGATTTTAAAATTGCAATTAAAATTTAATTAAATTTAATGAAATAAAACACTTTTTTAAACTACTTTTTTTTATAATGTATGCTTTGAGAATCTTGGCACAATAAAGCTTATGAACTGAGAAATCAAATTGTCTTTCCATCGCATTCTCAACATCTGTTTTAACTAAAGGCGCTATTTCATCTCTTACACTTCTTATTATATAATGGAAAAGCCTTCTTCTCAGATAAAAGATGTTGGGGCCATAATTGTCCTACAAAAGTGTTAACTTACCTTATCTCCTTGCTGTAGACCACCCTTTTCTGCCGGACCTCCAGGCACTGTCCACACAATATAAGCGAAAAGGCGACCATCAGCACCAGTCTTTCCTCCAACTACTCGCATCCCGAATCCACGTGCTGTAAGTAAAACAAGTTCATTACTGAACCATTTATATAACTTCATTATCTTGTTCTAATTATCAGTCTGGCCGTGCATAAGGTTTACAAGCATTAAATGTTTCCCTTGTTGAACGCGTTCAAGTAATTTTGTCCTTCTGATATTAATCGTTTTAAGAAGCAATTAAAAAAAATTCCCGTATAGAATAAAGGCAAGTTTCTACATTTTGTGAATTCACCTTGATCTGGGTTAATTTAACTTTATATGAATACAGAAAAAAATTTCAACTTAACAGCCTCCGGCATATGATACATAAAGAAGATGAGTATGAGCAATAAAAAGAATTTATATTGTACTAACAAAATCATATACTTATTTTTAGTTTCAGCATAGTTTATTGGTATATGCATGAATTTGTTCTTTCTGTTTAATTGTAAATATTTAAAAGAGCTTTATGAGAGTTTCGTATCTTGTTGAGCTGGAGATTATAATTTTTATGAGAGTTATTTTGCTGAATAGCTATCATATTCTATTTTACCAGACATCTGAAAACGATAAATACACGAATATTTGTATCACATTTTAATTACCATAAACACTAGTGTACGGAGTACATATAATTCATTAATAAAAATCTAGAATAATTAATTAAATGAAAAATGTTCAAAACTTTGCGTAACATAAATTCCATTAATAAATCAATGTAAGCAATTATGCGCACTGAAGTACTTTCACCCAAGTTAATCACTAGCTCAGCTGTATTTACTTGCATTCCCGGTAAAGAAGTGAATGAACTTTAAGTGCGCATCATTGCAAACATGCAAATAAAGAGTACAGGTAGTGTGCAGTCATTTATTCCTGCCAAAATTATTTCAGAGAATCACCACTGCTGTCAAAATTCTGGAGAGAATCACAGACTCCTCTCAAAAAAGTACCGCCAAATCTTGTCGAAGAGTAAAAATGTACCAAAAAGTACCACCAATAAAAAGAATTCATTAATTTTTCACTACTTTGTTCGAAGCCGTTTATCTAGCAGTGAGTAATCTTTAGTTTGTCCTTTATTTCTGGTTTAGTGATTCTACATCAAGGAAGAAATAGGATTTTAAGGAAACATCAAAAATAATTAATTTTTAAATTTCCCAGGATTACAGAAACTAATCTTTAATCTAAATTTTAAGATTTTCAATAACCATCTTCATTTTGCGACGTCTCAAAATTGAGATGTCAAAAAAAAGGAATCGATCTATGAACATCGATCTTCTTAGGGCGATTAATCGATCTTCGAAATCGGAAAAAAATTATAGATCGATCGGCACTGGACCGATTTTCTCATGTCGATCCCCCATTTCTATAAATCAACCAGAACTCGCCAACGAATCAGCAGAAGGACTTAAAGGTATTCACGACACAAGCACAGAATTCCTTGAAGCAATCAAAAATCTGGGTATAGATATGTGCACTTGTGCATTCTGTAAAGCTGATCATAAAATCTATTGCTGTGAAAAGTTTGCAAAGTTAAACGCTTTTCAAAGAAACGATGCAATTCGTAAATCTAATTTATGCGTAAACTGTCTTGGCAAGGGACATTCAGCAACAGTATGTAAGAGTTGGCGATCATGCAAATTATGTAATAAGAAGCATCATACACTTTTACATTTAAATGCACTGTATCAGAAATCTCCAAGCAATCAAATAAAACACCAGGTCAATAATGGCCAAGGACAAGCTGAGAGAAGAGACCGGGGAACATCAGAAGTAGTCCCGCATATAACAGAAAGTCAAACGCAACGTACAGTTCTATTAACTACACCCATAATAGAAGCAGTGGGAAAAAATGGTTGTACAATGACATTGCGAGCACTAATTCATCAAGGGGCACAAGCCTTTTTTATTACAGAAGATGTGGCACAAATATTACAAGCAAGAAGAAAAAGAATCAATGCCATAGTAACTGGAATTGGACAAGTTAGAGTAGATAATGTTCAAACTTGTATAGAAGTAACAATTCAACCACATTTCTCGTCATCGTTTGCGCTCACTACAACAGCTCTTGTACTTAAGAGATTGACGAAATTGTTACCTTCAGAAAGAATTTTAACAAAGGACCGCCCGGAACTCCTGTTGCACAACATAACGGAATTCGGTTGGATATTGTCAGGTGAAGTGCAAAACAATGCACCAACAAAGCGAATCCAATGCTGCAGATATCAGAAGTAGATATCAACAAAGAAATACGTAAGTTTTAGGAAATCGAAGAGATATTTAGGTAGTGAACCAATAAAAACTAATAAGGACTTGGTATCTGAAAATCATTTTAGAACTAACTTCAGAAGAGACACAGGCGGTTGATACGTTGTGAGAATACCGTTTAAGGAGGATCCGGAATAAGCAGAACTTTCAGAAACTAGAGAACTCGCACTCGCAAGATTATTTCAAATGGAAAGAAAATTTAAGACAAACAAGATCTTTGATACCATGTATAAGGACTTCATGAACGAATACAAAAAATTAGGCCTCATGGTACCGGCCACATATAACATAGGCACAATCAACTATCTTCCGCAGACGGAGACGGAGTTGGATCAATTCGTTGAGCGGCAAGACCAACATGCCATGGGTCCCGGGTTCGAGACCAGATGACCCCGTGAGCTTTTATTAAGAAATTAAAATAATCCACTCCGTCTCTGGGCTGTTGTCTAGCTCGCAGCAATGCAAAAAAAAGAACAAGACTCAAGTTTCCTCACTTCCCTTACCCTAATTCCCTCCCGGCCAGAACCATGCTAACGCATCAAAGGGTTGTCCCCTAGGATTTGGCAACATCGTATAAAAAAAAATAAATAAATAAATGTGGTACTGAAACAAGACAGCACTACAACCAAATTAAGGGTTGCATTTGATACATCTGCTAAACGTAATTCTACTAAGAGCTTAAATGAAATTATGATGATAGGACCACAAATACAACAGAATTTACTTTCCGTACTTTTAAGGTAGCGAAAGCACAAGGTGGTATTTACAGCAGACATTGAAAAAATGTATCGACAAATTAAGGTAGATATTCAAGATCAGAATTATTCAAGAATCTTGTGGCGTAATTCTCCAGAAGAACCCATTAAAGATTATAATCTGACGACCGTCACATATAGCACAGCCGCAGCACCATATCTCGCCATTCGAACACTTCAACAACTAGCCCGAGATAATGCAAACAAATATCCCATAGCAGAAAGGGTTATTCTACTTGATACGTACGTAGACGATATTCTGTCCTGGGGAAACTCCTTACAGGAAGCTATAGAGATGAGCAGTCAATTAATTAACTCACTTAAGGAAGGCGGATTTAATCTGCGCAAATGGACTAGCAACAGCAGAGATCTTTTACAAAAAATACCTTGGGAACTACGAGAATCAGCATGACATTTCGATGAACAGCAGACAATTAAGGTATTAGGCCTGCATTGGAACCCAACGGCCGAAATTACAAATTAATATAGATTTGAACTCAGTAGCTTCAACTAAGCGAGAATTGCTGTCGGAAGCTGCCAAAATATTTGATCCTATAGGTCTACTCGCGCCAGTAATAATAAAAATTAAGATACTATTTCAAGATATATGGACTAGGGAATTAGAGTGGGATGACAAGTTAAGAAATAGTTCAAAAATGGGAACACATTAAAACAGACTTACCAAATCTAAGAAAAAATCAAATCCCACGATGGATTGAATACACCCACGAGGCAGATTCATGTGTATGGGTTTTCCGACGCTTCGGATTAGAATAATTCAACAAGGAAAGGTGTCAACATCCCTCCTCACCGCGAAAACAAAAGTTGCACCATTAAAATTAAGACTTTTTTTACCACGTTTAGAGCTGTGTGGAGTTACGTTATTGGCAAAACTACTAAGAGAAACGTTAGAAAGTTTAAATATAAGGGACCTGTCGTACACCGCTTGGACAGATTCAAAAATAGTTTTATCATGGATACAAGAGTGGAAGTGGAAGACCTTTGTAAGAAATAGAGTTCCAAAAATTCAATAACTGACAGACATCAGTAAGTGGTTTCTGAAAATCCTGCTGATATGTCATAGCGTGGAATATTACCATCAAACCTAACGGAAAACTCGTTGTGGTGGGAAGGTCCACAATGGCTGAAACAAGACGAAATCACTTATCCTTCGAATAGGATAAGTAAAATAGAATACGATCGAAAGAAAATCGTCATAAATACAATAACCCATCATGAGGATACAAATGTATTAAAATTAATTCTTCCAAGGTATTCCTCACAAAGAAAAATACAACGAGTTATAGCTTATTGCCTACGGTTCAAAGAAAACATCAAAAAACGCAAGGAGGAACGGGTAACCGGATCTTTGACTGTCAAAGAAACTGAAGACACATTATTATCTATAATCAGAATGATTCAACAAGAACATTTCAGTGAAGAACTCAATAAACTAAATAAAGGAGAAGAACTAAAAATGACAAGTAGATTAACAACGTTAGTACCCGTCCTCGATTCTAACAAAATAATTCGCATTGGTGGAAGATTAGAAAATGCGAACTTAACATTTGAGCAAAGGCATCCAATCATCCTGCCATACAAAAGCGACTTAACAACTCGTATTATTAATGAGGCACATATACAAGCACTCCATGGAGTAAACTCACTTATCTTAGAAGTAATTCGGCAACGATACTGGATACTCAGCGGACTAAAGGCAGTTAAGGGATTCATTCATAAGTGTGTTAAATGCCACCGGTACAATACGCAATTATCTCAAAAAATGATGGGTATCCTACCAAATGCAAGAGTAATACCCAGTCGCCCATTAACTCACACAGGAGTCGACTATGCTGGCCCCTTCGACATAATTTTGGCCAAGGGCAGAGGTAATAAGTCGTACAAGGGATATATCGCTATATTGATATGTCTTGTCACGAAGGCTACTCATATCGAGGTAGTTACAGATCCAAAGCATTTATCGCAGTGTTTAAGAGACCAGTCGGCAGAAGGGGTCCAGTATCACAATTGCATATGTAACGCCACTAATTTTGTGGGAGCAAGTAAAATTATAAGCGATCTTTATCAGCAAGATCAATATAAAACAGATGTCGAAGATGCACTCAAAGAAGTCACTGGCATGGCACTTTATCCCTCCTTCATCTCCACATTTTGGAGGACTTTAGGAGGTTGGTGTGAAATCGATTAAATATAATACGCGACGTGTACTTGGAGATACTCTGTTAACCTATGAGAAAATACATACTCTAATGACACAAATATAAGCATGCCTTAATTCATGCCCTCTATGTCCTCTATCGGAAGATCCAGAAAGCCTTGATACATTTACGCCTGGACATTTCTTGACGGGATCAACCTTGATAACAGGTCCATGTAGAGATAATCTTGAAACACATATAAACCTTCTAAGTAGGTGGGACCGGCTTCAAAAAATGTACGAGGACTTTCGGCGAAAGTGGTCCATTGAATACATAGGTAGCCTACAACATAGACCAAAGTGAAACCAGAAAAGGCCCAACATGCAAGAAGGCAGTCTCGTCCTAATAAAGGAAGATACACAACCACCTTAAAAATGGGTTCTTGGTAGAGTCATCAAGAGTCATCCAGGTAAAGATGGATTAACAAGGGTGGTAACGTTGCAGACGAAAAATGGAACAATACGGCGCCCTATAACGACGCTATCACTCCTGCCAGTGACCAGTAACAAAGAAACAGAATCATCAGAACTCACAATGAATATGCACGAAGAAGTCGATTCTGACGATGAATCGGAGCAAATAACGAAGACATCGATAGCAACAAATACAGCCATTGTGACTAAGAAGAAATCATCTAGCCGAAAGCGACACTCCAATGAACAGAACAAATCATCAAAGGATCCAAAGGTGAGACGTCATGACTGTACATAAAGAAGTCAACCACCGACCCGAGGTAGTAAAGTAAATAAATGGAAGTACCTGTTTGTGCTAGCATTATTTTTTGTCATCGCATTAGCGGAAGATGTTAGCAATCCATATGAATTAACAAAATTAACCAACCACGAAGGCATATATTTCGACATCACCCAAATTCAATTGTATTACAGTGAATGGAACCTGCTCGTTTACTACGACCTATCAGCATACTGGAAGGAATTTAGTGGAATAAAGTAATCGATTAAAAAACTTAATATCCTTTGTAAGGAAGAGGTACGATTATCGAAAGAACTATGTACGGTGACTATCCAACAACTCGACCACCAAATATAAGAATCCGAACACATAAATGAACTTTTATACCAGCAAAACGAACACCTACAAGCCCGCAGCAGAAGGGCACCTCTTGAAATAATCGGAACGATGTCAAACAAGTTATTCGGAATCCTGGATCAAGAATTTGCAGATCAATATGAAAAACAGATAGATGAAATTAAGGAAAATGATCTTATGGTAAGGCAGTACGGCGTCAATTCAATTTAGTCGAAAGTCAAATAGAAACCATAACCAACAATTTAAATCATTCACAGTACGAATTAATGGCGACTCAAGCATTTAATTCTGCAGCCATCTTAATAACACTAAGCCTATTCACTTTCCAAAGCATACAAAAAAGCATCTTGTCTGTACTGATGGACACGAAGCATGGGCGTATAAACACACTATTACTTACTCCAGCCCAACTTAACGATCAATTGAATGTGGTACGAGAACACCTCCCTTAGAATTTAAGAGTACCAGGAAACGGAAGTACAACATTCTTGATGGCCATCTACAATTCAATTCATGTAAATATTAGAGTCACAGAAAGGAACGTGCTGCTTGACATCAGAATTCCATTACTAAACGCAGAATAATATCACTTGTATTAGTTAATACCCATCCTGTAATTCACTATGACGAGTGTATTTACATAGAACCATACAGTAAATATTTAGCAGTAAATCAACGAAGAGATCGCTTCAACCCTATCAGAGAAAAAGATCTAAAGGAATGTCAAAAATTGATGGATGATCATCTGATCTGTAACTTAAAACAATCAATATTTACACTTAAATCAAATCACAGTCACTGTGAATTGGAACTTTTAAGTAACAGTCGTCAAATCTCACCGTTTTGCAAATTAAGAAGCAAGAAGGTGGACAACACATGGAGAAGACTACGTGCTACTAATGCCTGGCTGTTAACGTTAAGGGAAGAAACACATTATGACATCATCTGTGACGATACCTTGTACCCGATGCTACTCAGTGGAAATTAAATCATTCGTTTTCTGCAAGACTGCGGACTACATTATACATAAGCTCCAACAACAAGATCCGAGGACAACTTCAATCATCATTTATCCCGGCGCATCAAATTATTTCAAATCACCTAACTCTTAGCGCGAATTTAACAGCAAACACATCAAAGACTGAAATTCCTCAGCAAACCAAGGATGTAACCAACAATGACCTAACGCAACTTGACGATGCAATCAAGTCGCAGAAACAGCGCATAGAAAATTTACCAAACCTAAACATCCATGATCTACATCATTACAGTAGTACGTATCTACTCGTTATCGTCATCATTGCAATTGGACTCTACCTGAAGTGTGGGAGACGAGGAGGATTTATAACAACAACAGTTCATCATACCAATTCCAGCCATAAGACGTCACAACCAAGCAACGGACCAACAATCTACACATAATATGAAATTACCGCAGCTCAACATTGCCGGGGGAGTATGTACGGAGTACATATAATTCATTAATTAAAATCTAGAATTAATTTAATTAATTAAATGAAAAATGTTCAAAACTTTGCGTAACATAAATTCCAATAATAAATCAATGTAAGCAATTATGCGCACTGAAGTTCTTTCACCCAAGTAAATCACTAACTCAGCTGTATTTACTTGCATTCCCGGTAAAGAAGTGAATGAACTTTAAGTGCGCATCATTGCAAAGCTTAAATTGCATTTTTTGTTTATTGCATTGTCTGTCTTAATTGCGTAGTGTTAATCTTATTCAATTAAAAATGTTGACAGAAAAGTTTCACCAAGTACCTACAATAAGCACCATTAATTACATCAAAACTTTCGTCAGAGCCCTTCCATCCTTTCATTTATAAACTTATTAAGATGAAATTTGGTATACTAATGTTAACAAAACCATATTTGATGAGAATTTTGAAAAATAAGTTTTTGAACCTCCTCATAGAGTGAAAGATGTGCTGAACATTTTGTACGTTGCACAATATGTAAAGTGTCTTTATATAGACCTCCAAAAATTCAAAATTGTTTAAGGACTTTTTAACTTTTTAAAGTTTTAAAGTTTTTTAACATTATCGATTGACTGCATCAAATAAGAGTCTTGTCTTCGGTAATAATTATAAATACCTAAATGTCGAAACTCTTATTTTAAATGTTTTTTAGCAACCATTAACGATATTTTCTGACAACAGAAAACTAATCAAACTTGGCGGGATTTTTTAGCTGATTTCCAAAAAAGGAATTTTCCGGTCCCTGAATTATATCCATAATAACACTATTTTGATTCGTCGGGGTTGTAGGTGTGCGTCAGCCTACCAATCCGGAGGTCCCAGATTCGATTTCCATCAACGGCGTCCCATGGTTGTTTTCTGCTGACAACAGATTACTATAGAAGGGTTATGCAGAGAAAAAGTCAGGGCTTGAAAATCCACTTTAAAGTGTAGATCCTCTTGCAATCGTTGTCTTGAATCGGACGAAGTTACTAACATACAACTTTCCCGCAAATAGTGCAAATCGAAATTTGTTTTCAAAAGATAACCGGCTCCGCAAATTACCCAGCTACTCTGGGAAAAGTAAAACCGGCAGCACAGTAAAACAAAAATGTCCAGCATTTTGAAGTCATAAGAATGTGCATGCGATGAAAGGGTGCAGATAACATGCAGTCATTTACTCTTATGTATCATAATTTGCTTCTCATTTTCAGAGATTTAGAGACTCCCGGTACCGCGAAATCTTGAGAATTTTGAATTAATATTTGACAGATGGAGGATTTACTGGCGACCTAATTTTCAGCCCGATTATATGAAACTTAGTTCTAAATTTAGTCAAATTGTTTTACCTTTTTAAGCTAAAAAACGATAAGTCGCATTTTGCAAAAGTTTATTTATTTATTATCATTTTTAAGTAATTTGTCAGAGAACAGTAGTCAGTTATACCTGTTATATAATCTCTCTAATTTGCTGAGTACGAGTTTGTAGCCTTTGGTATTTGTCTCACTTAACTTCCAAGGATTTGACACGTCTGCTCAGGCCAAATTGCCTTCGAAGGTTCGGAAGTTGACCTGATCAAAATCAGTTTTATTCGCCGTTGAGACGGTAGAGATGGGCGATACTGTATGGATATACCGGAGTATCGATACTTTGCTTTTAATACTTCGAGGTTTTTAAATCGGTACTACCAGGCCCCGATACTAAGGTAGAGTCGCCAAATTTCGTCCCCAAACCTAATTTCGTCCCCTTCAATATCTCCTTTTTTAAAAACCGCCATCTATTATCAGTGACTCGAACCGAAAGCTAGTTGCATCAGTCGGCCATTGTGTAGAAGTGAGTGCGCCACGACGTTCGTACAGACAGAAATTCGAAAATCAGAAAAAGGGTTCAAGGTAAGTTTTTCATTTAAATATTCTCTGATTCCATAAAATATTGAGATAACTGACTTATTGATACAATTTTATTGTCAAAGTTAACTATTAATATCTCAGATGTTAATCGATTAAGTAAAATTTTCAGGTTATGTCACGTTTTTTGCTTAAATGGATGCGACAAAATAAATAGAAATTTCCTAGTATCGTCCCCCTACGTGAACCTAATATCGTCCCCGGGACGGTATTAGGATCTATCGTTTAGTGAACACAACGGTCATGTCACTTCATTTTGCATGTAACTTGAGAAAGTTTTTTTTTTATTTTTTAGATGCCGAAACGAAAACTATGGGAGCCCAAAAATATATTTTCAAAATTTGAGTATTTTTGTTAAAGCTATTTTATAACTTTTTCTAACAATGTTAAACCATTTTCGATTATTTTTAAGAATAAAGGAATATTGAACTTAACGTTTGATGTTTCATTTATTACTGTGGTATTTATTTTTATTTTTTTAGATTTGTTTTACAAAAAAGGGACGATATTTGGCGACTCTACCTTACCGATCCTCGATACTTTTCTTTAAATACTCGAAGTATTGACAGCCCAGCACACACCATCTCATTATTTCGTTTAATTTACATTGCTTCATATGGTAGACGGGGGTGATTTTTCTTTAAACTCGTCGTAGTGTCTAAACTATTGCTTCTATGAAAAAATTGTGTTGTTCTACTTGAAGTAAACAAAACAATCTTTCGAATAAAGTAAAAACATTCATACCCTACTTAAGAAAATAACAAACATTTTTAAGCCTAAAAGTGCGGAAGTGAAAATTTAAAGAAAATACAAGCGACAGAGCATGGTGGGACCATAACTTCCTGGTTGCGTTTTGGATGAAAATTTGGTTTGCGACTAAAATTTCACATTTAATCAAAGATTTCTTGTTATTTTGCTTAATAAAGTGTACATGTGCTTACTTTGTTAGAAAGATCAGTCTGCTTTAAGTTAATATAAAAGTATTTTTTTCATATAACTAATAGTTTTGGCGCTAGAGCGAGTTTAAGGAAAAATCACCCCCTGGCTACCATAAGAAACAATGTAAATTGGACCATTTACGACACATATAAAAGTCCATTTCATGGCTTGTAGTTTACGGTGGTTTTGATGGGTTCAATCTATAGTCTTGTGGCAGTTTGCAAAATCTAAAAATAGATTTCTATTGAAATAAAAATTTATTGTTCTTTAATTCATCTGCTTTTTTAGTTGTTCTTTCGAAATTTCAAATTATTCATTTGCTAAACAGATATTGTATATGAAATCACCCGCTGAGATGCGTTTTCATTTGAAAAAAAATTATCAATCAATTGCATATATCTTTTGAGCAAATCGATATTTTGATAATTCTCAACGATAAAGTTGTTGCAAATTGTTTTGCAACAAAAAAAAACCAATAAGATAATAATTGTAATATCTATGCAATTTCTACACCATATATAATTTTTTTAATTTTTTAACCATATAGTTCCAATACTTTTGAGTAGCGATACTTCTTCAACGGTATATTTGTATCTAAGTACCGAAAGATGCGGATATATTGCAATGCCAAGTATCGATACTTTTCGATTCGGTTCCCATCTCTACTAGGTGGGATCTATCGCCCCACTTATTTTGGCACGTCAGATCTGAAACACCCTTTATTCATACGTACATAGCCTGCTTAAACCATAGCCCTCCTGGGCTTTGCGAAGTCGGGTAAAAAGTAATATGAAGCGTAACAAAACATACATTCTTTTGAATTTTGCAGAACCTTTGACCTGAAAGTCCATTTTTAGTGATTTATTCAATAATTGGTTTCACGCGAAAAACTAATTTTAGGTTCTTGGGATAGCAAATTGCTCTTGCAGCCATCTATAATTTATATTAAGATTTGATACTGCTGCTGTCTCACTTTTCTCTAAATTTATCGATTAATTCCTTAACATAAGTGGCTTTCGCCCTCCCAGATACATAATATTTGTATTTCGAACATTCCGCAGAAATATTTCTTAGTCTATTTGTGTTTGTGAAGCTATCATAGACAAGTATCGGAATTGAAAAATCAGTGATACTTTCAAATAAAAAGTTGATGATGATGTTGAAATCTGTAGGATGAATATGTCTACATAAATACATACAAACATAAATCTCTAATTAACTTAGAGCAGATTTTCTAATGGATATCTTGACTTCAGTACTTCGTACGCATCAATAATTTGCTTTCGAGGCAAACCCAATTTTTGCTCAATAACATTTTCTAAATTTCCATGGTTCCAAAAGGATTTCCGACATAGCCGTAAACCCTTTAAATTACATTCACAGTAAGAATTTTCACCATCACGGTACTCCAGATAAATACTTGGCTTCTATGTTGAAGTGTTTTGTCTAACCCCAGGGGGTCGTTTATATATGTGCGTGGAAAATCATGCCCTAAAAATGTGGATGATCCCGCTCTTCCCATTGCCAAGTAATTTATGTAGGTATATGAAAGACCTGTTGATTTCACTGGAGCTTTTATCTTTGAGCTTTCAAGGGGATGAAATATCCGGACCGCACGTAGATAGAATTGAGATTATCTTCAGTGACTGTATAGGTATACTACGCTGGATGTTAAGACGTTTTATTTTATTTTTCCACAGTTGTTTTACTACAAATGCAATGAGGTGTTCAGATGGTTTGAGGCTTTCCTTCCTTGATAATCAAATACAAACACACATTAAACTAACATTTTCCTAAATTTCTGAGATTTGTGTGATTAAATGGCATTGAAATTTCATTAAAGAGTGTTAGACCTGAAAAATAGAAGTAGTAGCAAGAAATGTGCCATCAATCTTAAAGCAGCGAAGAACATTATTCTGGGCTTTAAATATAATTTGTAGCAAGATATGTGCCATCAATCTTAAAGCAGGGAAGAACAGTATTCTGGGCTTTAAATATAATTTAAAGAGAATTTTAAATATTTGTGTTATACAAGGTAAACCTACTGCATCAACATATTTTTTATTATTAAAAGTTACTAGCTCCTGCATTATTTGAAGCTTCATAAAAACTTTTTGGAAAATCAACAATTAATTTTTTCATATTTTTGTTATACACAATCTTCATTCGTACACTGCCCTGTAAAAGTGTTAGACCACCAGTTATTAATCGATTAATTATTACGCGGACTTGGACGTAACGTAACCTACTTGTAATTTTTAAAACTTTCTGATATGAAATGCAATTAACAAAAGGAGATTTTCCCGATTAAAAAAAAAAAGGTAAGCTACTTCGGAGTTTTATTTATAGCTACTGGTCAAACAGTTGTGTGCCGCAGTGCAATTAGCCAAAGAAATTCCTTGAAGAGTTAGATGTTCTGACTTTCAACCGACTTCTGACTTTTGTGGAATTTTCTTAGCGTACACGTAGCACCAAAAATCACTGTAAAAATGCCGAAAATACTGAACCAGAGCGTTGGGAAAGTCAAATGTAGACTTATTTCGAAGAATCAAACCATACTACTCCCACCCCTCAATTTGCACGTAGCAAATTTCGTGGATTTGTTTTACGCGAAAGAAAATCGGGTAAATAGAGTCTGTAAGTACAAAAGAAAAAATATTGGGAATAAAAGCTAGTATAAGTTTTAAAAATACATATTTATTTCACATAGCTTAACAAAAAATAATAATGACATTTCAGAAAGTAAAATAAAATCCGCGTAAATTGTGTTATAATTTAACTTAAGCGTTAAAAAGATACTCGCGTAAAAATAGTGCCGCGTAAATTAAGGGACGGACGTAGTTACAAAATAGTTAAAAAATTTACTCGATTTACGAATAAAATTCCTTAGTTATTCTACAAAAGTAAAAATTCTCATTATATTTTCTATAGGGATTTAAAAAATACTCCTTCTGACTTGGCTCTGATCAACAAGTCACACATCAGGCCCAGACTGGAGTATAATTAGGCAGAAACCGGGCATACCGCATTGTCCGTGTTAGATAAAATCCAAGAAAATATTATAAAACTTAGTGGTGAGTTCACTATCTCTGATAGCATTGACTCTCTGATGCATCGACGGAATGTCGGTTGTTTTTCTCTCTTCTATCGCGTGTTTCACTCTTCTGTCGCTATTTCGACGACCATTATTCTATCGAAATTGCTTGCCTGATTTCTTGCTCCCACCCCTGTACTCTCCAGTTTAAATTTGGTCGTATTGTCAAATTTCGGGAATCTTTCCTAAGCAGGACAACACACATGCGGAATAGATTACCATCTTCTGTCTTCCTTCTTGTGTCCGAAACTTTTAAAAGAGGCGTACATCACCCCCTTCACTCAAAACCTATTAACCCATTTCACATATCATTAATTAATTTCTTGCCAAAGGTATGCTTTAGTATCATGGGCACTCCCTTGAGTTTTGGCAAGGATTAAATTCAAAAAGTTCGAAAGCATTTTTGCATTTAGGACACCTATATAAAGATACCTCACTCATTGGAGTAAGTAAAACAAAATTTCAGCACACTTTTCACGTTATGAGGAGATTCAAAAATAATTTTTCCAAAAATCTCAAAAGAGTAGTGAAAAATACTAAACTAAACAAAAAAGATCTACGCCAGACGCACAATCATTTTTTTTAAGGGGGGATTACCCATATGGTGGGCACTGCGACCATGGAGGTCTTTTGTGCCAGAGCCCCATTACTGCAAAGACGCCACCCTGAGGTAAGTGAGGAGGTCACAATCATGAAATTAATATATTTCTTTAACCACACCCCCTCAGCGAAATCCTAGATCCAATTATCGTTCCCTGCGATCCTTTACCTTGAAAAAACCCGTGTAAGACTAAAGAGAAAAGTATGAATTGGCTGCATGATCTTAAAGTACCAATGCCACAAAATCAGCACTCTTAGATCGTATAATTTAACCAGAATGTTCAAACTGGAAAATGTATACTGTTATGTAGATAAGAATCACGCCAAATCAAGTAAAGAAAGCAAGAGACAAAAGGGGACTGTGAGAAAAAATTGTGTTGATAAACGCAATAAAATGCATATCCCTTGGGGTAATACAGGTTTTTCTCAGGGATCAGAAGGAGGCACGAGTTACATGTAATGCGTAACACGCTCATCCCTACAATCAATTTTGCTTTCATTTCAGATTTTTCATTAAAAAAGGAATCATTTGAAAATTCTCTTTAATTGTTCCACTATAAAATTGGAAGTTAATACCTAATTAAGTTTAGGTAAACTCTTTAAAAGCAAGTAAATTAAACTGCAAACGTAAGCCCTCGATAAAATTTCGAGGTGAGAAAATATTGTCAGTTCTACTTGGATACTCATGTCAGCAAGTAAATTACAATTTTAATAAATTTTATTAATAAAATGAATGTGTTTATCTTTTATATATTTTTTATATACTCGGGGAAAAATATTTTATCTGGTGCAGTCGCAATCGGTAGGATGCGCTCATTGAATCCTTAAAAGATGATAAAACATGAAATAACCGACGATTACTCTTTTCGGTTAAGTAATCATCACGATAAGGTGGTAAAATGCAGTTATTGGAAAGAAATTTCAAGATCTCCATGGCAGAATCACCACCATTCAATCTACTGTTCAAAATTAAAGACGCCCCAGACTAAGTCTTATCGAAGGATCATCGAACGAGGAAACGCGTGCAACTGAAAGTCATTTCGACGAAGGAATATCGTCGTGATAATCAAGTTAGTAATATTTTGTACGTGAGTTAAAAATTGAATATTCCTTTCTAATCCTACATGCACTTAAAGAAAAACGCCTTTTAATCAAAAGCTTACCGACAGTAGTAATAGTAGCTTAAGACAAATAAGATTTAGCGAAATATTAAGTGATATTAAAGAAAGTAATAAAAATCTCCAAGTATAAGTAATCTGCAATTAATATATATTCAATTAAATAAATATAAAACTATCTTTCGAAAAGTTATTGAAAATTTTTAGAAAATCTAAGAATACCGTAGTTACCCCAAATAATATTCCATATTCTAATAAATAATTCAAATATGACAACAATATGATGTTCCTGGTCCCCTGCCGGAACTATTCGTTCTACTGTTAACACAATTAATATTTTCAGTAGTTTACGAGTACCCGACGCAACAAAAAATCTGTCCAAATTCGATGAAAATCCTAGACTTTTGTTCAATTTTTTTGATAATGTAGAAAAAATTCTTAATTTAATATCAGTAATTAGTGATACAGCTTATGGCCACTTACTCTTACGTCGGACCAGCGAATGAAGTCAATATGTATGGGACTCCACGCGACTGGGACAAAATAAAATACAATTTAATATTGCACTACTCCGACAAAAGAGACTTCCTTAACTAGAGACTACATTCCCAAAAACAAAACTTTAAGACAATTGAAATGTGTTGTAGGGAAAATATATTACTGTAAGCAAGTACGACAAACCACGTAGATATCCATGAAATTGTGCTATAAACCAACTTACCTTTTTTTTGTGTAAAAGAACAGAATATGTTTTACGCGAAGCCAGGATTTTGAAAAAAAATTGTTACTCTCTAAATCACTACAAAATGATTCTGCCCGTTTGAACTAGGCACCTAACAACAAAGATTTAAATCTTCCCTGGTATTCCCCTCATACCAAAGATTACTATATAAGTTAACACTCTGTTACTTTTATTTAATAAAAAAAAACAAATTTTAATTTTCGACAAAGTCGAATTAGATAAATCTTTATTATGAATCTATTTCCGTACACGGTTTGGCTAAAACTAAACTTGAACTGAAAGCTTAAGATCTATCTGAACTTGTACTTGAAAATTATGAGGAAGAAAATGCAGAGTTGCAGTTCCCATGAATTGTAGTTCCCATGGCTTATGCATCTCTGATGTAATTGTTGGTAGATGTTGTTTGAACGTGCCGTTGTATCATGTTTCTAGATCGTCTGTTAAGTCTTTCCCTCTTAAGTACGGATGCCCTCATTCGTTAAATTTCGTAGAACCTTGGCTTTTTAATATTGTGATATTGTGCTAGGTTAAAAATTGCGATTTCTTGTGTTGGTTGTTGGTTGAATGTTTTGATTTTTTCTTCTTTACTTATTTCTGGAGTAATGATCCTTTGGGCTATTTTTTCTCCTTTTTGATTGATGTTTATCTGTGTCTTTTTATTTTTCCAGATAAATATAATTACTATTGCTAACATGATCCCCATTACGGTGAGGAATCCATAATTTGTCCACTGATGTAAGTTTTTCTCGGCTTGCAGAAGTTCTATCTTGTCTGTATTATTTATGTGGAGTTCCTTTAGCATTTCCAATGATAATAATTCTCTATATTGTTCTTCCTTCGGATTTAATTGTAGAATAGCAGGTAATGCGTGAAAGGTTGATTCTTCTTTTGATATGAAAGTTCTGTCATTGATGCTGATCGTTGTGTTATGAAATTTTACAATGAAGGTTCCATCAAGGTCGTGCGATGTGTCTTCAATTTTCATTGACCCGTTGAATTGGTTTAGCAGTAAAATACCTTCGGATATTTCATCTATTGCAGGTACGTGTTGATTGTTGACTTTGTTGCAGGTTGCGTCGAGGCTCTTAAGAAGTGGCGGGATGCAAGTTGTTTTACTTATGTCTATAATGTCTCTTTGATTACAAATAGATAAATAGCCTAAAGTTTTACAATTACTGATTATACCGAAAATACTATCTCTATTTTTTAAAATATTATCGTAAGGTATTTCGTTGATTACATTTTTTCTTTTAATAGGCTTAACTAATAATTTTTGGAATGTAACATTGGTTGTTAAAGGTATATTTATAACATAAAGTAAAGAAATGGAATTTGTTATAACTTTAACATTAGCAAAATCTAATGCCTCTTCTGGTGTTGAGTATGGCAAATTTTCAATATCTAATATCTCTGTTGCTTTTTGAATTTCTTTTCTTGACAGCATTATTGAGTTAATAACACCTAGTTTAGCCCAGTGAATCGCATATCCAATATTTGTCAATTCTTCTTTAATTAATTTTAACTTGTATTGAATGCTTATGAGCAAATTGTCATTAGATCCGCTGTCTTGTTTTATTATTTTTAATATTGTGTTAGTTATATTTGTTATATTATTGATTCTTTCATTATAAAGTTCATTGATGATGACCTGTTTATTATTGTTCTGTAAGACGTTATTTATTTTTCTTGTATCATTACGAAATCTTCATGGTCAGGATTCCCCGCAATCCATTTCCATGCACTACCGATGAAATCCAAAGATCTCTTAACCTTGTGTGGTTTTAAATTGTGGAGCAAGTCTTGGATTTGAATTAATTCACGGTTAAGGTAAGGAGATAAAAAATGACTTTTTGGTGTTTGTTTCTCCAGGAATGAAGTAATTTCGGATAAGGTAGAGTGGAAACGTTCAACTTGTCCGTTTACCTCACTCTTGTATGACGGTGTTCTGTGAATGCCTATGTTGAGTTCATCCTCCATCATTGAGGTGATCGAGGCTGAATTTAACGACTTCTCATTATCGATTACCACATTTTCGGGAATACAAAAGGAAAATAATATATCTCGCAGTGGGCGTCTTATGTCTTCTATAGACCTCGATTTGATAATTTTGGCTTGCGCAAATTTAGTAAACTTATCGAGAGCTGTGAGGACCAAATGCCCTGCCGTGGAGTAGATATCTATGTGAAGTGTATGACCAGGATAATTAGGAATGGGGGTTGGCATTAATTGTTGGTTATTAGGGTGTCTGTCATATTTGTTCTCCTTACATATCCTACATCGTTTTACTGCCGTTTTTATCTTTGAACTCATTCGTGGGAAGTAGAATTTTTCTAATAATTGATGCCTATTTTCTTCCGCATTACGGTGGGCTCTTCGGTGAATATTTAGAATTGCCTCTTCTTGTTCGGTCTCGTTTGTTAGGTCTTCAACTATTGTTTGTGTGTATCTAATCTTATAATCTTTGAAATGTAAGGGGTATATTTCTTGTATTTGGCCCATTATATCTTCTTCTGTTTTTAATCCGTTAATGGTGTGAGGGTTGAGGTATCTTTTGAATAAATTAATGATATCTGTTTCTGTAAATTGAGGTTGTATTATAATATGTCTGCGGTAACTAGGAAAAGGGGTTTTTAGCTGATAGCTTGTCTCTTCGCCTATTTGGAATATTATTTGGTTGCGGAAGACGTTAATGGGGACTTCTACTGTTGGTATTAAATTATGAGATGAGCTCTCATCACTATGTTGTGTACTGGTCAGTGGATTGGCGTGTGTTACGAAGGGAAGTCATGATAGTGCGTCGGCTACGACGTTTGTTTTTCCGGGTTTGTGTTTGAGTTCGTAATTGTACTCTTCTAAAATTGCTTTCCAGCGTTTCATTTTGCAATTTGTGTTTTTGTTACTGAGTGCGTGCGTTAGAGGCTGGTGATCTGTAAAAATTTTTACTTTCCTGGATCCGTAGACATAGTTTCTTAGAGCATTCAGAGACCAAATAATCGCCAGCATTTCTTTTTCATTGGTGGCGTAGTTCTCCTCGGTTTTGTTTAATGTCCTCGACAAAAATGTTATTGGTCTATTGTTCTGAGACAGTACGGCTCCTATAGCGTAATCAGATGCGTCAGTTGTGAGTTCGAACTCTTTTCCGAAGTCTGGATGATTAAGAATGACTTCTTTTGATATGAGCGAACTTTTTATATTCTGGAAAGCTTCCATGGCTTCCTTGTTGAGATTAATGATCTTATTTTTAGAGAGATTTTTGGGTCTTTGAGTGTCTTAGGGGGAGGCAGCTTAACGATTGCTTCTACTTTCTTCGGGTTGGTTTTAATTCCGTCCCTGGATACTATAAATCCAAGAAATTCGACTTCCTTTTGAAGGAATTCGCACTTATCCAACTGGATTTTCATGTTGGCATTTTCCAGAGTTTTGAACACTACTTCTAGATTTTCAAAATGTTCTTTTTCATCCTTCCCAAATATTATTATATCGTCTATGTAGACGTAGCATCTCTTCCCTATGTGTTCCCGTAAGATGTCGTCTAGCGTCCTTTGAAAAATGGCAGGGGCATTTTTTAGCCCGAAAGGTAGGCGAGTAAACTCGTACTTCCCATTGTTGATGGAAAAGGCAGTTTTTTCGATATCATAATCCTTTAATGGTATCTGGTGAAAACCGCTCTTTAGATCCACAATAGTGAACCAATTATTTTTTCCTAGGTTTGCCAACATTTTGTTGATTTCCGGGATGGGATATTTATCGGGTATTGTAATTGTGTTCAACTTCCGATAATCAATAACCATCCTATATTTCTTTTCGCCAGACGCGTCCAACTTTTTTGGGACGACCCAAACTGGGGAGTTATAGGGTGATCTTGATGGTCTTATAATGCCATCTTCAAGTAGTTTTTTTACTTCATTTTCTACTTCATTTTTTAAAGACATTGGATAAGGATATGATTTTGAATACACTGGATCGTTTGTAATAGTACGAATCTCTCCTTTAACAGTAGTTGTGTAGGTTAGCTTTTCATTTGGTTCAGAAAATAGGTTTGGGCAATCTTCTATGATAAGATTGAGTTTAGCTATTTGTTCTTTGTTCATGTGGGAACTTCTAATGTCAATGGAGTTTACGGAATCCGATGTATGCTGTTTTAGACGTATTTTAATATTTGGATTAATGACCATATAATTCTCGTCTGTATGAATGACAGCTTTTAGTTCTTTGAGGCTATCATTGCCGATTATTCCATCAAATGAAATTAGGCTGGGTAGTAAAAAAATTTTTAAGCTTTCTGTTTGTGGTCCGAATAGATTTATTATTGTATGGTGGGTTATCTCAATATTTCCGCCCACCGAAGTGGCGAAAAACCTTTTCCTGTTGGGAATTGGATAACGGACATGTCGTGGTTGAATATAATTTTTATTGGAGCCAGTGTCCACTAGAAATTTTAATGTTTTTCCGCCCTCCGCTGCATATTCGAAATAGGGAAGCGAAGAGCGTTTTAACCTAAAAAATGAATATCATCTAGTTCATCGGGTGGATCTAAGACGGAATTATCGCTACAGTTTATGTAATCGATGAGATTTTGATCATAGTTTAAATCCTCTGTTTTAATGTCTTGTTCGTATTCATTCTCATCATAGCATTGAGAAGTTTCTTGGGATTTGAAGCTGTCGTGTTCTTCAAGTTGATTTTGTTCGACATGATGTACCCTTTGGTGTTTATTATCATGATGCACTCTTTGAGATATTGGTCGTTTATTGATGAATGGTCGTAGGTGATTTCGATTCGGGTAATTTTGATAATTTGCTACGCGGGAATGGATTGAGTGATCTACTTCCATGGGCTCCGGCCTAGGCATTGGCTTGGGAGGTAGTCTTATCGGTTGCCCTTGCGGTTGAAAGCTTTGGGGATTTTGTTGCCAGAGAAATTGCGGTCTTGGTGATCTCTGAGGATAATGAGCTAACTCTGGGTAAAATTGTGTTCGGGGGAATGGAGTTGGATTGATTTGTTGCCGATGGCTATTATTTCTTTTTATGGGAATAGGAGGCATTGATGGTCGTTGCGTTCTATGGATGGTATGTTTTGCATGTTGAACTCTGTAGTCTATATTTTCAAGCTTGAGGCATAAATGTAATGCCTGAGGCAGATCTACTGGTTCCTTTATGCTGAGAAGTCTAGGAAGGTCTCCCTTTAGACCTCTGACGAAGGTGTCTAGAGCTTTGTCTCGATAAGCTTGTGTCATATTTGTTAATGATTCTTGGCTCATTTCTATGCTGCTGAGTTTATTAAGGATCAATGACAAATGATGATACACTGTTTGATAAAATTCTGGTATCGATTGGTAACCTTGTATCAACGTAGTCATTTGATATTCTAGGGTTCCCAGATCTCTTTTGTCAGCGTAGTGTAGGGTTAGGCACTTTGAGATTTTCTCCCAATTCAAAGGGGTGTTGTAAGATTCTAGGGCGATATCTGCATGACCCGTAATCTTATTCCTAATGACGTTCAGTATTCCGTAATACTTTGGTGAACCCTTTAAGTGTTCGTAGATTTTAAGAATTCTATCTACACTTTTTTTCCATGAAGAGAATTCTCCTACTTGTCCTGAAAATTCCCTGAGACTTTTAACAACGTCAGGTATTTTATCCATGTCGGATAAGTTTCCTTCCTGACCAGCGTCGATACGTTGATCGACATCATTATTAATATCCGCTCCAGGATTAAGCATAGCTTGAAGGATTGTTTTGCCCTCCCGTCTTAGAGCGTCTATGACTAGTCTGTTTATTGTTTCAGCTAGTTCGGTTTCGTTTCTATCGTTTAGATTTTGGTTAGGAGGAGGAGGCGGGCTATTGTTTGGACCGCACTGATTAAGGGGTAAAGGGCCTAAGACAGCTGGCCTTTTAATATTATTATTTGCCATTTTGTTACGAAAAATAGCAAATGAAGAAAAAAATATATTTCGGATTCGGAATAATTTTTCCTGGTGTATTTTAGTTTGGTACACCGAAATTTTTTGTCACGTCAATGAACTTTATTTTAATTTGTTTCTTTCACTAAAAATATTTTTGAAACTTATTTAAACTCGATTCAATTTGGAAAATTTTGTTTCCTTAAGACCACTTCAATTTTTATTACACCAAATTTAAATCACTTTTCTTTATATAAAAATTCGTAAAATTAATTCGATATTGTAATAAACGTTACTGTCAGATGGATAATTGAAAATTTCCCTTTACTCACCAGAAATTCTGTTGTCTCAATAAAACATTTATTTCTTAAATTAAAAATAATTCGATTGCTTTTCTAAAAATGCTTTTCTAAATATTTATTCGAAAATCCAAAAAAATTGTAAATAATTAGCTTATTAATCACTTAACTCGTTTCAAATATTTCTCTTTTTCAAATTCTCTTTTTTCAAATATTTTTAAAGAATATAAAGATATTATGAACACTTTCCTTAAATTCTAACTTACATAAAAATTATAAGACACGGGGTTCGCATCCTTTTTGGGTTTCCGGTGCTGCGTGTGATCGGTGAGGTCGAAGTAGTTCAGGCGTGGTTATCCTGCGTCGAGTTTCCTTGAGGTATGGTTATCCTTGGAATCACTCTTAACTAAGGGCTTGGTTGTCCCTCTGGTTTTCACAATTACTTCGAGTTTTCTTTAGGTATGGTTATCCTTCGGATCACTCTTAACTAAGGGCTTGGTTGTCCCTCTGATTTTCACTTTCACTTCAGGTTTGGTTACCCTGATGATTTTCAGTAGTTAAGAACTTTCACACTTTCACTTTTTGCACCGGTCCCTGCTCGGGCGCCAGTTAACACTCTGTTACTTTTATTTAATAAAAAAAACAAATTTTAATTTATTAATTATATTAGATAAATCTTTATTATGAATCTATTTCCGTACACGGTTTGGCTAAAACTAAACTTGAACTGAAAGCTTAAGATCTATCTGAACTTGTACTTGAAAATTATGAGGAAGAAAATGCAGAGTTGCAGTTCCCATGAATTGTAGTTCCCATGGCTTATACATCTCTGATGTAATTGTTGGTAGATGTTGTTTGAACGTGCCGTTGTATCATGTTTCTAGATCGTCTGTTAAGTTATACAAGCAACTTTCAAGAGAGATACAATCCACCAATGCTTAATCAACAGCAAAGATTTCCATAGCCAAATTCTTTGTTAAAAGAAAAAATGCATCACTCCTCAAACTAAATCAATGGATGTTTCATCAGGAAATGTAAAAACAATTTACCCCCAAAATCGGATTAACCCTCTTTTAATAGTCTGTAGTGCATATCACAATAGAATTAATTATAAATCCTAAATTAATCAATTGCAATATTTGTATCATAATCTATTAATCACAAAATTCACAAAAGAAACAAATCTCCAAGCAACTAAGCTCATTATTTTACAACAACCGCAAATTTCTGTGGTTGTTGGTTGAAAAACTGAATCAAGTGGTTTACACAGGCTTCTTTTGAAGGCAGGGTATTATATCCGGCCTATACGATGGATGCATTTAAACTTCCCAAACAAGCTCTTGAAATTTTTGATGGATCATCAAAGAAGTGTATGGTCGGGCGTTGTCGTGATGGAAGATGACACTTTTAATTGCCTAGTGTAATCTCTCTAGTTGTTCACAGTAGAGTTGACAATCAATCGTCTGACCAACAGAAAGTACCTCATGGTGGACGATTCACGTCCAGTCCCACCATATACACAGCATTACTTTTTCGGCTTCAATCTTGGCTTGGCGAACACTTGTGACGGGTCACCATCTCTTGTCCATGACCCTTGACTCTTCCGTAACTTATTTTTCATCATTAGTTATGAGCATCAGTTTGAAAAATGGCTCGATTTCATTGCATTTATGCAGCGAATCGCAGATGTTAATTGTGTTTATCATGTTTTGCGCCCTCAATTCATGAGATACCCATACATCGAGCTTCTTTTTACATCCAACTTAAAAAAAAAATTGTCTGGTGAATGCCTAGCTCAGTACCAACTGCTGATATACCAATCTCGCTGAACTTTTTCAAGAATTTCATCAGCTTTTTCAGTGATTAGACGACTAAAGCGTGACTCATCAACGAGCGAACCATTTTTGCGCCGCAGATTTTGATAAAGCACCTTCACTGTACACAGCACACATTTTTTCATAGGCCTGCGCAACGTTCTTCCCTTTGTTGTAATAATATTGCAAAATATAGGGAAATTTTTCATTATTTTTCTTTATTTTTAAACAGAAATAACTTTCCAAGAACTGCACCAATTTTAATATTTATACACTAAAGTAACGTTTAAACTGTCACCGGAGAAGTATATTAAGATAATATCTGGTATAGTCAGATCAAAATTGCTAACCTATCCAATCAGGATCCGAATTTTTTATCAAATAATTATTACAAGCAGAAACTTCTTCCGAAACTTTCGTAGAAACAAATACCTTTAAAATCAATTACAACCCAGATAAAAACCTTAAACCCATAAATAACATTAGCAAGTTACTACAAACTGCACACCTAAATCAAGAAGAAGAAAATCTTTCTTAAAGTTCACCAAGAGTTCGCAGACATATTCTTCAAAGGGGCCAGAAACGTACTTTTACGACCAAAATTAAACTTTACAACCACCAAAGACAATGGGGAGCGATATATTTATGTTCTATGCGAGTAGAACCCTTACCGAATCGGAAGTTAACTGCTCCATAATCGAAAAAGAACTAGAGCTATAGTTTGGGATACCAAATACTTTCGGCTTTATTTTTACGAAAAAAAATTTAAAATAGATACCAACTACAAAATCTTTTTCTTGGATAATGAACCTTAGAGACCCAAATTCCAGATTAGTCCGTTGGAGGTTAAAACTGGAAGAATTTGACTACGCAATTATATATGAAAAGGGGCACGAAATGGCAGTGCGGACGCAAAGAGCAGGATTAAATCAGACGATTCTTTAACCTATAACAGAGCAGAGATAAATATCGCAGGTAAAAACACTAGTATTTTTCTACAGAACACTGCCGAAACAATCGCACACTCTGCCGAAGAAGACTTAAACGACGGTATTTATATTTCCGTGAGATCACTTAATTTATTATCTATATCTTTCAAAAGCATTTGCCACCTAATAAATTGCCACTCTATTTTAAATAATTTAAGGAACGTAGTTATTCAACATTTTCCTCACAATCAAAAACGTACAAAATCATTCAATGTACAGGAATCCTTCAATATATCATAGAAATTGATGAACAGGATAAAGTAATTAATGACTTTATGTTAATAACAACCGCAGGGATATACATGAAACCTTCCCTCATTTAAAAAGAGACTATAAGTGCTTTTGTATGTAAAATTAAATCACTAAGATTATTAACAATTGCGAAGGTTGTCGAACCTTCAACGTATGGTACCCCAAAATCTTGAAAAAGCCCTCGATGTCATCTATGCGAATACATATATATATATACATATATACAATCAGAGTCAAAAGTTTGTATACACCTAATACTTACTAATCCAGAGGTGAAAGTACCCTAAGTAATAAATGATATGTGAAATATTTTGAAACACAAGTAAAGCTTATACTTAAGGGTTTCATTATTCATTATTATATAATTAAAAAAAAAAAGAATTTCAGGAAGTATTCACGGTGAAAGAAGATATCATCTGAAAAATGAAGTCAAAAGTTAGTATACAGCGCACTTCATTTGAAAATATTACGATTAGTCCCGTTAGGTTTAATTTAGGTTCCGAGAATTTTTAAACGCTACAGTCAGTGTGTGTTAATTTATTTGCTTCGCAGTACGAGTTTTGTGAAACGAACATTTTAAATGTAATAATGGTGAGAGGGAAAGATCTTCCGGTAGAAATGCGCAATTTAATCGTGCAGCATCGAAAAGAAAGAAAATCTCTAGGGGAAATTGCCAGAATTACAAAGAAAAGTTGTGCTACAGTGCAAAAAGTTATCGAAAGATTTAACTTGAGAGGAAATACGAGGACGCTTCGGTCGTCTTCGGGTTTTGAAAGAAGTCGAAGTGCGAAAAATTGTGAGGCAAGTGAGGAAAAACCCGAAGTCCTGTGCAGTGAAAATAGCGAAAGACGTTGCTCAAGAACGTGGTAGCCCTGTGAGTGCATCAACAGTTCGTAGAGTGTTGAATACTAGTGCACTGCACGGACGAGTACCCAGGAGGAAACCATGCATTTCTGCAGCAAATCGTGTTAAACGCCTGAACTTCGCGAAAAGACATTTAAACACTCCTCAAAAGTTTTGGGATTATGTAATATTTAGCGACGAGAGTAAATTTGAAATATTTGGTTCAAAAAACAGAGGCAAGGTCTGGATATCACCAAACAGCGAGCTTCATCCCCAAAACCTCATTTCCATCGTGAAGCATGGCGGAGGTTCGTTGATGGTTTGGGGATGCATGTCGGTTGTGGGGACAGGAAATCTTGTATTCATTGAGTCGACAATGAATAACAGAGATTATCTGCAGGTTTTAAAAAATAATTTAAAATCCAGTGTACAAAGTTTGGGTCTTAAAACTCCTTGGGTGTTCTAACAGGATAACGATCCAAAGAACACAGCGAAGATTGAAAAAGAATGGGTGTTGTACAATATACCAAAGCAGCTGCACTCGCATCCACAATCTCCAGACATTAATCCCATAGAAAATTTATGGGAAGTTTTGGACAGGAATATTAGAAAAAGAACCATAACGTCCAAAGAAAATCTCCGGATTGCATTGACGGAAGAATGGGCAAATATCTCATCCGATGTTACTGAGAACCTTATCAATTCCATTCTTAGAAGATAGGATGCCGTTGTAAAAGCTCATGGAGGTTCAACGAAATACTGATCCTCTTTTTTTCAAGCTTAAGTAAAAAAAAACAAATGTTTATTTTCTGTTTGTATACTAACTTTTGACTTCATTTTTCAGATGATTTCTTCTTTCACCGTGAATACTTCGTGAAATTCTTTTTTTTTAAATTATAAAATAATGAATAATGAAACCCTTAAGTATAAGCTTTACTTCTGTTTCAAAATATTTCACATATCATTTATTACTTAGGGTATTTTAACCTTTGTAGTAGTAAATATTAGTTGTATACAAACTTTTTACTCTGACTGTATATAACTAACAACTCTTAACCATCTTCGATAAATTTTCCAAGTTCGCATATATTGTCAGCGAGTAATAGCCTCACTGTTATCAAAGCTCTAAAACAATACGTAAGCCTACACGCCATTCCTAGGAAACTAGTTGTAGATTCATGCAGTGAATTTACAGCCATAGTCTTCAGAGATGTTTGTAAACAATATAATCCCATAAAAAACACATACACAAACCGAGCATTTCTAAAGCCATCTCTTTTAAAAATATTGTAGGTACGGAACAAATCTCGGGCGCCTAAAAGCGCGGAAATCAACGGAAGTAGAATTTTAAGCAAAGTACGAAAACACGAAGAAAACTAATTTTCCCGCAAATGAGACGTAGCTAGACCGATTTGTCGCCCCCGCAAACCCCTATATGGTAAATTTCATGGAAATCGTTAGGGACATTTTCGAGAACACGATTATAAGCAAACAAACAAATATAGAAATAATGCTCGCATAATAGTATACGATAACCCATAAAAAATTTCCAAATATAAAGTAAAGAATAAACGAAAATTTCAAGTTGACGACGACAATAATAGGACAGAAGATGGAAATACTAGAGCTAAGCAGGAACAAAGGACTACTTCCTATGCAATAAAAACTGTGACTTATCGAAGAATACAAATCATATTACATGTCGTACGATTGGACTAATAAAAACTCAACGTTGACAGTATAACAGATTCCCTCAACGCAATAGATAAAACTGAGGGCATGACTAACTCTGTAGAAATTACTAAAGCCAAACTAAAACAACTAAACCACAAGCTGCACACATAAATGCTAAGATTTAGAACCACAAATATGTAGGTCTTTTTAAAAGAAAACCGAATAATTATCAAAAATACATATTATGAAGAACGACATTAGTCAACAAATGAAGTTTAGCGAAGAGATGCTTCAGCGCTTTGATAACATAATAATTTTTTAAAATAACTACCGATTACCTGAAACATACACAAACATAATGTCACAGCGTAGTTATAAATAGAGAAGTACAGTTTTTTTTTAATAAAATTGAAGAACTTACATATTCTTAATGACCGCATAAATAGTATATCAGAAGCTATTTATTATATAATATTTTGGCCAAATTCAATGTAATTTCCAAGCAGATCTTAAGTCAAACAGAATTGTCAGAAATAAACACTATTTTTGAAAAACAAGATGTAATGGCAAATTCATATGAGTATATTTACGAATTATTAGGGTTCCTGACATACTGTAACGAGCACTATGGTGTGGCACGAAATGAAAACCAAATCAAAACATGTAAAGCGCATGTCCCAGATTTCGAAAAGCAGAAAGACGTGATGCCGTATGACGTCAAGGCTGACTCGAACCTGTGGAGACTTGGTGTGGTGAAAATGAATAACGGAAATCTGTAGAAGTAAGTGAAGCGATAAGTTTAAATAAGTTAAGTAAAACGGTAAAGAAAACGTTTAAAAGAAATTGTGAAACGAACTTATCAGTGAAGCGAATAAAAACTGTAAACGTTTGTGACTGAAAATAAGGGTCTTAATTAATCAATCGAACCCGAAGAGTTCCAACTACGTTACAATTGTTGTTAGAAGCAGGATTAATTAAGAAAGACTAAAAAATGAACTTAGAAAAAAAAGTGTGATTGTGAACTTAAAGGGAAATAGTGCAGTCAATCTAAATATGAGTCGAAAACTGAAGGATTTACGTGTTCAAGACTAGAAGGGGGAATTAATTAAACTTTCGCTATCTTCTATTGGAAATAAATGTGCCCTGGTAATTTCGAAGAAATTTGAAATGAATTTGAAAATGCCCAAAACAGCATTCAGCGATTTTATCAGAAGATGTGACTGTGAATAAAAAACATTATCCTCCAACATTTGACGGTCAAACGCCCTGTCAGACATACAGACTTCAGTTCGAGATGGCAGTAGTAGTGAGCTTTTGGACTAAGAGGAAAAAGCTATACCCTTAATTTTCACTCTTACAGCCACAGAGTTGTGATAGACTATACCGGAAGAGCATTTCTAATGAAAGAACTTGAATTGCAGTATGTCCATTCAAGAGGTTTACTGTCTTCAGTTACCGAGTTTAATACACAAGCCTGGAGAGACGTTGCAGTAGCTATGTGCCGATATAGAAAGATTGCCGCATTTAGGGTAACTCACTTTTAGTCAAGATTATGTCAACGAGGAGCATTTATTAATTCAGCAGGAGGAACATTTTTTAATTCACTTGCAGATCGTTACCTGCAGCAAGCAGTGCGACTGGCTGGAAAGAACACAAACGTTGAAGCTTTAGCTTACGAGGCAGCAATACAAGTCTCAAGAAGTACCGTACGCCTAAGAGAGGTAACGTAGTGGAACCGTTTTATCGACCGGCTACCTAAATTCGACCATTTTATTATTTAATAAATATCTTTGTAAAAAATAATTGTACATGTATTTTTATAATTAAAATCAATAGAGTAATTGCTAAATTTGTGGCTAGTAGAAGAAAAAAATTATCAATTGTTTTCAATTTAAAAAAAAAAATCTGAATTGCATCGAAAGATAGATCCTGCTCCAATCAATCGATGAAAACCTTAAAATCGATGTTTTAAAAAAATGTAATTTACTTATGATGAAAATAATCTAATTTAATTGTAATAATATTTTCGAATTATTTATATTTTTCTCAATATGAATAGTCTTATGGTTTTTGTATTTATTATTATTTATATAAAAAAAAATTTAAAAATATTGTGGTCGACAATAGGGATCATAAAATTTACTATGTCCCCTAAGATCGACCACTGACCGATATAAGGGTATACGGAGAAGATGCTGTTATCCTAATTTGGACCGACTAGACGAACTATGTGGAATTTAACGAGATTTGAAATTTTCCCATGGGTAATTTCTAATTAGCCGTGTTTTTTAATTGAACTGGTTCATCAGATCATTAAAAGAATGATTACGGAAATTTTTAAAATAAAACTGCAGCTGAATTCCCAAGTAACATATTTGTCAGTTTTTAGGCATTTTTAAAAAATTGATAAAAATTGTGTTTGTGGATTTACTCAACATTTTAATTTCTTTCGTCATATTGCACATTCACAAAAATGACATTTGCATTGAAATTGAAGTTGGCAGCGTTTTGTTTTTAAGGAAAAATTCATAAATTCCTTTGAGCGGGATAGTGAACCAGATCAAGAACTGTTGATTGCAATTAGTTTTTGTTGATAATTGTGGACTTATGAAGTGCAGTGAATAGCTCTAAAGAAGTGCATCTATTTATACAAAAGCATAGATTTTTAATGTGTTAACTTTGGACTATTGAGCCGTTAACAAGTGATTAACTTTATAGTTAAAGAACGTGAAAATGAGTGGAAAAAAATGATGCATCACATCAATGATGGGATTATGTATGTCGGAAAAGCAACCAAAGCTTTCAACATTCCAAAAAAAACATTAATAGATAAACTTAATAAGAAGCATTCAAATCGTATCGGCGCACCAACGATTTTGGCAATTGAAGAAGAGTTGTTGGTGAAATGGATAATGGAGATGGGAGGAAAGGGTTTTCCGGTCACAAAAAATCAACCCACGAAGTCTGTTGGTAAATTGGCCGCAGAATTAAACCGGCCTAATCCATTCAAAAAAGGAATTCCCGAAAAAAATTGACTCAATCATTTCTTAACCGTCATCCGACTATCAGTTGCAGAATATCGCAACCCTTATTAACATCGAGGGCTACTGTAAGTGAAAATAGCATCAGAAACTGGTTCAGCTGTGTCCGTACCTATTTAACTCTGGAGAACCCAAAAATAATTTTTAACAGTGACGAGAGCGGACAATTTTATCTTAGCTAAAAAAGGATCGAAAAAAGTTTATTCCCGCGTATATAACGATGAAAAGGAGTGCTTAACAACGTTGATTACAATTAGTGCGGATGGAAGTGTACAACCTGCAATGGTGTTATACCCATATAAACTAAGAATACTAGGAAATATTCACGCAGGATATCCAAAAGACTGGGGAATTGGCAGATGTTAATCTGGGTGGATGACAAGCGAAGTATTTTTTGAGTACGTAGCAAATGTTTTTCATCCATGGGTATTATTTTAACGGCATTTCATCCTAATGCTACTCATATCCTGCAGCCACTTGATGTGGGTGTATTCCGTCCCCTGAAAAACACCTGGAAAAAAGAAGTGCGGAATTGGCGGATAGACCATAGTGGTCAACGTATGAAAAGAGAAGACTTCGCACCAATTTTAAAATCAGCGATAGAAAAAACAATCACAGCAGAGCTTATTCAAAAAGCCTTCCATACTTGCGGCATATTTCCATTTAATGAGACTAATATTAATAATGATAAATTTGTAAAAGGAATTGATGAAAACAATCAAGACCCAAAAACTAAAGACAATGATGAAGAACGTATTGGGTGGAACGTTTCGAACCAACTACAAATATTACAAGATGATGCTGAGTTTTTAGTAAAGACTAGGCAAAGCATTGCCGTGATGTGTGCGGAACAAAGAAACGATAGAGCTATATGCTCTATATCAACTCTACGACCACAACAGGGAAACGAATAAGTCCCAACTCTGCGGGGCAGGAGTTCGACCGAATCAACGCCCCCAGTATCGTCACCCACGATAGGAAATTACAGCGAAGCCATAAAAACTTAGTAATAGGAGGGAGAGTTTAAGAACAAAATTGCACGATTACTGTAGATACAGGTGCTTCAAGATACAGTGCGGTGCAATTATGCTAAAAACAACTGGCTTACAGTAAAAATTATACTGAGGACTGCTACAGGAGAATCCTTTGAAGGCTATGGGGAAATATTAATGGCAACATCCCTCGGCGGCCCTCGATTTTCACACTTCTTGTCGGAGATATAACTGATGAGTGCATACTTGGCCTTAATTTCATGAGAGCACATAACATTCAACTGAATATTCCCATGGTACTGAGGTCGAATTGCTACTTGAAGCTGAACAACGTGGCATATGAAGAAGACTTGCGTAGCAACATTAGTACGGAAAAAAGTTATTGGCGATCCCGGAAACTATCAATAATATCTAATAGAATCAGATCGAACACAGCAAATAAGACATGTAAAGTGTAAAAATGTTTAGTGACTATCAATGAAAAGAAGGGAGTTTTGGTTCGAATCCTAAAGCCATCAAATTAAACATAGGTAAAGTTTTGGGTCATTGCATACCAGCAGAAGAGATCATATAAATGGAACCAAGCTCAGAGGAAACCAAAAAGCCAAATAAGGTTAATGCGAACTTAATAAAACTTATACTACCATCTTATAAACTAATCCAATAAGAGTATCCTAAAGCAAAGAAGGTAAATGAAGAATTTGCAAATACTTTTGCAGTATGATGAAGTATATGGAAGAACTGATATAGTGCAATATAATCGCTAGGACGATTACCACTAGTAAAGCGAGAAAATGGAAACATCATGGCTAAAACAATGCACAAACAAGGACTGATAGAAGAGCCTCAGAGCCCGTGGATGGCCCAAGTGGTGCTAGTAAAGAGGTAGGATGGGAGTACTAGATTCTGTCCAGACTATCGTCGACTAAATGATGTTACAAAGAAAGATAGTTCTACTACCTCGCATATTCGATACGCTACATACCTGTCCTGACCCAAGAAGACCTACCTAGTCCAATATTATTTATATTGTTGCTCAAGGATTTGTATGATGAGTTGGGATATGGGTTAATAGCTGCAGGTACGGAGATTAAACTTCTAATGTATGCAGATGACATTGTCATGCTGGCATATTAACCCACAAAGTTGCAGGTAATTATTGACAGGCTTGATGAATACTGCCAATAATGGAACCCAGACACCAGACACCACGCCAAATTATATGCTCCAGATTGAAACCGGATGTGGTAGTATGTATTTGTATACGCTTCAGTTACATTTTAATTATATTAGAAAAATCCTCGCATATGGTGATCACCGCCTCCCTACCAGGTTGGCAAGAGAAAAACTAAGAAATAGAGAGTACTTTGCTAAGAAAAGAGATATTATACCAAGAATGGTTGGAATCGATCTAGATATAAGCAATTACAGCGAAATGCAAATAAAGCAGAGGCATTACATGATTTTGGAAGGTCTGAAAAATAATAACTGAAATGAACGGATTTCTAGAGCAATTAATTTGCAATACCATGATGAATACTGTAATTAAAAATATTTGAACATCCCCTGCTATTTTGATGACTTGAATTCGGTGCATAAAATTAAAACAATTTTTTTATTTTTAGAGGTGGATTGTTGGATGGTAATGCCAGAGCTTGAAAAAAAATAAAACAGGTATATGCTCATTATGTAACTTAGATGCTGTGGAAAGTACATATCACTTTATAGCAGTCTGTTCTTTATTAAAAGAGTTTAGATTAGTGTACTTCAGAAAAGCTATCCTTAGCCGAGATGTTTTTTTGTCAATACTTAATGGAGAGAACTATGAAATATTGTACAAGTATGTTCATAATGCAAAGAATTATAGATTAGAGTTAATTAAAGATTATAATTGTTAAGATAACGAATTATTTAATTTATTTAGTTTTATAGTGAGGAGGTAGTATATGTATGAGCTAGAGTTCTATTTTTTCGGTCAAGAAAATAAATAAAAGAATTTTTTTATTTTTTTTTCTATTTTTTAAACCATTTGGGGGTGGGGGAGAAGAGAGATAAGGAAATGGCAGGAGATAAGGGAATGGTTACGTGATTCCGAAGGTCAAGGTTGGTGATTGTTTAGTAAGGTAAGGATGAGTGACACCTTTCGGTCATCTTGGATTTTGGGTATTTGGTCTTGGAGGCTACAATTGATCTTCTTCTTCTTTGGTTTGCACCTGAACTTGGATCTGGACCTGACTGGGAATTCTCAAAGGGGATTCCCTGTTGACTAGATAACATCCGGTTGCATGACGTCATAGGAGGGGATTCCCTGACGTCATATGTTGGCTAGTCATCTGTTGACTAAGTTAGTGAGATTTAATTAAAAAAGCAGAGATATCTGGATTTGAACAGCGGACACCGAGTTTCACAGAAAAGTGCTCTAACCATGGAGCTATCAAGCTAATTGGCAATGGTACTTCTAAGTCATATAAACGAATGTTGGAGCTAAAAATAGAAAATTGGATTTTTACTGTAATTAGTGGAAAAAGCGATTTCAAAATAGCATCAACAATGTTGTCTAAATTCATTGATAAATAATTAATAAATATGTGGTTCAATTCTTTTTAACATAAAAAATCCGCTGATAAGTAGTAGTAAACGTTTGGATTCGATTCGTCAGCGTAAAAAATTTGCCGATAAGAGTTGAATGGCCCAGAATGTTTTGGGGTGATAAGAAAAAACGATTCGCTGTAGTAAACTCGAACTTTAAAAGATTGTCATGCAATTTCTTTTCCAGATCTAAATATAGACATTAATTCGAGGTCATATTGTGAAATAATTTCGTGTTTATGAAACTAGCAAGTAAGTCATTCCACCGATTACGTCATCTGGACCTTGATTAATAGTTAAAATAACATCATTGAGGAATAGCCACAAGAATTTCTGTAATTAATGGAAAAAATCTGATGTTTAAAAATAACATTCGTCGCTTTGCATAAATCCGTTGATAAGTAATAAACGTCTAGTCTCGGTACCCTAATTTCCTGATAAGAGTTGATTACCCTTCAAAACCGAAGTAGCAACCTTGAACTTTAGATAGGAAGAGGAAATTAACATAATCATTGAGACCGTTGCAACACTTTCTCAAAATAGCCTCAAAAACTTTGAATTTTGGACGATAGAACAAACAAAATCAAGGTAGCTGGAATGGCTTCTTTCGATACTTTGAATAAATAGGTTTATCATGTGAAGAACTTAAGAAAATACATTTGTTATATGCGTCATGTAACAATAGACCCAAATTGTGATCTCACCGAGTTCACTTTACTTTGAGTTTGTCATGTAATTTTGGCAAATTTCAGTAGCCGGGCTTCTTGCCGTTGCAGCACTTTATAAAAATAACCTCAAAAACTTTGAATTAGGACGATAGAACAAACAATATCGAGTTAGCTGGAATGGCTTCTTTCGGTAATTTAGAGAGATTTATCATGTCAAGAACTTAAGAAAATAAAAATCTTTTCATAGCCTTAAACTTCGTTTCTTCTTTTTTGCAATCGTAATAATCTTAATAAGAGAAACCTTATTTTTTTATTGAGGCGTAATTATATTTTAAATTTATACCAAACTGACAGCTAACAAACCCATATGACATTAAAAATGAACGAAAAACTACTATCCCAATAACCTTTTCAAAATTTGTAGAGAAATGCAGCTGAACCAATTGAAGGAAATTTAAAGCGCATTAAACAGAACTTTAATAATCATATTGCAAGCTTTCTATTGAAAAATGATGATGAAGAAATTTTGAATTTTCAGACATACTCGATAGAATGATGAAACAAATTATTGCAAAATCTGAAGAATTTCAAGAAATTGATAGCGGTTGGGCTCTTCTAAGAATCATCCACATTGAAGTGGAAGTATGATTGTCGTTTATTTATTAAAGCCGTAGATGTAATTAAAGGTGCAATAAATATTTAAATAAGGAGCGCTATGTGTCAATCTCGAAAAGAATTTATATTGCAAGAAATCAAAGTATAGAAATACGATTTTTAGATCCATATAGATTTATGTCCTCTAGCGTAGAAAAATTGCTCTTTGATTTACACAATCGAATTGGTTAAAACAATATGTTGGTCTTAATACTTTGCATAGATCAAAAGCTGTTAACACTTTCCAAAAAGATTTTTTCAATTTAGATAATAATGCTGTCTACGGCAAAGCAATGAAAAATGTTAATAAGAGGAGAGATATTAAAATAGCTACGGAATGGGAAAGTCGAGGTAAACATTTAGGTCTTCGTGCTTTAATTGCAAATCCCAATTTTCATAGTATTGCGCAATTTACAATAAATATGGCTGCAGTAGAATTAAGCAAAGTAAAAGATACTTATAACAAACCAGTTTAATTTAGGTTTTGTAGTCCTTGAAATATCGAAATTTAAAATGTATGAATTCCATTACGAATATATAAAATGAAAGTATGAGGATAGAGTTAAGTTAAATTATATGAATACAGATTCCTTTATTTATACAATTAAAACTATTAATTTTTAAAGTGATATTTCAGATGAGAGAAATGAAAGATTTGATACTTCAGAATCCAGTCCAAACAATCCTTTAGTTTTCCACTAAAAAATAAAAATAAATTAGGTTGGATGATAGATGAGCTTAATGGTAACATAATGTTAGAATTTATAGGTTTAAAGTCTAAAACGTATTTTTTATCTATACAAAATTTTGAATCTATAAAAAAACGAAGGGTGTTAAAAAGACGTCTGTTAACAAGTTAACTCATTAATTAAATTAATTTAGTCATTTATTTTTCCTTCAACATAAATTTACTAATGATTCTCATTTTCACAATTTCTAGTTAATCTAACAATTAGTTTCAAATGTAGGTTTCTTAATATCTTTCTTGCTGTCTACTCGTAAAGAATAGATCTTAGATTTCAATCATATACATTCTAACGTAATCTTACCAATGAAAATTTAAATTTTTAAATTCAGAATCAGATAAGTTATTCGCCAGACTTTCTAAGCTTACTGTGGGATAAGGGAAAAACTGAAAGTCAACTATATGCAGAAAAATCTGTTGAGGCTTTTAGTGATGAATTAATGAGTTAACTTGTTAACAGACGTCTTTTTAACACCCTTCGCTTTTTTATAGATTCAAAATTTTGTATAGATAAAAAATACATTTTAGACTTTAAACCTATAAATTCTAACATTATGTTACCATTAAGCTCATCTATCATGTAACCTAATTTCTTCTTATTTTTTAGTGGAAGACTAAATTATTGTTTGGACTGGATTCTGAAGTATCAAATCTTTCATTTCTCTCATCTAAAATATCACTATAAAAATCAATAGTTTTAATTGTATAAATAAAGGAATCTGTATTCATATAATTACACTTAACTCTATCCTCATACTTTCATTTTATATATTCGTAATGGAATTCATACATTTTAAATTTCGATATTTCAAGGACTACAAAACCTAAATTAAACTGGTTTGTTATAAGTATCTTTTACTTTGCTTAATTCTACTGCAGCCATATTTATTGTAAATTGCGCAATACTATGAAAATTGGGATTTGCAATTAAAGCACGAAGACCTAAATGTTTACCTCGACTTTCCCATTCCGTAGCTATTTTAATATCTCTCCTCTTATTAACATTTTTCATTGCTTTGCCGTAGACAGCATTATTATCTAAATTGAAAAAATCTTTTTGGAAAGTGTTAACAGCTTTTAATCTATGCAAAGTATTAAGACCAACATATTGTTTTAACCAATTCGATTGTGTAAATCAAAGAGCAATTTTTCTACGCTAGAGGACATAAATCTATATGGATCTAAAAATCGTATTTCTATACTTTGATTTCTTGCAATATAAATTCTTTTCGAGATTGACACATAGCGCTCCTTATTTAAATATTTATTGCACCTTTAATTACATCTACGGCTTTAATAAATAAACTACAATCATACTTCCACTTCAATGTGGATGATTCTTAGAAGAGCCCAACCGCTATCAATTTCTTGAAATTCTTCAGATTTTGCAATAATTTGTTTCATCATTCTATCGAGTATGTCTGAAAATTCAAAATTTCTTCATCATCATTTTTCAATAGGAAGCTTGCAATATGATTATTAATGTTCTGTTTAATGCGCTTTAAATTTCCTTCAATTGGTTCAGCTGCATTTCTCTACAAATTTTGAAAAGGTTATTGGGATGGTAGTTTTTCGTTCAGTTTTAATGTCATATGGGTTTGTTAGCTGTCAGTTTGGTATAAATTTAAAATATAATTACGCCTCAATAAAAAAATAAGGTTTCTCTTATTAAGATTATTACAATTGCAAAAAAGAAGAAACGAAGTTTAAGGCTATGAAAAGATTTTTATTTTCTTAAGTTCTTGACAGGATAAATCTCTCTTAATTACCGAAAGAAGCCATTCCAGCTACCTCGATATTGTTTGTTCTATCGTCCCAATTCAAAGTTTTTGAGGTTATTTTTATAAAGTGCTGCAACGGAAAGAAGCTAGGAATCTGACATTTGCCAAAAATACAATTTGGGTCTATTGTTACATGACGCATATAACAAATTTATTTTCTTAAGTTCTTCACATGATAAACCTATTCAAAGTATCGAAAGAAGCCATTCCAGCTACCTTGATTTTGTTTGTTCTATGGTCCAAAATTCAAAGTTTTTGAGGCTATTTTTAGAAAGTGTTGCAACGATCTCAATGATTATGTTAATTTCCTCTTCCTATCTAAAGTTCAAGGTTCCTACTTCGGTTTTGAAGGGTAATCAACTCTTATCAGGAAATTAGGGTACCGAGACTAGACGTTTATTACTTATCAACGGATTTATGCAAAGCGACGAATGTTATTTTTAAACATCAGATTTTTTCCATTAATTACAGAAATTCTTGTGGCTATTCCTCAATGATGTTATTTTAACTATTAATCAAGGTCCAGATGACGTAATCGGTGGAATGACTTACTTGCTAGTTTCATAAACACGAAATTATTTCACAATATGACCTCGAATTAATGTCTATATTTAGATCTGGAAAAGAAATTGCATGACAATCTTTTAAAGTTCGAGTTTACTACAGCGAATCGTTTTTTCTTATCACCCCAAAACATTCTGGACCATTCAACTCTTATCGGCAAATTTTTTACGCTGACGAATCGAATCCAAACGTTTACTACTACTTATCAGCGGATTTTTTATGTTAAAAGGAATTGAACCACATATTTATTAATTATTTATCAATGAATTTAGACAAAATTGTTGATGCTATTTTGAAATCGCTTTTTCCACTAATTACAGTAAAAATCCAATTTTCTATTTTTAGCTCCAACATTCGTTTATATACTGACACGCCAAGTAACTTGATAGCTCCATGGTTAGAGCACTTTTCTGTGAAACTCGGTGTCCGCTCTTCAAATCCAGATATCTCTGCTTTTTTAATTAAATCTCACTAACTTAGTCAACAGATGACTAGCCAACATATGACGTCAGGGAATCCCCTCCTTTGACGTCATGCAACCGGATGTTATCTAGTCAACAGGGAATCCCCTTTGAGAATTCCCAGTCAGGTCCAGATCCAAGTCCAGGTGCAAACCAAAGAAGAAGAAGATCAATTGTAGCCTTTAAGACCGAATACCCAAAATCCAAGATGGCCAACAGGTGCAACTCATCCTTATCTTACTAAACAATCACCAACCTTGACCTTGACCTTCGGAATCACGCAACCATTCCCTTATCGACATTTACGTCTACCTCGAGATTTTTTTAACAACACCAGTTCTTTAAATAATCAAAGTGAGTTTATTAAAGAACTTGAATATCAATTTGAAAATATAAAACCATCACCTCATCTTGTCACACATCACAGACAATTTTTATTTCTCAGGACTTATAAAATACGATCGTGTTTGCAACCTCCTTATGAAGGACTATTTGAGATATTAGAAATAAAAGGAAAGTTTTTTAAATTAAATATTAAAGGAAAATTAAATTCACCTTAGGTAACCAATTAATCGTAGAATTAATAAAGGTGTTTCTTCGCAGCCAAAGCTCAGGAACACTCAAAATTGGTTAAACCATCACGGGTCGATTCCCAGTTCATTACCAAATTCTCCAATTTCAATTGATAGTCCTACACTATACAACTCAACTCATACTCAAAGATACAACTCAAAAATAGTATTTTAGACGGAAACACTTATTTTCCAAGTTGAAAAACAAGGGTTAGACGAACAACAACACCTTCGGAAATATTTTCGCTGAATCCTAAGGATTTGAGGGAGGGGAAAGTACTGTAGCGACACACCAATAGCAATAATATTTCGTATTTCAGTTGAAACTTTTGTTAAGTTTAATTAGATTTATAACGCTTAATAATTCAGTTTCGTTCGTTCGGTTACTTGTTACAAATTCTGTCTGAGTAGGCCAGAAACATTTTGTTTTTATAGAATTTTGTATAAAAGTCATAGAAAAATTGTTCATATTATTCAGTTGCACTTAGAATCTTCGACAATCATACTGTCATGTACAATAAAGTATTTTTCATAAAAATCTAAATTTCCGGCTCAAGTTTATTTACCCACGAACTTTTCATTGTTTCGCAGCGTCTACAAATTGTTTAAAAACTCGTCAATACATGTAATCGTACAGATTGCACATTTTAAAGTCCTCGAGGGTTTTGCCCTCTCGATACATTTACAGATTGGATCTCAACCAAGGTATAATCCTGCCGACTAATGTGGAGTTCAGCATTTTGCAGTGTGGGATAACTATTCCTTTTAGTACAATAGAAATGTATCATCCCGCAAACCTACCCACTTCGCTATTAATATTATATAAAAATAAACTTATTGCCAAACACTTCTCCTTTTTTAGTAAAGCAGTTTTTAACTAATAGTAGTACATTATTATGCACAATTTATCTCAAAGAGAGAGCTGAGTAGTAATTCACTAAATATGTGACACCTCGGAGGCAGTGATTGATTTTTGAAACAGCGTTTAGCTTTGTTGTAGCTTTAAAAATGAGTTCTTGTGATGGACTGTTGAGATAATGTCCAACTTTCAGTCTTCACATTAGCTAAACATGCGAGTTTTCAATTTCTAGTTTCTTTCACTCCATGAGAGAACGATTTGGGAATCGGTGTAATAACAAACACTTGACAAGGTTTTCGGCAAGCACTGTCGTATACGCTCAACTACATATTTCTACCATGAGAAGTGCAGAACGTAGCTACAAGCGGGCTAACGTCGTTGGTTTTAGGGGTGCTAATCTGGATTTTGCACACGGAAGAAGAACTTGTATTTTTCCAAAATTATTTACCGTTCTGATATAGCAACATGCACCATAGGCTGATTCGCTGCTATCTGAATTGTTGAAATTCGACTGGGTCAGTAAAGGAAACGTACCTTGATATCTTGAGACGACTGCGTGTTTTGAGTTGGTTTTGAAAGAGCCGCCAACTTTTCTTCAACCTATCTGGAAGATCTTCGTCCCATTATATATTTGTTTTCCACAGGTCTTGAACAAATAACTTTCCGAGGACTGTCACAGGCCCTATTAAGCCAAGGGGGTCGAATATTCAAGTGATGGCTGAGAGGACTGTTCTCTTAGTTAGCTTGTCCGGTTTGAAATGGAAGATGTCATCCTGAGGCTGCCAAATCATCCCTAATGTTTTAATCACTTCGTCTCCTTGAAGAAGTAATAATTTGAAACTAATTTGAATGGCTAAAAGATTGGACTACACGATTGTATGAAGTATTACCATCCTTCGCAACACATTTTCATTTTCCACAGGGTAACTACTATCATTACTTTTTGAACAGCCCTCGTACCATATCAAAAATTCCCCTATTGCAATCTTAAAAGTGAATGTTTCAGAGAAAACATATATGAAAAATTCAAGTACAATTAAAGCTGGAAGAAAGAACACATCATTACCTAACACTACCTAACTGAAACATAAGTTCGTCTGCAAGAGTGATTTTTATGGGAGACTTTAATGTGCGAATAGGAGAGGAGCAGGTGGTACCTGAGGAATTAAATATTGGGTTAAATTTAAGAAATTTCAGGTGTTCTAAGGATTCTATTGTAAATAGTAAGGGAAGACGATTATTGGAGCTTTGTGATGAGTTTGGGTTTGTCATACTGAACGGTCGCACTTCAGGCCATTTGGAGGGAAGTTAACTTACCTCGGCGGTAATGGAGCTTCTGTTAATGATATAGCTGCATGTACCTGGGATTTAGCCCGACACGTCAAAATGTTTCAAATAGAGGATGCAAGCTTTTCAGATCATTTCCCATTATGTTTGTCTCTTGACGATAAGGTAATTTCAATCGCGGAGACTGAACGAACTTTGTCTCTTCTACCAAAACTCATATGGCGTGATCAATATAAAAGCGTTTATGAAACTAAGGTTGCACAACTATGTAATGAAATGAATTATGAAAGCTATGATTTTAACTCTCTGATCAGCATTATCAAACAATCTGTTAGACCTGTGAGTAGAACTAGGATAGTATATAAGCAAAAATTGCTTGATGGAGAATGCGTGCGTGCTCGTAATATTTCTTTCAAATGGCTCTACATTTTTCATGTAGAAAACTCTGATATAGCTAGGAATAATTATTTATTTGTTAACAGGAAGTATGAACACCTTCGTCAAAGAAAGAAAAATTTGTACTATGTTTCGCTTACTGCTAAATTTGCTAATATACATGACTCCAAAAGTTGGTGGAGTGTAGCTAAAGAATTGCGTGGAAACAGATTCACAATTAGTGCTACGGTGGATATTGAGTCTTTTACGATCCACTTTGATTCATTGCTAAATCCCCCTTTAACGTACTCACTGGTGCATTATGCTTCGCCGGATTTGCGTGATCCGATTCTTGATAGCCCAGTAGAGTTGAGTGAACTTATGGATGTACTAAATGGTTTAAAAGACAATAAGGCTCCGGGTCTGGACAGAGTACCTTACGAATTTTTCAAAAACGCACCTGTGATATTCCTTAACAGACTTTTAAATTCCTACAATCATATATTGAACAATGAAGAGTTACCAGAAAGTTTTTCTAGATCTGTAATATTTCCGATGCATAAGAAAGGTAGTGTTGACCAGGCTGAAAACTTTCGCGGTCTCTTTTTTATGGATACAATAGCAAAAATTTTTGCAGCTATTCTGTATAATAGACTGACGATGTGGGAAAAAGAACACAAAATACTTGGTGAGAGTCAGGCAGGTTTTCGTTCTGGGTATTCTACCGTTGATAATATCTTCAATCTTATCAGCATAGTCAAATTGAGTCACTCCTTCAACAAAAAGAAAGTGTATGCCTTTTTTGTTGATTTTAAGGTTGCCTTTGATAAGGTAGTGCGAGGGTTGCTGTTCTACAAGCTATATAATTATGGAATATCCAGTAAAGTGGTACGAATATTAGAAAGTATGTACATAAACACGAAGGCTCAAGTGTGGGATGGGATAACTTTGTCGGACAGCTTTAATGTCACCTCTGGGGTAAAACAGGGTTGTGTTTTAAGTCCATTACTATTTGCACTGTACCTTAATGATGTTGAAGATTGCTTGGAGACTGGTCTATTAATTCAAGATATAGTGGTTAAGGTCCTTTTGTATGCGGATGACATAGTCCTCCTTTCTGATGAACCCGTTAAGTTGCAAAGGATGATTAACGATTTTGAAAAATAATGTCACATATGGAACCTTGAGGTAAATCTTTCGAAGTCAAAAATAATGATATTTCAGAGAGGAGGAGGTGTTAGGAAGCAAACTGAATGCTGGTCATTTGCGGGAAGTCCTATTGAGGTTGTTAAAAAATATACCTACCTAGGTATACAGCTAACGCCAAAGCTTTCCATGACTGAGTTACAACGTTTCTTTGTTAAAAGATTATTTTATCTACCACAGCACACTCCGAATAATGCCATAGCGTTAGAAACAGGTCTTTCAGAATTGTATATCTATACACTGAAGAGCCACTTTGCATATATGCTAAGAGTACTTTTTGGATATAAATCTGACAGATTACCTCACAAACTTGGCTGGCTGGTGGTGGAAAAGGAGATATATTGGTATGAATAGTTGATAGAACTGACAGATAAACATTGCGTTGAACTTGATATGAGGCGAGATACGTTAAGAGATGTAGAAAGAAAATTGGCGAGTTTGGTTTCTGCAGAAGATGAGTGGTACAAATCCACTTGCCACTGCTATTGTTTGATAATTTGTTAACTTTTATTTTGAACTTTTATTGTTTGTATATTTCTGAATTTTTCTCTCCTATCTTTTTTCTATGATGAATTTAACTCATAGATATATTTTAAGTTTTATGAAGAATTTGGTATTTTTGTAGGGAGTTTTTCTTTTCTTTTGCCACTGCTATTATTTTACGATAGATTTAAGTTACCAACCCCGACAGACGGCATTTTAGCCATTGTCGTAGTTTATAGTTATATAGGCAGATACTGGTCGTTATTTGTAATTTAGTATAATGTAATAAACCATTATTATTATTGTGATTTTCAGGGTAGCTAGTTTATGTAGGGTTTTTACGCTTTATAACGATTGTGCCAAATAAAGAGCCATATACACATAAAAAAAATTATTATTAACGTACCGTGTCATTTCTTATGTTCTTTTTGATCGTTAACTATTGTGTCTTTTGTTTTGAATATTGTACATTTATTAGGGTAGCTAGAATTTTGTAAGATTTTTTGTTTATAACGATTGTGTCAAATAAAGTGCCATTATATACATAAAAAAATTATTATTATTATCTCAAATAATATGAGACAATTCTAAACACTTCTGGGGTGCCACAGGGCAGACATCTTGGACAATTCCTCTTTATGGCTGCATTAACGTATCTTTGATTCTGTCTCATTCTACGATTCTGTGTCATGTTGATGATACCAGGATCTTCGTTTTGTGTCTACTTTTAAATTCTCGACCTCCAGAGCTGGTGTTTCATCAACCGCCTTCCATTGAACATTGTTAAGTCCACAGCAATATCCTTCCCTCGGAAAAGAAGCCCAGTATTTTGGAGACGGGATTGGATCAATTGGTTGAGCAGCACGACCACCACACCATGGTTACCGGGTTCGAGATCAGGTCGCCCCGTGGGTTTTTAAAATTGAATTAAAAAATCCACTCTGTCTCTGGGATGTTTTCTAGGTTGCAGTTATGTAAAAACAAGACTTTTCAGTTCCCTGACTCCACTTACCGTGTTTCTTTTTCGGCAAAAGTCACGCTAACGCATCAAAGGGTTGTCCCCGGCATTGGTCACATCGTAAAAAAAGTAAAATATTGCCCACTTAACTTCGCTCGAACCAAGGGTTTAGGGGTCTGGTTGAATTCCGGTGTGGCATTCGAATATGGAGTATGCCTTTACCGTTTGGTTCTTATTCTACAAGACACACACCAATCGTGTTGTGGTGGTTCAGCGGAAGTTCGTTTGATTCGCCCAATCGAACTTCCCTGAAATAACTTCCTTATACTATACTGACACCTTGCCGTTACCGGGTGGGGTTACTTCATCTAAATCCCCTTGAAAGAAAACGCGGTGTAACTCCTATATTATGTTTGCCTTCAGTCGCTTGCAGGGTTAATTTGCTCTCCTGAATTGTTCGCACATATCCATTCCCGCTCGTCCTTTGAATCATCACGACTTCTTGCACCTACCTCATCACCGCACTAATTATGTTAGATTTGAACCGATCTTCTGCTCTTTAATTTCTCTTTGGACCTGAGTGATTTTCACTTGTTTTTCCAAGAGCCTGTTGGGAGTTGAGCTTTGTTAAGGTTACCTTGAATATTGTTGTGAACTGTTTAAATTTTAATTTTTATCTACTTGTAATGTATTCTATTCGCTTTCTCTTATTTTGTTGTTAATTTTTTACGGTAATTTATTACCATGCATAATAAAGTAGTAGGAAAAAAAAATAAAAAATAATAATAAATTCGTTTAAAAATTCCTAATTTGTTTCACCAAATTCCCAATTCAATCGGGAAAAATCTAAATTCTAGTGGGGCAAACTCTAATTAAGTCGGGACAAACCACAATTCATTGGGACAAATCTCAATTCCATTTCATTAGGACAAATCTCAATTCCATTCGCAAGTTTCTAATTTTTTGCGGACCTTTCGGAATTCAATTTAACTTATTCTCAAAGTAATTTGAAAATGCCACATATAGATATAATAAACATATTTAATAAACTGTATATAATAAATAAAGGTGTAAATAAAAATCAGCCCATTATTTAATTCATTGAAACTCTCCAATTGCTTTAAATTTCAGAAACCGCTGGCTTTACGTAGTAGGCATCCACCATAATGCTCCCTAACAATCCCCATTAAAATTAATGCGGCCGTGAATGGCAGGACCCACGTTTCTCATCATGTTCGTTACATAATTGGCACAGTTACTTAATATAATATCCTCAGTGTTTTGTTGTACAACCGATTTTAAGTCGTGACTCTGGTGGTTTGATAATGTTCTTCTAGCAGCTAGTTTAATTTTGGAAGAAAACAAAGTTGCAAAATTTGGTTGAATATTGTGAATGCGGGCATTATCCATAAATAATAAGCCCTTAAAGATTTTGACGTGATTTATCCAAAAGTTCTATTCAAAAAGAACAAAACTTCTCAACATTACAATTTGAATTTGTCAACACAAATTGTTAAATGACCTCTTCATGCTTAGCTGCCAGGACAGGCCGACACCGCGTACTTGCCAGGTGTTATGTACCTAAAAATGGTCATAATGCACCTGAAATATATATAATTATTCATTCAAATTGAATATCATTATTAAAATGAAATATTTTCATTCATTAAGTGATGTAACTAAATTCGCCTAAACGGCATAAATTATCTTAATTTGCGACAAACAAATCGCTCAAGTTACCGCGCATTCCTTTTCCAGGAAATGTGCAGCGCATTGGTAACTTAAAAATGCTAATTATGCATTTAAGCAGATATGGTACCGAACGAAAATAAAATTCGATCCCAGATAAAGGTGCCTATCTCAGCGATTGCTTAACATACATCGTATCTTTCTCAGGCATTCACGAGTAAAGGGGGACCGAAGAATAAACGAAAGAAAAGCTTAAAGCTTTCTTTTCATGTAGATCGGTTGGGAATGAGACTTAAAAATAAGAATAAATGAGTCTGGTATGAACGGCGGAGCAATTAAGTCGCGCTTTTTGAGAGCCTGGGTCAAATCGAGAAAGTGAGCAGTTATATTTTTGGGAGTTCGGATAGATAGAGTCTGGTCGTAATCACGTTGTGCTGAAGTCTGGTAGATAAGTGTTTAAATTATAATTAAAACAGATTCGTAAAAGTGTAAAAGTTTTGAGTCTTGACGATAAAGTGTTTCTATTTGAAATTGGAATAATTTTGTAAAAGGATAGATAAGTGTTTACATTAAAATTAAGACAAATTCGTAATAGTGTAAAATATTTTGAGTCTTGACGATTAAGTGTTTTTTATTTCAATTTATATAAACGTATGGACGATAAGTGTTCAATTTGAAATTAGAATAATTTTGTAAAAGGGTAGATAAGTGTTTAAACTAGAATTAAAACAAATTTGTAAAAGTGTAAAAGATTTTTAGTCTTGACAATTACGTGGTTAATTTTCATCATATTGAAATAAAAATATGTAAATAAAAATATGTAATTTTAGGGACGTGATTCTGCTAATTATACATATATGTATGCAATGTTCCCTTAAGAAAGAACTAAACGTAAGGGTTATACCATGCAAAAATCCTGTACGTGAGTGAAGCATCTTATTTACAGAAGTATGGGGGACGAATCGGCGAGTTTAAGTTCGTCAATAAGAAGAAGATACTTGAATGGCCATTTATAATGAAAAGATGTGCCAGCACAATTTTATTTTAGGTGAAATCGATTTTAAGAGTATTTATTTGTGAAATGAACTGAAACATGCAAGAAGTGAAAATAGTTTCCAGTGCAAAGTAATAAAGTCTTTTACATCGTTCAAAACTGGAAATTCAGTCCATTGCCCGGAGTATCTTTTTACACGCAGCTTTCTTCAATATATTTGACTGCAGATAGGGAGTAAATAAGCTCTAACCTTGTATATAGTTGTAAATAAAAAGCTTTTTTAATTACAGGCGATAAGAAAACAAATTTTCGCTATTTTTTATATTTGGCTAGATTTTTTTACTGTGCTTGAACTTGGTTTAAGTTGGCATAGAAACGTAAAAATTGTTGGGGGTATATTCTACCTAAATTAATAGCTTCCTTAGAAATAAACCTTTACTGCGGTCATGATCAGAGGGTTTTTGTAGTGTTATGCTTCAGAAAGTTGCTTTAATAGCCGTTCCTTTAATTCTTTTTTCGTAGATTCTGTTATTGATGGGGAAATTTTATTAAAAAATGGATATTTTGTTGATTTGCTCATAGTTTCTTTAAATTTCTCTAAATTTAACTTTTATGTAGATTTTCAGTTGCTCAATTATAATTCCATTTAGTTTATTTGAATTATTAAAAGTCTTTTAAAATGAATTAAATTTGATTTATTCCACCTAAAGTTTTATTTAATTTACTAAAAGTTACGTTCAATTTCTGTAAAGTTGCATTTGATTGAAAATGGAATATAAAGATAGGTTAGGTTAAGTATCGTAAAAATGTCAGTTGTTTGTATATTAAAAGAAACTTCCTCAAGCCGCTTTCATATTTATTAGAAGAGTAAGGTAATCCTACTGGAAAGTTGTCGCCATATTGACTAAAAAATTTATACATATTTACTAGAATTCTGCAAACGTAGGCCATCCTTTTCTTCATTTCATTAGTTTCTTGAATCAATTTCTTCGTAAGTTGTTAAGAAATCAATACTACAATTATTCGCCAAAAAACTTTCATATCACAAAAAATTTTTTCTACCCAGTGAATATTTCAATATTTTAGGCCCTTCTACATATATTTAATGTGCTAAGCTAAATATACAAAATTTGCTTGGGCCCCAAAAGAAATTCTAAAGGAAATAAATTTTTTATTTTTGGCATGGAACCGACGACGTCTATTAAAATTAACTCACTATGTAGTTTCCATTTAAAGTTCTTAAATTATGTACTTACTTCGATGTGCTTTATCAGTAGGATCTCGCCTTAGTACTACCCGTCTCTTTGATGCACAAATTGGTCCAGAGTCTACGTCATGAATAACTATTTTAATCGCTTCTCCATCCATTGAAGTTTGCCTCCGTGGTGCCTCTAAATCTTCTAAATTTGGACCTGTAAAAGCAGCTATAGGGGGTGGAACCGGGTTCAATTGCGATGTCGGAATTGCTCCACGATCCCTAAGAGCCGCAATGTCCGGCCTAATCAAAGTCATAATATGAACATTATGCTTGGTGTCGTAATTAACTTAAACTCACAATTGCGATCCTCTTCTTCTCATTCTACGATCATCTTCTATTGTTAGTACTGGACTACTTTTGTCAGGGCTAGGAGAATCATCATTTTGGGGTAAATCATCTGCAGGATGGGGAACTCGAAATGATGGTCTTCTAGACCCAGGCTGAATATGTGGAAGAGTTTCGGCTGGCGCACGTGTCCCAGCTTGTACTACTGCTGTTTGCAGAACTCCAGGAGCAAAAACATCGTAAGCTGATTTCCTACAACAAGTGGTAAATATAAATATGTATAATTGTAAATAAATTAGTAACACACCTCCTAGGCATGGCTGGTATCCCTAAACCTAAATCGTTAGCGGTATTTCCTGTACTTCCTGGTGATATTCCAACGTTTTTTATATCATCATCGTAGCTATGTTGTCTTGCAACTCTGGAACCTCGACGAGAAGCTATACGAGACGCAGGTGGAGGTATAGCATCAAAGTCATTTCGTCGAGGAGGACTAGATGAACGACTAGGAGCAACGCTTCTTCCACCTTTACGCCAGTCAGTATCACCTCCGGGTGTTTTGGTACCTTTTAACTGGTAATAAAATAAACAAGAAAATCTTAAATACAATGCAACTACTGACGAATAATTTGGTTATAAAATCCCTATGGAGAAGCAAGGAGAAAACCCTGGCTTGTAGGTAATTACGTTTTTGCCTTATTAACTTGTCTTTTTAGCATACCTTCTCTAGTTCTTTTAATGAAGCAGGTGAAACATCAGAATGTCGCCTCAATTCAGGGCTGCGGGGTGGCGCTAATCCAGAATCATTTCCTGGGGCTAATGTGGTACTTGAGCCCAATTTCACGTCCGAATGTCGTCGCTGTAGCGCTTCAAGCACAGGCACATCTAGCATAGAATCAGTCGAGTCCTGCGGTATACAAACACGTGATGCCATTTTACGCCGGCACACACTACACCGCCACATATTCTATCGCCAATAAAGTGAAAACAAAAACAATTTTAATCACGGAAAATGTAGTTGAGGTAATATTAGAAAAATTTTAATTAAGGCTCTAGGAAATGATGCAGCCATATCCATGTGCCTTTTCCTAAAGTACTTACCGCGTCCTCATTTTCATCTAACTTGCTGTAACTAGCACAGTCCTCGCAAACCCGCTGTTGACACTCGAAGCATGTTTTGCTATAGTCATCGGGTTTAAATGATTTCAAACAAACCCTGCAGGCTCCCGCACGACTAGGTGGTTTACCTGGTTCTGCCTTTGATCCACTGTTATTGTTGTTGTTTTGCTGGGATTGCTGCTGCTGACCACCACCCAGTTGCGCTGTTGACAATTCGTTGCAGAGCAACTGGCCATCGGATTCCGGTACTAACGAAGGCCGTGGCGACATTTTGGTGACTGTGAAAATTCAAGCAATTAAGAGTTAGTTAATTAGTTTTCCAGCTTTTTACGATTTCATTTAATTTTATTTCTGCTGAAGCGAATAACTAAGCAAAGATATTATGTTCAAGAGTTAGGACAAGTAAATTTAATTATAAGGCCCATTTTCTTTAAATCGTTATTATAATACATACATAAGCCTCAGTAATGTTATGGGTAGACTTAACTATCTCATTCATAAGTTAAATAGCTGCTGTTAAGACGTCGAACAAAATTATTACAAGCTTTATATTTGTTTCACCTGTCCGTGCGTCGTCAAATCTTGCAAGCCTAATTTGAACTACTCTCCGATATCCGATTAAACTGAATGTTTGCATACATATGGAGGACCGATGATCCGATGCAATGTAATACAAGGTCTTTTGCATAAGGGGTGCCAAAATAAGTGGGATGATAGACCTCACCTAGCCATGCAAAAAATTGTCTAGAAGAGTGGAGTTACAGGGTGATTGATAAACTTAAACTTTTAATGCTACGCACATCACTCTTTTATTTTTATCTTTTACTAAACTCAATAGAGACGGAGTTAGATCATTGTTAACGGATTCGCGACCAGGTCTCTAGGTGAATTTTTATTAAGAAATTAAAATAATCCACTCCGTCTCTGGGCTGTAGTCTAGCTCGCAGTAATGCAAAAACAAGACATTCAAGTTCCCTCGCTTCACTTACCCTAATTCCCTTCCGACCAAAGCCATGTTAAGGCATCAAAGGGTTTTCCCTTAGGCTTTGGCCACATCGTATAAAAAAACTCAAACGAAAACTAGAAAACTACTATCCCAATAAACTTTCCAAAATTTATAACAATGTTGACAAAACTCCTACGGAGATATGTACAGTCACTTCCAAAACTGAAAAAATGTTTTAAAATTACCAAAAATTCAACATTTTAATAAATTCTCTCAGAAATTCATGCATTTAATACACCTCTGTTTAATTTTTATATAATGGGTAGAGTACCCAACAACAAACTATTTTGGTAGGGTGGGAGTAAGTTGGTTTATAGGTACGATACCCCATTGCCAGTAATTAACAAAATTTGGTCCTAGTGTCGGGTAGGGAGGGGCAGACTAACTGCGTAAATCGTGGACTGATTTGGATGATTCTTTCTTTGTCGGGTAGAGTATGTTCTCTGATTGGTACCATGTCAAAAACATGGGGGACGGTGGTGAAACCTAACTTCGTAATGCGTGGACTGATTTGGATGATTCTCTTGCTGTTGTATAGAATATGATCCCCCATTGATAATAATGAAAAAGATATTCCTATAATGAGCCGGGAAGAGGAAGGGGTAGTCTAACTTTGTAATGCGTGGACAAAGTTGAACGGTTCTTTTTCTGATGCATAAATTATGTTTCTCCATTGGCACCGATTTAAGGATTTTTAAGGATTCTTTTTATGTTATATAGGGTATAATATCCGATTGCTTATATGACGATACATTTTTCACAAGTGTGGTGGTGGAGGGAGGAGTAGGTTAACTTCGTAACGTGTGGACCGATTTGGATTATTCTTTTGATGTGTTCAATAAGTTGCGTCAATTGGGCTATGCTGACAAGACAGGTCCAGTTGAGCCAAACCTACCCCGACAGCAAGACCATTGATGAGCAGCGTACCGAGAGCTGCCGCTCCCCAGCTTCAGTCCCACCCCTCTTGATCCCATGCACCCTAGCCCTTTCGCCCTGGGATGGATTAAGGTGTTATACGACCCGTGCCGAGAATCAGCCTGGCTGAGGGCCCAGGAGAAAAAAATCTCAGTCATGAACGGAGAATCCGGATACCTGGCGACGTCCGGATTAGCCAGCCTTATCTGTGTATAGCGGATCTCTGCGCAGATGGAGCCCCTATTTTCCACTACTCATGGGATCAGTTATGAATCCGAAAATTTCAAAAACATCAAAAGAGTCCGGATCTCTTAAAAAACAGGATGGGAACCGAGCAAGTAGCTTGGTTCCGTAGACAGCCTCTGAGGAGGCATCCGCGAGCACTTTGGACACCGAGTGGTGCTGGTGGCAACTTGGCGCTCGGCCGTCTCCCTGGAAGCACAATAGGAATCAAGGGAAAGGACACCCGTTTTCCCTCGAGCAAGCGCCAGGTCGTACTCTCCAAAGCTTCTGGGGTGGCGTCCACAAAGACTTTGTACACTCAGCCTGATCCGAATGGCGCTAGGGGCGACCAGATGCGGAGCTGTCTCCCCAGTAGCAATTCTGCTACTAAGGGGCAGGGTGACCGTGTTGCCTCGAGCAAGCGGTTGGTAGCGCCCTCTAAAGCCAACTATAAGGCTATAAAGCTAAATTACTAAATATAAAGCTTGAGAGGCTCCGACCAATACCAGCATCGGATCTCACTAGCAGAGATAAGGCCTCCCTGTAGTGCGATCAAAACATCACTTTGAATGCGGGTGGAGCTGGGAATTCATCCCTTGTGTGCAACAGACAGAGGTCAATGGAAGAACAGCCCCAACCGGCGCCTAAGAAAGTCAAGGCCCTTCCGGAGAGGAACGTGGGTAAGCCTAGATCTTGTATAATTGCGAAGAAGACGCTAAATGTTTTTCTTCTCTCCAATATAGCGACGAGGACACGATAGCCGTCAACCTGGAAATCGGATCATGGTGCTACTGGTTGACTTCTCTTATTTGGCAAACGATTTTGTGGGGCCTCCGCCGTCCGATTCTGTGAAGAACCTTGTTGCTGAGGCTGAACGACCGACGCAGGACTGAGCTCATTTTGGGATGCGACGCCAATGTACATCATACGGTGTGTAGTAGCTCCGATATCAACGAGCGAGGCGAGTCTCTTTATGATTTCTTTTTAAATACTAACTTGCTCTTATGTAATGTGGGGACAGAACCCACCTTTATCACAAGGAACAGGCAAGAGGATTTAGACCTGACTCTGGCCTCGGATAACGTCAGATCTCACATTAAGAACTGGAGGGTCTCCAATGAACATTCCCTCTCTAATCATAGGTACATCCAGTTCGATCTGGATGACCGTCCTTCGAAACCACCAGTCTTAAGAAATTACAGGAAGACTGATTGGAACTTATACGGGGCCATTGTAGAGGCGTCACTGCTTTCTGACCTGCCTATCCCTCCAAATAACAAAGAAGAGCTGGACGAACTAGATGATAAACTTACCAAGGTCCTCTCCTCTTAGGAGACCCAAGGGCAAACAGAAACCTCCGTGGTGGAATGCATATCTGGGGTTTCTTAGGAAAGAGTGCAGAAGGAATTTTAACCTGGCGAAAGCCAATAGGGACACGCACTCGTGGGACTGCTATAAGGACAGCCTGAAAGTCTATAAAAAGGAACTCAGGAAGGTTTAGAGGAAATCGTCGAGAATCTACTGTGATAAAATATTAAAAACCTCAGAGGCCTCCAGACTGGGGAAAATCCTAGCTACCAATCCAAGTATTCCTAACTATCTGCTTAAGGCGGATGGTACTTGGACCTCATCATGCGTAGAGTCTCTAGAGATTCTCTTTGAAACCCATTTTGCAGGAAGCTAGGGGGGAGTTAAGATGTTCCCCCTATGTAACCTTCCTCTTTCTTTCGAGCTGGCGGCTGTGATTACGGAGTCCAAACTCCGGTGGGCTATAGACAGCTTCATGCCATTCAAGTCACTGGGTCCTGATGGTATTGTTCCTGCCGAGCTCCAACGCAGCTCCGATCTTATACTGAATTAGCTGATGGCATTGTATAAGTTATGCTTTGACTTGACCTACATCCCGGCACTGTGGAAACGAGTCAAGGTGGTGTTTATTCCCAAGGCGGGCAAAAGCTGGCATGCCACTCCGAAGGAATTTAGACCTACAAGTCTATCATATTTTCTTCTCACAACTTTTGAGAGATTAGTTGACATTCATCTACGACGTAGTATCCCTCAGCATCTAATATCGGCGTCCCAGCATGTGTACTGTAAAGGGAAGTCTGCGAAGTCTGCTCTGCAGTGGCCTTTATTGACATAGCTTTTAACAATATTAGTCCGGGGGCAATCATGGATACACAAGCTTTTCTGGGTGTGAACGCCAATCTTATGTTTCTGATCGGTCAGATGCTTCATGGCAGGACTATCAGCTCAAGGCTGGGTGATGCTCATGCTACCAGAACTGTGATTACGAGCACACCGCAAGGTGGGGTCCGGTATCCTCTTCTCTGGAATTTAATAGTGAATAAACTGCTTCTAATCCTGAAAAGGGAGGGCTGTGGAGTGTTTGCTTATGAGGACGTCATCGCTATAGCTAATTTGGGCAAATTCATGCCTGTTTTAAGGGATCTTATGAAGAATGCCCTCACTAAGCTTACCAATTGGGCGGTGGGGTGTGGGCTCTGCATTAATCTTAACCAGACCGAATTGGTCAACTTAACTAGGAAATATAAAATTCCTCTTGTTGACCCTCTGTATCTAAATGGAACCCGCCTGGCTTTTACCGAGGAAGTTAAATATTTGGGTATTATCCTGGATAGAAAGCTCAGCTGGAAGCCTAATGTTCATTAGAAGTTCAAGAAATGGGATGGGAGGGGGGAAGGGGCCTTCAGCCCAAGTTAACTGACTGGCTCTATGTTGCAGTCATTAGGCCAATCCTGTTGTATGGTGTGGTTGTCTGGTGGCTATCACTGGACAAGGCCACCTCAACGTTTTGAGGAAGATGCAGAGGTCGGCCTTCATCTGTATCACCGGAGCACTACGGACCACTCCTTCTGATGCTCTGGAGATACTTCTTCATTTACTTCCATTAGATTTGATGGGTAAAAAGATGGCTGCGAATGCTGCCGTTCGACTTACAGCCGCATCTCAGTGGTCCAATACTAGAGTTGGGCATTCTACAATTCTGTATTTACTGTTAAAAAGGCATGGATAAATTTTATTGTACGGAGACTTTTTCGTTCTTGTTTTTTAGATTGAATTTTATTTTATTTTGTTATTTCTTTAATATTACGAATTTTTGTATTTTATTTATAATACATTATTCTTTACCCCTCAAATATTGTGTTGGTTATTATTATTTACTTTGTTCTAACTATTTGATTTAAAATACTTTTATTTAGTTTATATATAAATATATAAATATATATATATATATATATATATATATATATATATATATATATATATATATATATATATATATATATATATATATATATATATATATATATATATATATATATATATATATAAATAAATATATATATATATATATATATATATATATATATATATATATATATATATATATATATTGTAACGATACTACCCAAATGCTGTTTTTATTTTAACGTTTGGGGTTTTTTTTGAGCTACGTGTTTAGTGGAGTGTTAGTGCACGCATATTTATAGTTACGAGCAAATAGTGTTACCTGGAGTTAATTTCTCATATACCTGTATGCTGTGAGTACTTTGTGTGGTAGAATTATTCGACGTATCTGGTGTTTTATCTGATATATTTGGTGTTTTATCTGATGTATTTGGTGTTTTATCTGATGTATTTGGTGTTTTATCTGATGTATTTGGTGTTTTATAGATTATAGGTGTGTTTTGATGCTTCGCTCCGTGTTGCTGTGTCGCTATGTTGTAGACTAGCTTGGTGTGGTGGTGCAACGTGCTGGCGTAATGTTGAGTTCGAATTTTGTGCTTTCTGGTGTTCAGTGTTTTAGGTTGAAATTATAACAAAAACGACTCTGTCGGTTAGTGTGAAAATTTTAATGTTTTCTATTTATACTTAACTCGTGAAATTTCAGGATAAAAAAAAGAAATACAAAATGGCGGTAAGGGTTTTTATAGGTTTTTGTGTTATCGAATTTCCGAATTAACAAAAGTGTAATAGATCGAGTATCTAACTAACCTACTGACATCTTTTGGCCAAATTTTTGTAACTTATATTAACTAACTAACAATTATTTACAAAATGTTTATAAAATTACATATATTAAAATTAATCTTTCGGTTTTTGGTGATTGTTTTGGGTAGAGAATTGATGTTGGGGTTTTGAGGTTATGTATGCTGTATTTGTTTGTAATTTTCTTTCTTGTTATTTTATCTAGCTTTTTTCATTTTTCAGGAGGTTCCAATATTGTGGTGTATTGACAAGGTCCTCTCTTTTTCCAGAACCTAGTGTTCGTCTACAATTTGACAGCCGTTATGGTTCGGGATGCTGATAGGTTGATTTTACTACACTGCTTCTCTTTCAAAAGCTTGTGTCTCCGGCCAAGCGGGTTTTCCTGGGGAATATAACAAGATGTGCATATAAGTGCCTTGTTCCGTCGGATATGTGCCTAAGTGAATCACGTAACGGCAGTGTTCTGTTTCGTGAACGCGCGCGCAACCATGTCGAACGTAACCAGTCTATTCCCTTTGATCGTGATATGGCGCTAGTCGGTGGACGTGTACCGTTCGCGTTTTTCCTCCGCGGCACTTTTTTATTTTGAAAACGACCTCGGTGATGGCGTCGAGAATTGTATATGGTCGGTCCCAGTTCCGTTGTAGTTTTGGGCATCGACCCACGACACGTTGCGGAAAATAGAGCCACACGAGCTGAACGATTTCGAAATTACGTTTGCGCGACCGGAGGTCATAATAACTCTTCATTTGTCGACTCGCGGATTCAAGTGTGACGCGGTTATGTTCGTGAACGTCGTTCCGGGTGTTGATAAGCCTCTCCAGGTATTCACTTGTGGGTATAGCCTGACATGGGGGACTACCCATTATTATTTCGAGAGGTAAGCGTAGCTCCCTATCAAAAAGAAGTCTAGCCGGGGTCTGCTTTGTACTATTCTGGATGCTTGCTCGGTATGACATTAGTAGATAAGGCACATACTGGTCCCAATTATTTTGATGACGATCAAGGAATTTCGTCAAATAGTCCAATATTGTCCTGTTGAATCTTTCTACTAGACCATCTGACTGTGGATGGAGGGCTGTGGTGCGTGTTTTTCGATTCCGAATTTAGTAAGGGTTTCCTGGAACACAGCGCTCTCAAAATTCCTGCCCTGGTCCGAGTGCAGTTGCAGTGGAGCTCGGAAGCGACTGAATACCGTCAAGATCAGGGCATCTGCTACTGTTCCTGCGGTCTGATCTGGAACTGGAATTGCTTCCGGCCACTTTGTAAAGTAGTCCATGCAGACTACTAAATAACGGTTGCCATGATCTATTTTGGGAGCCCCAGAATATCCACAGCTACCCGTTCAAATGGTGCACCAACATTACAAAGTTGCACAGGGGCTTTCGCTCTCGGAAGAGGTCCCTTTCGCGACTGACACTGGCGACGTCCTGCGCACCAATCCCTAACATCATTGCTGCAACCGACCCAGTAATATCGCTGTTGTAGCTTGTTGAGTGTTTTGTTGACCCCAAAGTGTCCACCAGATGGAAAGTCGTGGACTTGGTTAAGCACTAGTTTGCGTAATGACTTGGGTACCAATATCTGTTTTAGGATCCTATTTCCTTGATCGATCGTTCGTATTATCACATCATTTTGCATGCTTAGCATGGACCACATACCCCACTAGGCTTTTATTTCCGGGCTTAGAGCTTTAATGGAGACTTTTTCCGGTCGGGTCTTGGCTCGAAGCCAGCTGCTTATGCATTTCAACGTTTGGTCTTGCTCTTGGTGTTCGGTTAAATTCCCCTGAGCTGTAACGAGGCGAGCGATTATGTTGTCGGTTTCTTCAAGTCGTTGGCAATAGGGGCAATTAAGAGCTGAACACGGGCGGAAGGACAGAGCATCAGCGTTTTTGTACTTATTTCCGGAGCGATGTACAATTTCGAAGTCGAATGCCTGCATACGTACGATCCAACGTGCAACTTGGCCCTCCGGGGATCAAAAATTCATCAGCCACTTTAATGAGGCGTGATCCGTGCGGATGGTGAATTTCTTTCCTAATAAGTAGGGCTGGAAGTGGGTACATGCCTTAACAATTGCAACTAATTTCTTTCTGGTAACGCAGTAATTTCGCTCAGGCCGGGTGAAAGTCTTGCTATGGTACTTTGCCTTTGCATGACTACCAGCCATCTTTTTTCTTAACTAACACCACTGGAGATGCCCAAGGACTGCTGGATGGGTGGATATTACCTAGGCCACTCATTTCTTCTATTAGGCTGGTCCGCTTGACCAGAGGAAGTCGTCTCGGAAGTTGCTTGATCGGCTTGTTGTCGCCTACATCTATACGATGGCGGAGGATACCGGTGCGGCCTAGGTCACTTTTCGACTTTGCAAAGACGACATGATGTTCTAGAGGTAGGCTCTTTAAGATAGTGCGTTGACGTTATCGACCTGCTCAGCTGTCGTCTCGAATAGGTTGAGAAGCTCCTGTGATAGAACATCGACTTGAGTACACTCGGCCATGCAGATAACTTGGGCGTTAGGGTCTGTATCAGCTAGGATTATATCGGCCTTTAGTTCGACTGGTTTGTGAGACAAGTTCGCAATTCGTGCAATGATATTCCCATTATGTGAAGCGTAATTAGCCGGTTCTATCGAAACGTTAGGTAGATGATTTTTTGGGGAGAGTAGCACCGTCTTCTGGCTACCTAAGAGTGGGTTACATAACGTAATGAAGCATGTTGATGTGGCCGGTACATTGTGACAGCACAGAGCTTTCACAAGTTGGTTCTTTTCTTCCTCTAATATTGGGATGCTTTCCCCCGCTATTTGGAAATTACACTTCTTTAAATCGATGGAACACCGGTGTCCGGCGATGAAATCCATTCCGAGGATGCAGTTGTCGAAAATATCGGCGACGTAAAACGTATGGATAGTTGTAAATTTATCAACTCTAATGTTCAAGTCCACCATCCCCTGTAATTGGATAATTTCTCCCATAAGGTCTCACAGGAGCGTCAGGCATGGCCGGATAATCGGGCGGCAGTTCAGGCGTTTTAGGATTTTTCCATGTAAAATAGAATGTGTGGCTCCTGTATCCACAATCATAATGCATGATAGTTTTTCTATTTCTCCGGGGATTCTTATAGCGCTTTGAAGCCAGTTGAAGAAAGAGACGTAGAGTTTATGACTGGGTTGTTGACTAGCGTTGCTAGTCGATGCATTGTGATGATCTCCGTAATCATTGCTAACCGATGGTGCCTGGGTGATTGGCATGGTACATTTGTTGTTGTGTTTGGTGTCCTTTTGTTGTTGGACGTAGTGAGTGTATTGAGTACATGGTGTGTGCTTGGTATAGCGTGAGTACCTAATGTGGTATGTGTGTTAGGTGTGATTCGTGTGTTGCGTATAGCTTGTGGATTTGGTGCGGGTTGGGTGTGCTTAGTGTTCAAGGTTCCATTGTGTAATTAAGTTTGTGTTTGGTGCGGAGCTTTCACTAACTTCACTGGTTCCCGCCCCGCAGGATCAGCGCGTCCGTGTTTAAAGTGTCAACTATGAGTGATGCCCTAATATTTATTAGACGTTCGGTAGTTATTTGTAGTGGTGTCGTAAGTTGTCGCGAACCTTCGTGTAATACTTTTTTATGCGGATCGAATTCTTGTCGTTCCAATGCCGTGGTTGGTTTAGAGTTCGCTCCTAAAGGTAAATGTAAAACGTTGATTGCCTTATTCGATGGGTTCCCTTCTAGCAGATCGAATTCCACTGAATCTGCGGACACTAAATTTGGAGTTCTCATATGCGCTGCATGAAAGAAAACATCTTCACCATTATCATTTCTTGTTATAAAACCAAAGCGACGTTGTACTTCGAACCATCTAATTGTTCCTCTTACTCTTTGGGCGAGTAATCGCTAGCTGTAGGTGGTTGTTTCGCTTTTTGGGGCATGTCGATATTGAGCTAGCTCTGGCCCCTTCAAGCTAACTCGTTGGCGTTTCCCTGCGGTGGATCCACAGATATTCTTCAAGGTTGATAGTTTCTGCTCGCCTCGCTAGGTCCTCTTCCACCTCGGTGTCCGCTAATAATAATTAACACAAACATTTAAATTTTATTGACTAACTAAATAATTAGAAGTTTAAGAAGTCGCATAATTTAATTTCGCGTCATTGTTATTCTAAATATGTCCATGTGTCTTAAGTTTCAGTTCACACAGATTTTTATTCCTATTCACACTGTTGATAGTCTAGCTAGAGGGCAAATATTTTCTTAAGATTTGGGTTTGAAATATTCGATTTTAAATTACGAAGATTCTCACGTACCCAAAATTTTAATTACAGATTTAGTTCACTAAATATATTAGACAGCCTTTTACTAATCCAACACCAATGTTGACACTTAGATAGCAAAATAAAATGTATTGTATGGTTCAAAATATAAGCAGAATGGGTTTACAATTTTTCGCGTCGGTTTTATTTCGATCTTTGGTTAAGAGCAGGCTAAAGTTCTTTAATTTCAATAGGTTTGATCGTTGATAACAATTTTAGACTATAACATCCACTTCTTTAACTCTAGTTCATACGATCACACAAAAAGAAAATTCAATGTTTACCTGTTCGTTCTTAAATGCATCGATAATTTTATTTTGGAATTCGAAATTTGAATTCTATTTAGAAATGTCAATAATTACTACCTACTATTATTACTTATTGGTCTACACTCACATCATACTTCAAGTTAAGCATACAACTTTTAAATGATTTCAAAAATTCAATAATTTCTCTGGTTAGTTATGTGAAAAATTTTAATTCATCACCTACATTCACACCAAATAATTCCATTAACAGCTCACCTCAATGAACACCTGTGATTTATAATATATTTCCGCACAACTTAATAAATTATATAAATTTAATTTATACTAAAAAGGTTATTGTTTCACTGTTCAATATCAGGTTATGTCCGATATTATTCCGACAATTTGTTGCTATCGTTCACTTCGCACCTTCTACGGCAAAATTGTCATTCCCGAAAAGATTTGTTTTCCACAGTTCTATTCAATTGTTAAACTCTAACTACAAAAACAATAAACAAATGGAGAGTATGAAGGGCACTTGGTCAATCTGAACTACAAGACACAAACCCCACACCTGGCACCAATGTAACGCTACTATGCAAATGTCGGTTTTCGATTTATTTATTGCAGTTGGCCGAGCGGATTCCAACAATGTTTTTATTTTAACGTCTGGGATTTTTTTTGAGCTACGTGTTTAGTGGAGTGTTAGTGCACGCATATTTATAGTTATGAGCAAATAGTGTTACCTGAAGTTAATTTCTCATCTACCTGTGTGCTGTGAGTACTTTGTGTGGTAGAATTATTCGACGTATCTGGTGTTTTATCTGATGTATTTGGTGTTTTATAGATTATAGGTGTATTTTGATGCTTCGCTCCGTGTTGCGGGATGTTGTAGGCTAGCTTGGTGTGGTGGTGCAACGTGCTGGCATAATCGAATTTTGTGCTTTTTGGTGTTCAGTGTTTTAGTGGTTAAAGAATCCCCTTCTTCCGCTTCCGAGGTGTGGCCTGGTTACGTCAAGCTCGGGTCTCCCTTCGAATCTCTTCTTGGATGACAATATTCCGCTGTAAAGGTTCCGGTGTAAAGGTTGAAATTGTAAAAAAAATGACACAGTGTGAAAATTTTAATGTTTTCTATTTATACTAAGCTCGTGAAATTTCAGGATAAAAAAAGAAATACAAAATGGCGGTCAGGGTTTTTATAGGTTTTTGTGTTTTCGAATTTCCGAATTAACAAAAGTGTAATAGATCGAGTATCTAACTAACCTACTGACATCTTTTTTTGGCCAAATTTTCGTAACTTATATTAACCAACTTACAATTATTTACAAAATGTTTATAAAATTCCATACTTTAAAATTAATCTGTTTTTGCTGATTGTTTTGTGTAGAGAATTGATGTTGGGTTTTTTGAGGTTATGTATGCTGTATTTATTTGTAATTTTCTCTCTTGTTATTTTATCTAGCCTTTCTCATTTTTTCAGGAGGTTCCAATATTGTGGTGTATTGACAAGGTCCTCTCTTTTTCCAGAACCTAGAGTTCGTCGACAATTTGACAGCGGTTATGGTTCGGGATGCTGATAGGCTGGTGAGACTACGACATCGAAGGAAAACTTCGGTTTCATCAGGTGTGTGGCTTTTCATTTTACGACAATATATATATATATATATATATATATATATATGTATATATATATATATATATATATATATATATATATATATATATATATATATATATATATATATATATATATGTATATATATGTATATATATACATATATATATATATATATATATATATATATATATATATATATATATATATTATTTTTTATATATAAGTTATTAGGTTGGCTTTATAAATAATAACTCTTTCTTTAATGCGTGCAACGATTATTACTACGGCTAACACTTCGAGCTGGTGGTAGAATGACAACAGCTTCAAGGCAAAACTTCGAGATCGCAAAAGTTGTGAAGTAAGTCGCGCTTTTCCATTATAGTTCTGCCACAAAGAGAACCTCGGTCTAATTTTGTATCATGACAGTTCGGCCGTCCTGCAATCTAGCCTTGTCCTCGAGTCTCTCCAAAGGGTTTTCGTCGTCGGCTGAATCTTCTAGCAAGTCCCTGTTAAATGAACGGCACCATGGCTTCATTTTGTCCGATGCGTAGACTGAACAGAATCTTCGTTGGTTCCGTTGAGCTCCAGGCAAGTCTTCGATGACATATCTGTCGTTATCCAAAACAGCAGTTATGATGTATGGGCCTTTATAACGCGGATCAAGCTTACGCGAATCACCTGTTGCGATGCTAGGACGTTCGATAACAACTAGGGCACCTTCAGCATACCATATCTAGTTGGTGGTTTATATTTCATATGGCCTTTTCCTTCTGTTGGGATTTTTTAATATTTTCCGCGGCTCGTTGACAAAGTGATGAATGTTGCTCTTCAGAAAGCGGTGGTTCATCTGTTAGCAGTGCTTGCAGAACTTGATTTCCTATCGCGTTTCTAGGCTCGTATCCCAAGAAAAGTTGCTGCGGTGTTAGTTGAGTAAAATAATGTTTGCTGGTATTAATACCCCATTGGATAGCACGTAACTGATGATCCCATTTTGTTATATTTACCGTAATTCTCAACAAGGAATCAGTAATACATTGGTTAACTCTCTCCACTTGTCCGTTAGCTCCTGGGGTTCGGGCTGCCGTAAGTACTCTTTGAATGTCTATTTATTTATTTATTTAAGCTTAATACAAGCTATTGCATAAAAAATACAAAAATAAAAAATTTAATACAAACTATAACTTAATACTAATTCTACAGAATATAATAAATGAATAATTAGGAATAAATAAATAAAAAGTATAAGCTACAATATGAGCTATATATATTGGTAACTGGCAGAAGGCGAAAGGAAGAAGAATTAAAGTAGGCGATCAGGATCAAGATGGGCGGGGTCAAGATATAAGGCTTTGTGGAGTGATGATTTGCTCAGATGGAAGTCAAAAGAGGAAAGGTCGTTGACTTTTCGTAACATCCTGGTAATTGGCTCGCTTTGACCGTAGTTTGTGCGATGGCGATAGAGTCGGAAAAGGGGAGTGGACCTAAGGTTACGGGGATTGGTATAGATGGGTAAAGATTGCAGGATTGAGGGGCAGTCTATGGCACCAGTTAATAATTGATAAATGAAGAGAATGTCGGAAACATCACGACGTTTGCTTAGAGGTTGTAAGTCGATCAGTTTCAGACGGTTTTCATAGGGAGGAAGGTTGAATCTGTCAACCCACGGAAGATCACGTAGAGCAAAGCGAATAAACCTACGCTGGACAGATTCAATCCTATTAATGTGAGTTGTTTGTGTAGGGGACCATACCTGGCTGGCATATTCAAGGAGAGGTCTAACGAAGGAGACGTAGAGAGATTTGGAAACATAAGGATTGGAGAACTCTCTAGACCAGCGCTTCACAAACCCTAGCGCGGAGTTAGCTCTGTTAATTATGCTGTCAATGTGGGAACGGAAATTGAGTTCACTATCACAGATTATTCCTAAGTCACACAAAGAGGTAACGATAGGGACTGGTACGTCGGTTAACATATAGACTCTCGGGGTGGCGGTAAGACGTTTGCGGGAATAAGAGATGGACTGGCATTTGGAGACATTGAGCTCAAGAAAGTTTTTCATGCACCATGTGATGAATGAATCGAGGTCTTCTTGCAGGAGAAGAGAGTCGGTAGTGGAGGAGATATGTTTGATTATTTTCATGTCATCGGCATAAATGGACAACTCTGAGTGTTTGATGACACATTCAACATCATTTATTGTGAGGATAAAAAGCAATGGACCTAGGTGGCTGCCCTGAGGGACGCCGGAACGAGCGACAATAGGGTTAGAAATGGATGAACTGAAAAGAATATTGTACTGACGGTTGTTGAGGTAGGATCGGATCCAGGAGATGAATCTGGGGGGGAAGCCTAGGCGATCAAGTTTGAACAAGATAACGTTATGGGAGATCTTGTCGAAGGCTTTACTAAAATCGGTGGCGATAACATCAACATCTTTACCGTTTTCCAGGGCACATAGGGTTTTAGAGACGAAGTCAGTAAGGTTGGTGGTTGTAGATCTACCTTTGAGGAAGCCATGCTGTGAGAGTGAGAAGATAGACTTACAGTGGAAGAACATGGAATCATAGACCAATTTTTCGAATAGTTTAGGTATGGATGATAATTTAGCAATGGGTCTGTAGTTGGACACATCGTTCTTGCAACCTTTCTTGAAGATGGGAATAATATACGAATTTTTCCATAATTGAGGGAAAACCCCTTGAGTGACCGAGAGACGAAAAAGCAAAGTAAGGGGTTGGACTAGATGTATGGCACACTTTTTCAGAACAATGGCCGGAATGCCATCAGGACCTGGGTGAAAGTCGTCCTCAAGCCTATTAATACTGGCGGCGACTAGTTCAGGATCAGGGTCAAAAGATGAAAACGACGTTTGAGTGCATTTGTCCATGAATGCAAAATAGTTAAGGTCGGGTTGTAGAGAATTGTCGCTGAAAGATTTACTGAAGAAGTGTGCAAAGAGGTTAGCGATGACCTTAGGATCAGATGAAGAGGTACTCTCGAGCTTTAGGGTGGAAGGGTAACCATTGGATTTCTTCTTAGAATTAATAAAGCTATAAAAACGCTTGGGGTCGGATATGAGGCTAGTTTCCATCCGTTGGAGGTACTCATGGTAGAGGGTATCACAACGTTCAGAAAAAGAGGTATAAGCAGATAGATAGGAAGAATAGTCAGACTCGGTCTGGGTTAGAAGAAAAGTTTGCCAACGTTTGTTTCTCCTGTTGCGAAGAGAGCGTAATTCTTTGTCGTACCATACGGGGGATGAGGAGTAGTTTTTACGAGGAAGAAGAGGGATAGATTGTGTAAGACAAGCGTGTATTTCCGAATAGAACGCCTCTAAAGCGACGTCAACTGGGAGATGTTGAGGGATATCCCCAATATTAGAGTTGAGGAGCAAGTGATTTAATTTGTCAAAGTCACCTTTACGAAAATTGAAGGATAAAGAAGACTCGGAGCCTGAAACGGCATGAAGGTGTTCGTAGGAGAAAACGAGGAGCAAAGGAGGATGGTGACGGTCGAGGGAGGAGAGAAGATGGTTGCTTTCTGCGACAGCCGAGTTAACTGGGTCTGAAGAAAAGATTAAGTCTAATTGTCTGTCCAGGAAGTTCCTGACTCCGCTTACTTGAAAGAGACCTGAAACGGAGAGCTGATCGGTAAAGAAGGCTTCTTTGGCCGAAGATGCGTTAAGGGGGACAAAGTGAGAACAGTCCTCGGACAATGACCATTGGATACGGGGGAGGTTAAAGTCACCCAATAAAATAAATTCATCGGACGCGTTAGCGTTCTCAAGCAGGGTATCGATCGCTTCAATTATAGGCTCGTAGGCGTCTAAAGGTTGAGAGGGGCGAATGTAACAACAGAGGATGTACAGAAGACACTTATTTAGTGCTATTTTTATACACACAAATTCTGATATTGTAGAGTCGGAGGTCTTTAGCAGGGTGGCGTCATAACGGTTGTGAGCAGCTATGAGAACCCCGCGACCTGGTGGATCATTGGTGCCTATACAACCGTCGACACGGAAAATGGTATAGTTTGGAGGGAATAGTTCGTTGTCGAGAATTCCTGGTGTTAGATTGGTTTCAGTTAAGGCAAAGATATCGTGCGGGAATTTGTGGGAGTTAAGAAAAATATTGGATGTTTTTGTACGAAGTCGTTTTGCTCACAATATTTTCGAAATTAATTAGATGAAAACGCAGTGCCTCTGTCGCAGATAATTCTCTTAGGTGTTCCAAAATGTAATGTAATTTCGTCTAGAACATGTTCCTTTTTGGAAAAGGACCAAGATGAACAATGTGCAGTGTGTGAAATGGTATTGGTATTTTTTCAATTGGATGGAGCTCGCCGTCAAGTCGTCCTTTAAGTCTCTTGTTATACACGCATGAAATACAGGCGGCAATGTGACTTTTAACCACGCTTCTTATTCTTGGAAATCAATACTTCTTTCGCAACTGTTCCAGCGTTTGATCAACTCCAAAATGACCAATGTCATCGTGACAGGTTTCGATGATTTTCCTCCTTGCTGCTCTAGGAACTACAAATCTAAGCTGTCCGTCGTATACTCGAAAAAGTCAGCCACCTTCCAATTTGCAATCTTTGACAAACTGTTCATCGCTTTTATTTACAGACTTTGAACATAAAACATTAATAATATTTCTTAGTACTTCGTCTTGCAACTAGATCGTTAATAACCAGTCGCCTTCATTAATTTCGATAATAAAAACTTGCGCACTAACAGGATCTGTGTCGGTGCTCGATTTGTAAGGTGTGCGGCTTAGTGCATATACATGTTTGTTGTTGCTTCCTTTTCTATACTCTATTTCGAAATCAAACTCCATTAATTTAAGCCACCACCACCACCACCTAGGTATAAGATTTCGTTTATACATGGTCACTTTTAGTGCTTCACAATCTGTCATTACTTTGAACTTCTTTCCCAATAAGTAGACGCGAAATCTATGAACAGTTTCCACAACAGCTAAGGCCTCGAGTTCGTAGCTGTGAAATTTGCTTTCCAGATCAGTAGTACGACGACTAAAATATGCAACAGGACGAAGGATCTCATTATTCTTATTATTCTTTTAAGATACCTGCTAACTCGAGTGCGCTGGCGTCTGTGTGTACCTCGTGTTCACATTGGGGATCATAAATCTCTCTCCAAAGAAAAACGGAGTCCTTTCGTGTTAATTCAGTAAGTGGATGCGCAATGTATGCATGTCGAGGAATAAATTTCCTGAAATAACTAGCTTATCCTAAAAATTGCCGTATTTCATGGACATCTCTAGGAATTGTAAAATTTTTGACAGCATCAACTTTTCTGGACGTATCCCATCTGCTGATATCGTGTACCCCAAAAAGTCAATAACAGACTCAAAGAAAAACGATTTTTCCAATTTTAGCGTAAATCCTTCCTTAGCAAGGAGATTGAAAAATCTTTCTAGCTTTCGTATACCTTCTTCAAACGTTTGACACGGGATTAAAATATCATCCATGTATGCGATGATTTCACCTTTGCCCATCTGATGCAGATGCTAAGCCAAACGGACCAAATGCGACGAAATTCATAATGGCCATGCGTAGTTGCAAACGCGGTGTACTTTCGTGAAGTTGGTGCTATTGGCATTTCGTAAAATCCCGAAGCCAAATCAAGCCGAATGAAATAACGGTTACCTCCCAAGGATACAAGTAAATCACCGCCCAATCGATCGGACGCGTTGCGTGATCGCTCCTCACTCAGTTTAATTTCTTCGCAGTATTTTCGTTTCGTGTGTTTTGTGCGTGTCTCAGCAAAGTGAGTGCCACTCTTTCCCGGTCAATAACTTACCTGACACAGTTTCTCCTTGTTTACATTTTTGTCAGTGACCTTATTTTCAACTGTGACTCAGTTAGTTTTTTCGCTTTTTACAGTGCCGGGAAATATTTTTGTTTTTCAAACGGAAGTGACTCAGTTTGTTTATTTTGTTTTAATCTGGAATTACTGCAACCTGGTGTAAAGCCTTTTGTTTAACTTTTTATTGTTAAATATTTCCGACCAATTATTCACGCACAAAATGGCCCTTTGCAAGTCATGCTCTAAGGAGTTGCTAGACAATGGTGTTACCTGTGATGGCATCTGTGGAGGTGTTTTTCATGGCACCTGTCTTTCACGTGGTCTTTCTACATGTAAAGAGTGCTCCAACATTAGGCCCTGTCACGTCTTACGGCTCATGAAGGAAGCCGTTGCTACGCTCTCCACGGATCAATCCTACATCGCTGATAAGGTCAACGAGATCTCCACAAATTTTGCTGGACTTCAAAGTTTGTCCGATGACTGCGCTAGTCTAAACTTAAAACTGCACAAGCTGCTTAAGATCGCTGAGGGTTTGACCAACGACTCATCGCTTCTTTCAAGCAGGATTTGCGAGCTTTCCTTAAAGCTGAGCGGCCTGGTCGCTTCCTTGGATGAGCTCCGCGCTGGATCACCATCGCCTTCCATCAGCCAACCTGCGGAATCTATCATGCCAATCTTAGACGACATTCGGCGCGGTGTCCGGCACGTCAAGTGGGATCTGGATTCGTGCTCAACAGCCATTGTGAAGAACTTTGAATTAATTGGCTCAGTCGGCTCTGATATTAAGAGTTTAACCACAAAAAGCTATCTCGGCCCCTCTTTTCCTCGGTCTGAAACCACAGATGCTTCTGGTTTGAATTCTTCTTCTTCTGGACCTACATCTTCTGATGGGGACTGCTCCACTCTCCGTGATGCAACCTCCGCAGTTCCGCCTCAATCCACCGTGAATGTGATTCCTCCGCATTCCTCCTCGGTGCAGCCTGCCTCAGATGGTGATGCTCCTGTTGGTTTGGTCAAGCCCGTTATAGAGAATTCTTCTTCTTCTGGACCTACATCTTCTGATAGGGACTGCTCCACTCTCCGGGATGCAACCTCCGCAGTTCCGCCTCAATCCACCGTGAATGTGATTCCTCCGCATTCCTCCTTGGTGCAGCCTGCCTCAGATGTTGATGCTCTTGCTGGTTTGGTCAAGCCCGTTATAGAGAAGGTTGCTGATGTTGCCATCAATGTCTCTCCGACAGTGTTATCCCAACCCACTTCCACCACATTTACGATCAACAAACTTGGCACCACCTGGACAGTATCGGAATGGGAGCAGAGACTAAAAAGGCTAGGCAGTAAACATTCATCTTTATCAAGCACAACTCCATTCCTTCTAAAGGGTGCACCTCATAACGCCAACGATTCCTGGGCCCACAGTTTTTTTTCCCGGAATTTTGGATTCACCCCCGTTAGCTGCCTGAAGTTACTCTCGTCAGACGCAGAGAAATCCAGCAACTTCAAGATCTCCATCCCAAACAAATATGTCTAACTCATCAGTAACCCCTCCAGCAAATTCTTCACTCTCGGGAACATCACAATTTCTAAGTGGACTAGGAAGTACGTTAAGTTTAACCCTAAGCCCTCTGCACCTAATCCTAAATTAAATACTAAAAAACCTAACCTCACTAACTACCCCAAACGACCTTCTCCCATACCTAAATTTAGTATTCACCCTAACCATAAGAATCTTAGAACTAGTAACAACATAAACACTCCTCACTCTTCCGCACATCTCACCACTAATCCTAAAGCTAGCGATCCTAACTCCAATTGGCAGCTCAAAATGGGAGTATTTCCAAATTTTAATCTAAGTACTCCAGTCAAGTATCCCAACTTTATATATTCTCATACCCTTAACTCCCCTGTTCCAGTTACAGCGAAGCCCTCAAACACGTCCATTCCAACCGTCAACCCAACCAATACTGTTTTGAGTTCCGTATGTCCAGCGCACCCACCTAACCATGCACTCCCAACTTCTTCCGCGTGCCCTCCTAACCTCAAGCCAACTTCTTCCGACCACTCCACCACCTCTGCTCCGATTCCCGTCCGTGCCACTTCTCCTCAATATACGCCAAACCTTGCACCCGCTACTTCCTCCGCATGCCCACCTAATTCCATGCCGTCATCCTCCTACACTGTCACACCGTCTCAAACATCTTCTACCTCCGTTAACCCGCCCATTCCGCTAACCAAAACTCCTTTATCCGAACATCATTCATTTATCGATCCCCTTCTCCCACCTACAGTTAAATTGACTTTGCGCTCTGCTGATTCTAGCGATGGACGATACCTCCTGTCCCGTTTACGGGACCGTCGCATTTATGACAACGTACGTCTATTTCTAGCCTATCTCCACGACAAACCGAACTCCGTCTGTGTTAAAGGTAAAACCAGCACCAACGTCATGTTAAGTATACAACAAGAAGGCCTGCCCACAGACCCATCAGTCTTACTCCAACTTTTCACTAAATACCATGAATCATTCAATATACCTTCCCATAAGGTTTCAGAAGATCTATCCACCTATGCTGCGTACGTCAGTTCTCGCCGTATTTCCCATCTTCAAAAAAGTCGTAACGACTCCTTAAACTACTTTCGTTCCTAACCCCCTTGATTTCCCTATTTCTGACTTCCCCTCTATTGCACCCGCGGTTTCCGATCATGATCCTCTCCCCAACAGCTTGTCGGTCTATTACAAGAACGTAAGAGGACTTCGTACAAAAACAACAAATATTTTCCTTAACTCTCACAAATTTCCGCACGATATCTTTGCCTTAACTGAAACCAATCTAACACCCGGATTTCTCGACAACGAACTATTCCCTCCAAACTATACCATTTTCCGTGTTGACGGTTGTATAGGCACCAATGAGCCACCAGGTCGCCGGGTTCTCATAGCTGCTCACATCCGTTATGATGCCACCCTGCTAAAGACCTCCGACTCTACAATATCAGAATTTGTATGTATAAAAATAGCACTAAATAAGTGCCTTCTGTACATCCTCTGTTGTTACATTCGTCCCTCTCAACCACTAGACGCCTACGAGCCCATAATCGAAGCGATCGATACCCTGCTTGAGAACGCTAACGCGTCCGATGAATTTATTTTATTGGGTGACTTTAACCTCCCCCGTATCCAATGGTCATTGTCCGAGGACTGTTCTCACTTTGTCCCCCTTAACGCATCTTCGGCCAAAGAAGCCTTCTTTACCGATCAGCTCTCCGTTTCAGGTCTCTTTCAAGTAAGCGGAGTCAGGAACTTCCTGGACAGACAATTAGACTTAATCTTTTCTTCAGACCCAGTTAACTCGGCTGTCACCTACCTCCTTTGTTCCTCGTTTTCTCCTACGAGCACCCTCATGCCGTTTCAGGCTCCGAGTCTTCCTTATCCTTCAATTTTCGTAAAGGCAACTTTGACAAATTAAATCACTTGCTCCTCAACTCTAATATTGGGGATACCCCTCAACATCTCCCAGTTGACGTTGCTTTAGAGGCGTTCTATTCGGAAATACACGCTTGTCTTACACAATCTATCCCTCTTCTTCCTCGTAAAAACTACTCCTCATCCCCCGTATGGTACGACAAAGAATTACGCTCTCTTCGCAACATGAGAAATAAACGTTGGCAAACTTTTCTTCTAACCCAGACTGAGTCTGACTATTCTTCCTACCTATCTGCTTATACCTCTTTTTCTGAACGTTGTGATACCCTCTATCATGAGTACCTCCAACGGATGGAAACTAGCCTCATATCCGACCCCAAGCGTTTTTATAGCTTTATTAATTCTAAGAAGAAATCCAATGGTTACCCTTCCACCCTAAAGCTCGAGAATACCTCTTCATCTGACCCTAAGGTTTTCGCTAACCTCTTTGCACACTTCTTCAGTAAATATTTAAGCGACAATTCTCTACAACCCGACCTTAGCTATTTTGCATTCATGGACAAATGCACTCAAACGTCGTTTTCATCTTTTGACCCTGATCCTGAACTAATCGCCGCCAGTATTAATAGGCTTGAGGACGACTTTCACCCAGGTCCTGATGGTATTCCGGCCATCGTTCTGAAAAAGTGTGCCATCCATCTAGTCCAACCCCTTACTTTGCTTTTTCGTCTCTCGGTCACTCAAGGGGTTTTCCCTCAATTATGGAAAAATTCGTATATTATTCCCATCTTCAAAAAAGGTTGCAAGAACGATGTGTCCAACTACAGACCCATCGCTAAATTATCATCCATACCTAAACTATTCGAAAAATTGGTCTATGATTCCATGTTCTTCCACTGTAAGTCTACCTTCTCACTCTCCCAGCATGGCTTCCTCAAAGGTAGATCTACAACCACCAACCTTACTGACTTCGTCTCTAAAACCCTATGTGCCCTGGAAAACGGTAAAGATGTTGATGTTATCGCCACCGATTTTAGTAAAGCTTTCGACAAGATCTCCCATAACGTTATCTTGTTCAAACTTGATCGCCTAGGCTTCCCCCTCAGATTCATCTCCTGGATCCGATCCTACCTCAGCAACCGTCTGTACAATATTCTTTTCAGTTCATCCATTTCTAACCCTATTGTCGCTCGTTCCGTCGTCCCTCAGGGCAGCCACCTAGGTCCATTGCTTTTTATCCTCACAATAAATGATGTTGAATGTGTCATCAAACACTCAGAGTTGTCCATTTATGCCGATGACATGAAAATAATCAAACATATCTCCTCCACTACCGACTCTCTTCTCCTGCAAGAAGACCTCGATTCATTCATCACATGGTGCATGAAAAACTTTCTAGAGCTCAATGTCTCCAAATGCCAGTCCATCTCTTATTCCCGCAAGCGTCTTACCACCACCCCGAGAGTCTATATGTTAACCAACGTACCAGTCCCTATCGTTACCTCTTTGTGTGACTTAGGAATAATCTGTGATAGTGAACTCAATTTCCGTTCCCACATTGACAGCATAATTAACAGAGCTAACTCCGCGCTAGGGTTTGTGAAGCGCTGGTCTAGAGAGTTCTCCAATCCTTATGTTTCCAAATCTCTCTACGTCCCTTTCGTTAGACCTCCCCTTGAATATGCCAGCCAGGTATGGTCCCCTACACAAACAACTCACATTAATAGGATTGAATCTGTGCAGCGCAGGTTTATTCGCTTCGCTCTACGTGATCTTCCGTGGGTTGACAGATTCAACCTTCCTCCCTATGAAAACCGTCTGAAACTGATCGACTTACAACCCCTAAGTAAACGTCGTGATGTTTCCGACATTCTCTTCATTCGTCAGCTATTAACTGTTGCCATAGACTGCCCCTCAATCCTGCAATCTTTACCCATCTATACCAATCCCCGTAACCTTAGGTCCACTCCCCTTTTCCGACTCGACCGCCATCGCACAAACTACGGTCAAAGCAAGCCAATTACCAGGATGTTACGAAAAGTCAACGACCTTTCCTCTTTTGACTTCCATCTGAGTAAATCATCACTCCACAAAGCCTTATATCTTGACCCCGCCCATCTTGATCCTGATCGCCTACCTTAATTCTTCTTCTTAACGCCTTCTGCCAGTATCTACTGTATTTATAGCTCATATTGTAGCTTATGCTTTTTATTTATTGTAGTTTGTAGAATTAGTAGTAAGTTATAGCTCGTATTTATTTTTTTTTTTATTTTTTTATTTTTTTTTATGCAATAGCTTGTATTAAGCTTAAATAAATAAATAAATAAATCTTCAATGAGGGGCTATGGAAAGCAATCTTTCACAGTGATATTTAACTCCCTACAGTCGATACACATGTGAAATGAACCATCTTTCTTCTTAACAAGTAACGTAGGTGAGGAATAGGGAGAGTTTGATGCTTGAATTATTTGATTGCTTCAAAGTTCACTGCCTATATTTTCCAAAATTTCTTGATGTTGAAAAGGGAGGCGATATGGTCATCGATTAACTGGTTTAAAATTATTTAATTCAATAATTAACTCATAAATACGTGAACATCCGAGCTCATTTAAATTTTTCGCAAAACATTTACGGAATTTGTTTAAAAATAAGCCAAGTGTTCGTACCTGTTCTTCTGTCAACTCTTTTCCAACTCTTTAACTGCTTCATATTCTAATCCATCTACATATCCTACTCGTTGCGTCTGCATGCAACTTTCTACGTTATCTATTGAAACGTTGGACCCCTCAGTTGTTGTTCCTTCTTCGTTGACTTCTTGAAGTTTAGAATATCCTTGGGTGTTGGATTCAGCAAACATCACGTTAGTACCAAAGATTACTTACTACTAGATAACCGGCTCCCTAAAATACCCAGCTAGTCTTGAAAAAGTAACACTGGCACCACAGTAAAACGAAATATATCCAGATTTTAAAGTCATAAGAATATACATGCAAATAAAGAGTCCAGGTAGTGTGCAGTCATTTACTCCTGTCAAAAGTATTTGAGAGAATCACTTACTCCTGTCAAAATTCTGTTCTCATTCGGAGAGAATCACATACTCCTGTCAAAAAAGTACCGCCAAATCTTGTCGAAGAGAAAAATGTACCAAAGAGTACGACCAATAAAAAGAATTCATGTGAATCTCTTATCCGGAAACTCTCCCGGAAAACAAATTTTTAATTCTGACTGCAGGGTTACCCGATGCAGGAAATATACAAAAGCAACCGAAAATTGTTCACTACTTTGTTCGAAGCCGTTTATCTAGTAACAGTAATCTTTGGTTAGCACGCTGAAGTGGCGAATTATTTAATGAATACGGAAGATCGTTGATAACTACATTTTCGCCGTTCGTGTTTGCACTAAAATGACTAAAATTAGATGGATTTTTCGAAGTTACTACATTATTAGTAGCTACTCAGAATTACTACAAAAATCGTTGTAATCATGTTTACTTTCATTGTGCACTTGTAGTGCTTGTCGGCTGCCATTCACTGAAATATTAGCGACTTTGGGAACCTTGCTGCGGTTAATTTCAGAATAAAGGTGAAAGCCTTCCACACATGCGACTGCAGACGCAAACCCACTTTTACTTTTATAATACGTAGCTGCTTGGTATTTAAAAAAAAAAACACACATGCGGTAGTTCGAAAAAGGTTTTGCCGATTATCATGGGCACGTCCATCCAATTGTCCGCAACCACAAAAATTTGAACTTGAGCCTTTACACCTTCTATGTAAACAAATTCGAGCGGTTGTCTTTGATTTCGTGTAGCAAGAACTGTTAGCAAAACCAACAACAGAATAAATGGTTTTGTTTTGAGTTGACATGTTAGGCACATTGACTCACACATATCATCCTTCCATATCACAGCTACTTTTGCACTGCCTTGTACAAATGGACAGTTGTTTTCATGATGTCCCACTCTCGAACACTTAGCACACCGAAGTGTTTTCTGAGGCTTTGGGCAGTTCAGAGAGAGATTCCCCACTTCCGAACAGTTAAAACACTTGCGTGAATCCCTCGGCTGGCTTTTAGTTGACTGCCGCTCCGTTCTGGCTGGCTCTCCAGAAAAGTTATTGCACATTCGTACCACCTTATATGCCTTAATTAAATCCTCAGGCTTTTCGAATGATTGCATTGACATAGCCCATTTCACTTCTGAGTCACCAATTCCATTAACGAGATATTTAAGAACAGCACAATTTTTGAGCGATGCACGTTTTGATATAGCGAGGACCTCATAGAAATATTGCTCAAATGATTCTGTAGCTTCCTTCGTTCGATTCAGCAATGCAAAGTGCACGTCAGCTTCATCACTATAGGAAGGAAAATCTCTTTTTAGAACCGTCTACATACTTGACCATGTTGTTAGGGATGATTGATTGGCATGATACCAATATTTTGCAGCCCCTGTGAGTTTAGTGGATGCGAAGAATAGAGTCATTTGATCTGTCCAATCGTACGTTTTACGAAAAGATTCTACACTGTGAATCCATTGCTCGGTCGTAAGCTTGGTTTTATCAGATGGCTCGAAATCAAGAATTTCGTACTTAAGATCCGACTATTTGCAATATACTCCGATTGATGAAGAAGTGAACAAAGTATGTCCAGGCGCATTACCAAAGGGCTGCGTCGTATTTTTCTCAATTGACGAGGTAAACTAGGTGTGTTCAGGTGCACTTGGCAGCGTTTGATTTTGCCCGGTTGAGATAAATAAGGTGTGTCCAGGTGCACTTGGCTGCGTTTGACTTTGGTCATCAGATTGAGCTTGGCTTTGAAAATTTGTTTGACATTGGAACTGGATATCGGAATGTGCCGGATTTTGAAGTTGCTGAAAAAGCGACCTTTCTTTTTTGATTAGTTCTATTTCATGAGCTAATACTTCCATTTCACGTCGCAATTAGGCCATTTCTTCTTCGGGAGGAGATAGTAATTTGCGAGTAGGCGTACTGCTGCCCGCCGGTCGACTACTTACAAGCGTGGTATCTGAAGGCATCCCACGTGGCTACTGATTTTCTATTTCTAGGTTGATGTTTTTGGCATTTCCTGATTGAAGACTTTTGCCATCCTGGTCAGTTTCGTATCTTCCCTGCTTAACGTTTTTGCCGTCTTGATCCATTTAACAAATTCGATATGCTCGTCGAAACCACGTGCAATTTTAATCCAAGAGAATCGCGAATTTACCACACACCTGAACTGTTATTAGGTTGGCTTTGTAAATAATAACTCTCGAAATTTAAATTCAACAATTAATTTATTGAGCGATTTACTTTAATGGGTACAACGATTATTACTACGGCTAAGACTTCGAGCTGGCGGTAGAAGAACAAAAGCTTCAAGGCAAAACGTAGAGATCGCAAAAGTTTTGGAGTTAGTCGTACTTTTCCATTATAGTACTACCACAAAGAGAACCTAATGCCTCGGTCTCATTTTGTATCATTACACATATATGTATATATATATATATATATATATATATATATATATATATATATATATAAATTCTAAATTATTATATATATATAAGGTAATAAGACGGGCAATCCAATACAAATAAGAAAGAGGTATACTAATTACACAAATTTCGGAGAAAATTTTGGGAAAATGTTGAAATTTTTGTAATTTCAAAACATTTTTTTCAATTATGGCCGTGACTGTACCTACAACATTGTTGACATTTTTGGAAAGGTAATATGGGTAGTAGTTTTCTGGCGTTTGCTTGATGTCGCTGTGTTGAGTAGATCAAAAGATAAAAATAAAAGAGTAATGTGCATGCCATGAAAAACTGAAATTTATGAATCACCCTGTAACTCCCAAACGGTTGAGATCCCCCTCCCCCCGCCCCTCTGCCATACAATTTTTTGTTTGTCTAAATATATAAATCTTTATTTTAGGGAAGAACGTTAATAGAACCTGCAATTTCATTTAATGATTTAATAAATAAATGACTGTCACAAATAGAAAAACTGTCAAGAACTCGAAAGGATGTTGAACTCTGTACCTGAGATTAATTTTACTATGAGCTGGAGACCTGTACTTTCCGGTAAAATTATATTGATTAACCACCCTATCATTCGCTTATAATTGCTTACAAATATGACAGTATTGATCTGATCGTTGCATTCTTATTTCATGTGTTGATACTTATGTGAACAAGCGGAAATGTAATTTTTAACCGACTTCCCAAAAACAAAGAGGTTCTAAGTTCGACGCGTATTTTTTTTTATTTAAATTTTTTTATGTCTGACCGGGCATAACTTCGTAGCGCGATTGGTACCATGTCAAAAAAATTTTTGGTGGGGTGGTGGTGGGGGGTGGGGGTGAAACCTAACTTTGTAACGCGTGGTCCGATTTGGATGGTTCTTTTTTTGTTGTACAGAGTATGATCCCCCATTGCTAATAGGAGAAAAAAATTTGGCCTAGGGTGGGGGGAGGGGGGGAGGGGTAGGCTAACTTTGTAACGAGTGGACGGATTTGGATAATTCTTTTTCTGTTGGGTAGAGTATGTTCCGTGGTTGATTCCAGGAGAAAAAATTTTTGGAGGGATGGGGGTGGGGTGGGGTTGGAACCTTACTTTGTAACGCGTGGTCCGATTTCGATGCTTCTTTTTCTGTTGTATAGAGTATGATCCCCCATTGCTAATAGGAGAATAATTTGGTCCTATGGCGAAAGGTGTGGGTGAGGGGGAGGGGTTGCCTAACTTCGTAACACGTGGCCCGATTTGGATAATTCTTTTTCTGTTGGGTAGAATATGATGCTTGGTTGATACTACGAGAAAACAAATGTTGCTGGGGTGAGGAGGGGGGGAAGGTGGACCCTAACTTTTTACCACGTGGACCGATTTGGATGGTTCTTTTGCTGTTGTATAGAGTGTGATCACCCATTGCTAATAGAAGAATAATTTGGGCCATGGTGGTGGTTGGGCGAGGGGAGGAGTAGTCTAACTTCGTAACGCGTGGACCGATTTGGATATTTCTTTTTCTTTTGGGTACAGTATGCTCGCTGGTTGATATCACGAGAAAAAAAAATTGTTGGTGTGGTTGGGGTGGGAGAAAGGGGGTGGAACCTAACTTTGTAACGCGTGGACCGATTTGGATGGTTCTTTTGCTGTTGTATAGTGTGATCACCCATTGCTAATAGGAGAATAATTTGGTCCTATGGTGGTGGTGGGGGAGGGGGAGGGGTAGTAACTTCGTAATACGTGGACCGATTTCGATGATTCCTTTTCTGTTCAGTAGAGTATGTTCCTTGATTGATACCATGAGAAAAAAAGTTTAGTGGAATGGGGGTGGGGTAGGGGGTTATAACTAACTTTTACCGCGTGGACCGATTTGGATGGTTCTTTTCATTGTGTAGAGTCGAAGACACTAAAGAGTGAAAAATAAAATAGTTTTTAAAAAAAAAGTTGAACCAACTTCACAAAAAGCGCTAAAAAGCATAAAATAATTTTTAATTTTATATCTATTACGACATTTTGAAGTCGGTGCAAATTAAACAAATAAAACAACTACAGAACCACAATTGAAAATTTACGTAATTCTACCTGAACGTTTCAGCTCACGGAATCAAAAGGAATGACGATTTAATACTTTTGTTGTAGTTGTTTGGTTTGTTTGATTTGCACCGACTTCAAAATGTCGTAATAGATATAAAATTAAAAATTATTTTGTGCTTTTTAGCGCTTTTTGTGAAGTCGGTTCAACTTTTTTTTTAAAAACTATTTTTTTTTCATGTATTTTTGCCTTGCTTTGATTTCTAGGAAAATTTACCTGTTAGCCACTTCGTGAAAGGGGATATGCAATTTCCTCTGGAATGTGTTTACGAAGTGGCTACTTTATGGTAAATTTTTATGTTTTTTTTTGTTTGTGGTCATATCCGTTATCCGATGTTGTTGACCTCGGAGTTCGGATTTTAGACTTACAACAATTTATATCTCGTTTACGTTAGCAAGCTTAAATCGACAAACAATTCTTACGCAAATTTCTTCGTCATAATTGCAATAAAATTTTCTTTACTTTAGCATTTCGCTTCCCAGGTCCATCTCAAACCAAAATAATACCATCAGCCATGACCTAACTCAACATTTTTATCACACAGTTAATCATCATATCGCTTGTAAAACTCACGCATTTATTTTCACTACAAACTCTTATCAATTCCTGGGCCAGAATAACCTATAGAACCAAAAATTCCCATTATCTCCAAGAAGTTAATTATTTTCTTTATTTTCACACGCTTTATCCATGCACGTTTATTAAAATGACCTGAAGTCAATAACTTAAAGTTCATCGCACCCATTAAATACCTCAGATAGGAAAATCTACCAAACTCTTATCACTTACCAATTATTTATTTAACAGGCAGAACCAAAGCAAAACTGTTATCAGCAAAGTGGCTCAAACAATTAATTTCTCTATACAAATATATTAAAATGACTAGATTTAAGCCAACCCCAGTTTTTTCATATGCACTTACAAATGGCTCAAACAGAGAAATTTCTCCATTCAAATTTATACAAATGGCTCGATTGGAGCCAACCCCCATACAAATCAATACCAAGGGTTCAATTTGAGTCAACTCGGTTTTTTTAATTATATATGGACTTCTTTGAACCATTTTTCTACTGATCCAGAATCCCCATATTCATACTACTACTTGTCTATGTCAAAATGTAAGTAGAAACCCTCATATATCCTTATATAATTCTTGCTCATTTTAAATATTTCTATTCAATATGCCTAACTTTCTTGTTAAAATTATTTGCTCTTTATTATCTAAGTGATTTTTTGTCAGGTTTATATCGTAACTAATTTGGTACACTTGCTATATATAATTGATTTCCTTTTCTAGTTGTAATACATTGTTATTGTTTTCTGCGTTAATTTCACTGAGAAATAGTGTTAGTGTTCTTGTTGATCTCGAATATGTTTGGTTACATTTTTAATTTTATCTGATATTTGCTTATGAAACAATACTTGTTTATTACTTCCCTCTAATAAGTTCCTATTATTTGCAGATATATCGGCTAACTGCTTTTTTATTTCTAACTAGTCATTGCAGTCCATGGTGCCTGTTAGGTATTTTCAACCGGTTCCTATAGCACTGAATAAACCTCTTTTTTCATTTAAATGTGGCTTTAACTCTGGAATACTAACCCGTTTTAACTCACAGGAGTTTAAATACACCGCACACAAGTTTACACTTCGCCGAGCACAAGATATAGCAAGCACGCACAAGACAATGCACTTGCGAACTATGGAAGCTCTGGTCATATATCCTAAAAAACATGCGCACAATAAAATAGTTTTTAAAAAAAAAGTTGAACCGACTTCACAAAAAGCGCTAAAAAGCATAAAATAACTTTTATTTGCTAATTTGCACCGACTTCAAAATGTCGTAATAGATATAAAATTAAAAATTATTTTATGCTTTTTAACGCTTTTTGTGAAGTCGGTTCAACTTTTTTTTTAAAAACTATTTTATTTTTCACTTTTTAGTGTCTTCTACTCTATACAACGAAGAAAGAACCATCCAAATCGGTCCACGCGTTAAAAAGTTAGGTTTAACCCCCTACCCCGCCACCATATCACTAAAATTTTTTTCTCATGGTAGGAATAAAGGAACATACTCTATCGAACAGAAAAGGAATCATCGAAATCCGTCTACGCGTTACGAAGTTACTACTCCTACCCCTCTCCTCCCATCCCCCTCCCCCCGCCCCTCTGCCATACAATTTTTTGTTTGTCTAAATATATAAATCTTTATTTTAGGGAAGAACGTTAATAGAACCTGCAATTTCATTTAATGATTTAATAAATAAATGACTGTCACAAATAGAAAAACTGTCAAGAACTCGAAAGGATGTTGAACTCTGTACCTGAGATTAATTTTACTATGAGCTGGAGACCTGTACTTTCCGGTAAAATTATATTGATTAACCACCCTATCATTCGCTTATAATTGCTTACAAATATGACAGTATTGATCTGATCGTTGCATTCTTATTTCATGTGTTGATACTTATGTGAACAAGCGGAAATGTAATTTTTAACCGACTTCCCAAAAACAAAGAGGTTCTAAGTTCGACGCGTATTTTTTTTTATTTAAATTTTTTTATGTCTGACCGGGCATAACTTCGTAGCGCGATTGGTACCATGTCAAAAAAATTTTTGGTGGGGTGGTGGTGGGGGGTGGGGGTGAAACCTAACTTTGTAACGCGTGGTCCGATTTGGATGGTTCTTTTTTTGTTGTACAGAGTATGATCCCCCATTGCTAATAGGAGAAAAAAATTTGGCCTAGGGTGGGGGGAGGGGGGGAGGGGTAGGCTAACTTTGTAACGAGTGGACGGATTTGGATAATTCTTTTTCTGTTGGGTAGAGTATGTTCCGTGGTTGATTCCAGGAGAAAAAATTTTTGGAGGGATGGGGGTGGGGTGGGGTTGGAACCTTACTTTGTAACGCGTGGTCCGATTTCGATGCTTCTTTTTCTGTTGTATAGAGTATGATCCCCCATTGCTAATAGGAGAATAATTTGGTCCTATGGCGAAAGGTGTGGGTGAGGGGGAGGGGTTGCCTAACTTCGTAACACGTGGCCCGATTTGGATAATTCTTTTTCTGTTGGGTAGAATATGATGCTTGGTTGATACTACGAGAAAACAAATGTTGCTGGGGTGAGGAGGGGGGGAAGGTGGACCCTAACTTTTTACCACGTGGACCGATTTGGATGGTTCTTTTGCTGTTGTATAGAGTGTGATCACCCATTGCTAATAGAAGAATAATTTGGGCCATGGTGGTGGTTGGGCGAGGGGAGGAGTAGTCTAACTTCGTAACGCGTGGACCGATTTGGATATTTCTTTTTCTTTTGGGTACAGTATGCTCGCTGGTTGATATCACGAGAAAAAAAAATTGTTGGTGTGGTTGGGGTGGGAGAAAGGGGGTGGAACCTAACTTTGTAACGCGTGGACCGATTTGGATGGTTCTTTTGCTGTTGTATAGTGTGATCACCCATTGCTAATAGGAGAATAATTTGGTCCTATGGTGGTGGTGGGGGAGGGGGAGGGGTAGTAACTTCGTAATACGTGGACCGATTTCGATGATTCCTTTTCTGTTCAGTAGAGTATGTTCCTTGATTGATACCATGAGAAAAAAAGTTTAGTGGAATGGGGGTGGGGTAGGGGGTTATAACTAACTTTTACCGCGTGGACCGATTTGGATGGTTCTTTTCATTGTGTAGAGTCGAAGACACTAAAGAGTGAAAAATAAAATAGTTTTTAAAAAAAAAGTTGAACCAACTTCACAAAAAGCGCTAAAAAGCATAAAATAATTTTTAATTTTATATCTATTACGACATTTTGAAGTCGGTGCAAATTAAACAAATAAAACAACTACAGAACCACAATTGAAAATTTACGTAATTCTACCTGAACGTTTCAGCTCACGGAATCAAAAGGAATGACGATTTAATACTTTTGTTGTAGTTGTTTGGTTTGTTTGATTTGCACCGACTTCAAAATGTCGTAATAGATATAAAATTAAAAATTATTTTGTGCTTTTTAGCGCTTTTTGTGAAGTCGGTTCAACTTTTTTTTTAAAAACTATTTTTTTTTCATGTATTTTTGCCTTGCTTTGATTTCTAGGAAAATTTACCTGTTAGCCACTTCGTGAAAGGGGATATGCAATTTCCTCTGGAATGTGTTTACGAAGTGGCTACTTTATGGTAAATTTTTATGTTTTTTTTTGTTTGTGGTCATATCCGTTATCCGATGTTGTTGACCTCGGAGTTCGGATTTTAGACTTACAACAATTTATATCTCGTTTACGTTAGCAAGCTTAAATCGACAAACAATTCTTACGCAAATTTCTTCGTCATAATTGCAATAAAATTTTCTTTACTTTAGCATTTCGCTTCCCAGGTCCATCTCAAACCAAAATAATACCATCAGCCATGACCTAACTCAACATTTTTATCACACAGTTAATCATCATATCGCTTGTAAAACTCACGCATTTATTTTCACTACAAACTCTTATCAATTCCTGGGCCAGAATAACCTATAGAACCAAAAATTCCCATTATCTCCAAGAAGTTAATTATTTTCTTTATTTTCACACGCTTTATCCATGCACGTTTATTAAAATGACCTGAAGTCAATAACTTAAAGTTCATCGCACCCATTAAATACCTCAGATAGGAAAATCTACCAAACTCTTATCACTTACCAATTATTTATTTAACAGGCAGAACCAAAGCAAAACTGTTATCAGCAAAGTGGCTCAAACAATTAATTTCTCTATACAAATATATTAAAATGACTAGATTTAAGCCAACCCCAGTTTTTTCATATGCACTTACAAATGGCTCAAACAGAGAAATTTCTCCATTCAAATTTATACAAATGGCTCGATTGGAGCCAACCCCCATACAAATCAATACCAAGGGTTCAATTTGAGTCAACTCGGTTTTTTTAATTATATATGGACTTCTTTGAACCATTTTTCTACTGATCCAGAATCCCCATATTCATACTACTACTTGTCTATGTCAAAATGTAAGTAGAAACCCTCATATATCCTTATATAATTCTTGCTCATTTTAAATATTTCTATTCAATATGCCTAACTTTCTTGTTAAAATTATTTGCTCTTTATTATCTAAGTGATTTTTTGTCAGGTTTATATCGTAACTAATTTGGTACACTTGCTATATATAATTGATTTCCTTTTCTAGTTGTAATACATTGTTATTGTTTTCTGCGTTAATTTCACTGAGAAATAGTGTTAGTGTTCTTGTTGATCTCGAATATGTTTGGTTACATTTTTAATTTTATCTGATATTTGCTTATGAAACAATACTTGTTTATTACTTCCCTCTAATAAGTTCCTATTATTTGCAGATATATCGGCTAACTGCTTTTTTATTTCTAACTAGTCATTGCAGTCCATGGTGCCTGTTAGGTATTTTCAACCGGTTCCTATAGCACTGAATAAACCTCTTTTTTCATTTAAATGTGGCTTTAACTCTGGAATACTAACCCGTTTTAACTCACAGGAGTTTAAATACACCGCACACAAGTTTACACTTCGCCGAGCACAAGATATAGCAAGCACGCACAAGACAATGCACTTGCGAACTATGGAAGCTCTGGTCATATATCCTAAAAAACATGCGCACAATAAAATAGTTTTTAAAAAAAAAGTTGAACCGACTTCACAAAAAGCGCTAAAAAGCATAAAATAACTTTTATTTGCTAATTTGCACCGACTTCAAAATGTCGTAATAGATATAAAATTAAAAATTATTTTATGCTTTTTAACGCTTTTTGTGAAGTCGGTTCAACTTTTTTTTTAAAAACTATTTTATTTTTCACTTTTTAGTGTCTTCTACTCTATACAACGAAGAAAGAACCATCCAAATCGGTCCACGCGTTAAAAAGTTAGGTTTAACCCCCTACCCCGCCACCATATCACTAAAATTTTTTTCTCATGGTAGGAATAAAGGAACATACTCTATCGAACAGAAAAGGAATCATCGAAATCCGTCTACGCGTTACGAAGTTACTACTCCTACCCCTCTCCTCCCATCCCTCCCCCTCCACTCCCCTCCCCCACCTCCACCATAGGACCAAATTATTCTCCGATTAGCAATGGGGATCACACTCTATACAACAGCAAAATAACCATCCAAATCGGTCTACGCGTTATAAATTTAGGTTCCACCCCCTTCCCCCACCGCAACATCTCCAACATTTTTTTTCTCGTGGTTTCAACCAGGCAGCATACTCTACCCAAAAGAAAAAGATTTATCCAAATCAGACCACGCGTTACAAAGTTAGACTACTCCTCCCCCCACCATGGAACAAATTATTCTTCTATTAGCATTGGGGGAGCATACTCTATACAACAGCAAAAGAACCATCGAAATCGGACCACTCGTTACAAAGTTAGGTTAGGTTTGTTTTTGGGAAGTCGGTTAAAAAGTAGCCAGTGAGTAAATTATACTCACGGTTAGCATTCCAGGGTTAAATTAAATATTTTCTATTCTAAATGAATTGTCCTTATATTCTCGGATATATGATTTTTAGCGATTTCATATTCTGTTATATTGTATTTTTTTAAATTATTTTTACAGGGTCTATTGTAATGTAGCCAGGGGATTGTGGGGATTTCTATCAGTAGCAGGAGAATTCGAACGTGACTGCTCATCATTACTTAGAATAGAGGGATTTCTATTAGATTTCTTTCTAAATCTGGTTTTTATAGTTGGGTGGTTATTATTTTGAAACCTATTTTTTCTCTTGACATGGGATTTATACTATTTGAGTCCTGTTCGGTTGTCAATGACATGGTAATCATCAATTTTTTCGATATTAATCAAATTTTGTGTGCATTTTCCACCATTCCACATTTTCCAGTGTTACCTATTTCGCAATTGTTAATAAAGCGCGTTATTCTGGTATTCAATTTGGGGTGAAAATATTTATTAAGTCGTAGTTATTTTTGTACTTCTGTTATGCCTCGGTGGTTGTTTCTTAAATGTTCCTCTTCTATTAGTGTAAGGAGACGTTCTTCATCTAAAATGTCTTCCAGGAATTGGAATCTTTCGATTTTTATTTTAGGAAAAATGCGTAAAGTAACTTGATTTTATGATATTCAAAAACTCGGTTCTTGAGTGTACACTGCATTAAGAGCATTTGGATAAAAATGTTTCTTAGGGAGTGTTATTGCGGTTTCGGTATCTTATGTTTTAACATAGATGTTTTTTCGGTGTTTAATAAAAATTGTTCTATATTTAATTCTTAGTGAACCAGAAGGTATTTTTTTAGATAATAACCTGATTTTTGAACACGTTGAGGTGCGATTTGAGGTTCCGGATTTTATGAAAACGGATACCCGTCTTCCGTAATTTCGGATTTTCGGATTTTGAGATTTTACAAAGCCGTGAATCCGTGTAATCCAGAGTATCGGCACATCCGGGAAATCCGGATAATCCGTAAATTTACAATTTCTCGCGAATTCAATAGAAAGGCCGGATTTATCCTGTTTTAGCGTTTATTGGTGTTATGTTCACTAGTCTGACATTTATGAATTTCACAAGTACACCCCCCCCCCCCCCCCAACAAAAAGAGCCGCACGCGCTAAATAGTCTCCAAGATGTCCAAATTGCTTTTAACGGTTGTTGATGTGCAATAGCACTAAACTTCTGCTAAAAATATTCACTATGTACAGTTGCATATATAAAAAGTAAAGTAAAAATACATTTTTAAGTTTAATAAAAATAAAGAGATATTGTTGGCTTACTGTATTTTGAATTTTTTATGAATTAACATTGCATTAATCACTAGAACAAAATAAAGCATTTTTGGATTTCGAACGTAAAACTATATTTTTATAACTGAAAATAAATTACATATTGTATAAAACATAATTTTTAATTGGGTTATATGTGAATAATGTAAAATTCAGAAAAATTACATAATAAATTGTTGTTATTTAACTTTTATATCCCTTTACCAAAAAAATTCCGCGTGCGGCTGTTTTTGTTGGGGGGGGGGGGGGGGGGGTGTATATACTACTTTTCTCTTAAAGAAAGAAAAAATTTGCAAACTATGCAATAATTACGTACAAAGAAAAACAAAAGAACAAAATAAAGTAGCTTTCCAGCAATGAAGAGTATTACAGTAACGCTCAAAATAAATTTAAATTACAGTAGTGGGTTGCTCGCGGAGGTAGCTTATGTTAGAGTCATTCCAACGTCTACAGCAATGATGTCCAAACCTATGCCCGCCGGCAAGTGAGTTTTTGAGCTTTTAAATTCGTATATGCACTTCTTTGGCTGTATTCGGTTTCTTATTTTTGCGTTTTTTAATCGTTAAAGCTTACAAAAGTGTAAAAAATAGTCATATTTAAGTACTTCAAATATACAACCTTTTGTAAACATTTTAAGGTTCTAAATTAAACAAACAGTATGAAATGCTTCTAAAGCTTTTAAGCAATCCTCACATTTAGTAGTGTGAGTTTGGCCATCACTGGTCTACAGTACTGTAACGTAGGTGATTATCAATTTAAATAGGGAGAATTGGGCGCGCCGACGAGAGACTTACCTTTTTTCTGAGCTGAACTACTGACGGGGACGGACGTGCCGCCGTGTCTTGCTCCCCAAAAATTTTTTAAAGCGGTTGCGAAAGCGAATCAAATTAAAAAATTTCAAAGTGCTAGTGCCATCTTGCCGAAGGGAAGGGCTTTTATGCTTTATTTGAAAGCACAGTCTGGTGAGTCCGTTCCTATTTATTTCTATTTTCTTCCACCCAATATTCAATGTAGTACAATCGTGCTTCATTGAATGCGTTTAACGGGTCTCCACTGCTGAGCATTTGGCTGCCATCGTTGAGATCAAAGTTCAGCACAGCAGGCATAACACTGCTGCTGGCTTTGTTTTCACAGAGGCGGCTTTGCTTTGCATCTGTGGATCCCGTTCGTCAGTCCTTGTGTTTGTGTACGTTTTCGTTTTGTTTTGTTTTGGGCAAATTAAGACCGGGACCATGCAAAAATTTTTATTTAATTTTTGTAAATTCGTGGCTTGAAAAGTAACAATTTTTCGGTTTACTGCCACTTGATCGCGGAAAATCCGGCAGTTTTTGCACTAAGCGAAACCCAGGTTGTATCCGCATTCTGAAAAATAATCGGTTTCGGTGACGTCTCCCTTGGGTAATTCGGACCCTTGTCTAATCTCCGCCCAATTCTCCATCTCCTTTCTCAAAACCACTAACCAAAACTCCACCAAAAGATATGTGGGGCATTATAAAAATGCTGATTGGGCGGGACTTAATAAATATCTCAGAGAGCTGGATTGGTCTGATTGCTTTTCTATGAAGGACGTTAACAGAAGCACCGATTATATCTTGAACATCCTATGGTTTGGAATGCATCGCTTTATTCCTCATAGCTTCAAGAACATCAAACCAACTAACACCAATTGGTTCAATAATGACTGTTTCGCAGCCATTAAAAAGAAGGAAGCAGCCTTCCAGGCATATAAATTGTGCCCTTCAGAGGAATTGTGATGTATCTATAGAGATGCGCGGAATATTTGCAATTCAGCAATTAGCCGGGCTAAGTTCAATTTCGACCAGAGCATCAGACGGAAGGTATTTTCTACTCAAAAGGGTAGTAAGGGCTTCTGGTCTCTAGTTAAAACCGTAAAGAACAATTTAACCTGTTCGTCAACACCACCACTCATTTATAATGGGAATGTTTTAACTGACTCATTGGACAAGGCCAACCTGATTGCTGCTAATTTTGCTGCTAACTCGTACTTGCCACCTTCATCGCAGCCACTTCCATCTCCATCACAGTGCACTAGTAGGCAAAAGCCGCTACACTTTCGCACTCGGGAAGTTTTTAGAGTACTTTCGAAACTCGACGTGTCCAAAGCTACTGGGCCTGATGGTTTCTGGCCCCTTGTTTTAAAATGCTCCGCCTCTGCTTTGGCTAAACCTCTGCGCAAACTCTTTAACCTGTCATATTCAACAGGAATATTTCCAAGTGTATGGAAACTTGCTCATGTCCAGCCGATACTAAAAAAAGGAGAGGCATGCGACCCCTCTAAATACAGACCAATTGCACTAACCTCGATCATATCCAAAGTTTTTGAATCACTCATCAACTATCAGTTGTTGAAATATCTAGAAAATAACCATCCTATCAACGATTGCCAGTACGGTTTCCGCGCTGGCCGCTCAACCGGAGACATACTAACGGCTCTAACCGGAGCGCTGGAATCATTGTATCCATAATTTCGGTGAGTCCGAAATCGTCTCTCTTGATATTTCAAAGGCTTTTGATAGAGTCTGGCATGCTGCCCTTTTAGCCAAACTTCAAACATTTGGTCTGCACCCTACCCTCGTTAAATGGATAGAGAGCTTTGTGTCAGGCCGTTCAATCCGTGTAGTTATTGACGGCGTTACATCTGCATCCTACGAAATAAATGCCGGTGTACCTCAGGGTTCAGTTCTTTCACCAACCTTATTTCTTCTTTTTATTAATGATCTCTTATCCCTTACTCTCAATCCTATTCATAGTTTTGCCGACGACAGCACCCTTGATTTCGCGTACTCATTTGATTCTGTAATGAATTCACGTGGAAATGCTACAGAAGTCAATCGGAAACACATGTTTAGATCATTAAACAAAGACATTTCTATGGTCCTCACTTGGGGCAGAGCAAATCGTGTTACGTTTAATGCATCCAAAACTCAATGCTGTTTAATGTCCCTTAAAAAACGCCCAGTTCACCCCCAACCCATTTCAGTCGATGGAGTGAATATACCAAATTTGCCCTCCCTAAAGATCTTGGGTATTGAGATATCCGGCAATCTTAGCTGGACTGATCATATATTTGCAATCGCTAAAAGTGCGATGAAATGTTTGGGTTTTCTACATAGATGTAAGAAATATTTCACCCCACCCGACTTAGCGTTGATCTACAAGTCCCACATTAGGCCTAGACTTGAATATAATTCCCAGGGCAGGGCAAGACACACCGCATTGTCCGCGATAGACAAAGTTCAGCGTAAGGCTGTTAAACTTATTGGCGATTCCTCAATCTCTGAGGGCCTTGACTCTCTGGAGCATCGACGGAATGTCGGTTGTCTCTCACTTTTTTATCGCTATTTCCATGGCCATTGTTCTAACGAAATTGCTAGCCTGATTCCTTGTAGACTCATTACAACGCGCGATACAAGATCTACAAGTCGCTCCCACTCGTATACTCTCCGGGTCAAATTTGGACGTACCGTCAAATTTCGGGAATCTTTTCTTAGCAGAACAACACGAATGTGGAACAGTTTACCATCTTCTGTTTTTCCCTCGTCTTATGAGCCTGAAACTTTCAAACGGGGCGTACATCGACACCTCCTTCACTCAACCTCCTAACCCATTTCCCCTAACCTTAATTCCTTTCCTGCCAAGGCTGTGCTTTAGCATCATAGGGCATCCCCTGAGCTTTGGCAACATCATATATATATTAAAAAAAAAAAAAAAATAAAATAAAAAAATAAAAAAAAAATATGTAAGTACCAGACTTATGAAACACACAAAGTTTTCTTTGTCTAGCTTTTATATTTTAGATTTTATTAATACCCGAAATACGTCGATTTCGCCACTCATGATCATCAAAACCTCCGTCATCAAAACCTCTAGGGTACTACCTGAAGCCTTAGAAAGCTGAAATTTGATATGCTGGCTAGGATTAGCACACAAACAACGAAAATATTAAGAAATCTGTAACTTTGGCGCACCACCCCGCATAAAGGGGGGTTCAGGTCTGTATATAAAATTTCTTCTAGGGAGGCACTTCCAAAAGTTCTAGAAAACTGAAATTTGATATGCACACTAGGATTAGCACACAAACAACGAAAAAAATAAGAAATCTGTAACTTTCATCCTCCAGTCGTTTGAAAAGGGGGTCTGGTTCTGTATTATATAACAATTTTTCATAAGATAATTTCCAAACTTCCAAAAGTTCTAGAAAGCTGAAATTTAATATCAAAGCTATGAAGAAAGAAACTGCTGGAGTGCAAAAAATACCTTCTTCACTCGACTACGCCAGAACGAAGGCCCGCCGGAGGTGATTTTTCTTTAAAGTCGTCCTAGTGCATAATCAATTGCTTCTATGAAAACATTGTTTTATTCTGCTTAAAGCTAACAAAACAATCTTTGGAATGAAGTTAAGATAGTCATACCGTATTTAAGAAACTAATAAGCATTTTTAAGCCTAAAAGCGCGCAATTGTACGCAAGGAGAAATTAAAAAAAATACAAGCAACCATTGTCGGACCATGATTTACTGCTTGCGTTTTGCGACTAACATTTCAGGTTTAATCAGAGATTTCTTGCTATTTCGGTTACATGTTTTTACTTTGTTGGAAAGATAATTTAGTCTGATTTAAGTTAATATCTTTATTTATATATCAGCTATAGTTGAATATAAGAACCAACCTGATTTATCGCTTATTGCAAATAATAAGCCAACAAGGAAAAGAGGCAACGATAGAGCGTGGGCTATGAAAAAACAGAATAGCTGACGCACAAGAAATACAGCCCGAAAAAATAAAAAGAACTAGAGCATCTTACAAAAAGAAACCACCCCACCAAAAACATTTCATATAAAGAAGGTTGCCAAGACTCACAAGCTCACTTCACTGTTAAGAAGTTATCAGATCTCATGTGGAGCCAAGCACCTAACTCTACAAGGCCTAACTCTACAACCGCTAACTCTAGAAACCCTACTTCTTGGTCAAAAAGTGTGGTTTGGCCGTTTCATGGATTTAATGCATGACACAACTTGAAAGACCAGTGACTTAATTTCTTAACATAAATCCCTAGAAGTGACTGTGCGATAGCCGCGAAACTGCCAAGCCATACTTTTTGACCAAGATGAAGGGTTTCTAGAGTTATGGGTTGTAGAGTTAGGGGCTTGGTTCCACATGAGATCTGATAACTTTTTAACAGTGAAAGGGGTATGAGCTTGTGAATCTTGGCAACCTTCTTTACATGAAATGTTTTTGGTAGGATTTTCTTATTCATAAATTTTAGAGTTAATTTTCTTGCTCAAGTTTCAACCGGACCAAGCTTAAACATGTCTTGCCCGTACGACGTTATCGCTTTGAAGGTAACGAGGAGAAGGTATATTTTTGCTGACCCAAGAGTATCATGTGAGTCTTACACAAAACTATTTAACGACGCTAAGAAAATTGAGTTCGGGATTATATCCAAACTAAAGTAGACTCAGTTGTAATTAAACTAAATTTTTACTTAAGGTTATGTGTTTAAATTACAAAGTCAATTCTACTTAAATTGTTATTTAGAAATGGGTGTAACTAGAACTAATTTCTACGTAAAGTTATAATCAAACAACGTGTAATTGCCAAGTCAATATTTACCTAAATTCATGATTTTAAAACTAATCGAATCATAAATTAATAAATTTATAAATAAAGCCTATCAATAGAAATAATTATAATTAAAAGGTGGCTAATTAAAGAAGGTTGTTTTAATATAACATCCCGAACATCCCCCTCTGTCACTTTTTCCCTAAAACGAAAGTACGGCGACCATGGGTTATGACAGTGTCGACAACTGCATAAGATTCTACAAAGGTTCCTGGGGAAGTCGGTGTGGAGGGAAATTAAAGAGTAGATGAGAAATAAACATAGATATATGGCGTATGGTCCAGGACCGAAGGCCCATTATTATTAGAGCTAAGCACATTTATTGTACTTTGCTTAAATAAATTGAATTGAATTGAATAAACATAGATATGGCTATGTAACAGGGCTACCCTTCACTCAATGTTGAAAAACGATTCAGGAAATGTAGTCATTGTACTCCGGGGGTTGCTACTTAAGTTTAGAGATAGAAAAGTAAAAATAAATATTTATAATCGAAGATGGCTTTATTGTTTTTCAAAATATTCTATTATGCATATCAATACACTTTTGCATGCGTTTGAACCAATTTTCGAAGCACTTTTTCAACTACGCTTTTTCAGGCTTCGAAAAACGTTGACGTCGCATTTTATTTTTGATCTGCGGGAATAAGAAGAAATCATTGGGTGCCTAATCAGGACTGTACGGCGGATGACCTATCAATTCGATGTTTTGAATTCTCAAAAATTCACTGATTTGAGCCGATGTATTAGAGCTTGCAGTGTCGTGATGGAGAATGGTTCGTCTTCTGCGATTGGTTTCTCTTATTTTTCCGAACACTTCTGGTATACAAATGGTGGTGTACCATTCAGAATTGACGTTCTACGTTGCTGGCACGGTGGCGACATAACCAATTATTCAAAAAAAAAAAAAAAACACGCGACCATTTGCTTCGAAGTGCTTCGAGGATTTGGCTCGTTCGTATTTTCAACATTTCTTTGCACCAAACCACACAAGCCTTGTTTTATGCGAGTGGAACTAATGCCCGAACATGCCTCAATCTCACGGTATGTCACATGACCTGGCACAACAACCGATTTAGGGCGACCTTCACCATTTGTCTTGTAGCGAAGTGCGACCACAATCGAATTAGAAAAACCAAAAGCAGCGATGGTGCTTCATTACTAAAATTCGAAGTGAAACTGTCAAACTGTCTTCCGATATCGATAAGATTTTGGAATTATCCCCCTCTTCTGAAATCGTTCTTGCTGGAGATTTCAACGTCCACAACACACAGTGGCTCAGGCATTCTTCCACCACAAGCCCGTCTGGAAGACACGTCGAGTTATTTAGTGAGTCTTTTAATTTACAGCAACTGGTTGAGTGTCCGACTCGTGTTCCTGATACTTTGGGGCACAACGCGCATCTTTTAGATCTATTTCTAACATCGCATCCAGAAAAATACTCGGTTTCGGTGACGTCTCCCTTGGGTAATTCGGACCATTGTCTAATCTCCGCCCAATTCTCCATCTCCTCTCTGACAACCACTAACCTAAACTCCACCAAAAGATAAGTGTGGCATTATAAAAATGCTGATTGGGCGGGACTTAATAAATATCTCAGAGAGCTGGATTGGTCTGATTGCTTTTCTATGAAGGACGTTAACAGAAGCACCGATTATATCTTGAACATCCTATGGTTTGGAATGCACCGCTTTATTCCTCATAGCTTCAAGAACATCAAACCAACTAACACCAATTGGTTCAATAATGACTGTTTCGCAGCCATTAAAAAGAAGGAAGCAGCCTTCCAGGCATATAAATTGTGCCCTTCAGAGGAATTGAGACGTATCTATAGAGATGCGCGGAATATTTGCAATTCAGCAATTAGCCGGGCTAAGTTCAATTTCGACCAGAGCATCAGACGGAAGGTATTTTCTACTCAAAAGGGTAGTAAGGGCTTCTGGTCTCTAGTAAAAACCGTAAAGAACAATTTCACCTGTTCGTCAACACCACCACTCATTTATAATGGGAATGTCTTTACTGACTCATTGGACAAGGCCAACCTGTTTGCTGCTAATTTTTCTGCTAACTCGTACTTGCCACCTTCATCGCAGCCACTTCCATCTCCATCACAGTGCACTAGTAGGCAAAAGCCGCTACACTTTCGCACTCGGGATGTTTTTAGAGTACTTTCGAAACTCGACGTGTCCAAAGCTACTGGGCCTGATGGTTTCTCGCCCCTTGTTTTAAAATGCTGCGCCTCTGCTTTGGCTAAACCTCTGCGCAAACTTTTTCACCTGTCATATTCAACAGGAATATTTCCAAGTGTATGGAAACTTGCTCATGTCCAGCCGATACTTAAAAAAGGAGAGGCATGCGACCCCTCTAACTACAGACCAATTGCACTAACCTCGATCATATCCAAAGTTTTTGAATCACTCATCAACTCTCAGTTGTTGAAATATCTAGAAAATAACCATCTTATTAACGATTGCCAGTACGGTTTCCGCGCTGGCCGCTCAACCGGAGACTTACTAACTGCTCTAACGGAGCGTTGGAATCATTGTCTCCATAATTTCGGTGAGTCCGAAATCATCGCTCTTGATATTTCAAAGGCTTTTGATAGAGTCTGGCATGCTGCCCTGTTAGCCAAACTTCAAACATTTGGTCTGCACCCAACCCTCGTTAAATGGATAGAGAGCTTTTTGTCAGGCCGTTCAATCCGTGTAGTAATTGACGGAGTTACATCTGATTCCTACGAAATAAATGCCGGTGTACCTCAGGGTTCAGTTCTTTCACCAACCTTATTTCTTCTTTTTATTAATGATCTCTTATCCCTTTCTCTCAATCCTATTCATAGTTTTGCCGACGACAGCACCCTTGATTTCGCGTACTCATTTGATTCTGTAATGAATTCACGTGGAAATGCTACAGAAGTCAATCGGGAACGCATGTTTAGATCATTAAACAAAGACATTTCTATGGTCCTCGCTTGGGGCAGAGCAAATCGTGTTACGTTTAATGCATCCAAAACTCAATGCTGTTTAATGTCCCTTAAAAAACGCCCAGTTCGCCCCCAACCCATTTCAGTCGACGGAGTGAATATACCCAATTCACCCTCCCTAAAGATCTTGGGTATTGAGATATCCAGCAATCTTAGCTGGACGGATCATATATTTGCAATCGCTAAAAGTGCGATGAAATGTTTGGGTTTTCTACAGAGATGTAAGAAATATTTCACCCCACCCGACTTAGCGTTGATCTACAAGTCCCACATTAGGCCTAGACTTGAATATAATTCCCATATTTGGGCAGGTGCCGGACACACCGCGTTGTCCGCGTTAGACAAAGTTCAGCGTAAGGCTGTTAAACTTATTGGCGATTCCTCAATCTCTGAGGGCCTTGACTCTCTGGAGCATCGACGGAATGTCGGTTGTCTCTCACTTTTTTATCGCTATTTCCATGGCCATTGTTCTAACGAAATTGCTAGCCTGATGCCTTGTATGCTCATTACAACGCGCGATACAAGATCTACAAGTCGCTCCCACCCCTATACTCTCCGGGTCAAATTTGGACGTACCGTCAAATTTCGGGAGTCTTTTCTTAGCAGAACAACACGAATGTGGAACAGCTTACCATCTTCTGTTTTTCCCTCGTCTTATGAGCCTGAAACTTTCAAACGAGGCGTACATCGACACCTCCTTCACTCAACCTCCTAACCCATTTTCCCCAACCTTAATTCCTTTCCTGCCAAGGCTGTGCTTTAGCATCATAGGGCATCCCCTGAGCTTTGGCAACATCATATATAAAAAAAAAAAAAAAAAAAAAACACAAATAGCACTCGTATGACAAAACGTTCTAAATACGATTACCATTAAAATGCTAAACTTTACGATGACACTGTCAGATTTGACATATTCAAACTAGTGTTGCCATATCTCAGAACTTAAGTATCAACCTAAGTACACCCGGTAGTTTATCGAAACTTTAAGCTATAAGTTTATTGATATCTATTTAATATATAACAGGCACATACTGCCTAACCTTAAAACTCAATGCGAGTTCTTTTATAACCTATTAACGTTTGACAGATTGAACTATATTCGGCATCCAAAACAGTAAATATCTGCTATGTCATCGACTTTATGTTGTAAAGTTGCCGTTTACACTTTCAAAATTCCAAACGTTAAGCAAGAATTCAGCACACTTTTATATCACAGTTCAAATATTACTGTCGATAAAATAAAATTAAGAAATCTTACCTTTATCCTGAGCAGTCAGAAGAGATGACGATAAAGTTTGTTTTAATTTTCCAAAAGTACCGCCAGCTGTTTCGGGGGTGCTCTGAGTTTGAGCTTCATCAGTTGCAACCATCTGAAAAGAAGTAAATGTTCATATCTTCTCACGTAGACTTTTTATGAAAGCTGACTCACGAAAAATGATAAAGCATTCCGAGGTGTGATGTACTGTTTACTTACTCATGCACATATAACTATTATATGTTAAGAAAACGTAACGTGAATGTAAATATAATATGTAGGACGTTTGCTTAAACTTTCCGAGACTGACATTGTAAGTCTAAATTTTAGTATCTTCTTCAAGATAAATTTAAGAAACAATAATTTTGTTGTTCACCCTTTTCTCCCCAAACACGCTTCTTTTCACTAACATTATAAATTCGAAGGTCAGTTCGCCTATTTATTACGTATTCACGGTTAAACTACCAAATCGACTTTGATAAAATTTGGCGGAGGAGTAACTTGAAACCCGTAGAAGGACAAGGGCTGTTTTGGAAAAAGATATTTAAGGACAAAACTAAAAATATAAGAAAAAACTCGCTTTCGTTTCAAAAGAATTGGCCTAGTGAAAGTTTAGTTCAATGAGGGGAGGTTACCGTTCATGACGTTCAAAAAATCGGTTTTTACTTCACATAATTTTAATTCTTTTGGTGTCTAGTGTATGTAGTTAAAAGCATTTTGTAAAATCTGATGTTCTTTAGAAGTTACAGCCCATTGAGCGGAACCATGCACCGGCTGAAAAACAGGTAGCTGACGCAGTCAGCGCGCCTTGCGCGACGACCTTTCTCCGCTACCTTAAATACCGGCATACATTCCAATGAATCCTTATCGCATAGTTGACCTTTTCTTGCCTATAGATGACGTTATTCAGTTTAGCTAACTAGATGTAAGTTGTCAAAAACAAACATTACCAACGATTTTTCAGCGCGCGGGCCGCTCTACAGCTTCAACGGATGAACCGAATGACTTCCAATTTGTTAAACCGTAAAGAAAATTTATTTCGGGGGCCTTATGGAGACGATTGTTTTTCCGACTTAAAATTAAAAGAACAGCGTAAATAATACGTCTTTTTTTAAACGGCCACCATTTTAATATTCGGGGTTTTTTAGAAAATTTAAAAACGATAACGCCCCCCAAATTTAATGTAGATTACTAATTTTTTAACGTTTTTGTTTCAGATTATCTGACAAGGGGCCGGAACGCCCCGCGCAGACCAATGCACGCGGTGTATGGCTTCAGGTTATAGGACATACAGCCGCCATTTTTCATTTTTTGTAATAAACAAATTTTAAAGTATTCTTTATTTATGGGAAAATAAATTATCTTAACCGCCGTTTCAATAAATATTCATTATATACCCGAATAAAAAACCCAATGTTGACGCATTTTTCATGCCTATGAACGGTAACATCTCTTTAAAACAACACGACTGAATTAACTAAACATAATTTGAATGGTAAAATAATGTTATCAATTTTGTCTTCGTTAAAACTGAGTACAATTCCAGCAATTAAGATTACTTGTTCGTCGCAATGACACTTGGAAGGACGATACAGGAAGAGGTGAGAAAAATTATCGTTGAAAAACTTCAAACAGTAAGTTTTTCTTATAAAATAGCGAAATTACAAATTATTGTATGTTTTAAAAAACGAAATAAATTCATATGTTAAAGAAATCCGGTGGGCCGAGCATGCTTCTTTTCATGATAAGCGAGTTTTACGTTGAACCGTAAAAATGGACGATACTCTCAAATGGTTAGTCGCAATTAAACAGGTGCTATATATAACGACGTGTCAGCGAGAAATGAAGGCAATAGGCTACGGATTCCTTAAGGTAAAACTTTTGTTCCTATTTTTAAGTATTTTTCTTTTTATTTGGTTTAATTCATCCGATAGAAAAACTTAAGACTCAGAAGAGGAGACGTTTAAAGTGGGCAAAGTAACGTCAAAAGTTGACACAAAGGTAATGAAACTCCATTATATGGAGCGAGGAATCAAGATTTGAATTATTGCTCGGAGACATAAAGCATCGCGTTATAAGGAGAAAGGGTAAATCATTTTAATGACTGTCAAAAACGCAAATCTAAATTTAATGATCGCTAATGATCTGGGGATATATGTCGGTGCGTGGCGTGGGAAAACTTCTTTTTATAAAGGGTATAATTAACTCCCATGTGTACAAAACAATTCTCGAGGAGAATCCCTTGCCCTCTATACAAATGTTATAGTCTGTTGAAGATGAATATGTTCTTCAGCAGGGCGGCGCACATGTCATATGGCCTGTCAACAGTCCGGACCTCTTCCCCATAGAAACCCTATTGGGGAAAATTTTTTTTCCGAAATAACCCACGATAGAACCGCCAAGTGTTGAAATCACGTTTACAAGAGGTATGGAATAGTTTTACCACAAAATATACTGCACAATTAGCGCAAGCAATTCCCATATATGGGTCATTCTTTTACAAACCGAACAGATTTTGAGAAAAAATCATTGGCGTCTCTTCGATTTGGCTGAAACTTTTTATACGGATTCTATATCGAAAAATAAAAGATACGTGTCCGAGGATGTTTTTTTTTCCTCATTGTTTCGATAATACAAGTGATCGAAAATTTGAGAATGACGAGTTTTTTGGCTTGGAGACTGATTTTCAAAAATTCATAGTTCCGAATCTATAAGAGCTACAAAATTTTCACCAATTACACTTTTGTAGCTAAAGGACTGCTCTTTAAGAAAAATGTTTTTTTTATAAAAAATATTAACAAATTCATATTGTTATTAACAATTTAATTGTTTAAATCGTTTTATAACAATGGCCCCCAGAACAAATCAAGTTTTTGATATTTCCATCGAATTCCCCGTTAAATTTTACGTCAAAAACATATTTTCAAAATATGGTATCCTTTCGATTATTATTGTTAAAATAATAAGTTATGTAGCGCGCGACGGCCAAAAAAACGCTTTTCTGCTGATAAAACGAAATCTGTGACTCGTATCGAAAAAAGTTAAATGTAAAAGTTGTAGATAATTGAAAGATCTACAAAAAATGTGCAAAATATTATCATGTGAAAAATATTACCACCAACTTAGATAAATAATAACAAATGATGAACCATCATGTTAGTAAATAAAGAAAAATTGAACGAAATAAAAATTAAAGTAATACTTCTTATTTATCATGTACTTTATTCGAATAACAACATTAGTATCATGGAATGAACACTCTCCTTGACAGTTTAGTTACATAATATATTTCATTTGAAAATTTTCACAACAGTTTTTTTTCCATGCAATGAAAATAATTTAGCTTCCAATTCTTGAAGAGATACTGGAATCATACAATGATATTTAAGGGTTCCTTTAATTGTTATAGCTTTTGTGAATCGTTCTGTCAATAATTTTTTTTCTTCTTCGTACTCATCATTTGTTGAATAGCGACAGGTGATATTCGGCAGTGATTCTGTTGCCCAATTGAATAGTTCTCGTGGTGTCCTGATGGGATCATGAACTCTTTGAAGACTCGCTCTGGTGGCTAGCCGTTTCAATGTCCCACCTATTCCATCACAGGGTCCTTTCCCATGTGAGGTGGGAAAAAAATGCCACTCTGCAGTCATTTTAAAGTCTTCCATATGATGGGTGAGATTAATAAAATTCTTCTTATTTTTATACTGTCCGCTTGCTCCATCTGACATATAAATTATTTTTTTTATATCCGGCAAATTAGTTCCGATGAATTGTATAAGTTGTCTTTGGTATAGATGTACAGCAACAGTGTCATGGTGTAAACATTCAGAAATGCAAACTAAACTCAGTACCTTTAATTCATCTCGTTTATCTTTATAATAGATTGAAAAAGGGTGTACTGTGGCCTGGTCGTTATTCCAGTGTATTCCTTGAACAGAATTTTGAATAATGAAGGCATAGTTTTCGGAAAAACATTACATTCATCTTTCATCAATTTACTTTTTTTTCATTCAAAAAATCTCTCTGTTTGTTCACTAAGAATGAATGGACCAGTAATTTTTCCAAACCGTTACTCAACATCTGCAAAAATTCATCCACGGGCAATATAAGGGTTTGCAATGATGTTCTTTCAGTCGTAACCCATTGCTTGTAAGTAATACTGTCAATATATCTATCATCAAAATTTTGTTCTAGTTGTTGAACAATATTGGACATGCTTGGGCACTTGTCACATAAATTTAAATAACATTCGGTGGATTGTCCTTTGCACACCATACTTCCCAAACAATCCTTATCTTTTAAAGGCTGCTGACAATCAGCTGTAATTATTTTTAAATTAGCACCATTTATTAATAGATTGACGTTTTCATGGATAGGACAAACGCAAACTGAATGGGTCCCAGAGGCTCCTGCCAGAACGCAGTATTTTGGACGTAAGCTGGCAAACTTTGAAAAACTACATTTCACTGTAGGATATTTACTTGTAAACACCTCATACAACTCTTTTAAATTGTTTAATTTCCCTAAGAGACGCCTGCTTAATTACTTGCGTCGTATCTTGGGAAAGAAAGATAAATTATCTACATTCCCTAAATTTGTCTGTTTGATTATTACTGGAGCCAGCAGGGATTTCATTGGCTCCTCTTTTTTTTTGTCAAATATTTAGATGCATTACAACACGAAATGCTTTAAAAACGTAACGGACTAAAAGACGCGCACAGCTGATCCAACACGGGTTGTATTCTATATTAGCTGACGACCGCTACGCGCTACATCGACCAATCAAAGAGCTCCGCCAGACAGACTTTAGGCAGACTTCCCCGCGAAATTTCAAGAATGTCAAAAATTGAAAAATTCTAGATAATAATTTTTTACAATCAAGATTAGTTTTCTAACACGTAGAAGATTCGGTTTGTGATCAAACTACCCATAATTTTTTTATTTATGCACATTTGCAATAAAAAAAAGTTAAAAAGATGATTTTCAACGTTTTTTGCATTTTAATTCAAAATATTGAGGTTATGTCAAAAAATAGTTTGAACAAAAGTTGTAGATCTTTCAATTATCTACAACTTTTACATTTAACTTTTTTCGATACGAGTCACAGATTTCGTTTTATCAGCAGAAAAGCGTTTTTTTGGCCGTCGCGCGCTACATAACTTATTATTTTTACAATAATAATCGAAAGGGTACCATATTTTGAAAATATGTTTTTGACGTAAAATTTAACGGGGAATTCGATGGAAATATCAAAAACTTGATTTGTTCTGGGGGCCATTGTTATAAAACGATTTAAACAATTAAATTGTTAATAACAATATGAATTTGTTAATATTTTTTATAAAAAAAATGTTTTTCTTAAAGATCAGTCCTTTAGCTACAAAAGTGTAATTGGTGAAAATTTTGTAGCTCTTATAGATTCGGAACTATGAATTTTTGAAAATCAGTCTCCAAGCCAAAAAACTCGCCATTCTCAAATTTTCGATCACTTGTATTATCGAAACAATGAGGGAAAAAAAACATCCTCGGACACGTATCTTTTATTTTTCGATATAGAATCCGTATAAAAAGTTTCAGCCAAATCGAAGAGGTGTCGATCAGATAGGTGTTTGGTTTGTAAAAGAATGACCCATATATATAAGGCTAAAGTCTATTCTTTTTCGTACGGATGTGTTCAAACTGACAGACAGAATTACGGACAATTATTGATATAGCACAAAATAATGGTTATAAAAAGAAAACTATTTATAAACTAATGTATGAGAAGAATCGCAAGTCCATGTTGAGCTCTATCTTTTCAAAGCAGACAAGAGATCCAAGCGTACAATGGAGAAAGGTTCCATATGTGAAGGGAGTGTCAAATAATTTAAGGAATATTCTTGCTGGACAGCTTTTAGTAACGACAACAATTTAAAGACTATATTCGTAAACAATAAAACAAAAGAAAATATTCGAATAATTGAAAAAAGCGGTGTTTATAAAATTAAGTGCGATGATTGTCCGGCAATATATATAGGAAAAACAAAAAGGAAAATCTTAACTGGATTTTCTGAATATATCGCAGGCACAAATAACAACAAACCTAAGTCAGGGTTGTCGAAACATTTGGTCTCTGAAGGTCACCCCTCTAATATCAATAATATAAGTTTACTCCATGATTTACGAGAAGGTTACGTGATGGATAGATTTGAATTATTTGGAATTAGAAAAGCTTTGGCTGACGGTAGTGTATAAGTGAATGATCAGGGAGATTTTCAGATATTAGTCCGTTGCTTAAGCCAGATCTCTTTTTTGTTGATAATGGTCAGTAGTCCCCTTGATAATGCCCTAAGAAGGCGAAACGCGTCTGGTTAACATATGTATTAACTAGATTAAATAATAAAAATTGTGAAAGAATTTTATACAAGTGTTTTTTATTGAAAATTTACATTTTCTAATTCCCGAAATGTTTCACCAAATGCCTACAAAATAATCAATTTGCTATATAAAGAGCTGTAATTTTTAACCGACTTCCCAAAAACAAAGAGGTTCTAAGTTCCACGCGTATTATTTTTTTTTTTTTTTATGTCTGACCGGGCATAACTTTGTAACGCGTCGACCGATTTTGATTATTCCTTTTTTTGTTGGGTAGAGTATGTTCACCGATTGGTACCATGTCAAAAAAATTTTTGGTAGGGTGGGGGTGGGGGGTGGGTGTGAAACCTAACTTTGTAACGCGTTGTCCGATTGGGATGGTTCTTTTTTTGTTGTACAGAGTATGATCCCCCATTGCTAATTTGGAATAGGGGGGGTGGAGGGGGGAGGGGTAGTCTAACTTTGTAACGCGTGGACCGATTTGGATAATTCTTTTTCTGTTGGGTAGAGTATGTTCCGTAATTGATACCACAAGAAAAAAATGTTGGTGGGATGGGGGGTGGGGGTGGAACATAACTTTGTAACGCGTGGTCCGATTTCAATGGTTCTTTTTCTGTTGTATAGAGTATGATCCCCCATTGCTAATAGGAGAATAATTTGGCCCTAGGGTGAAAGGTGGAGGTGGGGGGAGGGGTAGTCTAACTTCGTAACGCGTAAACCGATTTGGATAATTCTTTTTCTATTGGGTAGAATATGATCCTTGGTTGATACTACGAGAAAACAATTGTTGGTGTGGTGGGGGTGGGGTGGGGGTGGAACCTAACTTTGTAACACGTGGACCGATTTGGATGGTTCGTTTGCTGTTGTATAGAGTGTGATCACCCATTGCTAATAGAAGAATAATTTTGCCCAGGGTGGGGGGGGGGGGGGGGAGTTGTGTGGGGGGAGGAGTAGTCTAACTTCGTAACACGTGGACCGATTTGGATAATTCTTTTTCGTTTGGGTTTGTTGGTTTAGTTTGGATGGTTCTTTTGCTGTTGTATAGAGTGTGATCCCCCATTGCAAATAGGAGAATAATTTGGTCCTATGGTGGCGGTGGGGGTGGGGGAGGGGTAGTAACTTCGTAACGCGTGAACCAATTTCGATGATTCCTTTTCTGTTGGGTAGAGTATGTTCCTTGATTGATACCATGAGAAAAAAAGTTTAGTGAAATGGGGGTGGGGTAGGGGGTTAAAACTAACTTTTAACGCGTGGACCGATTTGGATGGTTCTTTCTTCGTTGTATAGAGTAGAAGACACTAAAAAGTGAAAAATAAAATAGTTTTTAAAAAAAAAGTTGAACCGACTTCACAAAAAGCGCTAAAAAGCATAAAATCATTTTTAATTTTATATCTATTACGACATTTTGAAGTCGGTGCAAATTAAACAAATAAAACAACTATATAACCACAATTGAAAATAATACATAATGCTACCTGAACGTTTCAGCTTACGGGATCATAAGAAATAACGATTAAATATTTTTGTTGTAGTTGTTTGGTTTGTTTGATTTGCACCGACTTCAAAATGTCGTAATAGATATAAAATTAAAAATTATTTTATGCTTTTTAGCGCTTTTTGTGAAGTCGGTTCAACTTTTTTTTTTTATATATGATGTTGCCATATTGCCATGTTGCCCTATGATGCTAAAGCACAGCCTTGGCAGGAAAGGAATTAAGGTTGGGGGAAATGGTAATAATGATAAACTCATTGTTTTGTACCGTCGATCATATTTGGTTTAACACCCAATGCAAAAAATTCAACATCTTCCCTAATTATATAAGGAGAAATTTAAAGTGCAACATTTCATCCAAATCTTGCAAAAAAGCTTTAATTTGTGCTAAAAAGTTGTGGCTTCATTCTGAAAGTCAGCAACATTATTCGCAGAGGGACAACATTGGAACACATTTAAAAGTTTTACACAGTGAATTAGCCAAGAGATTCCATAATATTGTTTTTGATTTGATATTAAGTGACGCACAAGAAAATGCTAAAGCAGTCGCTTATCTGCAGTATGAACAACAGAAAGCAAAGTTGTCTCTGATGTATAAACAACAACATAGACATTCATCCGCTTCTCGTAACAGTCATCATACACAAGAGTACTATCCAAGAGTGGTTAGTCTCTCATCTACCGCTTTGACTGCAGCCGAAAATGATCTCCTCAGCCAGGGTTTGAACTTTGCTCCAGACTACAAGACACGCGATCTTCAGAATTTGGCTGTTTACCTCGATGCTGATCTCCCGACAGAAGAATATGAAAGCAAGTTGGAATGTGTTGAGGACATTAAACCACTCCAAAAGACAATCGGTGTTAATGTAAGCCAGGTTAGAATAATTAGGTCTCTAAAGAATAAAATTAAACATAATAATCTAATAGTTGCCAAAGCAGATAAGGGTAATGCTGTTACAATTTTAGATAAATTTGTTTATGTTAGTAAAATTAATTCTTGTCTTGACGTTATGAATGTGGAAAAATTGAAATCTGACCCCACAGTGCAATTTAATAAAGCAATACAAAAAACTGTTAACAGTAGCTCGTTAGTTTTAAGTAATCTGGAAAAATTTAAATTGAAAAATTCTAATCCATTCATCCCAATTCTATATGGACTTCCCAAATTACATAAAGAGGGTAGGGTAACCCGATGAGACCAGTCTCTTCTTGTTTTAACGCCCCTGCTCAAAAATTAGCAAGACATTTAAGTAGATTAATTCCTGAAATTATTAACTTCTCGCCGTGCCATACAGTAAAAAATTCGTTAGAGCTCATGGAAAAAATCAAAAACCTTAAGATACCACCGAATTCTAAATTGGTCTCCTTCGATGTTTGTAATCTATTTCCATCCGTACCTTTAACTAGGCTAAAGTCTGTTCTTTTTTAACACATCCGTACGAAGGTTTCAAATCCGGACAAATCATCGCAATTTATTAATTTATTAAATGTGTGTATCGAAGAGAATTATTTCTTTTTTAATGGTGATTGTTATTCTCAATCGGAGGGTTTAGCTATGGGATCGGCACTTTCTCCATTCCTCGCTGAGTTTTTTATGGATTATCTAGAGAATAAGTTATTTAATTTAGTAAAAAGTGACCTGTTAAAATTAGTTTTTGTTTGATATCGATACGTGGATGATATTTTTTGTATTTGGCAGGTACACAGCGTCAGTTAAGTAACTTCGTTAACAATATTTTAAACACATTGGACGACTGTATAAAATTTACAGTAGAAATTGGATTGGACAATATATCTCTTTTAGACATTAAGATTTTAATTTCGGACAATTATTTAAGCTTTGACGTATACAGAAAGAAAACTTACTCTGACGCTGTGATTCCTTTTAAATCTAATCATCCTTGGACCACTAAGATGGCAGCTTTCCACAATAGGCTACTGGACTGGAAATACCACTGAGCCGCGTTTGTTTTCAGACAGAACTGCGGATAATTATTGATATAGCACAAAATAATGGTTATAAAAAGAAAACTATTTATAAACTAATGTATGAGAAGAATCGCAAGTCCATTTTGTGCTCTATTTTTCCAAAGCAGACAAGCGATCCAAGCGTACAATGGAGAAAGGTTTCATATATGAAGGGAGTGTCAAATAATTTAAGGAATATTCTTGCTGGACATAATATAAGGCCAGCTTTTAGTAACAACAACAATTTAACGACTATATTCGTAAACAATAATATAAAAGAAAATATTCCAATAATTGAAAAAAGCGATGTGTATAAAATTAAGTGCGATGATTGTCCGGCAATATATATTGGAAAAACAAAAAGGAAAATCTTAACAAGATTTTCTGAACATATCGCAGGCGCAAATAACAGCAAACCTAAGTCAGGGTTGTCGAAACATCTAGTCTCTGAAGGTCACTCCTCTAATATCAATAATATTAGCTTACTCCATGATTTACGAGAAGGTTACGTGATGGATAGATTTGAAGTATTTGAAATTAGAAAAGCTTTGGCTGACGGTAGTGTATTAGTGAATGATCACAGAGATTGTCAACTTTGTGTTTGTGTACGTTTTTGATTTGTTTTGTTTTGGGCAAATTAAGACCGGAAGTATGCAAAAATTTCTATTTAATTTTTGAAACATTCGTGGCTTAAAAAGTAACCATTTTTCGGTTACTGGCACTTGAAAATCCGGTTGTTTTTGCACTTAGCGAAACAAAGATGGTTTCTGATTCTGATATTAATCAGTATCACATTCCTGGTTATCACTTAGTGCCGCTCTTCTCTCCTCAGAGGGGAATCGCAGTTTATATTAGAAATGATGTGCCATTCTCCAATCTCCCTCAATTCTCTTCTACTAATCCAGAATTTAATTATATCTGGATTAGATTTAAACTCTACCGGCACATCATTCGTTTTTGTTTTTTATACCGCAGCCCGAATATGTCTGACACTGACACTGTGTGTTCCTTTGATAAGTTGTCCTCCGATATTGAAATCGTTCTTGCTGGCGATTTCAACGTCCACAACGCACAGTGGCTCAAGCATTCTTCTACCACAAGCCCGTCTGGAAGACACGTCGAGTTATTCAGTGAGTCTTTTAATTTACAGCCACTGGTTGAGTGTCCGACTCGTGTTCCTGATACTCTGGGGCACAACGCGCATCTTTTAGATCTCTTTCTAACATTGCATCCAGAAAATTACTCGGTTTCGGTAACTGATCCCTTGGGTAATTCGGACCATTGTCTTATCTCCGCCCGATTCTCCATCTCCTCTCTGACAACCAATAACCTAAATTCCACCAAAAGATTAGTGTGGCATTATAAAAATGCTGATTGGACGGGACTTAATAAGTATCTCAGAGAGCTGGATTGGTCCGATTGCTTTTCTGTCAGAGACGTTAACAAATGCACCGATTATATCTTAAACATCCTTTGGTTTGGAATGCATCGCTTTATTCCTCATAGCTTCAAAAACAGTAAACCAACTAACACCTGGTTCAATAATAACTGTTTCGCAGCCATTAAAAGCAGCCTTTCACGCATATAAATTCTGCCCTTCAGAGGAATTGTGATGTATCTATAGAGATGCGCGGAATACTTGCAATTCAGCAATTAGTCGGGCAAAGTTCAATTTCGACCAGAACATCAGACGGAAGGTATTTTCTACCCAAAAGGGTAGTAAGGGCTTCTGGTCTCTAGTAAAAACCGTAAAGAACAATTTCACCTGTTCGTCAACACCCCCACTCATTTATAATGGGAATTTTTACTGACTCATTGGAAAAGGCCAACCTGTTTGCTGCTAATTCGTACTTACCACCTTCATCGAGCAACTTCGATCTCCATAACAGTGTACTAGTAGGAAAGTTTTTAGAGTACTTTCAAAACTCGACGTGTCCAAAGCTACTGGGCCTGATGGTTTCTTGCCCCTTTTTTTAAAGTGCTGAGCCTCTGCTTTGGCTTAACCTCTGCGCAAACTTTTTCACCTGTCATATTCAACAGGAATGTGTTCAAGTGTATGGAAACTTGCTCATGTCCAGTCGATACTTGAAAAAGGAGAGGCATGCGACCCCTCTAACTACAGACCAATTGCACTAACCTCGATCATATCTAAAGTTTTTGAATCACTCATCAACTCTCGGTTGTTGAAATATCTAGAAAATAACCATCTTATCAACGATTGCCAGTATGGTTTCCGCACTGGCCGCTCAACCGGAGACTTACTAACGGCTCTAACGGAACGTTGGAATCATTGTCTTCACAATTTTGGTGAGTCCGAAATCGTCGCTCTTGATATTTCAAAGGCTTTTGATAGAGTCTGGCATGCTGCCCTTTTAGCCAAACTTCAAACATTTGGTCTGCACCCTTCCCTCGTAAAATGGATAGAGAGTTTTTTGTCAGGCCGTTCAATTCGTGTAGTAATTGACGGAGTTACATCTGATTCCTACGAAATAAATGCCGGTGTACCTTAGGGTTCAGTTTTTTCACCAACCTTATGTCTTCTTTTTATTAATGATCTCTTATCCCTTATTCTCAATCCTATTCATAGTTTCGCCAACGACAGCACCCTTGATTTCGCGTACTCATTTGATTCTGTAATGAATTCACGTGGAGATGCTACAGAAGTCAATCGGGAATTAGATCATTAAACAACGACATTTCTATGGTCCTCGCTTGGGGCAGAGCAAATCGTGTTATGTTTAATGCATCCAAAACTCAATGCTGTCCTTTAAAAAACGCCCAGTTCACCCCCAACCCATTTCAGTCGACGGAGTGAATATACCCAATTCGCCCTCCCTAAATATCTTGGGTATCGAGATATCCAGCAATCTTAGCTGGACTGATCATATATTTGCAATCGGTAAAAGTGCGATGAAATGTTTGGGTTTTCTGCAGAGATGTAAGAAATATTTCACCCCACCCGACTTAGCGCTGATCTACAGGTCCCATATTAGGCTTAGACTTGAATATAATTCCCATATTTGGGCAGGGGCTGGACACACCACACTGTCCGCGTTAGACAAAGTCCAGCGTAAGGCTATTAAACTTATTGGCAATCCCTCTGGAGCATCGTCGGAATGTCGGTTGTCTCTCACTCTTCTATCCTTATTTCCATGGCCATTGTTCTAACGAAATTGCTAGCCTGATTCCTTGTAGACACATGACAACGCGTGATACAAGATCTACAAATCGCTCCCACCCCTATACTCTGCAGGTAAAATTTGGACGTACCGTCAAATTTCGGGAATGTTTTCTAAGCAGAACAACCCGAATTTGGAACAGTTTACCATCTTCTGTTTTTCCCTCGTCTTATGAGCCTGAAACTTTCAAACGGGGCGTACATCGACACCTCCTTCACTCAACCTCCTAACCCATTTCCCTCATCCTTAATTCCTTTCCTGCCAAGGCTGTGCTAAAGCATCATAGGGCATCCCCTGAGCTTTGGCATCATCATATATATATATATATAAAACAGTCATCTCGGCCCTCTACTATTCGTTCTTGCCATTGACGACATTGTCCATCTGATCCCGCACTCTAATGTTCTAATCTACGCTGATGACATGAAGATCTTCTCTTATGTCAAGGATGGTGGGGACGCCGCATTTATTCAAAAGGACTTAGATACGTTTCTTGAGTGGTGCGAGTATAATGGCTTACACCTCAATTTTGAGAAATGTGAGGCTATGACCTTTTCTAAGAGCGCTAATCCACAAGCTTGGGATTACAACTTCGCGGGGAATGGTCTCCGTCGCGTACTGATGAAACTTGATAGGAAACTTGACTTTACTCTGCATATAAACTATATCGAGTCTAGAGGTGGTTTAGTACTGGGCTTTGTTAAGCGTTGGTCTAGAGAGTTCTCAGATATAAAAACATTGATTAATTTGTACTGCTCATTAGTTAGACCTATTCTTGAGTGTGCATCTCAGGTCTGTTCCCCCTTCTACGATGTTCATTCCAAGCGTATCAAACCGGTGCAGCGTAATTTTCTTAGATTTGCGCTAAGACGGCTCCCATGGGACCCATGGGACGGTCCGTTCAGACTCCCGCCTTATACCGATCGCCTCCGGTTGCTCGGTTTGCCCTCGCTTGAGAAAAGGCGCAAAGTCGCTGACTTGGTCTTTATTTACCAGCTCTTGAACTCTAATATAGACTCAGGTTCGCTTGTTAGCAGGGTTTCGTTCAGACAGTCTCAACATAACCTTCGAAGACTTTTTTTATTGCATGTTGAACCATCTAGATCAAATTATGGCATGCATGAGCCCATTTATCGTTTATGTAGGGCTGTTAATGCCTGTCCTAATTTTGATTTAAGTCCCATGAAGGTGTCGTTTAAGAATTATCAATTTTTTTTTTTATACGATGTGGCCAAATCCTAGGGGACAACCCTTTGATGCGTTAGCATGGTTTTGGCCGGAAGGGAATTAGGGTAAGGGAAGTGAGGAAACTTGAGTCTTGTTTGCATTGCTGCGAGCTAAACAACAGCCCAGAGACGGAGTGGATTATTTTAATTTCTTAATAAAAGCTCACGGTCATCTGGGCTCGAACCCGGGACCCACGGCATGTTGGTCTTGCCGCTCAACGCATTGATCCAACTCCGTCTCCTTATTGTCTGTGCTCACGTGACTTTCTGTTTTGCATGTTTTGTGCTGGGTTCCCTTACTTGTTTTCTTCCTGCTCCTTTCTTTTACTTGGTATTTTTTCCTTTGCATGTTTGTGTGGGAGCCTCATTTCATCGTTTTGAAGGAATAGGTGAATTAATTCTGGGCTCCTTGGCAGGAAAGCACTTCAAGAACTATTATTACAAGGATTGACCAATCAGACAAAACACTTTCTATTTATTTAGAAAGCTGAAGATGAAAACCGAACGATTGAAGTTTGGCTAAAAGGGCAGCATGCCAGATTCTATAAGAAGCCTTTGAAATATCAAGACCAACGATTTCCGACTCTCCAAAATCATGGAAACAATGATTCCAACGCTCTGTCAGAGCAGCTGCTAAGTCTCCGGTTGAGCGACCACCGTAGAAACCGTACTGCGAAGTGTTAATAAGATGGTTACCTTCTAGATATTTCAGAAACTGAGAGTTGATGAGTGATTCAAAAAACTTAGATATAACTGAAGTCAGTGCAAGCTCTTTTATAGTATGGATTGAACATGAGCAAGTTACCATACATACGGAAACACTCCTGTTGAGTATGCAAAGAGCTTCATTACCATATTTTGCATACATCAATAATATATTTGTCTATTTTTGGCCACCCATTAAATCTTTTAAATTTACTTTTTTCCCAGCGTGAGCCTCAACCAGTCTATTAGCGAAACATATGCACAATTTTCAAAATGCCTAAAGAGCAGTAAAACAATCAATGAGCAAACAAACAACGGAAATCAGTCTGCGAAATACCACACCGAATTTCCATTCAATCCATAAATCCAAATCATTGCACTTGACCTTTAAGAGCGCAGTATGTACAGGGAATCATTTCCAAAAACCATAACCTATCCCAATTACTCTGCCAAATTGGTCCATGTTACATACCTTTCTTTTACAACCCATTGATAATTCCCCTGCTAATTACGGGCATGAAACAAAACACTCAGGCAACAAGGCACTCAGCCTTCCCAGCCGCTGGCAGCTGCTAAGGGCTGAGGTATTCTGAATGCATTTTCTTACGTAGCGGCTAACTCAGGCTCATGTCATATTTTTCAAGCCCAAATATTTTCGGCTGAAGTAGGCTGAGTAAAAAGAAGAAGATTTTTGCCATTTGTTTCTTCCGTCAGTTTTTGTTTAGTGATTAATTTAGTGAAAATGGAAACTAAAAACTTTCAAGTTGGCGAGTGCATTTACTCTGTAACAGACAGTGAACAAGTTTTAAATTAACTAAACTAGCAGCTAACTTAGAATTTTCATTCAGCGCAATCAAGCCACTGTAACATAGCCTGATGTCACGCACATCAGCCTACGCTTAGAAGGCTGAGTGCTGCTGAATACAGCCAATAGAAAACCATAGGTTCTTTCTCCTTTGCACATAATTACTCATTCCCAATATACTCCAGGCCTGCTGGCCATTCTTAATTCTCATATTTTTCCCTTCAATGCATTTCAGCATTTACATAGAAACCATGTGTGCTTTGCGCACTTTAAGCTTTTGGTAAATCGGAGAAATTGAAAAAATAAATAAATATGGTCTAGATCAGTGATGTCCAAGCCTATGCCCGCAGAGAAGTGAGCTTTTGAGCTTTTCAATTAGTATATGCACTTGTTTGCCTGTATTCGGTTTATTGTTTTTTCGTTTTTTAATCGTTAAAGCATACAAAAGTTAAAAAAAATCGTCATATTTAAATAGTTTTGTAAGCAATTATACAATATCTTCAAATATACAACCTTTTGAAAATGCTTTGAGGTTCTAAATTAAACAAATAGTACGAAATGCTTTTAAAGCTTTTAAGCTTTCTTCACATTAAGTAGTGTGAGTTTGGCCATCACTGGTCTAGATCATGAGCTACACTCAGCCGTTGTAGTAGTTACGTTACTGTTGACACATTAATTATAGTTGTCACTAACCAGTCACTCAGTTTTTAGAAGGAATTAAGTTAAATCGGCAAAAACTTCAACTTTGCCTGAGTCTTCGGTTCCGGATTTGGAGTGTAGTTTAACTTATTTTTTTTGTGTAATAAAACAATTATTTAACATCAATGGAACTGTTTGTATAATATAGGGTTAGGTGACCTTCGATCCCCATTAAGCACTCCTAGTCTTTGTTGAGAGAGGCAAAATTTTGGTGGCAACGGTGGGATGTCTCGTCATTAAAGACTCCAAAAAAACAAAAAACAAATTTGCTTTTGTCAAAAAAGCCGGAAAAGTGAAATTATTAAGGGTAACCTCAGCGAGGTGTTCAGGGGTTTTGCCCAACCGAACTGTGATTGTCCTGAAAAAATAGTCATCCAGGCAGGCGGTTTGAAATCACTGGACGACTTTAACCCATACTACTACAAGCAAGATCGTCCCGAGATGGACCGTAAGAACGCATTCAGGAGATAAAGAAAAAGCTTCAAATCTACGAAGCACCAGTAACAAAAGACGAGGGGACTACACCTCTCGAAGAGGTTCAGGAAATCATGGACAGGTTACGTCGGCCTTAGGAAGTAAGTGGTATACATTTTTATATATGAACAGAAAGAAACACAGAAACAATTATTTTTATTTTTGTAAATGTTTGTTTGTTAAAATTTCAATAACATGTAGTGAAAACTTATTTATTTATTTTAATATATATAAAAAAAGGAGATTTCTTCACAAAGAAAAAGTGAGTGCACATTATATTCTAAGGTGTGTAATGGTGTAAATTGTGATTGACTTTTCTTGATCTGTTTTGCTGGTTGAGTTTCGGTGTTGAGAAAATTTAACAAGTATTCATTCTGTTGCCTTGCGCATTCATATATTTTTCCTCTTCGTTGTTTCTGAAAATTTAATTTGACTAATGTGTCTTGCCCTCGTTACTCTAAAAGTGTTGTTGTGATTCAATGATTTTTGACGAAATTGCATAATCAACCAGTTATTCAGTTTCACAATAGTAAGCATTATAATGCCCAGGCTACTAATAGCCGGAGTCACATAGTCACTCGTTTGGCACGTGCTAATCAATTTCTGCACCAGACAAAATCCGTCAAAATGCCAGGAGGAAGCGCGGAACCAAACGCTAATGTTCCACGCCAATATTAGGCGTATTTTTCTTACCGATGCAAGATGTATGATCCCTGACCTTGATGGGAACCCCGAAGACCTTCATCGATTCGTCGCTTGTTGCGAATTACTTTTCTCCCAAGCCAAGACCTAATCAGACAATGACCTTTTTTTAATTTGCTGAAAACTAACCGGTTATGATATCTTCTAATATAAAAAGATAACGACTTGGAATCACCTCAAAAGCGAAGTAAACGCTCATAGGCCTCGAGCATAGGCCTCGGATGGTTTTCCAAGGTGAGCTATTACACCTAAAACAAACTTCTCGTGAGAACTTGCTGGATTATGCTCGTAAGGCAGCTGAATATCTAGCTGACCTAAACAGCGTAACCGTTCAAAAAGCCACAGAAGCAACATCACTAGCCTTCTTATTAAGGGGTTCATACCCCTACGCGCGCTGATAACCGAGTAAATTTAAAAATTATTCTAAGAGTTATAGGGTGAAAAATAAATTAACTTTTGGTTCCAGATATTTTATTGAACTCTCAACTACAAGAAAAAAAAAAAAATTATTTTTTTAATATTAACATTTTATTCAACATGTCTAAATGGACAATAGTCTGACGGGGAGAATTTTTTAAATTTGTTTTTCATAAATTATTAAACACAATTTTTTTTCTTTTTTCATATTTAAGTTAAAAATACTGTAAAATTTGAATTTTTGAAAAGAAACTGTACCTATAAGAATAACTACTACATTATTTTACAGGATTCTCTTTCATTTTTGCAGACTGGACAATTTTTGGAGCCATCTAATTCATCAGCAGTCCATTTAGAGACTTTAAATAAAATGTAAATATTAAATATAATAATTTTTTTCCTTGTAGCTAAAAGTTCAATAAACCATCTGGAATCAAAAGTTTGTTTTTTTTTCACCCTATAACTCTTAGAATAATTTTTCAAATTTACTCGGTTATCAGCGCGCGCAGGGTATGTGCCCCTTAAAAGAAAACTAGTAGAATGCCATTCATGCTGCGAAGATGGTATCAGAAATACTAAAAGTTATCGTAAAAGCTCATTCTGAAATAAACCTCCAAAAACTCATAAATTTCGCCACTGAGCACGACCAACGTATCGAGGAAAACCACTGTAATACACCTCGCGATACAAATAGTACACTTTTCCGTAATTATTGTGACAGAAGAGGCCATACAAAGTTTAGTTGCTTCAAGAGAAGACAACTCCCTGTTTCTCGATTTTTCTAACGTAAAAAATAGTTTTTAAAAAAAAAGTTGAACCGACTTCACAAAAAGCGCTAAAAAGCATAAAATAATTTTTAATTTTATATCTATTACGACATTTTGAAGTCGGTGCAAATCAAACAAACCAAACAACTACAACAAAAATATTTAATCGTCATTTCTTATGATCCCGTAAGCTGAAACGTTCAGGTAGTATTATGTATTATTTTCAATTGTGGTTATGTAGTTGTTTTATTTGTTAAATTTGCACCGACTTCAAAATGTCGTAATAGATATAAAATTAAAAATTATTTTATGCTTTTTAGCGCTTTTTGTGAAATCGGTTCAACTTTTTTTTTAAAAACTGTTTTATTTGTCATTTTTTAGTGTCTTCGACTCTATACAATGAAAAGAACCATCCAAATCGGTCCACGCGTTAAAAGTTAGTTATAACCCCCTACCCCACCCCCATTCCACTAAACTTTTTTTCTCATGGTATCAATCAAGGAACATACTCCACCGAACAGAAAAGGAATCATCGAAATCGGTTCACGCGTTACGAAGTTACTACCCCTCCCCCTCCCCCACCACCACCATAGGACCAAATTATTCTCCTATTAGCAATGGGGGATCACACTCTATATAACAGCAAAAGAAGCATCCAAATCGATTCAGGCGTTACAAAGTTAGGTTCCACCCCCCTTCTCCCACCCCCACCAGAGCAACATTTTTTTCTCGTAGTATCAACCACGGATCATACTCTACCCAATAGAAAAATAATTATCCAAAGCGGTCCACGCGTTACGAAGTTAGACTACCCCTCCCCCCACCCACACCTTTCTCCATAGCACCAAATTATTCTCCTATTAGCAATGGGGGATCATACTCTTTATAACAGAAAAGGAACCATCGAAATCGGACTACGCGTTACAAAGTTAGGTTCCAAACCCACACCCCACCCCCATCCCCCCAAAATTTTTTTCACCTGGTATCTCCCACTGAACATACTCTACCCAACAGAAAAAGAATTATCCAAATTGGTCCACGCGTTACAAAGTTAGACTACCCCTCCCCCCCTCCCCCCACCCAAGGCCAACTTTTTTTCTCCTGTTAGCAATGGGGGATCATACTCTGTACAACAAAAAAAGAACCAACCAAATCGGACTACGCGTTACAAAGTTGGGTTTCACCCCCACCCCCCACCCCACCCTACCAAAAAATTTTTTGACATGGTACCAATCGGGGAACATACTCTATCCAACAAAAAAAGAATCATCAAAATCGGTCGACGCGTTACGAAGTTATGCCCGGTCAGACATAAAAAAAAATAAAAAAAAATTTAAAAAATTAAAAAAAAAAAATACGCGTCGAACTTAGAACCTCTTTGTTTTTGGGAAGTCGGTTAAAAAATACGCGTCGAACTTAGAACCTCTTTGTTTTTGGGAAGTCGGTTAAAAAGAGAAGTTAACCGGTGGTCTAACCCTTGGACGTACAGTCGGAAAACTCCATCCCGCGGGAAGAATCGGACGGCGAGATCCCCGCGATATAATAACCCAAGCCGTCATCCATTAGTTCTTTCTCACCAAAAACATAAAGTGCGAATTCCCATCTATAAACGGGGAGGCAGCATATAATTATTAAATTTACCTTTGAATATTTCAAAATCCCCATTAACTACATTTGTAATAGACACTGGAGTAGAAATAAGTCTACTCAGAGAAGAAATAACAGATGTTTAGCACTATTACAACGATTGCGGGAGTATATACCTTCTCAATTGGAATATCAGTTGGAAAAATTAAGATTGGTGAAAAAGACCTAAAAATTGTATTAGAACACCCTTTTCACCTAATTCCTAAATGTAGTAGCTTATCATACGGTCGCTTGCTCGGTGTAGATATTTTAGAGAAATTTAAATGCAATCTAAATTGTTCAGAAAAATATATAGAAGTTAAAATAAATGCAGGCTCAGAAATTTTGTCGAAAAATAACGATCAAATAATAAAAATATAAAGAATAAATAGCAAATAAAATAGTAAGTCCTTTAAATAAGCAATCGGAGAAACTAGAAGAGGAAGATCCTGAATCACAGAGGAGCGAGATCAACAATCAAATAGAGGGAATGCTCGACCAAGGTATTATAAGCCGCAGTCGAAGTCCTTGGAACTCGCCATTGTTGCTAGTTCCTGAAAACCCGATGAAACAGGTAAAATGCGCTGGAGGGTCGTTGTAGACTTCAGACGTCTTACAAAGTTACACTTGGAGGCGCCTACTCATTACCAAACATAACAGATATCCCAAATCAACTCGGTCGGTCCAAGTATTTTACCATGTTAGAGTTATCTAACGAGTTCCACCAAATACCCATAGATAACGGCGATAAGGAAAAGGCGACCTTTAGCACCCATTTCGGCCATTATCACTTCAATAGGATGCCCTTTGAATTAAAAGGTGCTCCCGCTACATTTCAAGGGCTAATGAGTACGGTTTTAACGGGTCTGCAGCAGCTGCAAAGTTTTGTCTACTTAGACGACATCGTCATCTATAAATATAATCTGAGAGACCATAATGAAAAATAAGTTCCAGCATTTGATCGATTAAAAAATAGTTTTTACAAAAAAAGTTGAACCGACTTCACAAAAAGCGCTATAAAATTAAATAATTTTTAATTTTATATCTATTACGACATTACGAAAATCAAACAACTACAACAAAAATATTTAATCATCATTTCTTATGATCCCGTGAGCTGAAACATTCAGGTAGTATTATGTGGGATGGTAACTTAATCCCGGATTTGAAAATCCCGCAATACAATATCCCGGAGTCTTAAAAACACAAAATCCCGGAGTACAAAATCCTGGAACACAAAATCCCGGAATACAAAATCCCGGAATACAAAATCCCGGACAAAGAAATCCCGGAATATGTTGCGTAAAAATTAGATTTTCAAAAAATTCAATTCAAAATTGTTTTTTAATATGTAGATACATATTATTATTAGAACGGCAGAATAATAATAGTAAAAGAAATACCAAAATTTATTACATGATATTTTCGAGAAAATAAGTCCAAATTTGTATAAAATAAAGAAAATGTAATTAATGTAAGGCTGTATTCCTAGCGATACATTTCAAGATATCCAGTTTTGTAAGTTTCCTTTATCCTTAAAATTCTTTTAATTTTCTTATATTTTATTGCCTTAAACTTTCTTATTTTAGTACGTTCACCTGTTTTCAATTTTTCAGTAGTTGTTAATGAAATAATCAGTTCCTTAGATAAGTCTTTAATTAACGTATAAACTCCAGCGATAGACAACAAATCTTGTAGAGAAAAGGGAGTGTAATTTTCTTTGGAATATTTGTTGTTTCTCGGGTTTCAATTTATAACTGTACCTATATACATCAATACAAGGTCTCTTATCACTGTTTCAGATTCATCTTTTGAATAAAATCAGTAGTTGCATTTTTATATAAATTTGTTCGATCTCGGAAATGCCATATTTTGAATTTATGCATGTTTTCCGGGATTCGGGATTTTGTGTTGCGGGATTTTGTATACAGGGATTTTGTGTTCCGGGATTTTGCGTTCCGGGATTTTGTGTTGCGGGATTTTGTATTCCGGGATTTTATATTCCGGGATTTTGCATTCGGGATTTTGTATTCCGGGATTCCATACCCAACCCGAACTGCCGGGGTTGGCTGCCTGCGGTAGTGGTGCCTGCGGTAGTAGCGGTATTGCCTTTCGTTTCGATTGACTGGGTGTGCCGTCACTGGTGGATTTTTAGTCGGTCTTCCCTATGGTGGTTAGTAGCGTCGACGATAGCTTTTAATCTTCTGGGGTGGCCGGTCTGCCATTGGCGGTTTTCGGGCCTATCCGGTATGGGTGGACACTGCTGGTGTCCCGGTTGATGTGCCGGGTGGTGTTACCCTCGGCAGAGTGGCCTTCTCTCTAGCCGACGGTAGCTTCTTTGGCATCTTTATTTTTCTTTGGGGAAGCGTCGTTGTTGACTGACTTTTGCCCTGCCCGGCACTGGTGGACGTTGCGGGTGGCAGGGGCGTGGCTACCGTCAGTGTCTTCATCGGCTTTGTCTTCCCTCTGGCGGTCAGTAACTTCGTCGGTGGTGGTGGCAGGGCCGCTGTCTTTTGCCTTCGGGCCTGTCCTGGCATTATGGATGGTGCAGCTACCACGGTTGTAGCCTCAGGCGTTGTCTTCTTCGTCGTATGGTCCGGAGGCTTGTCGGGGTTGACTGGTGGTCGTCTCTTCTATCCGGATGGTCTCTGAGGCTGGGCCTCTATGAGAATAACTGGTCGGCTCTCCTTTGGTGGCTTCCACGCAGTTTTCTCGCTATGGCTGGTGGTTGTACGCTCTCCCTTATGGCGTACATCGGTGTCGTGACGGTGCGGCCCGTGGTTGCATCCTTTTCCGGGCGCAGATTTCCTCCATGGTTGGCGTTTTATTTGTTCCTGGATCCATTTCCTCGGCGATGGTCACTTGAAGCCTGATGTCGAGTGGTTGGGTGACTACGGCTTTTATACTTTCTGGGTTGTACTCGCGGAGATCTTTGACGTGTACGACCTGGGTTTTCCCCTTGTAGTTCTCTTCGGGACGAATTTTGAACATCACAGGGGAAATTACTTGCACGATTCGGTAAGGGCCGGTGAATTTTGGTGCGAGCTTAGCACTAAACTGCCTATTTGCGTCAGAGAGGGGGTATTCTCTCTTCATGACTAGTGTTCCCCTTTGTGGTCTCCAGTCTCTTCGCTGCAAATTGTAGTGTGTTGCAAAGGCTCTGCTGAGGTCATTTCGTATCATTGTATAGATCTCTTCTAGTTTGGCTTGTTTTTTCGTGGGTTCATCGGGATCGTTGTCTGGCAGGGATGGGTCTCCTGGAGCGGAGAGTTCTCGGCCATAGTTCAGGTGAGCAGTAGAAAACCCCGTTGTCTGGTGATTGCTGGTATTTACGCAAAACATTATCTCTGGTAAATGGGCATCCTATTGTCGGTGGTCTTGACCGGTTAATTGGGAATTATGGTCCCTATTACTCGGTTGGCTCTCTCAGTTGAGTTTGCTTGCGGGTGTATGGCGTTGTCAGGCGGTGTATGATTCCAAGACTTCTTTTTATAGAATTAACCCTTCTAACTCAGAAGGCGCACTTCACACGCAGAGGCCTGGAATCAATTGACCTATTCACCATAATATAACAAATATTGAGATGAATGAGGCTCCCACAACCCATGCAATAAAATATTAGTAAACAAAAAACAAAATAAGAACAATCCCAAACACTACAATCAGGGGTGCAAAGAGAACAGAGATCGTTTAAACAAATCTTTAGTAAGAGCCAGGTCAAAAATAGGACACAAATTCACGGCTCTACACATGCGGTTAATAGGCTCATGCATACCATAGTTAGAGCGAGAATGGATAACATGTAGTAAAGGCAATCTCCTTAAGCTATACGGGGTTTGCCTAAAAGTAACCAAACTTGCAAGAGTAAGAGAATCTATATTCAAGTTCAAAAGCTGATGAATAAATACTAGGTCAGCAATTCTACGACGTTCCTCTAACGAGTGCATATTAAGCAATCGGAGGCGATCCTCATAAGGGGGAAGCCTTAATGGATCATTCCATGGGAGGTCCCTTAGAGCGAACCTAACAAAGTTCCGCTGCACCGACTCAATGCGTCTAGAATGAACAGCATAGCATGGAGACCAAACCTGAGATGCGTACTCAAGAATTGGTCTAACTAAAGAAAAAAATAAGTGAATAAGGGTCTGTCGATCACAAAACTCCCCTGACCACCGCTTAACAAAGCCAAGGACTGAATTACTCCGAGATACTATATGGTTTATGTGCAGAGTGAAATCGAGTTTCTTGTCTAGCATTACACCGAGGTCAGTAACGGACTCCACACGACGGATATTAGTTTCCGCAAAGGTATAATCAAAGTCGGGCTGATTGATGTTCCTAGAAAATGACATAACTTCACATTTATCCAGGTTAAGTTGCAGTCCATTTGTGGCACACCAACCCCTGAAGGTATTCAAATCGTCCTGAATGCAGGAAGAATCATAACTGTTTCTAACGCATGAGAAAATCTTCATATCGTCTGCATAGATTAAAACTTTGGAGTGCTTAATCAGAGGGACAATGTCGTCAATGGCAAGAATAACAGCAGCGGCCCCAGATGGCTACCTTGCGGTACACCAGATGAAGCCCTAACTACTCTAGATAAAGTATTACGGAAAGAGACACGGTAAGTCCTATCTTTTAAGTAAGAGCAGATTCATTCGCGCAATAAAGGCGGAAAACCTAACCTTTCAAGCTTAAGCATAATCACGGGGTGAGGGAGCTTATCAAATGCCTTGCTAAAGTCGGTGTAGATACAGTCAGTCTGGAGTCCCTGTTGGAAGGCAGAGATAATGTGTGATGTAAATTCCAGAAGGTTGGTTGTTGTCGATCTACCAGGCAGAAAGCCATGTTCTTAGTCCGTCTCAAAACAGGTCGCTGGTATACTGGCTTCCATTATCGGAAACGACGGTTTTCGGGCAGCCATGGCGATAAACGATTCGTTCCAAAAAGCTTTTTAACACGGCGGCGGTGGTTGCTTGACGTAGTGGTTGTATCTCAACCCATTTGGTGAACTTATCCTGGAAAAAGAGGACGTATTGGAAGTCTTGTTTGGTTGGTGGAAACGGACCGATAAGGTCGGTTGCGATGATCTCCCAGGGCTTTTCGACCTTGGTCCAATACATTAGTCCCGGTTTCGATTGTTGTGGCAGTTTAAACTGCTGGCAGTTTTTGCATCGGCGGACATAATTGGCTGCGCCTCGAAACATGCCGGGCCAGTAATATAGCCGGCTTAATCGGCTGATTGTCTTTGCGATATCGAGATGGCCTGCGGTCGATAGGTCATGGCAGCGTAATAGAGCTTCGCTTCGTTGTTCGGTCGGCACAGTTTCCATGCGGATGCCTCTCCACGGCCATCCATGTCCTGATGATTCGGCATACGGCGGTATAGCTGGTTATTTTCGATTTTTAAGTCTGGGTGTGCTGCCGAATTATTACTTATCTCTTCCAACCTTCGCCGGTATCATGTACAGGTGATCTGGTTACTAGAAGGTCCCACATTACACAGATCTTCACGTGTTGGGAGATTCTGCAACCTTATTCATCGCTCCACTTCGGTATAGCACGTGGAAGTCGTACTGTTGTTAATCCAAGGCCCAACGGGCTACTAGTGCTTTGCAGAGAGTTCAGCCATTTCAGGGCTAAGTGATCGGAGGGATCGATAACCCTCCAAGTACGGTTTAATCTTGTGTATGCCCCATAGTATTTTCTCTCGGTTTCGGTTAAAGAGCGACTGGCGTACGCAATTACTCTTTCCTTTTCATTCAGGTCCTGCGATAATACTACTCCTAATCCGTCTCCACTGGCATCGGTTTGGAGTACAAACTCTTTGGAGAAGTCTGGGCAGGCGAGAATTCAGTCAGTAGTTCTTTTAGTCTCTCAAATGCAGTGTTTTGGGCTGCGGTTCATTCCCATCTCTCTTGCTTTTTCAATAAGCGGTTCAGGGGTGCTGCGATTCTTCAAAAGTCTGGTATAAAACAAAGATGCAGCTCCCAGTTGCCGGATTTCTTTTCGGTTTTGTGGTGTTGTTAGTTCTTTTATGGCTGCCACCTTTTCTGGGTCCGTTCGTATACCCTCCTTGGTTATGATGTGACCAAGGTATTTTAGTTCGGGCGTCGGAAAACCTTCGCTAGGTGTTCTAGATGCTCCTCAAATGTTGTGCTGAACTGAAAAATATCATCTAGGTACGCGAGTGCGAACGAATCTAATTCCGGACTTATCACTCGGTTTAGAAGTTGCTGCAATGTGGCGGGGGCAGAGTGAAGTCCGAATGACATTACTTTAAACTGAAATAGCCCTCTTCCGGGAACGATGAAGGTAGTCTTCGGTTTACTTGCGGGCTTTAACGGAATTTGCCAATACCCCTGTTTGATATCCAGTGGAGATATAAATTGGGCTCCTCTTTGCTTGTCCAATGTCGGTTGTACCTGTGGGAGCGGGTAGGCGTCTCGTACGGATATTTTGTTGATTCCTCGGAAGTCTACACAAAATCGGATTTCATCATTCTTTTTCTGTACGGGCTGTCCGACGGTTCGATAATTCAATTCTCCAACATTTTATCTACTTCCTGGTTAATGATCAGCTGGATCGCCGGATTGCGGGGGCTGTACCGTTGCTCCCCCACCGTGTCTCTGTTTGCGATTGGTAATCTGTTCGAACCGGGTCTTCCGGTATGACCGAGGGAAGAAGAACGCCTGGAACTCTCTCTTAAACACTGTCCATGTATCTATCAGGTCCAGGTACCAAAGTAATGCTTTCCCTCTCAGCCCCATTTACGTTACAATTGGTGTCAGAAGTGGGATAAATTAAGAAAGTCTTAAGAGCGAACTTAGAAAAAAAAGTGTGACTGTGAGTTAAAGTGAAATAGTGCAGCCAATGTGAATATGGGCCGCAAACTGAAGGATTTACGTGTTCAAGACTTGAAGGGGGAGTTAAGTAAACGTTCCCTACCTACGACTGGAAATAAATGTGCCCTAGTAGCATTACTATAAGAAGCTATGGAAAAGGAAGGAAAGCATCCAGAGGCTTTTGACTTTGAAGACGAGCTAGAAGAAGAAGCAAGTACTCCAAGCTTGACAGATCTTTGCAATGCTCTGTTGAAACTTAGCTTATCAATGGCTGAACAGAAATCATCAATAGAAGCATCAATGGCTGAACAGAAATCATCGACGGACGAATTGAAATCAACGTTGGAAGGGTCCGTAAGCGAATTAAAAGCGGCAATGGAAGAACAGAAGACTTCATCAGCCGTGTTTAAATCGTCGATAGAAGGGTGCGTAAGTGAATTGAAACAGGCAATTGAAGCACAGAAATTGTCGACGGCCGAGTGGAAGTCATCAATAGTAGCGGAACTTAAGGTCTCTGTTAAAGAAGTGAAAGCGGAAATGGAAATGTCTATGCAAAAACAGTTTGAAGGTCTGGAGTCAACTGTAGAGCAAAAACTGGAGACCAAAGTCAGTCTGGAAAGCCAAGTGGAAAACAAAATGGGAGAGTTAAAGTCAGATATAGAAAAGAGATTTGAAGAAGTAGACATTTTTGGGCAAATGACTATTAAACAAGTAAAAGGCGATATGGAAGCAATGGAGAATGAGCTGGAGAACGTCAAGAAAAAGCAATCAGGAGTTTTATCTACAGACGTAACAGTGAATAAAAGACTTCATCCTCCAACATTTGACGGCCAAACGCCATGGAAAACATACAGACTTCAGTTCAAGGCAGCAGCGGCAATGAACTTTTGGACTGACGAGGAAAAAGCTGCAGCTTTGATTTCGGAACTCAGAGGAGCAGCCGCTGTACTGTTTGTTACAAACTATACCAGCACATGCAAGAGGTCTACCATTTACATATACGGAGTCGAACACAGAAGCATGGAGAGACGTTACAGCAGTTCTGTGCGGATACAGAAAGGCTGACACACTTGGCTTATCCTACGTTTAGCCAAGATAATGTCAACGAGGTCGCGAGAGAAGCATTTATTAATTCACTTGCAGATCGTGACCTGGAAAAAGCAGTACGACTGGCTTGAAAGAACACAATCGCTGAGGTTTTGGCTTATGCTCTAACTTATGAGACAGCAAAATAAGCCACAAAGAGTACTGTACGCCTAATAGAAGTAACCGAAATAGAAGATACCTGCTGTCGGGTCAATACATCGGAAAGACGGACTCGATTTAAATGCTGGAACTGCAACAAAGAAAGCCACCTCCAAAGAGATTGCAGAAAGAGACGAAGATCTTACTACCCACAAGATGACAAGAGAAAATCCGGGTCTGGCTGTGAAAAATGCTGAGAAAAAGAACGAGTGGAACAAAGAAGGAATGGAGCTGAAAGCCCCATACTAACTCTACGCTTGCAACAGGGAAACGAGTAAAGACCAACTCTGCGGGACAGGAGTTGGCCAATAGTATCGACGCCCCACGAATCATCATCAACATTTAGACATTGCAGCGAAACGATAGCAGCTTAGTTATCAACGGAAGAGTTCAAGAACAAAAGTGCACGATTACAGTAGACACAGGTGCTTCCAGGTCCATTCTTCGGTGCGATTATGCTAAAGATCACTAGCTTAGCAACAAAAATCGATACATTTCGAGGAGAATTCGTTGAAGTGTATGGGGAAATACTAATGACAATATCCCTCGGCGACAACCGATTTTCACACAGATTTCTTGTCGCAGATATAACATATGAGTGCATACTTGGCCTGGATTTCATGAGAGCACACAACATTCAACTGGATATTGGAAGAGGAATCATGAAATCCGACAACAGAGATATTCCTATGGCTCTAGGATCAAATTATTATTTGAAGCTGAACATCGTAGCATATGAAGACGTTGAGCTCCCTGCTTGTGCAGAAACCTTGGTACGAGCAAAAGTTCTTGGTGACCCCGGGAGCTATCGATTCTATCTAAATAAATGTTGAGTAACCATCCGTTGGAAAATGTTGAGTAACCATCGATGAAAAGAAAGATATTTTGGTACGATTCCTAAATTTCCGTGAAAAAGGCATCAACTTAAAGAAAGGTAAAGTCTTAGGTCATGGCGAACCAGCCGAAGAGATTGTATTAGCGGAATATTCAGACTTAGATGAAACTAAGGCGCCAAAGAAGGATGTTACAAAGCTAACCAAAATTATACTTCCGTCTAATAAACTGAGCCAAGGGGAATATCGTAAAGCAAAGAAGTTGCCTGAGGAATTTGCCGATATTTTTGCACTACGGGACGAAGACTATGGAAAAACTGATATAGTGCAACATAAAATTGACACCGGAGACGCCCGCCCTATCAAGCAGCCACCGAGAAGGTAACCACTTGCAAAGCGAGAAGAAGCAGAAGAAATGGTTGAAACAATGCGTAAGCAAGGTCTAATAGAAGATACGAAAGGTCCATGGATGTCACCTGTGGTGCTAATAAAGAAGAAGGATGGCAGTAAATGATTCTGTGTCGACTACCGTCTTCTAAATGATGTCACGAAGAAAGATAGTTATCCACTACCCCGCATAGACAACACCCTAGTTACCTTATCAGGATCCAAGTGGTTTTCAACGTTGTACTTAAAAACCGGCTACTGGCAAGTCGAGATCGATCCAATTGATAGGGAAAAGATAGCATTCTCGGTGGGAAGTGCAATTTAAAGTTATGCTCTTTGGACTTTGCAATGCTCCAGCAACATTCGAGTGCTTAATGGAATGTGTGTGCGAGGTTTAACTTGGAAAATCTGCCCGGTTTATTTGGATGACATCATTGTAATTGGACGAAGTTTTGAAGAACATCTGGGAAATCTACGAGAAGTGTTCCAGAAACTGAAGTCAGCCAAACTAAAACTTAGCCCCAAAAAGTGAACGCTCTTTGCAGACCAGGTCAAATACCCTCCAAAAGATAAACACGAGCTACGGAGCTTTTTTGGACTTACTTATTACAGACGCTTTATGAAGAATTATGCTGATATAGCAAAGGAGTAGCATAAGCTAACGGAGAAGGATAAGGCATTCGTTTGGACAGAAAAAGCAGAAAACAGCTTTAAAGCACTGAAGTGGGCGCTTTGCAATGCACCTGTTAGTACTTATCCAAAGGCGGGTGAGACATTTATATTGGATACCGATGGAAGTAATGTTGGGATTGGCGCTGTGCTGTCACAAGAAGTAAACGGGCACGAAAAGGTGGTGGCATACTTTAGCAGAGCTCTATCAAAACTAGAAAGAAATTACTGTGTTACGAGGAAAGAACTGCTGGCTATTGTTGATGCAACGAAGCATTTCCACAAATTCCTCTATGGACAAAAATTCACTCTCCGAACTGATCATGCAGCTCTAAAGTGGTTGATGCAATTTAAAAACCCTGAAGAACAGGTGGCAAGATGGCTAGAAAGACTGAAATCCTATGATTTCGAAATTATCCATAGTGAGGGTAGATCCCATGGAAATGCAGATGGACTTTCACGACGACGATGTAAGCCTGATTGTAAATACTTTTCCTGTCTTGAAGAGGAATGCGACCATGTGATTGTGAAAAGAAAAACTGACGTACTCTTGACAGGATGGAACAAGGAAGAATTTCAAGCAGCTAAACGAGAAGACGAGAATATATCTCCAATTTTGACGTAGAAGGAGAACGACGAATAGCCCCAGTGGAAAGATATTTCCGGCAGAAGTGCAACATTGAAGAGCTACTGGGCGCAATGGAATTCGCTATGTGTTGAAGATGGAATATTAAAACGAAAATGGGAAACATCCGACGAATCATCATGCCGGATGCAGGTATTAGTTCCCAAGAACAAGATAAAGGATTTGCTGGAATAATTTCATAACGGTACTTCGGGAGGACATCTTGGCGTTCATAAGACTTTGGAGAAATTAAGAGAACGATTCTACTGGTTACATATGCGGGAGGATGTGGAGGACTGGTGTCGAAATTGAACTGTTTGTGCCCATAGCAAAGGATCTAACATCAAAACAAGGGGAGCGATGCAGCAATACAACGTTGGAGCACATTTTGAGAGAATCACGATTGACGTTGCGGGACCATTCCAAGAATCAGATCGGTACATTTAAGAGGTAATGGATTATTTCAGTAAATGGCCAGAAGTATATACGATCCCGAATCAAGAAGCCAAGATAGTGGCAGAGGAGTTAGTAATAAACTGGTAATGCAGATTTGGCGTCCCCACATTTTGAGAGAATCACGATTGACGTTGCGGGACCATTCCCAGAATCAGATCGGTACATTTTAGAGGTAATGGATTATTTCAGTAAATGGCCAGAAGTATATAAGATCCCGAATCAAGAAGCCAAGATAGTGGCAGAGGAGTTAGTAATAAACTGGTTATGCAGATTTGGCGTCCCCAATGAGCTTCATTCCGACCAAGGACGAAACTTTGAGTCTCACGTATTCCAGCAGGTATGCGAGATTCTTGGAATGATAAAGACGCGGACAACACCACTTCAGCGACAATTTGACGGGATGGTTGAGCGATTTAATTGAACAGTGGTGGAACATCTCAGAAAAGTAGTAGATGAGCATCAACGGGATTGGGATAGCTACATTCTGATATGTCTACTATCTTATCGAACAGCCGTCCGTAACTCAACAGCACGGACATCCTCTAAAATTGTGTTTACAGACATATTCGACTGCAGAGTGATTTGAGGTTCGGAACACTTGAAAAAGATACTGAAAACACTGAAGAGTAAATAACAAAACAAAACAAAAGACAAAAATAAGATCGTGCACATTGACCGATCAAAGCTATACCAAGGAGATACAACTGTTCGGGACGAACAGTTCTAAGAAGGGGGCAGTGTAATATGCACTGTAGTCTGGCAAAGGCTACGTGATGAAAACGAAATCAAGTTGTACAATGCGCATGTCCTGAATTTCGGAAAACAGGAAAACGTCAGATGCGGTATAAAGTCAAGGCCGACTAGAACCTGTGGTGACTTCATGTGGTGAAAATGAATAACGGAAATTACTAGAACTAAGTTGTAGAACTTTCCAGATTTAAGCTAAGTAGTATAAGTAGGGCTGAGTAGCAGCATAGTGAGTTAGTTGTATTTTAAGCAGTGAATTTAAAGTGAAACGTAATATTGTGAAGAAATATTGTCAAGGAAATTGTTAAACAAACTAATTAAGTGAAGTGAATAAACTTGTGAACATTTGTGATTAAACATAATTGTATTAATTAATCCGTCGAGTCCGAATAGCCCCATTTACGTTACACTATATAATTCAAATGCGTACTTCTAAGTACTTAACTAAACACTTCATCCCTTTGACTTTTCCCCTCAACACAGGTACTCGGCCCGAGCAGTGAACTGCCCTTAAACTAGTTGCGCCTAGGAGCTCAGTCCCTTTGACCTTCCCCACAACACGGGTTCTCGGCCCGAGCAGTGGACTGCCCTTAAACTACTTACGGCTAGGAGCTGAATCCCTTTGACCTTTCCCCTCAATACGGGTACTCGGCCTGAGCAGTGAACTTCCCTTAAACTACCTACGGCTAGGAGCTAAGTCCCTTTAACCTTTCCCCTTAACACAGGTACTCGGCCCGAGCAGTGGACTACCCTTAAACTACTTACGGGTAGGAGCTAAGTCCCTTTGACTTTTCCCCTCAACAGGGATACTCGCCCCGAGCAGTGAACTGCTCTTTACCTGCTTACAACTAGCAGCTAAGTCCCTTTGACCTTTCCCCTCAACACGGGTACTCGGCCCGAGCAGTGAACTGCCCTTAAACTACTTGCGTCTAGGAACTAAGTCCCTTTGACTTTTCCCCTCAACTCGGGTTCTCTTTGACCTTTCCCCTCAACAGGGGTACTCGGCCCGTGAACTGCCCTTACTGCCCAGACTATGCCTTATCCATGCGGCCGGGTTTCGGATGGAGAGAACTCAGGAAGGGAAGGAGTGGAAAAAGTGATTTTGCCTGTCTTAGGTCTGGCTTATATTTCCCATTTTTCAAATTTACATGCGAATCATATTCCAAAAAAAATTATTACCTCCGCTTTATTCACCCAGTTTGAATTTTTCGTGCGAATTATATCTTCAAGGTAACTTTTATAATGGGGTCCCGTGTTCGAATCTCCATCAACCCAGCACTTTTTATTTTCTTATATGGGATCTTTTTAAGAATTTCCAAATAAAATTGCACTAATTAATATTAACTAAAAAATAGAAAATTTTTAAATTTTATAATTTTTTTTTGGGATAATAAAAACCTGTCTCATAAATTAATAGAAACAATGGAATATCTCAATAAAGTTGTAAAATAAAATGTGAGCTTAGCTATTTTGGCCCTTACGAAAAGGAAGGGTTGTTGGTAAGAAAAACATCTTTATGTGGGCGTGGATTGTTTAAATTTTTACGGGTAAGCATCATGTGGTACTGTTACATTATGCAGTGTACATACAGCTTAGTTAATTAAGCATATTAAAATCAAAAACTACTTACCTTCTTCATGAAAGACATTACATTCGTCGGCAACATGTTGGAAGAACTATTAATAATTGAATACCAGAATTTTAAGGTAAATTATCTTATTGTTCAATCAAAATCTTTACTAGAGAATAACTTTTCACTTTCACTGGATTTCTGCCATTTTGTTTCTGTATAATTTCGTGAAACTTTTTCCCTTTGTATTTGTAAAACTGTCTTCACTCTTTCTTCGGACTGCGTTGCAGTCTAAAGTACGCTTCGTACTTGTTTGTAATATTATGTAAGTTGATACCTCGCATAACAAGTTGTCGGGCTTCGCTTTACAGGCTAATAGCAACATTTCCTATGTGATGTGCTTACGCAAGAATTTTATTTAAACAAATATTTTTTATAGATGATATGAATGCTTTCCGAGTGTCATTTTGCTGTTCATGATGTATATGCCTAGAAAAAAAAAACTTTATTGATTTAATGTTACCAAAGTTAATAAATTATCAAAGAAGTGTTGTCTAACAGAAAAAAAAATTATTTAAATAAATTTCCCTCCTTTACACATTCATTTGTTACCATAAGGACAGAGTGTACAAGAAATTGGGTTTAACACAAAAATATAAGTATACTACACTATCGCCTTCTGCTTATTTTATATTTAATCTTAATAAACTTTCAAATCGCCTTACTTAGCTTCTCCTTGAAATTAAATTTGTAGAAGCATAAGCACTACTAAACCTTCGTATGAACGTAAAATTATTTACCGGTGTTTCATTTCTGGATGTTTACATGAGTCAGATTGCGAATATTTAAAACAAAAATTAAGAATAAGTGAAGTATAGTTTGCATATGTTAAACAGACATGTGCAAAGAATTAAAATTACATGCCAAATTAAATCGTTTTGAAATCCAATAGTACCTACTTCTCAAGTTGCTACATACATACATAATCGAGATATCGGTATTGATTCGGAGCGGACCCTTAATAACAATATTTTTCATCCATATTTGAGCCATCAGTTTAGATTTCTGATTTCCCACCAACAATTCATAATACACCATTCCCAAACAATACATCAACTTTAAGATTCATCGAAAAATAAACTACAAAATTTGTCATCTCTATTGACATTGGCCATTTGGATACTCTAACTTTGGCCAAAGATGTATACCAATAGTAAATATCCTCACATATTAGACTATTAGTGAGGCAACTCCATCGCCATCTTGGAGCGACCATTGTAAGTTCCTAATTATTTACCAAGAATTCGATACTTACTATCTGAAAAACCGTATAAATTTTGATTCGATCGGACCATAAATGACAATATTCAACCGCTGTCTTGAATTTTTATAGTACAAAAGGTTAAAGCATATCATCATAAAATATGTCCTTATTTTCAAGTTTACCGGACAGGTAGAAGACTTTCTTTCAAAAGGTCAAGGCCATCTTAATCCGTACGCAGTTGGATCAATTCGTTGAGCGGCACGACCAATATGCCGTGGGTCTCGAGTTCGAGACCAGATGATCCCATGAGCTTTTATTAAGAAATTAAAATAATCCACTCCGTTTCTGGGCTGTTTTCGAGATCGCAGCAATGCAAAAATCAAGACTTAAGTTTTCTCACTTCCCTTAGCCTAATTCCGTTCCGTCTAAAACCATGCTAACGCATCAAAGGGTTGTACCCTAGAATTTGGCCACAACGTATAAAAAAAATAACATTAAAAAAAACTGCTAACTTGAAAAAGGCGTGTATATTCTCTTCTGTTCCCGTAACCCCTTGTCGTGCTTGGGGTGGGAGAAGAATTTCAGCCGCTAATGGTCCTACAATTTAGGGGGAGGTTCTCATCAAGCGACCACAAAATAAGGTGATTTTCTTGAATTTTTTTTCATAAAAGGAATTAAGTAAACAACTTAAGGTTTTATTTATTAATTTTTAAAGTACAAAATAACATTTTTTTTAAGAATAATAATGTCATGGGAATCGTTTATGTATTGTATCGTAACCGTCTCAAAAACAAAAGGTGATTTAGCCGTCTCCACCGTAGTATTTGTAAAAATTACCTGAGATCCAAAAACGAAATTTTTTTATAAAGAATGTAATATTTGCTGGAGGTTTGACCAAAAATATCAATAAAAAGTGGTCGGCATGCAATATTTCTGCACCGTTTTTTCACGTTTTTTTCGCTTTTTAAAGTGCTATATAAAAAAATCACCAAATATTATCTGCATGTAGGTTTATCCTCCAATAAATTAAATGAGCTTCAAAATATAAAAAAAAATTGTGATCCATTGAGTAGTTTTTGAGTTATGTTATCGTGGAGACCGATATAAAAACATCGTTTTTCAGGAAATGCATTTAAAGATATGGTTATCACACAAACTCTATCTATAAAGGTGGGCCGAATTATTATGCAAAAACTTTCTTTTTTTTTTAGTCAAACGGTTTGGTGAATATATTCAACACATAATAGACTATAAAAAAATTAAATAAAAAAAAATACTTTTCAGATCAGGTTTCATGAGAACCTCCCCTTAAGGTAGATACGGAACCAACGACATCATGCTGCAACCAGCAATGACCTTTTTAGCGTGAACTGCTGTCAGCAGAAAACAACCATGGGTCACCGCCGGTGAGTTTCGATCCTCGGATCTGTATGATGTGGAGTTACCCACTACTACTCTCGAAGCGAAAACCGAGATAGTGTTAATCAATGTTTTCAATTTAAAGTACAAAGCGAGTTATTATGAATTTCTATTTTTAACCGACTTCCCAAAAACAAAGAGGTTCTAAGTTCACTTCACAAAAAGCGCTAAAAAGCATAAAATAATTTTTAATTTTATATCTATTACGACATTTTGAAGGCGGTGCAAATTAAACAAATAAAACAACTACAGAAACACAATTGAATATAATACATAATACTACCTGAACGTTTCAGCTCACGGGATCATAAGAAAGGATGATTAAATATTTCTGTTGTAGTTGTTTGGTTTGTTTGATTTGCACCGACTTCAAAATGTCGTAATAGATATAAAATTAACAATTATGTTATGCTTTTTAGCGCTTTTTGTAAAGTCGGTTCAACTTTTTTTTAAAATCTATTTTATAATAGTGTATTTTATAGTAGTGTAGTGTAGTCTATTTTATAATGAGAGTAATTTGCTAAGAATGTACCCTTTTTTATTATTATCATTACTTGTAGATCTTAGGACAACTTATACCCCTTACCAGATAGATCTTTTGTGATGAGATCCTATAATAGATTTAAGCCATCCAATCAAACTTTAGTTGCATTGATTATGCCCAAAATGTCATTGTGGGCTGCGTTAAGTATGACTAATGATGATGCAAGCCCTTACCTAGATATCTGAGCCATATTCGATCGAAGGTCTCGCATTGACAGAGAATTTCTTCTCTTGTTTCTCCCTCTTGCAAACAGAAGGGGCAGGTGTCCTCCTCAACCAGTCCCACCTTTTTATATGGACAGTGATAACTTAAAATTCCTGTTATAAGCCTTGGAAATGATCTTCTGAGTAAGAACAGAACTTCCGATTTGTTACTTCATTGGCGATTGGCGAAATTAAGAATGCCTAATTGTATCTTTTAAACCTGTCTCTATTGTAGGTGTATGTATTCTTAAAGCTTAATTTTTTTACAAGCATCAGTCTAGTAGGTTTATATCGAAAAGGTTTTATTTTTAATATCGCACTTTAATACTTACCTTAGGGCCTAGAGAATACGATGTCTGTGCAATAATGTCGAACTGCTGCCATAATAGACCATTTTTGAAAAGTGGCAAGTGAAATATTTTGTATTAAAAGAGTACTAATTTTAGATGAATTTTGTATGGACCAATACTTACTGCTTTTTGTAAAGCGAATTAAAGTTGTTTCCGTTTTTTTACAACTTTTCCTGTTCCTGAAAATTTGACTGACTACCGAAAGAAAACACAATTATTTGTTTTTTGCAACAACTTTTGAAAGAATATTATTGAATTCCTTGTGAAAGAGTAAACAGAATTTTCAGTGAACTTCTCCTAATAGCCTAAGAGCTAGCAACGGCTAAAAACACGTAACTTCAGTAAGGCTCTTTTTGATATATCCCCTGCCTTGTTGAGCCATAAAAAGTAAGCTTGGGGACTGGCTAGCCCAATACACTGCGTTTACCTGCGCGGCTATCGTCTGTACAGGTAAAAACTGCAATAAAAACATAACAATAAATTGCATTGTTCGCTTTTCTTTTACTCTTTCTCGGACTACAATTAACTATGAATAATATTTTGCCTACAGCATGTCAATTCCGCTCAAACTAACGTCACACGTCTTGACATTTCTTCGTGACAGACTGTGTGTTCTCTTTACTGTGTACTTACCTAACCATTATTTTACATAAGGCATGTATTATATTATTTTTATTTATGTACACGTTCAATTATAATGATTTGGATGTATTTTTGTTGCATAGAAAATGTTCGCGCTAATAATATAACTATAGTTATATTAAAACATTTAATGCTAACGGCGCAGGGAACGTCTACGTTGGTTGCAGGATAAAACACTTGTACCTAGCGTGTTCGACTTTTCGGTAAAAAATCGATATTTCTAAAATTTTGCGGGATTTCGGTTCTTTATCCATAATTACCGCAACCAAACACAGAACTAATGTCATTTATGTCGTTTTGAACATTAATACTTTGTATATATTACATTTATTGAAACCGGTGCCAAATTGAAAAAGCAAAGCAACTATACTGAAAGTTACTCTGACGATCTGTTCAAACGTTCATTATCCATATCTTTGATATTAGATAACTAGCTGTTTTGTTTTATTAATTTTTCGTTGGTATTCACTTTTTAGTGCTTTAAGATATGTTTTTAAAAGAAACTCTGCTCGTATGAACAGAAGCATCCCAAAGAAAGTATGGATTGTCGCACGGGGTAGAAAAGGGGCGGATCGTATTTGCCCTGACCTATCTTGCATACAAAAATTATATTGCTTATAATATAAACGAGGGAACATACTAAGGAAGAAAAAAATCATTCAAAACGGTCAAAGCGTTATGAAGTAAGCGTTTCCCACTCTTAAAATCTCGTCCTTACTTTCATTCAGAGCTTCTCCTTGGCTCCTTTCAGCGTGGTTTTATTAAGGGTAGGTCAACTACCACAAATATGCTATTTACTTTCTTCCTTTCTGAGAACGAAGCTCGAAGGCAGGTTGGTTACATCTTTATTGACGTCAGTAAATTATTTAACAGAAGTAATTCAAAAATGTTATGTTATACTGACGATAGAAGATTCTCTATAAACCGCTTCCTTCTTAATATTAATAAGTGCACGATGTCTTGTTCATGGAAGAGAGCACCGCTTGCCGATGTTTTAAATAGATCTGTCAACTTGGATTGTGGCTAAATTGTCGAAGCATTAGTAAAGAAGACCAATTCGACACTTAAGTATATTAAAAAGTAGGCAACGGCATTTTTGAGCGTTATGTTAAAGGTCTGCTTTATTGCAGATTTGTTAGACAAATTTTGGAGTATGCCTCTTGTGTTTGGTCTCCTTTTCATAACGTTCACATTGAAAGCGTCGAGGCTGTTCAATGTCGTTTCCTACGATTTGCTGTTCGTCCACGTATCCACTGATCCAACTCGGTCTCCATATAAATAAATAAATAAAGGAAAAAGTGGTATATTGAATAAAATAGTTCTTAAGAAAAAAGTTAAACCGACTTCACAAAAAGCGCTAAAAAACATAAAATAATTTTTAATTTTATATCTATTACGACATTTTAAAGTCGGTGAAAATGTCGGTCGACGCGTTACGAAGTTATGCCCGGTCAGACATAAAAAAATACACGTCGAACTTATATATTATTTAATATATATATATATATATATATATATATATATATATATATATATATATATATATATATATATATAGTTAGAAGTAACAATTAGATAAGAAAGTGTAATACAAATTTATTTAAGCTTAATTCAAGCCATAACATTATAATACAAAAATACTAAAAATTAAAAATAATACTAATAACAATAATACTTCAAGCTACGAGTATAATAAATGATAAGTCATAATAAATAGTATAAGCTACAATATGAGCTATCATTATGGTAAATACGAACTAGGAGGAAGAAGAATTAAAAAAGGCGATCAGGATATAAGGCTTTGTGAAGGGATGATTTAATCAGATGGAAGTCAAAGGAGGAAAGGTCGTTAACTTTTCGTTGCATCGGTTGCGAGAATTGGTATAGATGGGTAAAGATTGCAGGATTGAAAGGCAGTTTATGGCACCAGTTAATAGCTGATGTATGAAGAGAATGTCGAAAACATCACGACGTTTACTTACGGTTTGTAAGTTGATCAGTTTCAGACGGTTTTCATAAGGTGAAATGTTGAATCTGTCTATCCATGGAAGATCAAGTAGAGCAAAATGAATGAACCTACGTTGACAGATTCAATCCTGCTAATGTGGGTTGTTTGTATAGGTGACCATACCTAGCTGGCATAATCCAGGAGAGATCTAACAAAGGAGATATAACACAACCCTAGCGCGGAGTTAGCTCTGTTTATTATACTGTCAATATGGGAACGGAAATTGAGTTCGCTATCACAGATTATTATTAGGTCACACAAAGAGGTAACGATACGGACTGGTAGGTCGGTTAATATGTAGACTCTCGCGGTGGTGGTAAGACGCTGCGGGAATAACAGATGGACTGGCATTTGGAGACTTTGAGTTCAATAAAGTCTTTCATGCACCTAGTGGTGAACGAATCGAGGTCTTTTTGCAGAAGAAGAGAGTCAGTTGTGGAGGAGATATGTTTAATTATTTTCATGTCATCAGTATAAATGGACAGCTCTGAGTGTTTAATGACACGATGAACATTATTGTAAGGATGAAAATCAATGGGCCGAGGTGTCTGCCCTGAGGGACGCTGGAACGAGCGACAATAGGGTTAGAAATGGATGAGCTAAAAAGAACATTGTACTGACGGTTGTTGAGGTAGGATTGAATAAAATAGTTGTGGGGGGGGGGGGAACTTAGGCGATCAAATTTCAACAGGATAACGTTAAGGGAGATCTTGTCAAAGGCTTTACTAAAATCGGTGGCATAACATCAACATCTTTACCGTTTTCCAGGGTACATAGTATTTTGGAGACGAAGTCGGTAAGGTTGGTGGTTGTAGATGTTCCTTTGAGGAAACTATGCTGGAAGAGGGAGAAGGTAGACTTACAGTGGAAGCTCATGGAATCGTTGACCAATTTTTCGAATAGTTTAGGTATGGACGATAATTTAGCAATTGGTCTGTAGTTGGATACATCGCCTTTTTTGAAGATGGGAATAATGTAGCAGTTTTTCCATAATTGAGGGAAATCCCATTGAGTGACCTAAAGGCGGAAAAGGAAAGTAAGGGGTTGACCTAGCTGCATGGCATACTTTTCCAGAACGATGGCCGGAATGCCGTCAGGACCTGGGTGAAAGTCCTCCTTCGGGAAAAGTAGTTAAGGTTGTAGGAAATTGTCGCTCAAAGATTGACTGAAGAATTGTGCAAAGAGGTTGGCGATAATCTTACGATCAGACGAAGAGACATTCTCGAGCTTTAGGGTAAAGGGAATTCTTGGAATTAATAAAGTTATAACCTTACGATCAGACGAAGAGGTATTCTCGAGGTTTAGGGTGGAGAGGTAACCATTGGAATAAAGTTATAAAAACGCTTGGGGTCGGATATGCTAGTTTCAATGCGTTGGAGGTACTCATAGTAGAGGGTATCACAACGTTCAGAAAATGAGGTACAAACACGCAAATAGAAAGAATAGTCAAACTCAGTCTGGGTTAGAATAAAAGCTTGCCAACGTTTATTTCTTTTGTTGCGGAGGGTGTAATTCTTTGTCGTACCATATGGGGGATGAGGACCAGTTTTAACGAGGAAGAAGGGGAATAGATTGTGTATAACAAGGGTGTATTTCCGAATAGAACGCGTCTAAAGCAACGTCAATTGGAAGATGTTGAGGGATAGTGCCAATTTTAGAGTTGATGAGCAAGTATTTAATTTCTCAAAGTTACGAAAATTGAAGGAAAGGGAAGACTCGGTGCTTGAAAGAGCGTGAGGGTGTTCGTAGGAGAAAACGAGGAACAGGGGAAGATGGTGACGATCGAGAGAGGAGAATAGGTTATTGCTTTTCGCGACAGCCGAGTTAACTGGGTCTGAGGAAAAGATTAAGTCTAATTGTCTGTCCAGAAAGTTCCTGACTCCGCTAGTTTGAAAGAGCCTTGAAACTGAGAGCTTATCGGTAAAAAAGGCTTCTTTGACGGAAGAGGCGTTCAGGGGGACAAAGTGAGAACAGTCCTCAGACAATGACCATTGAATACGGGAGAAGTAAAAGTCACGCAGTAAAATAAATTCATCGGAGGCGTTAGCGTTCTCAAGCAGGTTGTCGATCGCTTCAATTATTGGCTTGATGGCATCTAGAGGTTGAGAGGGACGAATATAACAACAAAGAATGTACAGACGACACTTATTCAGTGTTAATTTGGTACATACAAATTCTGATATTGTAGACTCGGAGGTCTTGAGCAGGAAGGCATCATAATGCAGATAGGCTAGCAATAAACGTACGTTTTCATAAATGCGGCAGTCCCGTAAACGGGACAAGAGGTATCGTCCATCGTTGGAATCCCCAGAACGCAAAGTCAATTTAATTGTAGGTGGATTAGAGCAGTGATGGCCAAACTCACACTACTTAATGTGAGGAGTGCTTAAAAGCTTTTGAAGCATTTCGTACTGTATCTTTAATTTAGAACCTGAAAATGTTTGCGAAAGATTGTATATATTAAAATGTTGTATAATTGCTCATAAAACAACTTCCATATAAAGATTTTTTTTAACCTTAGCATGTTTTAACGATTAAAAAACGCAAAAACAGTAAACCGAATACAGCCAAACAAGTGCATATACGAATTTAAAAGCTCAAAAGCTCACTTGCCCGCGGGCATAGGTTTGGACATCACTGGATTAGAGTGCTGTTGGGATGAAGGAGTTTTGGTTAGCGGAGGTAGAAGTAGTTTGAGATGGGGCTATAGTAAAGGAAGATGATGGCTTGTAATTAGGTGGTCATGCGGAGGAGGTAGCGGGTGCAAGGTTTGGTGTATACAGAGAAAGGAAATGCGTATATACTGGTTCAAGGAAATATTTTAGAATTTGTAAGCATCCGAAAATGAAAAAGGCCTTATATAAGTGAATTGCTTAACAAAGAAAGGCGGCGATATGTTCACGTCTTAATCAAGAATTTGAAAAGAAAACTTATTGAACGTCATAAAAAAATTAGTGTCCAGGCAATTTCCACGCTAGTAACGGTTGGTAGGCCAATTTTAAAATACGAAACAGTATCCGTATTTTGAAAATTCGGGAAGCAAAATTATCAAATAAGTTTATATCTGCTCTCATTAAAGACTTGAAGTTCAAAATAGAAAAGCTAAATTTAACGGCATTCCTAATAAAACTCTTATTCACTTTGAAGAAGCGTCAGCCGAAAAATAAACAAGGAAAGGATAACATTTCTTGATTTCGAGAATGCAGAATTAAGGCTAAAACGGAGTTGCAGATTTTTCTGCCAGCTTGAAGCCGAAATGCAGCCGAAAAAATTGGGTAATACGAAATTTAACATTGACATTTATTTGTTGTCAGGAACTACGAGTGAGAATGTAGATTGTAATTAGGGGAAATATTTAAAATTTTCTTTCGGTAGTACTGAAAGAAAGTTTTATAACAATTTTTTTTTTTTGGTTTTGGCCGGAAGGGAATTTAGGGTAAGGGAAGTGAGGAAACTTGAGTCTTGTTTGCATTGCTGCGAGCTAGACAACAGCCCAGAGACGGAGTGGATTATTTTTATTTCTTAATAAAAGCTCACGGTCATCTGGTCTCGAACCGGGGACCCATGGCATGTTGGTCTTGCCGCTCAACGCATTGATCCAACTCCGTCTCCAAATTTGCAACTTATAAGTAAATAAAAATATACAAAAAGAGGTTAATCCCAAGTTAGCTTCAAGATAGATGAAAATCCCAAATCCTGTATTTAAGTTGCCACATTTTATTAGCATTGAATTAAAGCTCAACTAACTGAAAAGCTCCAATTACGTTTCAGCATTTAAGTTCTTTACTATGTGAAAGTCATCTTACCCAAACACTCGGAAAAGACTTTTGCTTCTTATCGACAATGATCCATGTCATCCACAAAATATCGAACATAAAAGCGACGATGCTACAATATGTATGTACTTTAACCAACGGATCAGAACACCAATAATTTGATTAAGATTTCTTTTTTTTCAAATGCTTGGGTAAAGTTAAGGTCTCACTTAACTTAAAAATGCTGAAAACCGCTGATTACCACAAATGGTTCAGAATTGGATGAAGAAGATCATTTAGCCTGTTGCAATTGCTTTTATTAATAGAAACCACTTCGGTCCTAGAAACTAACTCAGTTTCTATTAGTAGCGAGAACTGAGGTCGTACTGCAGTAATAATTTTTCATTCTCATTACAAAAAACTATTATTTCTTATTGAAAAATATTTTATTTCAATATCTACTTGTCTTTCATGAAAAAGATCACCTATTTTAGAGTAATATAATAAGAGGATAATATTTACAACAAGTTAAAAACGCAAAGTTGATAAAGTTCTATGTTTTAACATAAAAAAGTACTTTACAACGAATGATCGTCAACTGCGCTGGTACTTCCTGATTAGGATAGGAAAGTATCATTTGGAAGGTCTTTGGTTCAATTCTTGACGCCACGAACTGATTATTTATCTCCGATTCCTAAAAAGCAGTTTCATAAATAAATACTAAGATGTACATCTAAGAACCGTTGGAGTTGAGTGAGATCAAGGATCCCCTATAAAAAGACGCTTTGAATGGATAATTATTAACAACGCGGATAGGGTATTATGAACAACAATGGGTTCCTATTTGACTAAGCCAATTGCTTATTTTTCTTTCATCTCTATTTCATTTTACAAAGCGTAAAACAAAATTAATCTCTGGGTTTCTTGTTTTTAATTCTACTAACTCAAGTCACTTATTCCGTAAGTAAGAAGAATAACATATTCACAAATTTCTATATAGTAACATATATCTTAAATGATTTAATAATCATAAATAAAAATGTTGCTTTAAATAATCCGTTTTCTTTAAAAGTTTAACTTTTCATAAATTACTGTTAGATAATAGCATACATTTTTGGATTTGGTCTGATTATGATGTATACCTGCGTATTAACTGTACACTGAAAAGTATTCCTTAAATTTTGAAATACTTTTCTCTGTACAGTTACTTTATAGGTATCTAGTGATTTTTGTAAAACAAGAGACAATCGGTAATTTAATATAAAGCACAGACTGTTTTTCCGATGCCAAATAGACACAGCTCTTGCTATTCTTCCCTCAAAATAATAAAGGTGATTATTATCATCAATAGGAAATAAACAAGACCTATAAATTGTTGTTGACCTGAATTCCCCAGTGTAAAATTCGTACTTTTTCCATATCACCTTGTGGACATCGGGCGGAAAAGGATTACCGTATAATCTTGCGCCCACTATGAATTACTTCCAATCAGTAAATACATCTTGAAATTTCTTGACTAGAAATCTGGGGATCTCTAATTATTCTGGTTAAAAATCATATTACATCGTTATTTGCAGAAACGCTGACAAAGCCCACAATATTATAGGGAAGGAGTTTAAACTGGGGAAGATCTTGAAATTTGCAGCAGCTTCTCAAATAGCTTAAGCTGACATGTTGGGTGTAATAGAAAAGTCTGCTGCTTTCATATTCTGCTAAACATAGAAAAAGGTATACAGGATGTTTCAAATCTGACGTGCCAAAATGAGTGGGGTGATATATCTCAACTAGGATTTACTTAGCCGAATTGGGACTGTAGCGACGAAAATACGGGAGAGCCTGACTGCAATACGCCTTAAACAGGGACTTAGAAGGAGATTGTTGGCATGCATCCAAAGTGGCGGTGGAAATGTTGAACGGCTTTTGTTACTTATCAAGATTTATTGTAATTATTTTTAAATTCAATAAAAAGGATGTTAGAGTTAATATGAGTTCAATTTCTTTTATTTGTTGATTTTTATAATATCCTCCGATAGGATTTCTACGTATAAAGTTCTACATCTTTTCTCTATGTGAACATGTTGCACCTTTTCGGAAAGGTAATAAAATAGCCAATCTAATAAAAATAAGAAAGCGGTATACTAATTACATAAATTTCGGAGAAAATTTTCAATATACTGAATTTTAGGAAATCGCAAACCATTTTTTTAACTTTTGGAAGTGACTGTACAATCCAATGGTAGGAGTTAGATTTTTGGAAAGGTCATTGGGATAGTGGTTTTTTTAGCGTTTGTTTGATGTCGCTATGTTTGGTAGGTCAAAAGATAAAAATAAAAGAGTAATGTGCATATCATGAACCCCCCCCCCCCCCCCTGCCATACAATTTTTTTTGTCTAGTTGAGGTCTATCACCCTACTCATTTTGGCACGTCAGATCTGAAACACCCTGTATTGGAACGAATTATTTCAAAAGATGGGAATTAACGCTGAAAGTCCTTTTGAAATTTTTTAAAGGTTGATGTCAGGCTGATGTTTTAGCTTTGCTGATAAGAAAAATAAAAAAGGCATAAATAATGTTGTATGTAACTTCATGTGTGAAAAATATGAAAAACGCATTTTATTTACCGTGGGTTCAGTATTATATATAAAGTAGTTACACTTTTGATATATGTATTTATACTTTACTTGTATCATGTAGCACATGTTTGCTGATCGACTGTAAGAATTTAAAGGCATGGTGCTAAAACAAATATTAAATTTCATTTACCTATTTATAGTATTGAAACTACGTAACGTTATTATGTTTTGTTATGTTTTCATTTCAAACAAACAATTACATTAGACTTTAACATTACGTGTATTCACTCTACTTGGTATCCCGCTATTTTAGTTTGGACTTTACCGTGATTGGTTTTAATCTATCGATAAATTGTGTAAAGTTAGAAAATGTTTGATGTTCTTTTTATGCTTTGTACTTTTTTTACTTAACAGATTGATTTAAACCCCTTTAAATAAAACAAATTATAGGAAATAAATCATTATAATATTGCAAGTTGTAGTTAACTCAAAGAATTGCATTTACAAATTATTAAGAAAAGAAGAAGAAACATGCCATTAATCTAGCCTACTCTCAAGAATTTAAAAAAATAAAATAAATTGGAAGAAAATAACTTATGTTGGAAACATATATAAACCATTGAGAAAATATTAAAAAAAAAACGAAATATAAATCCAGCTTACAACACAAAATGAAATCTCCGTAAACTGATCATTAATAATAAATTAACCCCTAAATCCGATAAAATTGAAAAAAGTGGTGTTTACAGTGTTAATTGTTGTGATTGTTATAGGATAAGAAAAACAAAACGTTCAATCAAGACCAGATACTCGCAGCATGTTACGGCCGCCAAATATAATCATCCCACTTATGGTTTGCCCAAACATGTTATTGACACAGGCCATACAACGTCAATAAATAACGTTAAACTTATACATGGCTTAAGCAGCGGAAGAATACTGGATAGAAATATAAAAAACAAAATAAATAAAAACAAACAAAAGATAAAGGTTCATTCCTGGTAAACGATCAATTAGATTTCAATGATAATAGCTCTTTACTTGATCCTAAACTTCTGAACGTGTAAATACATAGATGATGTTATTAAGCAAAAAGCAGCTAATATTTCAAAACAACTAAACCTTTGCTGTTGAGGAAGAGCCAAAGCTCCTTTCCTTTCCTTTTTCCTTTCTTTGTCAGAAACGCTGATCACGTTGAGAAATTTTGTTATATTTCTCACGTCGCTCGAGTTTTTAAAAAGCTAAAATATATTTTGTTTCAGCTAATAGAATCTACCACTAGAGCAAGAATTCAGTAGCAGTTTAGCCACTCACTTAATAATGCCTAAGTAGGACGAAACGCGTCGTGTGAATTTATTTAATAAACTGTGGAATTTAGCAGGTGTTGTTTATGTTTATATAAAATGTTCCCGAAAAGTAAAAAATTAAACCAGGTGCCAAATGTAATTTCGATTAATTCTGTATTATTTTAGTTTTAAGTTTTTAAGTATTATTTAGTTAAGTTAGTTTGTTTTTATGTTATTGTATTTACAATGGTTAAGTAGGCAGCCTTTGATGAATCTGAAATAAATTCTAAGGGTAAAGGGGATAAAGAGTTTTCTAAAAGTCGCTTTAGGCTCTCCAATGTTAATTCAAACTTCGGTGATATTTGAAATAAGTCAATATAAGTCAAAAACAATTTTAATCGTGTAATAAATATAATAAGAAGAACGCATTGAAATAGTTAAAATTTATTATAAAATAACTGTTCCGCAAAAATTATCCATTTGAGTAATCTATTAGCTATTTAGAGAAGAAATTGTATGAAACTGGTTCGATGAATCATAAACTGCGAGGTGGAAGAGCAAGCGATGCACGCCTAAATAATATCATTAGGGCTGTATGTGAAAGCATTGCAAGGGAACTATCAACAAAACCGCAAAAGGCTGTGCGACGATCATAAATCGAAAATTTTGCCTTGGAATATAAATTAGAATTTAAAAAAATTAAGAAAAAATAATTTTGTTCGTTCGAAATAATTCCAATGAGCAACCACGTAATGCAAAACTTAAATTGAAGAAGTGATCGAACCTATGGAATCCAAATATATACATTATGCAATCATTAGATGCTACACTTAATTTTGCTTGAGCAGCGAGAATCCAGCCTAGCAAAAACAGGACAACGGTGGGTAAAATACGGTAAGACCAGTGATTTCACTATATGATATCGCAATCTGGGAGGTACGCTGACTGATAACCATAAACGACACAGATTAGCATAAATATTTGAAAAGCTTGAATTAATATGGTCGCAGAATTTTATCTTAGAATTCCTATGATTACTCCCAGAGGGATCCCATAGGTGACATGAGGGAGGTTAGAGCAACTAATAAAGAGACTGCACAGAACGAGAAATTATATCGCGAAAAGTTTATTTAGGAAGTTTTTGTAACGGACGCTATCGAACGCTATGGAACGAAAATCTAGTAGCAACAAGAAAGCTAATTCCATGCGATGTTATAAAACTGATTTTATCATCCACTATCCTGAAGTTGGTGCCAGGATATATCTAATAAAAATGCAAAGGTTTTTCACTACTGATCACAAAAGTTGTCTCAAAATTAAATAGCATACTGTCCGTCCATAGTTATACGTCATTGATTTAAACTCAAATAAAATCATACAAAATAGTATTCGGTTAATCACGAAGAATATAAATTTGATTCATTGGCTGAGCTCAATGCACATTCCAGAGGAAAACAACCATTACCATAACCACATTGACTACTAACATAAGAATGCAATTGTATTTGTTAGTGGCAATTTCAAATCGAGATCGAAAATTTAATCGAAAATATTTTAGATTGGTGGAACTCCTATATGTTAAAATATGAATGTAAGAAATATTGTAGTGATATTAAGATATTGATTAAAATTAAAAATTAGGACATTAAAACAGAAAATTCCCAGAGTTGCTTGGTTCGAAATAAGTCAATGAACTATCTACGATTTTGCCTTTTACAGTTCAATGCAATGTGCTTGTAGGGAAAAGGATGAACATACAAAAGTGATTCACTTTGCGGCAAGTAATTTTGACAGGTCTGTCCATAGCTATAAGTCATTGATTGAGCTCCAGTAAAATTCACTCCAGGAATTTTAAATTAAAATTTTTTAAAATATTTTCTAGGCCATCGGTCGTGTGAAATCGATTTTTTCCGAACCGAACTCAGTTTTATCGGACTAGACCTTTTTAACTTGGCTAAAAACTCTCTTTGTTCTAGAACAGATAAGGACATACAAATTAGTGGTACCTCTCGTTAACCGACCAGGAGACGGAGTTGGATCAATGCGTTGAGCCGCACGACCACCATGCCATGGGCCCCGGATTCGAGACCAGATCTCCCCGTGAGCTTTTATTAAGAAATTAAAATAATATACTCTGTCTCTGGGCTGTTGTCTAGCTCGCAGCAATGCAAAAACAAGACTCAAGCTTCCTCACTCCCCTTACCCTAATTCCCTTCCAGGCAAAACTATGCTAACGCATGAAAGGGTTTTGTCCCCTAGGATTTGGCCACATCGTATAAAAAAAGGGAAAGGTTCAAAATTCGACCCGTATTTTTTAATTTTCTTATGTATGACCGGACATAAATTCGTAACGCTTTGAGCGATTTGAGTGATTCTTTTATTTGTTGGATAGAGTATGTTCCCCGATTAGTATCATGTCAAAAATTTTTTGGCGGAATGGGAGCGGGGGTTGAACCAAACTTTGTCTCGCTCAGACCGAATTAGATGGGCCTTTTTTTGGTATATAGAGTATGATCCCCCATTGCTACTAGGTGACAAAATTTGTTTCTAGGATGGAGAAGGGGTAGGAATAATCTAATTTCATAACTCGTGGACCGATTTCGATGATTCTGTTTTTGTTGGGTAGAGTATATTTGTTGATTGGTACTATATACAATTTTTTTTTTCGAAGGGGTGGAGGGGGGGGGGAGGGGAGGGGGTTGAACCTAACTTTTTAATACGCAGACCGATTTGGATGATTCTTCCTTTTTGTATAGAGTATCATCTTCAATTGCTATTATAAGAAAAAAAACTTGGCATGGGGTAGCGGGAGGGGTAGAGGTAACTTAACTTTGTAACGCATGGACTGATTTGGATGATTCCTTTTGTGATGTATATATAGAGTGTGTTCCCTCATTAGTACCGCGGCAAAATTTTTTTGGGTGGATGGGGAGGGGTAAAGGGCGGAACTTAACTTCTTAACGCGTAGACCGAATTGGACGATTCGTTTATTGCTGAACAGAGTCTTGCGTTCCATTTATATCTTGATAATAATTTAAAATGATACAACCGAAAGCAGTTGCTGGGGATTCTCGTATGGCAGCCTGGTAATTCCAATCAGAACATCATCCGTTAATTTCTTAACACGACGCACATGCCCTAACTCACATCGAAAATCCAACAACTCGTCTCTGACTTGCTTCAGCTGTACCCAATGGCCCTGTTTGAACATCTCCCATCGATAATCCGTCAGCGCAACCATCGAAACCTCCTATTGCGGCTGATGTTCATGCTGCTGAGCCTCACACGAACATGACTGCCGAAGGCCACTTCGTTCACTTGTACTTTTTCTACTCCCCCACCCCTCCCTGCATCGGACCCAGCTGGGAACATATCTCCCGGCCCCTCTCAGTCTAGTCCTCACCCATTGCATGACACATTCCCATTGAGATCCATTAATGTTTCTCGAAGTGAGGGTTTAACTCTGAGGATTGCGCAACCACCGCGGTCCTTTTTTGTTTCCCGACTTGACCAATCGACTTCTGTTGACGACGTTATTGGCTACGTGAGGGAAAGGAGTGGTGCTAAAGACTCTACACTCCTCCCTTCTCAACTTCTAGGATCTCTTAATGACTTGGAATTGCAAAAACAAAATTCCGAACTAAACCGTTGAACTCGAGCGAAGTAAGAAAATATTAAAATATTTCTTAACGCGATCGGCGTTTCTAATAAATAAAAGGTAAATTCCTCCGGCTCTTCGTCAACAGCAGCACCAAAGGGTTTGCTTTTCTTTAGCTGCTGGACGACTTCGACGCCTTTCAGTTCGGAATTTTTCTTTCGAATAAAGCTAGGGTTTACATAGACATTGGCTTATGCTAGAGTGTGGACACTGACCATGCTCAAAATATCTTGATTTTAATTATTGCTAAAGAAAGTACCGGAACAAATTTCAAGTAAGCAATTTGTTCTTAGATGGCTCAATTGCTTTAAGGGGTTATATACAAAGTTGAGGGTAAAAAGTGAGCTAAGTTGGTGATTTTTTTAAAGCGTTTTATGTAAATTTTATTAGAAAAAGCGAAAGATAATTTGTTGGTTGTACTATCGAAGAAAAAAAAAACAAGTTGAATTATACAAAAATATTAAAAATTGTCGGAGTTATGGCCCCTCCCCCGAAGCGCGTTTTTTTTGCAGAGGCTTGCGGTGAACACTCTCCAAGGCGAACCGCTTAACTGAAATCAAAATAGTAAAAAAATTACTTAAGAAAATTGTATTGTGGTGTACTTGAACGGTTCGGTTTCCGACAGAAATTTTTTTTTCCAATCAAAAAACCATGTTGACAAAAAATCGATTTTCGAGGTTCTTTAGGTGAGTCAAGCGCTTATTTTGTTAACCTTTAGGTAGAAGAAGATCTATAACTGCGCTCGCTTGGGTTGGCTGTAAAGCTTTTTTCATTGAGTGTGTATTGTTTATACCTGTTGTTTACATTTGATGCCACTTCTGCTTACCGAATCTATAGAGGTCAGGAAATTGTACACAGCACTTTGAGTGAAGCGAGCTCATGTTTACTTTTGAAATCGATTGAAATCTGAATTGCATTTGCACATTGGGGATTAAAAGGTATATAATCTAGATTTAACGTAATATAAGATGAGATAATTTATTTAAAATGTAAAAACAAATGTGGAAATAAAAATAATAGAATTAACCCATCTAATTCAGAAGGCGCACTTCTTAGGCAGAAGCCTATAATCAATTGACCTATTCGCCAAAATATAACAATATATTGAGGTGAATTAGGCTCCCACACCAGCATGCATAAAACGTTAGTAAATAAAAATTAAAACACTCCCACACATAGCAATCAGGGATGCGCGGACAACAGAGAACACTTCAGCAAATCCTTCGTAAGAGTCAGGTTAAAAACAGGACACATATTCAAGGCTCTACACATGTGATTTATAGTCTGATGCATACCATAGTTACACCGAGAATGAACAACATGCAGCTATACGGGGTTGTCTATAAGAAACCATACTTGCGAGAGTGCAAAAATCTATGTTTAAGTTCAAAAGCCGGTGAATAAAAACTAGGTCAACAACTCTACGTCGCTCTTCCAACGAATGCATATTAAGCAAATGGAGGCGATCCACATAAGAAGGAAGCCTGAGTGGCTCATCCCACGGACGGTCTCTCAGTGCGAACCTAACAAAGTTCCGCTGCACCGACTCAATGCGTCTAGAATGAACAGGATAGCAGGGAGACCAAACCTGAGATGCATACTCGCGAATTGGCGTAACCAAAGAAAAGAATAAGTGAATTATGGTCTTCCGATCAGAAAATTCCCTTGACCAACGCTTTACGTAATCCAGAACTGAATTACTCGTAGAAACAATGTACATAGTTAATGTGCAGAGTAAAATCAAGTTTAGGGTCAAGCTGCAGACCAAGGTCAGTAACGGACTACATGCGACAAATATTAGTTTCCGCAAAGGTATAATCAAAGACGAGCTGAATTTGGTTCCTAGAGAATGGCACAACCTCATATTTATCCAAGTTATGCTGCAGGCCATTAGATCCACACCAGTTCATAAATGTATTTAAATCATCCTGAATGCAAGAAGAATCACAATTGTTTCTAACGCAAGAGACAATTTTCATATCATCTGCGTAGATTAAAACTTTGGAGTGATTAATCAGAGGGACAATGTCGTCAACGGAAAGAATGAACAACAACAGCCCCAGATGGCTACTCTGCGGTACGCCAGATGAAGCCCTAACGATTCTGGATAAAGTATTATGGAAAGATACTCGGTATGTCCTATCTTTTAAGTAAGGGCAGATCCAGTCGAGCAATAAAGGCGGAAAATGCAACTTTTCAAGTTTAAGCATAATCACAGAATGAGGGAGCTTATCAAATGCCTTACTAAAGTCGGTGTAGACGCAGTCAGTCTGAAGACCTTGTTGGAAGGCAGAGGTAATATGGGATGTAAATTCAAGCAGGTTAGTTGTTGTCGACCTACCCGGCAGGAAGCCATGTTGATTAGATGAGATTATCCCCTTACACTGCCCAACAAGCTGTGAATATATAACAGATTCGAACAACTTGGGTATACAGGAACGCTTCGCGATTGGCCTATAATTTGTAATTAAGTTTCTATGCCCCCTTTTATAAGCAAGAATTTTAAAGGAGCTCTTTATAACTTTTATTTCTTTGCATATTTTAAGTCCTTGTGTCTAGAGTAAGCTTCTAAAACGATTTGACAAAGTTCGGATAAATGTAAAAGTTACAGCTGATTTAGTGCGAACGAAAATCATGCCCACGTTCGGGCCACTCGTGCGCTGTATTGTTTGGTCAGCAGTTATAAAAATTCTTTTATATGTTCTTTTTGCATAAAATAATGTTCCTTGAATATAGTAGTCAAAATCAGTTTCACAAGGAAGAAAAAGGATTGCTCTATGGTCCAGGAACAGCTGACGAGCTGCAAGAAACAAAAATTATATTTTTTCCCACGTTTTTCCTTTGTCAAACTTTAAACGCGTTTTTCTCAAAACCATGTTTTAAGACACGCCGTGCAGAGTTGCAGTCGAACGGTTCAACCGATTGACTTCTTTCTTCTACTAAATAAAGATTATTAAATTTAGGGGGCCATGGAACATTTTCAACAACAAATATTAATATTTTCTATTTTTTTAATCACTATGAGCAACAAAAAAAGTGCAAAAAGATCGGCTTTTTTCTTGCAAACAACTTTGATTTGTGTGTTTCAGATAAAAGAGTAAGGCGGAATCTTGCGCGGCGCAGCGCGTTGTACGCGCTACATAGCTCCAGAAGTGCGTGGATATCTCGCAAATTTTACAATTTAAAGAATTAAATACATTTTTTTGTGTACTTAAGTAAATGAACTAATAGCTGAAAAAGTCGAATTATACATTATTTACCTTCTTCTATGAGAAAAAAATTCATGACCAGCCATTTTTCAGGTCGCTTGACTAGAACCTACCCTTAAGGTTTCGTAGTTCTCTAGAATACCACGGGAGAGAATGAGAGGATGATCTCGACCGTTTAAGAATTAAATAGATCATAAGTCCTATCATAAAACACGGAAACCTAATCGTCGATATCGCTATCATAAAAAAGGGATCGGAAATCGATTGAGAGGATCCGGTTTGAAAGATCAGAGAAGTCCGCACTTTTAAAATCAAGAACGTACTGATCTAAATTGGTGTCAGCAATATTAGAACCATCGTAAAATAAAGAGATGAAAATGGCGGATGTAAACTGTCGATAGCGGATAAGTTACGAGAAGTCGGTTTAACTATAGTGTAACTCAATTCAGAAGAAAAGACAAGATCTAACTGTCTTCCCATAGAGTTCCTTACATCACTCATTTGTTGTAAATCAGAGTCATCGTCATCAGCGTTGAACACCCATTGAAAGCTGGATAAGTTAAAGTCACCAAGAAGGATGATTTCGTCCATCTGCATCAGCATAGTTTGTCAAGTTTGGAGGGATATAACAACATAGCAGGAAAATATGCATCTGCCCCAGGGATATCTTAAGAGCTAAAAGCTCCATTGTGAGCGTTTCGGAAAAAGCAAGTATATCAACAACGCCGCAATCCAAATGCGATTTGCATGCAATCAACACGCCGCCACCACGAGCCATGGAGTCAGAGTATCTATCCTAATCTGATAGCATAGTTTGTCAAGTTTGGAGGGATATAACAACATAGCAGGAAAATATGCATCTGCCCCAGAGATATCTTAAGAGCTAAGAGCTCCATTGTGAGTGTTTCGGAAAAAGCAAGTATATCAACAACGCCGCAATCCAAATGCGAATTGCATGCAATCAACACGCCGCTACCACGAGCCATGGAGCCAGGTCTCGGTCAGAGCGACGACGTCGTAACAACTGGCAAGAGAAGCCTGAAATAACCGGCTTGATCTTGTTCTTAATCCCCTTATATTTTAGTAGTAAAGGGAAAGCGTACGTAGTTTTTTTGGTTGCTAGTAGTGATACTATTTTTAATGCTTCCCGCGACCCTACGACGGGGCACTCGTGTGCACTGATATTTTCGGGCCAGAAATCGGGGGCAGACATTATCTCAAAAAGCTCCGTCGACGATGTCAACTTAAAAGACGAAATGAGTCCTTGCGAATGACGAGATCCTAGAAATTGACAACGGAGGAGTGCAGAGTCTTCAGCACCACTCCTCTCCCTCACGTAGCCAATAACGTCGTCAACAGGTGTCGATGGATCAAGTCGGGAAACAAAAAAGCGTTAGAAACTTCAACCTTCAACTTTTGATGGTCAAACTCCCTGGCAGACAAACAGACTACAGTTCGAGACAGCAGCGGCAGTAAATGTCTGGACTGACGAGGAAAAAGCTACAGCTTTAATCACCATGTGACTGTGCAAAGACCAACTGTCGTACCCTTGACAGGATGGAACAATGAAGAATTTCGAGCATCACAACGAGAAGACGAGAATATTTCTCCAATTTTGACGTGGAAAGATAACGACAAAAGGCCCCAATGGAAAGATATTTCTGACAGAAGTACAACGTTTAAGAGCTACTGGGCGCAATGGAATTCGCTATGCGTTGAAGATGGAATATTGAAACGCAAATGGAAAACATTCGACAAGTCATCATGCCGGATGCAGGTATTGGTTCCCAGGAACAAAATAAGGGAGGTGCTTGAGGAATTCCATAACGGTGCTTCGGGAGGATATCTTGGTGTCAATAAGACTTTGGAGAAATTAAGAGAACAATTTTACTGGCTACATATGCCGGAGGATGCGGAAGACTGGTGTCGAAGATCTACCGTTTGTGCCTGTAGTAAAGGATCTCACATCAAAACAAGGGGAGTTATGCAACAATACAACGGAGGAGCACCTTTAGAGAGAATTGCGATTGACGTTGCCGGACCATTTCCTGAGTCAGATCGAGGTAACCGATACATTCTAGTGGTAATGGATTACTTCAATAAATGGCCAGAAGTATATGCAATACCAAATCAAGAAACAAAAATAGTGACAGAGGAGTTAGTAACAAACTGGATATGAAGGTTTGGCGTCCCGAATGAGCATCATTCTGACCAAGGACGAAACTTTGAATCTCAAGTATTCCAGAAGGTTTGCGATATTCTTGGAATAAGAGAGATGCGGACAACACCACTTCATCCACAGTCTGACGGGATGCTTGAGCGGTTTAAGGGAGTCCTCTACTCTCGCGGTTTCAAAAAATCGATTTTTTTTTTTAAATTTCAATCTATATGCATCTGAGAATACGCCACAGAAAAGATTTCATGAAAATCACATTCCTTTGCATGTTTCTGGGAACAGAAAGGTACCCGTCTCCGGCCGTTTCCGAGAAACTGTTCGGGACGAACAGTTCTAAGAGGGAGGCAGTGTAACATGCACTGTAGTCTGGCATAGGCTACGTAATGAAAACGAAATCAAGTTGTACAATGAGCATGTCCCAAATTTCGGAAACCAGAAAAAAGTCAGATGCAGTCTAAATTCAAGGCCGACTAGAACCTGTGGAGAATTAGTGTGGTGGAAATGAATAACGGAAATTGCTAGAACTATGTTGCTGAACTTTGTAGAATTAAGCTAAGTAGTATAAATTGGACTGAGTGGCAGCCTAGTCAGTCAGTTGTATTTTAACCAGTGAAGTGATAAGATTTAATTGGTAAAGTGAAACGTAATATTGTGAAGAAATATTGTCAAGGAAATTGCTAAAAGAATTAATTAATCGAAGTGAATAAACTTATCAACATTTGTGATTAGAAATAACTGTCTTAATTAATCCGTCGAGCCCGAAGATCCCCTTTTACGTTACAATATATATATATATATATATATATCTATATATATATATATATATATATATATATATATATATATATATATATATATATATATATATAATTGTAAACATAAGTCGTAAAAAGCTGAATCCGATATACAACGGACAGTCAGTCAAGAATAAACAAAGTTATGTTGCGTATTGGATTCTGCTTATTCGATTAGATAAGCCATAAATTCGAATCCATATGCATTAGGTTGAGGTAGGTTAGACAAAAAAGTTGAACCGACACCACAAAAACCACTAAATTAAGGAAACAAAACAACTACAACAGTAGTATTTAATCGTTCCTTCTTATGATCCCATGAACAGAAACGTTCCGGTAGTTTTACATAGTATCGTCGATTGTGGTTGGCTAGTTATTTTGTGTGTTTAATTTGAACCGACTTCAAAATGTCGTAATAGATATAACATGAAAAATTATTTTACGCATGTTAGCGCTTTTTGTGAAGCGGTTCAACTTTTTTTTCTAAAAACTATTTTATTTTTAACTTTTTAGTGTGACTCGAAAAATACTGCACGTACGAACAAGGAATTTCAAAAGTTGCAGAGATAATGCACTCTAAAAAATGGAAACAAAATTATCCACATCTGGCAACATATAACGAAATTAGCAACGGTCACCCTTTTATACCCTCGCCTTAGAAAATTCTTACCATGGCCCTAGTGCGCCACCGTACTCTATACAGAAAGTGAGAATTATCGTGGTAGTTGGTTGGTTGGTTGGTTAGTCGGGCTGTTTGTTGCTAAGAAGCACCAAATTCACTCGGAGGCCATGAAGGCCCATTGTGAATGCCCTTAAAAAAGAAAATGCATGGTCAGAACTTAAAACCACCCAGATCTCTGTAAGAATCTATTTAGGTCCACCAGTGCTATCTCCGCTAAGTCGTCCAGGTTGTCAAAGAACCTTGCTCCCAAACAGGCGAGTCGTGGTAACTCTAGGTACAAAATTGTTATCATTTATCAATCAGGAAAGGTATCCTGTACAAAAGAATAAAAATCATCAAAATTGGTCTACGCCATTTGGTACCAATAAGGCAACACATTCTACACATCAAAAGAAGAATCATCAAAATCGGTCCACACGTTACGAGGTTAGCCTAACTCTCTCACCACCAGCAACCTAGTGCAAAATGTATCCTCATATTAGCAATGGGTAATTATAATCTATTGAACATAAAAAGAGCATGCACATCGGTCTACATATTGACATCCTATTCCTCCCCTATCACCGTTTAAAATTGTGTCGCGGTATCAATGGGAAACATACTCCATACATCAGAAAAACAATCATCCGACTCTGTCCACGCGTTACGAAGTTAGACTACCCCTCCCTCTTTCTACTCTACCCTAAGTCCAATTTTTTTCATTATTAGCAATGGGGGATCATACTCTATACAAAAACAGAAGAATTATCTAAATTGGCCCACGCATTACGAAGTTAGGTTCCGACCCCCGCCCCCCAACCCCACCCCACCATGCTACAATCGAACAGTATGCTCTACCTTACAAAGAAAACGTCATCGAAATCAGTCCACGCGTTACGAATTTAGATACCGCCCCTTCTTCCACACCACACCATAGCGAAAATTTTTTTTAAATTAGCAATGAGGGATCATACATTATACAAAACAACAAGTAATAATCAAAATCGGTCCACTCGTTACGAAATTATGTCCGTTCATACATAAAAAAAATTAATGCATGTCGAACTTAGAAAATTGTTGGTTTGGGAAGTCGGTAAAAAAAATTAAATTACACTCGCTGACTCAACAACTGCATAACAAACATACTGAGATTCGTAACATATAAAAATGCTACATAATCGTATTTCCGATAAGGTGCAAGAACGAAAGTAATTCGTTCACACGAAAAGCGCCTTGTTAGTATTTCTAAGTACTATGTACCACCGTACCTGGATACACCGGTAAATTTTTTTATTTTGATTTTATTTATTTAAGCTTAATACAAGCTATAAGATAAAATTAAAAAAGAATACAATCTATAACATAATACTAATAATAAATGATAAGTCATAATAAATAGTATAAGCTACAATATGAGCTATAATTTAGGAAAATACAAACTGGGAGGAAGAAGAATTAACAAAGGCGATCAAGATGGGCGGGATCAAGATATAAGGCTTTGTGAAGGGATGATTTACTCAGATGGAACTCAAAGGAGGAAAGGTCGCTGACTTTTCGCAGCATCCTGGTAATTGGTTCGCGTTGACCGTAGTTCGTGCGATGGAAGAACATGGAATCATAGACAAATTTTTCGAATAGTTTAGGTATGGATGATAATTTAGCAATGGGTCTGTAGTTGGATACATCGTTCTTGCAGCCTTCTTTGAAAATGGGAATAATATAGCAGTTTTTCCAGAATTGAGGGAAACCCCCTTGAGTGACCGAGAGGCGTTAAAGCAAAGTAAAAGGTTGAACTAGAAGCATGGCACACTTTTTCAGAACGATGGCCGGAATGCCGTCAGGACCCGGGTGAAAGTCGTCCTCCAGCCCGTTAATACGGGCGGCGATTAGTTCGGGATCAGGATCGAAAGACGTAAACGACGCTTTAGTGCATTTGTCCAAGAATGAAAAGTTGTCAAGGTCAGGTTGTCGATGAAATATTTATTGAAGAAGTGGCCAGAGAGGTTGGCGATAACCTTAGGATCTGATGAAGAGGTATTCTCGAGCTTTAGGGTGGAAGGGTAACCATTGGATTTCTTCTTGGAATTAATAAAGTAAAAAAAACGCTTGGGGTCGGATATGAGGATAGTTTCCATGCGTTGGAGGTACTCATAGTATAAAATGGTATAGGTAAATTTGTGGGGTAATAAACTGAAAAGCTGCTGGGGAGGGGTACTTGATCGGAGACCGCAGGTAAATTAGTGGGGAAGTCAGTTGGGTCTGTGGGAAGGTCTTCTTGTATATCAAGATACATATATATATATATATATATATATATATATATATATATATATATATATTGATGAATTCGGTTTGTCGAGCAGATAGGCTAGAAATAAACGTACGTTTTCATAAATGCGTAAGTCCCTCAAACGGGATAAGAGGTATCGTCCATCGTTGGAATCCGGAGAACGCAAAGTCAATTTAACTGTAGGTAGGATTAGGGGATCGATATATGAGTGATGTTGGGATGAAGGAGTTTTGGTTAGCGGAAGGGGCGGATTAGAGGAGGTAGAAGTAGTTTGAGATGAGACGATAGTGATGGAAGATGGTGGCTTGCAATTAGGTGGACATGCAGAGGAAGTAGCGGGTGCAAGGTTTGGTGTATACAGAGGAGGTGTGGGACAGTCGGAAATTGAAGCAGAGGTGGTCACAAGGAAGAAGTTGGGAGTGTGTGGTTAGATGGATGCGTTGGATATAGAGAGTTCAAAACAGTGGTGGTTCGAGGACTTCGGTGTAAGTGGAATAGAGGGGTTAAGGGTTTGAGAATATATAAAGTTAAGATACTTGACTTAGGTACTTAGTTTAAAGTTTGGAAATACTCCCATTTTGAGCTGCCAATTGGACTTTGGATCACTAGGTTTAGGGCTTAAGGTGAGAGGTGCGGAAGAGTGATGACAGATTATCTTATTACTAGTGCTAAGGTTGTTACGATTAGGCTGAATACTAAGTTTAGGTATGGGAGAAGGTCGTTTGGAATTATCTCTGGGAAAGTTAGTGGGATTTAGTTTATTAGTATATAATTTAGGGTAAGATGAAGAGGGCTTAGGGTTAAACTTAACATACTTCTTAGTCCACTTAGAAATTTCGATAGTACCCTGAGTGAAGATTTTGATGGAGGGGTTACTAATGAGTCACACGTACTTGTTTGGGATGGTGATCTTGAAGTTGCTGAATTTCCTTGCGTCCGAGAGTAACTTCAGGCAGCTAACGGGGATGAATGTAAAACGTTTCCGGGAAAAAGCTATGTTCCCAGGAAACGTTGGCGTTATGAGGGGCATTCTTAAGAAGGAATGGAGTATGGTCGCTTGATGAAGATTAGTATTTGCTGCCTAGTCTCTGTACCTATTCTGATACAGTCCAGTTGGTGCCAAATAGTTTAACCGTAGATGCGGTGGAAGTGGATTGCGATGACACTGGCGGAGAGACATTGATGACAGCACCAGCACCCGTCGCCATATCGGGCTCGACCGAACCAACAGTAGCATCAACATTTGAAGCAGGCTGCGTCAAGAACGAATGCGGGTTTGAAGGAACCACTTTCTCGGTTGATTGAGGTGGAGCTGCAGATGTTGAATCCCGGAGAGTGGGGCAGTTCCTATTCGGAGAAGTTGTGAAGTTAAACTCCTGATATCAGAGGCAACTGAGCCAATGAGTTCAAAGTTCCTTTCAATGGCTGTAGATCCTGCTTGACGTGTCGGACACCACGCGGAATGTCATCTATGATAGGCATAATTGACTCAGCAGGTTGGCCGATGGAAGGAGATGCTGAACCAGACGCAGTTTGGATTATGCGAAGGTCATCCAAGGAAGCAACCATCCCGCTAAACTTTGAAGATAGCTCGTAAATCTTGTTGGAAAGCAGCGACAAATCACTGCTCAAAACCTCAGCGATATGAAGCAGCTTGTCCAGTTTTGAATTTAAACCGACGCAGTCAGCGAACCAAATCTGAAGTCCGGCCAAGTTTGAAGATATCTCGTTGACCTTATCTGCTATAAATGTTTGGTCGGTGGAGAGCGTAGGAACGACTTCCTTCATGAGGCGTAAAATGTGACAGGGCGTAATATTGGAACAATTCTTACATGTAGAAATACCACCAGTGGAGGGCTCCAGACAAGTGCCACGGAAAGTACCATCACAAATGCCATCACAGGCCACACCATTATTAAGCATTATTAATAAATTTTTCAATTATTATAGTCCTGTCGTTTTCGAGGATTTCTTTAATTGTGGAAAATATTTTGTTAAAGTGGTCAGTAACGTATTTCTATCTGCTGGTCTGATCAATGATTTTGTGGTTATTTCCGTCTTTTACTTTCATGTGTCCTTCTATGTTTCGTCGATCAACGTCGTCATTTGTCCCGTACAACAATTTGAATCCAGTACCAATTATGTTTAAGAGCCCTCTTTTGTGTTTGTGTGGAAGAAGGGTATATACCATGTGTTTAGGAGATTCTAGTTCTGTAATCAATAGTCATCATTTTTCTTCTCAACTAAGATCTTCTAAATTAGATTCTAAAGCCGAAATGATAATATTTATTATCATTATCGTATTTGAGTTTTCTATATCTAGGTTTGTGTTTATGCCTAAGACTTCTATAATCTTTCACATAACCTTCGTTAGTGATTGGAACAAATGCTTCCCTATTTTGGTTTTTTTTATTAATCTTAATATTCATACTTCTATTTTTTAATTCAGCTAACCTATCTTTATCTATTTTGGCTTCGAGAACATCGGTTGGTCTTGCTTAAATCTTGGAGTCAACTGATCTATTATACCATTCTGTGCATTTAAACATTCTTTCTTGGACTGACGGATTGGATTTTTCGGTCTCCAATATTCTTAAGGTGGAAGTACAATGCGCGCTTGATTTGATCCGCTTGCTTTGACAGAAGATTGAAATAAAGACTTTGTATGTGTGCGAACCAAACAAACGAAGCAAGCAAAGCACCTGAAGCGATAGTTGACCAACTTTCTACTTTTGAATTCTTCGGACGCTTTGACATGTAAACATAACCTCTAAAATAAGATGCTAGCTGCTAGCTAGCATAAAATATGTCATACAGTAAATAAATAAACTCTTTTAAATTTATTATAATATGAAATCTTATTTATTAAATTTCAATAAAATATTCACGATTCCCGCACAAAAACCAGACGGAAGATGACGGAACGCGTAATGTTAAAGCAAGCGGGCATTTGGTTACGAAAACAATTGAAGCATCTAAAGCACATAAAGTTTTCAGCAAGCGGAGCAAGCGAAGCGGAACCTTTCAATGTGGTTTGGTGAAGTGTGTTTTCGTTTCTAAAGAAGTCTTTCACGTTTGTAGAGTTGAACTCCTTATTCATTGTTATGTGTTTACACTTTCCTTTAATTGAAAATATAGCCTAATTTTTTCTATCATAATTGAACTGTGCCTATTTGCTAAGAATAAGGCTACGGCATGTTTTGAGAGCTTATCGGTAAATGTTACGAAATTATGCTTTTTATTTACATACATGTGTCGATATGCATTCCTTCGTTTATATCTGAAAGAGGTTCTGTTAAATTAATTTTAGGTCTGATGAGGTTTCTGTCTTATTTGAATTTTTTTAAGTATATGGGTCGTTTCAAGCATTCATAATTTTTATATATTCCTGCATGGCCTGGTTCGTATTCATGGTATTTGGCTATCTGCTTGTACGTTTCTTCTGATCTCATTTCCCTAACATTATATTGGCATTTTTAAAACTTTCCTCTTTTTTAATCTTTGAAATATGGGTGTCATGTAGTTGTTTTTTAAGTCTGAGGAGTTAATGTAAATTTTTCTTTTATTATTTATTGTTTCTAAATCCTAATTCTTGTTATTTGTAAGTATTATTTTGGTTCGGAATCTGTTAACAACTTTATCTAAAAGTATTAGGATATAATTATTTTCCTCCTGTTCTTGTGAATGGATTGTATTATCTGGTAGATTGTTTTCTACATTTTGTACTTTAGCAGGGGTGTTGTTTCCCTCCTTTGGTTTGTGCATTTCAGCGATATTAATTTCTTTAGTTGCTACATTGATTCTACTCTTGAAATATGCCGCTTTATTCTCTTTGCCTTGATGTAGTCGATATTAAAGTTATACTCCCTGAATTTGTCGTAAAGGATGGGGACTAGTTGATTTGAGGGTAGTCCCTTCAGTTGTGAAGCCATCGATCCTAGAACTTCTTTATACCTAGAAAATTGTCTATAAATTTCATAAATTTTTTTTGTAAAGAAATCAAATTTTTAAGATATTTATTTTTTATTAACTTTAAATGTTTACTGTTCAACAAATCTGGTTAGATAGTTTGTTTATATATTTCTCTGTATAGAGAACAGTATTTTACTGTCAATAATTGAATGATTATTATATTTTTTAAAGTGTTTGTGTTTCACACTGTTCAAAATTTATCGAAGTCTACAGGTTGACCAAAATAATTTTGACAGTTATTTTATCTGTACAGTCTGATAGAACATAACCAAAATGGATTTATTTAAAATATTTTATTAACATAATATAATCAAACTGACAAAATTTTAATTAAAAGTTAAATTTGTAGCTGGCCCCCTCAGTGAAAACGTCCATTTGAAGTAAATCGTAAAATTAAGAATATGATAAATAATAATATTGTTAGTAATAAAAAATTTATAATTGAAATTTTACTTTCTTTCTTTCCTGTTTTTGATTGGTGTAATTATTTGTTCTGTGTGTTCGATAAATGCTGGTTTTAGTCTGTCAACTGAAATGTTCGTTGCTTTACCACTGTAGTCGATTTGATAATATTTGTCAAGTTTGTTTACTACTTTAAAAGGACCTTCATATGGGTTTTGTAAAGAAGATTTGCTTCTGTCGATTCTAAAAAAAACAAATTCTGTATCTATTAAATATTTAGGTACGTAGATTTTAGAATTTTGCTTTCGAGAATTTGTGGGTTTGAAGTTATTTATGCAAGATCTGATTTTACGTAAGCAATTTAATGGATCTTGAATTGTTGAAGTGTTGTTAATGTTGTATATCGAATTTCACTTATAAAGATAAGTCATAAAAATCCTAATCCGATATGCAACGGTAAGTCAACAAGGCTATGTCGCATATCGGATTCAGCTTATCCAACAAGATAAATAAATTCGAATCCATATGCATTCGGTTGAGCCAGCGTAAAAATTCAAGTGTAACAAACAAAAACATTAAAATTACACTCACTGATTCAACCAGCATACAAACCTTCGTAGCATGTAAAATGCTACATAAAGCTTAAAGCTTTCGTGTTGACACGGTTAATGAAATTGACTGAGAGATCAACAGGAAGAGTCTTGATCCAATCGCGTATGAGACAAGTAGCGGTAAATAGTGAGTCGGTTTCTAAGCGGAATCAAGTAAAGTCGTGGAAAAAGTCTGATCGTAACCGAGTTGTTGGTTCAAGTTGTAAGAGAGTTAAGTCGTCGGGATAACGTCGCGTTCTTTAAAAATTAATAATAAGAGTCGGGAGATTACAATCAGAGATTGGATTAAAAATGAGAGCTGTCAACGTTAATAAAATTAATTGTGTAATTTAGATCAATTTGTGTAAGATAGTGTAATTGCGTGTAATGGTAATGATTTAAGTGAAAACTATTGCTTTATAATTAGTCCTAACTTCTATTAACATAACATTGACATTATAAGTATTAACTTTACCTGTGTAGTTTAATCTAAGGTGACTTAACAGAAATAAAAATTACTTGAAGTTAATAAATAATACTCGTTGGTTGTTATTTCACAAGTGTACAACCCCCAAAGAAATTTTAACGGCACGAAAGCAGCATTTAGTAACCTGAAATATTAAAATACAACATTAATTATAAATTCTCCTGGAACGCGAAGAGGTTTATCCATAAACAAGTTCTGCTGGAGAACATTGCAAGTCTTCTTTAATCGTGGTTTGGAAACCTAAGAGGACTGCAGGTTATTGTGTGACCCAATTATTTTGGCCGTCACGAGCGCGTATGGCTGCTTTTAGTTGTTGGTGAAATCGTTCTATCATTCCGTTTGATTGTGGGTGATAAGGAGTAGCGCGGATTCGATTTGATCCTAAAATTTGTGTAAATTCTTCGAATAATTTGGATTCGAATTGAGTACCCTGATCTGTGGTTATTTCTAGTTGAATACCAAAACGTGGAAAATATTGTTCATATAATGTGTTAATAACTGTGCTTGCCTGTATATCTTTGATTGGATAAGCTTCTGCCCAACGAGTAAATCTATTATTTTTAGAATGTAAGAAAATCCATTTGAAGACGGTTTTGGGCCTACCAAATCTAAATGGATATGTTCGAATCTTGCTTTGGGTAGTTCGAATTTAAAAATTTCGGATTTTGTGTGCTTGGTTATTTTGGCTTTTTGGCAATTGACACAGTTTCTAGTCCAATTGTTAATATCTGTATTCATTCCAGGCCAAAAGTACTTAGAAATAATAGATTTTCGAGTTGTTCTAATTCCTGGATGAGATAAATTATGAATGGTATTAAAAATAATTTTTCGAAATTCTTTGGGTATATATGATCACAAATGTTTAGTAGAAACTTTGCACCAAATGTCAGACTCAGAAGTGCTTAATTTAATTTCTCAAGCTTATATTTTGAATTATCTGGTCTGTTATGTTGAGTTATCAAAAGATGTGTAAGTTCTTCGTCACTATTTTGATACTCTGCAACATTTTTTAAATCAAATTTGGTATTGTTATGTTTTGAATGTTCGAAATTTTCGATAGACATTCTAGATAAAGTATCTGCTACTTTATTTGATTTGCCTTTGATATGTCTGATATCGGACGTAAATTGGGTTTTGTAGTCCAGATGTCTAGTTTATCTTGGACTTCTTTCTGTTTTAGACCATATTGCTGTAATGAGTGGTTTGTGGTCTGTAAAAGCTATAAATGCTCGACCTTCTAGAAAATTTCTAAAATGTTTGATGGCTACTTAATATATGTATATTGTAAAATCTTGCATTCTTAAATTAAGCAAAAACATCTAAGCGAAGAAAATAATTATTTTACAAGGCAATTTTCTTGACACGTGATCAGCATTATAAGGTGAGTGCACTCAGAGAAGTGTCAAGTTTCCGAGTTCACTCACTGCATAAATGCCGATCAATGAACTTTTATTAATCAAATATTTTGTAAGCGTGGGCAATTAAATTATGTTCGCTTACGATAGAAATAAAACTTATGATTAAGCAACTTTTATGTATAAATATAATCAGTAATAAAGACAAAACTGGGTTCTGATTTAACCGGGAACAAACAAAGTGTTTTATTTCGTTATTTTAATAAACCTTCCCTTTCAGAATTTTTGTGTGTAGTGGTTTAAGATCCGCTGCATCATTCATCAGAAGCCAAGGTGTAACACCTTGACTTACTCAATTTAACAAAGAACAAAATAGTTCTTTTTACATTGGTGACCCCGACGTGATTCAGGTGTAGCACTTGAATCACTAAAAATCGCAATCAAATCATCCTTCGCATCAGCGGTCGAAATCAATCATCAAGAGACATGGCTCCTACCAATCCGCAAGCAACAACTCCAAGGACCATGGAGGAATTAGCAGCTGAACAAGAGCTTTATTCGCAGGAAATTCAGCGAGTAATTTCCAACTACAAAAAAGATTCAACTGACAGGAAGACAACAGCATCATATTATGAAGAAAGATTACGGCGGTTAAATTCAGCCTGGTCACTTTTTGATTCAATTGATGAAGAAATCAGGAATCTGCCGTCTCCACCATTGGACCATCCGTATTTCACGTCAAATAAATACAAGATAATGGCCCAAATCTATGAAGATTATACGCAGTACTTTTTAAACGGAATTGAACAATTTAAAGAAGGTACCAGTAAACCAAGGACAGATGAAGTGGAAAGAACATCCTCTGAAGATTCTACAAGGAATCATACCAATTGTAAAGATCAGTCCTCAATCGACAATGCCATGAGTCCACCAACAGAAATTACCAAAATTATCCGCAGACAAAGAGCGGTAATTCAAAGTCTGCAGCGTGTGTTATCCAGTCTTGAAAATTTAGACGAAATACAACAGCCAAGAGCATACTACGAGTTAAAACTCAACTTACTTCAAAATTATTGGTCTCAGATAGAAGAGCATAACAATACCATATGGGAACTAGCAGATGACCCCACGTCAACAGAATACAACCCATCAGAATATATTCAGCTTGAAGAAGTTGTGCAAACTAAATTGGTACAGTTGTCGGCAAAACTAGAAAAACAGAATCAGCCATCAGCATCTTTTATTCAAAATGCAACTACCAATGCAGTACTACAATTACCAAAAATTACTTTGCCTAAATTTGACGGGGATTATGCAAAGTGGCGACAATTCTTCGACCTATTTTCCCAAATGGTTCATAACCAAGCCTTAAGTAATTGCCAAAAAATGTGGTATCTGAAGATGAACCTGGTAGGAGAAGCTGAAAAGTTGATCAGACACTTCAGTTTATCTGACGAAAATTACAATGCTGCCTGGAAGCTTCTTCAAGAAAGATACGAAAATCCGAGATTGCTAGTCGCTGCTCCCATAAATAAACTGCTAAATCAACCATCTCATGCTACAGATGCACCATCTGCTACATCAATAAAATCAATGCACGATATCACCCAAGAATGTTTATTGGGGCTAGAATATTTAGGAGTGCCAACAGCCAACTGGGATCCCTTGCTGCTACACATCCTATACAAGAAACTAGATAGAGGCACACACACGCTCTATGAACAATCATTAACAAATCCGAAGGGTCTTCAGTCAGTAAAACAGTTTCTCGAATTTCTTGAAACACGCTTTCAGTCCCTGGAAGCCTTGGGCCATAAAGGCAAGAAATCAGAGGGAAATGGAAGGATTCAAGAAGTCTCTAAATCGTCAGCACTCGCGTCAACCGTCGCTTTCAATCCAAAATGTGTAACCTGCTCTGGAAACCATCCACTTTTCAGGTGTCATAATTTTTTGAAGATGACACCAAATAATCGGCTGACTGTTTTACAAAAACATAATTTGTGCTACAATTGCTTACGAAAAGGTGCAACTACAAACACAACACTCTTATACATAATGAATCTTCAACAAAGACAGGAGACTCAACATCTAAGGTAACTTCCGCAACTTCAGAAAAGGAAGGAGAGTCCAGCTACATTTCAGCTGTCAACATGAAATCTAATCAACATCCATTGGCATTGACTACACTCACCAAACCCAATCAGGAAAGCTATATTCTTCTTAGCACAGCACGCGTTAAACTTCTAAGCAACGACGGACTCGAAGTAGAATGTAGAGCCATTCTTGACTCAGGCTCTCAACTCAACCTAATAACTGAACGAGCAGTCAGGAAACTCGGCATCTCACCATGTCATGCATCTATGCACATTCAAGGTATTGGTCAAGAAAGTCAAAAAACTCAAAATAGAGTGAATATTCAGCTTAATTCAAGGATAAATGGCTTTTCAACTAGAGTGGAGGCATTCGTTCTAAACAACATAATTTCACCGCATCCGAGTCAACCACTAAAGACATCGAACTGGGCCATACCAAAGAATATTCAACTGGCTTACCCCGCTTTCTACAAGCCTGATCAAATTGACCTTCTCTTAGGTGCTGAATTCTTCATGCAGTTATTATCTATTGGGCAAATCAAGCTAGGACAAGATTTACCCACGCTTCAAAATACGGTCCTCGGCTGGGTTGATACTGGAAGGCTAAAGCAGACTACAGAGTCCACAGCAATGTGCGGAGTTTGCACTGATGAAATGGATATAGACTCTCTATTGGAGAGATTTTGGCAGATAGAAGATTCTGATGAAACTCAAGGAACATCTATAACATTGGCAGAAAAACAGTGCGAAGAGATATTCAATCAAAAAATAAAAACAAATCCAGATGGGCGATTTATGGTTGGGCTTCCATTTTTAGAAGATCCACAGACGTTGGGAGAGTCAAAGGAGATTGCTTTGCGAAGGTTCTATGCTTTAGTACGAAAACTTAACAAAAACAATGATATGCGGCAACAATACATATCATTTATGGATGAATACCTTAATCTTGGACATATGGAAGAAATTGACATAAATTCAATACCAAAACAAAATTACTTCCTTCCCCATCATTGTGTGTTAAAACCTGGCAGCAGCACAACTAAGCTAAGAGTCGTTTTCGATGCTTCAGCGAAGACCTCTACAAACATATCATTAAATGACATTCTTCACAAGGGGCCAACCATCCAAGATGACTTATTTTCAATACTGTTGTGTTTTCGTCTGCCTCGCTTTGTATTCACTTCAGATAAAGAAAAGATGTACCGATAAGTTGTTCACCAGAAAGAAGACAGAAGATACCATCTTATATGGTGGCGACGCGATCCAAATCAAGAATTAAAGTGCTATCAACTACGCACTATTACATACGGAACAACCTCCGCGCCATACCTCGCTACTCGCTGTTTGCAGCATCTAGCCCAGAAAGAAAACATCAAATACCCTGTTGGTTCGCAGGTCCTCCGTCAAGACTTTTACGTGGACGACGTCATGACAGGAGCAGACAGTCTCACAACTGCGCTTGATATGCAAGCACAGTTAATCGAAATCTTAAAGGAAGCTGGTTTTAAATTGCGCAAATGGTGCGCCAACCATGCTCAACTATTGCAAGACATACCACCAGCAGATCAAGAAATAAGACTAGACTTTACTGACGAGAAAACTTCTTGCATAAAAACATTAGGATTGACATGGTTACCGAAAACTGATCAGTTTCAAACAAAACTAACTGCAAATGAAGAGCAAAGATTAACAAAACGAACAGTGGCATCAGAAATATCTCGAATCTTCGACCCTCTAGGAAACATGGCTCCAGTTGTCATAAAGGCAAAAATATTTTTGCAAAATCTATGGGAACTCAAGGTGCACTGGGATGCGTCGCTAACAGAAGAATTATACACGACATGGATGAACTTTCGGAAGAATCTCTCCGCATTAAATGATGTTCGCATTCCAAGGCATGTATTTGCAGGAAGTATTCCTCGGGTCATACAAATCCATGCATTTTCGGATGCATCAGAGAAGTCTTTTGGCGCCGCAATATATATAAGATCACTAAATAGCCAAGGAAGGGCAATTGTCCGCCTTCTTTGCGCCAAATCCAGGGTTGCCCCAAAGAAAAAGTTATCAGTGCCCAGACTTGAGTTATGCGCAGCCAAACTAGGAGCAGAGCTTCTACAACGAGTAAAGAGATCTTTAAAATTCGAACAAGCAGCAAGTTATCTACCTCTTATCAGACCTTTGTAGGCAACAGAATAGCTACGATTCAAACAATTTCTCTTCCCCAACAATGGAGACATGTCAAATCAGAAGACAATCCAGCGTATATTCTCTCCAGAGGCCTATCATCGGAAAATTAAGTTCCTGTAATCTCTGGTTTTATGGACCACTTTTCTTACATGGGACCGAAGAAATATGGCCTCCACCCTACACCAAAGTGTCTGAATGTGATCTGGAAAGAAAACGAGCAGCACTCTCTATAACTATAGCGAAAGATGAAGACAATAATGTACATTTCATCGAAAGAATTGATCATCAAAATTCATTTCAAAGACTTAAACGAGTAACTGGATACGTTTTAAGATTCGTCTCAAGGTCCAGATCTAAACAAAGACAACCAACAGCGTCATCGACGACATCAACGTTAACTGCTTCAGAACTAGATAAAGCACTATTCACCATTATCAAACTCATGCAACAAAAGGAATTTTAAGAAGACATTCGTTGTCTTTTGCGATACAAACAAGTATCCAAATCAAGCCCACTAGCCACGCTGGCACCCTTCCTGGACTTAGAAGGGATCATACGAGTCGGAGGACGACTTGAGGATTCTGGACTTACATACGAGTCGAAACATCCAATGCTACTGCCTCATTCGCACGAACTAACGAAGCTCATCCTGTCAGATTATCACAAAGAGAACTATCACACAGGACCACAAGGACTTTTATCAGCAAATCGACAACGTTTTTGGCCCATAAAGGGAAAGAGTATTGCGCGTTCAATAGTTCAACATTGTATTCAATGCGCTAGGAACAGGCCCAAATTGATGACACAAATAATGCGCAATCTACCGGCAGCCAGAGTTCAGCCAGCACGACCCTTTATCAACAGTGGCGTCGACTTTTGTGGACCCATCTGGATTCATTTGAAAATCAAAGGAAAACGACCACATAAGGCGTATGTGGCAATATTCTGCTGCTTCGCAACCAAAGCTGTCCACCTCGAGGTTGTGAGTGATCTAACAACAGAAGAGTTTATCTGACCATTAAAACGTTTCATAGGCAGACGTAGACATTGGCGCAACTTATACTGCGATAACGCCACCAATTTTGTAGGCGCAAGAAATCAGCTAGCAAAATTGACTGAGGTGATCCATTCTCAACAAGGGCAAGAAAAAATTACTTCCATGTGCAGCCAGAAGGGAATCGACTTCCATTTTATTCCCCCGCGCTCTCCTCATTTTGGTGGGTTATGGGAGGCTGCCGTAAAATCAGCCAAACATCTCTTGATAGGAACAATATCTTCAGCTTCATTGAAATATGAAGAGCTTGAAACAGCTCTAATTGATGTGGAGGCAATTCTCAATTCTCGCCCACTAACTCCCCTATCTTCTGATCCTAACGATCTCGGTGCTCTGACACCTGGACACTTATTGATAGGAGGACCATTGACAGCACCAATTGATTCGCAAGCAAAACCATTAAAGACTAAACTGCTGAAAAGATGGGAATTAGTCCACGATATAAAACAACAATTTTGGAAACGTTGGTCGCTAGAGTATCTAAACGAACTACAGTACCGGAGTAAGTGGAAGCACCAATCACCGAATGCAAAACCAGGTATGCTGGTCATCTTAAAGGAAGAAAATACACCTGTACAGCAATGGCCACTAGGCAGAATTGGCTACAGGAATATTACGAAGACCCATACATAAGTTAGCTCCACTCCCTCTGGAGAAAGACATTGACAATGAAAGAGAAACATCGCAAGATGACCATACACAAACAAGATACAAGGCACAACGGCTAAACAAACGACCAAACGATGATCCAGACATTGTAAAACCATCTCCTGAAATGCCACCGAAAAGAATAAGGACTTCATTGGGAACATCTCTTCTTACGTTATTATTAACTGTCTGCATGGTTCCATTTGTTAGAAGTGACCTGATCGAAATCACTCAATTCAAGCCACAATTAGGCATACACTTCGAAGATCTTGGAGCTACAAACCTAATAACATCGCACTGGAACCTAATTGTTTATTACAACCTACACCCATATTGGATGGAGCTTGGCATCCTGGAAAACGGAACCAAGGCACTCAAAAATCTCTGCGACCAATTCACACCCAAGAGCGCATGTCGACAAATCATATCTCAATTTGAACAAAATGAGGTAAATACTGGAAATGAACTGCTCTCGCCTCAGTTAAATCCAAATCCAGGTCGACAGAAGCGTGGAGCATTCAATATAGTGGGAAATGTTGCCAACGCTCTTTTCGGAGTACTGGAACAGCAATATGCAGAGGAGATGTCGAAAACGATACAATCCATTAACAATAATGAAGAACACCTGATGACCTTATTAAAAAACCAAACTTCGGTTATTGATTCAACCATTAACATCGTCAGAAAGGATCAAACAGCAGTAAAACAAAAATTCGACTCTTTAGATGACTACATCATTCAAATAACGAATCGTTTAAATCAACTTGATGAGCAGAATAGTACAATACGAGCACATCGACAATTCATGTCGCTAGCATTACAGATGAGCCTAGTCACCACAAATCTGCAACACATACCAGCTTTAATAATTGATGTTATCACTGACACAAATCACGGAAGAATAAATCCTCTCTTGGTAACACCCAGCCAGTTGCAGCAAGCCGTATCAGTAATAAGAAATAATTTACAATCAACGCTTAGACTACCAACTCATCAAGACAACATCTTGGAATTATACAAATTGATGAACGTGAAGGGCAGAGTCACTCAAGATCATGTCATATTTCAAATTAAGATCCATCTAGTCAACTGGGAAACTTTCGATTTGCTGAGGATCTTTCCCATCCCAGTTTGGATTAATAATTCGTTCGTCGCTATACACCCTCACGCTCCCTTCTTGGTAATATCGCAACATCGAGATCGTTTTTATCCCATCACAGAATTGGAACTTTCGATATGTACTACGATAGAAGAAAAAACACACCTTTGCAGACAAATACATCCGATATATCATCGAGGGGCGACTATATGTGCATGTGAAATGAATTTTTTGAACAACGATCCAAGAATCGAACACTGCAAATTTACCCAGACGCTAGACCACCCGATTTGGTCACAATTAACTAACGCCAATCAATGGATGTTTGCGGTTAATGGCAATACTTCGATTAATGTTTTAAGTGACAACCAAATGTTCTCCAAGACAATAAATGGAACTGGATTATTAAAAATTGAGCCTCAGTGTACAATAAAAGACGAACTCGTCACGATACATGGGCATCGTCTATTCACAACTGACATCAAATCTTCTTACACGATCATGGGCGTATCAATGGACCACTTATCTGCAGCAAGGTCTCCCCTAACTACCAAACACGTCACTGCATATCACCCTCAATTAAATAAGTTGCTGGAGTTACATGAGCGCATCACAAATCTGAAGCTCGATCGCTTACCTGAGCGAATCCAAAATAACACCATACACCAATTTTCAATCAGCTACCTTGCACTCTGTGCGGTACTACTTGTTGGCATATACCTAGTCTGGAAACATGGATCTGAGAGCTATGCCGATCAATGAACTTTTATAAATCAAATATTTTGTAAGCGTAGGCAATTAAATTATGTTCACTTACGATAGAAATAAAACTTATGATTAAGCAACTTTTATGTATAAATATAATCAGTAATAAAGACAAAACTGAGTTCTGATTTAACCGGGAACAAACAAAGTGTTTTATTTCGTTATTTTAATAAACCTTCCCTTTAAGAATTTCTGTGTGTAGTGGTTTAAGATCCGCTGCATCATTCATCAGAAGCCAAGGTGTAACACCTTGACTTACTCAATTTAACAAAGAACAAAATAGTTCTTTTTACATATATAATGCCAAAAGTTCTCGGTCGAATGCTGAATGTTTTATTTCTGCTTCTCTTAATTGTTTAGAGAAAAATGCAATAGGTTTCCAATGGTTTGCATTGAATTGTTGGAGAACTGCACCAACAGCACTAGCAGAAGCGTCTACGGTTACATTGAATTTTGCATTTTCAATAGGATGAATTAATAAAGTTGCTTTTGAAAATGATTGTTTAATTTTATTAAGTTGGTCTTCACATTCTACTGGCCAAGAAATTTTCTTAGCGTTATTTGGTTTCTTTTTGAGAAGTAGAGCCAAATGAGTGTGAATTGCGTTAAGTACTTTGGCAAGATTTGGAATGAATCTATGGTAATAATTAACCATGCCTATAAATTGTTGAATTTGTTTAATAGAATTTGGAGAAGGAACATTGTTAATAGTTTGGACTCTGTCTTCTGAAGGTAAGATGCCTTCTTTTGTTATTTTGTGACTGAGGAAGTCCAAAGTTCCAACTCCGAAAATACATTTGGATAGATTGATATTGATTCCGTAATCTGATAGTTGTTTAAAACCTAATTTTGTAAGGCGTAGTCCGATTTGGATGGTTCTTCTTTTGTTGTACAGAGCATGAGGGGGGTGGGAGTGGTAGTCTAACTTTGTAACGCGTGGACCGATTTGGATAATTCTTTTTCTGTTGGGTAGAGTATGTTCCGCGGTTGAAACCAGAAGAAAAAAATTTGTGGGGGGGGGGGGGGGGGAGGATGGAACCTAACTTTGTAACGCGTGGTCCGATTTCGATGGTTCTTTTTCTGTTGTATAGAGTATGATCCCCCATTGCTAATAGGAGAATAATTTGGTCCTATGGAGAAAGGTGTGGGTTGGGGGGGGAGGGGAGGGGTAGTGGACCGATTTGGATAATTCTTTTTCTATTGGGTAGAATATGATCCTTGGTTGATACTACGAGAAAGTAAATGTTGCTGGGGTGGGGGGGGGGGGAGAGGGTGGAACCTAACTTTGTAACCCGTGGACCGATTTGGATGGTTCTTTTGCTGTTGTATATAGTGTGATCACCCATTGCTAATAAAAGAATAATTTGGCCCAAGGTGAATGGCTGGGCGAGGGGAGGAGTAGTCTAACATCGTAACGCGTGGACCGGTTTGGATATTTCTTTTTCTTTTGGGTAGAGTATGCTCCTTGGTTGATACCACGAGAAAAAAAAATTTTTGGTTATTTTGGGGTGGGTGAAGGGGGGTGGAACCTAACTTTGTAAAGCGTGGAGCGATTTGGATGGTTCTTTTGATGTTGTATAGAGTGTGATCCCCATTGCTAATTGGAGAATTATTTGGTCCTATGGAGGTGGTGGGGGAGGGGGAGGGATAGTAACTTCGTAACACGTGGACCGATTTCGATGATTCCTTTTCTTTTCGGTAGAGTATGTTCCTTGATTGATACCATGAGAAAAAAAGTTTAGTGGAATGGGGGTGGATTAGGGGGTTAAAACTAACTTTTAACGCGTGGACCGATTTGGATGGTTCTTTCTTAGTTGTATAGAGTCGGAGACACTAAAAAGTGAAAAATAAAATAGTTTTAAAAAAAAGTTGAACCGACTTCACAAAAGGAGCTAAAAAGCATAAAATAATTTTTAATTATATATCTATTACGACATTTTGAAGTCGGTGCAAATTAAACAAATAAAACAACTACAGAACCACAATTGAAAATAATACATAATACTACCTGAACGTTTCAGCTTACGGGATCATAAGAAATGACGATTAAATATTTTGTTGTAGTTGTTTGGTTTGTTTGATTTGCACCGACTTCAAAATGTCGTAATAGATATAAAATTAAAAATTATTTTATGCTTTTTAGCGCCTTTTGTGGAGTCGGTTCAACTTTTTTTAAAAAACTATTTTTTATGTTCGGATTCAGATTTGCTGGCAACTAAAATATCGTCAATGTAAACAAAAGCGAAATCTAAATTTTTAATAATTTGGTCCATGAATCTTTGAAATGTTTGTGCAGCTTTTCTTAGACGTCTTGGACGAGAAAAAGGAAGTAGGCCTTTAGTTTTTATGCGATGGACCAAGTTATGTTAAACTAAAATATCATAACGAGGTGGTTGCGTTAATGTGGGAAATCTTTGCAAAATTTTACCGTACTCGTTACTGATTGCATAGTAACGAGGAGTTGGGGTATTTGCTTTTACCGTGATTCCATTAACTCTTAATGTTGTTGTACCGTCGAGTAATCTTTTGTTTTTTAAATCGACTAGTAAATTAAATTTTGTTCAAAATTCTGCTCCGATGATGGGATTGTTGACATTAGCAATGATAAATGGGAAAATGAATTCTCTTCTAAGACCGAAATCTAGTTTTAGTAGTTTTGTACCATAAGTGATGGTAGAACCGTTTGCTGCGAATAAATATAAGTTAGGTTCTTTGTTAAATTGTCTAAAGAATTAGTTAGGTACTACTGAAATATCAGCACCTGTATCTATTAGAAATTAGAAATTGTTTTCTTTGTCAAAAATGAAGAAACGTTTAGAAATGTTATTATTAAATATATTGTTCACTGAGGGAATAATTAGTTTTTTTGATTATTAATTTTTTTGAAAGAACACGCCGAAATGCATTTAGTCGCTTTGGTACCAAATTTATTGTGGTAGCAACAATAAGAATTGTTATTTCTAGAGTTCGAAAATTGTCTTTTATGCGAATTGTTTCTACACAGAAAAAACTACTGTCGAAAAAACACCTACTATAAAGTGGGTGTCCCATTTGTAGGTGAATAATCTATAAAATCAACTAAACAATTAGGTGAATCACCTAAATCAGATTAGGTGAATTTAAAATGTGTTTTTTACCTAATTATAACATAAATCTGCCTACACGTTGTCGGTAAAAACTTATGGCGACGAAAATGTATATATCAGTAGAAACATTGTCTACAAAGATTGGGTGAGTTTTATTGCGATCGCACCCGAAATCTTCTTTTCTTTTGTAATCTTTATTGTTCTGATTTTTGAAGAACTGTTTGTAGCTTTCATTGCATGAACGTACTTCACACAGAAATGGATAGAAAAGTAGATGATGGGAATTACTCCATTAAATGTTTTTTGTTCGAATTTTATTTTTAAATATTTAGAAAATGTTCTCTTTCCATGAGAGCAATCGTGGACTTTTAGAAAAAAAAAATTCAACACGATGGTCGAGAAACTACGACGAAAATCAGAAATAATTTCTCTACAAAAAAATTTTCTACGTTTACGTTAACTCCTAAATTTGTTCTGAGGATCCTATAAGAAGGTCTTACCTAGTCTGGAAACATGGATCTGAGAGCTATGCCGATCAATGAACTTTTATAAATCAAATATTTTGTAAGCGTAGGCAATTAAATTATGTTCACTTACGATAGAAATAAAACTTATGATTAAGCAACTTTTATGTATAAATATAATCAGTAATAAAGACAAAACTGAGTTCTGATTTAACCGGGAACAAACAAAGTGTTTTATTTCGTTATTTTAATAAACCTTCCCTTTAAGAATTTCTGTGTGTAGTGGTTTAAGATCCGCTGCATCATTCATCAGAAGCCAAGGTGTAACACCTTGACTTACTCAATTTAACAAAGAACAAAATAGTTCTTTTTACATATATAATGCCAAAAGTTCTCGGTCGAATGCTGAATGTTTTATTTCTGCTTCTCTTAATTGTTTAGAGAAAAATGCAATAGGTTTCCAATGGTTTGCATTGAATTGTTGGAGAACTGCACCAACAGCACTAGCAGAAGCGTCTACGGTTACATTGAATTTTGCATTTTCAATAGGATGAATTAATAAAGTTGCTTTTGAAAATGATTGTTTAATTTTATTAAGTTGGTCTTCACATTCTACTGGCCAAGAAATTTTCTTAGCGTTATTTGGTTTCTTTTTGAGAAGTAGAGCCAAATGAGTGTGAATTGCGTTAAGTACTTTGGCAAGATTTGGAATGAATCTATGGTAATAATTAACCATGCCTATAAATTGTTGAATTTGTTTAATAGAATTTGGAGAAGGAACATTGTTAATAGTTTGGACTCTGTCTTCTGAAGGTAAGATGCCTTCTTTTGTTATTTTGTGACTGAGGAAGTCCAAAGTTCCAACTCCGAAAATACATTTGGATAGATTGATATTGATTCCGTAATCTGATAGTTGTTTAAAACCTAATTTTGTAAGGCGTAGTCCGATTTGGATGGTTCTTCTTTTGTTGTACAGAGCATGAGGGGGGTGGGAGTGGTAGTCTAACTTTGTAACGCGTGGACCGATTTGGATAATTCTTTTTCTGTTGGGTAGAGTATGTTCCGCGGTTGAAACCAGAAGAAAAAAATTTGTGGGGGGGGGGGGGGAGGATGGAACCTAACTTTGTAACGCGTGGTCCGATTTCGATGGTTCTTTTTCTGTTGTATAGAGTATGATCCCCCATTGCTAATAGGAGAATAATTTGGTCCTATGGAGAAAGGTGTGGGTTGGGGGGGGGGGGGGGGGGAGGGGTAGTGGACCGATTTGGATAATTCTTTTTCTATTGGGTAGAATATGATCCTTGGTTGATACTACGAGAAAGTAAATGTTGCTGGGGTGGGGGGGGGGGAGAGGGTGGAACCTAACTTTGTAACCCGTGGACCGATTTGGATGGTTCTTTTGCTGTTGTATATAGTGTGATCACCCATTGCTAATAAAAGAATAATTTGGCCCAAGGTGAATGGCTGGGCGAGGGGAGGAGTAGTCTAACATCGTAACGCGTGGACCGGTTTGGATATTTCTTTTTCTTTTGGGTAGAGTATGCTCCTTGGTTGATACCACGAGAAAAAAAAATTTTTGGTTATTTTGGGGTGGGTGAAGGGGGGTGGAACCTAACTTTGTAAAGCGTGGAGCGATTTGGATGGTTCTTTTGATGTTGTATAGAGTGTGATCCCCATTGCTAATTGGAGAATTATTTGGTCCTATGGAGGTGGTGGGGGAGGGGGAGGGATAGCAACTTCGTAACACGTGGACCGATTTCGATGATTCCTTTTCTTTTCGGTAGAGTATGTTCCTTGATTGATACCATGAGAAAAAAAGTTTAGTGGAATGGGGGTGGATTAGGGGGTTAAAACTAACTTTTAACGCGTGGACCGATTTGGATGGTTCTTTCTTAGTTGTATAGAGTCGGAGACACTAAAAAGTGAAAAATAAAATAGTTTTAGAAAAAAAGTTGAACCGACTTCACAAAAGGAGCTAAAAAGCATAAAATAATTTTTAATTATATATCTATTACGACATTTTGAAGTCGGTGCAAATTAAACAAATAAAACAACTACAGAACCACAATTGAAAATAATACATAATACTACCTGAACGTTTCAGCTTACGGGATCATAAGAAATGACGATTAAATATTTTGTTGTAGTTGTTTGGTTTGTTTGATTTGCACCGACTTCAAAATGTCGTAATAGATACAAAATTAAAAATTATTTTATGCTTTTTAGCGCCTTTTGTGGAGTCGGTTCAACTTTTTTTAAAAAACTATTTTTTATGTTCGGATTCAGATTTGCTGGCAACTAAAATATCGTCAATGTAAACAAAAGCGAAATCTAAATTTTTAATAATTTGGTCCATGAATCTTTGAAATGTTTGTGCAGCTTTTCTTAGACGTCTTGGACGAGAAAAAGGAAGTAGGCCTTTAGTTTTTATGCGATGGACCAAGTTATGTTAAACTAAAATATCATAACGAGGTGGTTGCGTTAATGTGGGAAATCTTTGCAAAATTTTACCGTACTCGTTACTGATTGCATAGTAACGAGGAGTTGGGGTATTTGCTTTTACCGTGATTCCATTAACTCTTAATGTTGTTGTACCGTCGAGTAATCTTTTGTTTTTTAAATCGACTAGTAAATTAAATTTTGTTCAAAATTCTGCTCCGATGATGGGATTGTTGACATTAGCAATGATAAATGGGAAAATGAATTCTCTTCTAAGACCGAAATCTAGTTTTAGTAGTTTTGTACCATAAGTGATGGTAGAACCGTTTGCTGCGAATAAATATAAGTTAGGTTCTTTGTTAAATTGTCTAAAGAATTAGTTAGGTACTACTGAAATATCAGCACCTGTATCTATTAGAAATTAGAAATTGTTTTCTTTGTCAAAAATGAAGAAACGTTTAGAAATGTTATTATTAAATATATTGTTCACTGAGGGAATAATTAGTTTTTTTGATTATTAATTTTTTTGAAAGAACACGCCGAAATGCATTTAGTCGCTTTGGTACCAAATTTATTGTGGTAGCAACAATAAGAATTGTTATTTCTAGAGTTCGAAAATTGTCTTTTATGCGAATTGTTTCTACACAGAAAAAACTACTGTCGAAAAAACACCTACTATAAAGTGGGTGTCCCATTTGTAGGTGAATAATCTATAAAATCAACTAAACAATTAGGTGAATCACCTAAATCAGATTAGGTGAATTTAAAATGTGTTTTTTACCTAATTATAACATAAATCTGCCTACACGTTGTCGGTAAAAACTTATGGCGACGAAAATGTATATATCAGTAGAAACATTGTCTACAAAGATTGGGTGAGTTTTATTGCGATCGCACCCGAAATCTTCTTTTCTTTTGTAATCTTTATTGTTCTGATTTTTGAAGAACTGTTTGTAGCTTTCATTGCATGAACGTACTTCACACAGAAATGGATAGAAAAGTAGATGATGGGAATTACTCCATTAAATGTTTTTTGTTCGAATTTTATTTTTAAATATTTAGAAAATGTTCTCTTTCCATGAGAGCAATCGTGGACTTTTAGAAAAAAAAAATTCAACACGATGGTCGAGAAACTACGACGAAAATCAGAAATAATTTCTCTACAAAAAAATTTTCTACGTTTACGTTAACTCCTAAATTTGTTCTGAGGATCCTATAAGAAGGTCTTACAGGAATTTCAACCCGATCAGTGGAAAACTGTCGAAAAAATTGGAAAAGTTATAATTAAATTCTCTCAAAAGTTATAATGAAATCCTTTTCTACTCATGCAAAAAGAACAACTTCTATTTCTTTAAAAATAAAAGGGTAATTCCCATTATCTACTTTTTGTCGAAAAATTTTCCACAAAAGTAGGTAAAATATCCACTTCTCTGTGAAACACTCTCAGGGAGTAAAAGAAGCAAACAATTCTTCTTTCGGGCGCAATCTCCTTTAACTACTTCTCGTCGGCATTTTTAACCCAAAAGTAGATGAAATATTCACTTCTATGTGAAACACTCTGATCCAATAAAAGAAAAAATCAGTTCTTCACAAATAAAAGCAAGACGAAGTCAAAAAGAATCTCATTTACCCACTTTTCGTCGGCAAATTTTTCACAAAAGTAGATGAAATATCCATTTCTGTGTGAAATTAACTGCACCAGGCGGAGTATTTCCGACAAAAAATGGATGTGTGGAACAAGAGAGGCAAATATGATATAGTTAAAAACCCACACACTTGACGCTTCGTGCCTTTGCCTTCGGATATGCCTGCCATCGTGCAATTAAATCATTTTCGCTTGAATAGTGCGCCGGTGCAGTGGTTTAGTTTTGTGTTTTTCAAATAAGATTAAATTAAATAATTAATTGTCACAGTGAAGTGAAATAATGAGCGCTGAAAATATAAAAACTTTAATGCCAACAGAAAATATTTCGCAGAAGCCTAAGCCTTTGATAGAAATTACAGTTTAATTTTGCATACAGGTTATGTTTTGGCAATGAAAATAAAAAATACATTTCTGGTCCGTACATAGCTATAGGCGAAGAAAATAAAAGTGACATCAAAAATAATTTTTCTGAATTTTCTGTGGGTGCTTTTAGATTTAAAATACCTAGAAATATGTAATACTCTTTATAAAAAAAAGATATATTAGTTTGTGAAAAAATAGAGTTTTAAGTTTTTATAAAATTACCACCATCCTTGAACACACAGAAAAGTGTTATTTTTTTGTATGTAAAGAAATTTTGTTAAAAAGATGCGATAGCCATTCTAGCTGTTACATTACTGCAGGGTACGATAGTTGCGACATTTTAATCAGTGCTAAAGAAATTAAATATTCACCAACTCAAGAAATAGTTTTACCAAATAAAGAAAAGGTTATTCGATCAAAACCACCTTTAATATAAGATGAAATACATTTCCTTAAGGATTATTTAAAAAAAGTATGTAAATGAAATATAAATGTAAAATGTATATGGAATGTAAACGTAAAATATAAATTGCAATGTGTAAATGTAATGTGTAATAAACAAAACAAAGATAATAAATGATTTACACATATTGAAATTTTATAAGTAGTTATTAATTAAAAATATCCTTTTTCGCCTTTCTTGGAAAATCAATCACTTGTTCTGGAATGTTCAATGGCGGAAATGTTGTCTAAATTTGATTGCAAGCCTACCTATATTTTGTAGAAAATTTGTCCTCACCTTGTCGAAAATTTACTTTTGACGGAAAAATTGCCTTCAGTTAGTCGGAAATTTACCTGGATTTTGTGAAAAAGTTGTACACACCTTGTCTTAATTCATCTATTTTTGGTAGTAAAATTACCTACGTTTGGTTGGAATTTCACCTATATTTGGTGGAAAATTATCGTAAATTCACCTACTTTCGGTGGAAAATTTAACTACTAATTGTCGCAAAAGGACTGATTCGAAATCAACTATTTCAAAGTAGGTGAATCACCTAACCAGTTTAGTTGGCTGAAAATCACCGACAATTTTTAGGCAGTTCATCCACAATTTTAGGCAAAAAGTCTACTTTTTTCTCTCAGTGTATTGAATGAATTATCTCTCGATCTGTTTCTAGAACATGAGAGAGAAAATTCGGTTTGACACGATAATCCTTTTATCAAATTTTCGAGATTTTCGAGATTTTCTATGTTGTTTTCTAAATTATTTATTTTTGTCAAAACAAAATTGTTATCGATAAAATTTTAATTTGGTTTTGGTAGATTTTTATTAACTTCCGATATAAATGGAATTTTGGAAATATCATGTATATTATCTGCCAAATCTAGAAGTTCCTTAATATCTTGTTTTCCGGAAGATATTAAGGCTATGTTTATATTTGCCGGCAATTTACTCATTAATAATTTTTTAATTATAGATTTGCTAAATGTGGATGAATTGCCTGCAAGAATTTTGGAAGGTCTTCTATCTCCGATTTCGGCAGTAGAAATCGGAGATAGAACTAACTTGCTCTAACTTTTTTTCTTCTGATTTTGTAAACCTTTTTATTAGAGTATTTTTCAAACCTTCATATTTATTTAAAAATGGAGGATTTTGTAAAAAATCTAGAACATTTGTTATAACTTCGACAGGTGAAGACTGAACAACGTGGCTGTATTTTGAGTCGTCTACCGTTATTCGTTTAGAAGCAAACTGGGCTTCGGCTTGAATGAACCAAGCTTCTGGATATGGAGTCCAAAAGCTTGGTAGTTTAATTGAAGTCGTGACTACATAATTGTTTTCATTGAAATTTGTAGCATTTGTATGTAAAGTTTGTTGTGAAACATTTGACTCGTCTTCACTAGTCATCATGATTGTATTTATTCACTGTTTGAAAGAAAATTTCACTTTTTTATTATACACTGATTTTAACGAGACTTAACTTCGCGAATCACAAAATGAAAGTACAACCCCTTATTATAACTTGTAAATTAAGGTAAAATTTTCAGATGATTATACCATGATAAAATATATTTTAATTTGTGTTAAAGATATATTATTTATTGATAAAGATACAAATTTTGAAAGGTGAAAAAAAATATGATGTATTGTAGTATTGTGTATGTTTCTGTTGTACAATAACGTTAATTTTAATTAAAAAAGAAAATACCAATATTAAATTTAACAGATGTGTATTTTTGAAACGTTGAATTGAAATTGTTGCTTGTTAAATATTTTAATAAAAAGGATGCCTTGCCCTAGGTGGGGGCATTTCTTATTAAATATTTTGCGGTTGTTGATTGTTGGTTGCTGATTTTAATAATGAGGATGCCTTACCACGGGTGGTTATTAAAATGTTGTACTTTACAATTAATACATAGATAGTTTGTTAAAATTTTCTTTGTATAGAGTACAGTATTTTATTGTCAATGATTGAATGATTATTAAATTTTTTAAAGTGTTAGTGTTTCACACTATTCAAAATTTATCGAAGTGTACAGGTTGACCAAAATATATTTGACAGTTATTTTATCTGTACAGTCTGATAGAACATAATCAAAGTGGATTTATATAAAATATTTTATTAATATAATATAATCAAACTGATAAAATTTTAATTAAAAATTAAATTTGTAGCTACCGCTACACTCCCCTCATTTAAGTAACCATCTCTGTAGTTTGACTTTAATAAAGACATTTGGTATTTGGCTTGGAGCCATTTAAGCGGCTGACGATCGGTCATCAAGTCAAATTGGCCACCATAGTTGTATGGTTTAAAATAATTAACGGTTCAGACAACTGGAAGTAACTCCTTTTCTGTTGTTGAATAGTTTTTGTCATGATCATTTAGTGTTATGCTCGCATAGCAGATAGGGTGTCCCTCCTGTGTTCACAACGCTCCTAAGTTGAAATCACTTGCTTAATATAAATTTCTTCGTAAATTCTGGATACTTTAGAACTGGCGTTTCTATAAGTATTTTTTTTCAGTTTTTCGAATACATCTATATATCTTGTATCGTTGATATTAATTTTTTGCGTTTTTATTTTAGAGTTTGGGTATATTGTGATCTTTCTTTGCGTAGATTTTCGGTAGTAACCGGTTATTCCGAAAGCGGATTTTATTTACTTTGCAGATTTTGGCAGTTTAAGCTTCCGGATACTTTCCATATTACTGTTGTTTGGTTTTATTTCCTCTGTTGTTAGTATATGCCTAAATACTTGGTCTATAGCGAAAAATCTACACTTATCAATCTGAATTTTTAGATTGTGTTGCCTAACTTTACTAAATATTTTTTCGATACTCTCTGTATGCTCTTCGATTGTTGTGCTAAAGATAAATATGTCATCCAAATATAGTACGCATACTTGGTTTATGTATTCCCGTAAGACTGAATTAATTAGTCTTTGGAAAGAGCCAGGGGCATTTTTAAGCACAAAAGATATTCTCACAAATTCGTAGTGGCCAAGAAGTGTTGAAAATGCGGGTTTTCTCTGCATCTTCTTTAGTTAATACCTGGTGGAACCCTGTAGTGAGCACTAACGTGGTGAAATACTGTGACATCCCCAGTTTTTCTAAAATGTTTTCTATATTTGGCATGGGAAATTTATCGTCCATAATTATTTCGCTTAATCTTCGGTATTCAATAACCTTCCTCCGTTTTTTAATACCGGAGTTATCCAATTTTTTGGGAACGATTCAGAGTGGAGAATTATAAGGCGAATCACTTTCTTTGATAATATCTTGATTAAGCATGCATCTTGTTCTCATGACTTCGAGAGTAGCCGTATGCTTTTGAATACACAGGATTGTTATTTTTAGTAATTATTTAGTGTTGTATTACATGTGTATGGGTGAGTTATTGCCCTTCCTCATAGAACAAATCTTTATTTCTTTTAAGTGACTCTGCTAATTTAATTTTTTTTTTCATTATTCAGAACATCTCTTTGGAGTTTATGTAAGACATTTTGATTCTTCTGGTTCGGTTCTGCGAAAACACCTTCAACTGTGGCATATGTTGTGCGGTCTCCATATGTTGTGCGGTCGACCAATTTGGCATTTTCCTTGCTGTGCGCTGTTGTTGGGCTCCTTTCTTCGTGTGTGGTCTATCCATTGCCACTTTCACCTGCCAATACTGTTGTCTATCCCGCCTTGACCTGTAAGTCTGTTTAGATCTTCGTTGGTAATGACCTTCGGATAATGGATGTTAAGGATGTGCCGGAAACATCGACTTGAAGCTTGAACAGCCGCACAACAGAACAGCTTTTACGTTCGACGTGAGGATCCGGAGTTTTGTGAATCGGGAGATGTTGTTATTTTACCAGATCTCAACAAGAGTATCAAATGCAACTCGAGCCTTATTGATGCGAGCCTGTACATTCAGCTTCGTAGTCTGATGTAAATGTGCTTCCGAGATAGCAAAATTTATTCACTTGCTCAATTTGCTGCTTTTCCAGATAAATTTAATGTTGTCTCCTGGCGTCCAAGCTCATAAGTTTGGTTTTAGCGGCATTGATCTTTTTTTTATACGATATGGCCAAAGCCTAGGGGACAACCCTTTGATGGGTTAGCGTGGTTTTGGCCGGAAGGGAATTAGGGTAAGGGAAGTGAGGTAACTTCAGTCTTGTTTTTGCATTGCTGCGAGCTAGACAACAGCCCAGAGACGGAGTGGATTATTTACATATATCGAACAATTGGGCTACATGACTATTTTCTGGATAGGAGACATATGTACATCGTCGCCATAGTCCAGGTGAATTAGGTGGTTAAAGAATTTCCACATAATTCTTCGCGATGGGTGGTCGTCTAAAGCGCTGACATTGTGCTCCTGAGTAGGACTCCTTAATAACGGTGATAAGTTTTTCTGGAACGCCTCTCCTACGTAAAGCTACGCATATTTATTCGCGATCAACGATGTCAAACTTCTTCTCAAAATCGAGAAACATTAGATATAAAGGAAACCTCCATTTAGCAGATTGCTCGCTGATAATTCGGAGGGTATTGATATGATCGCTGCAGGAGAAACCCTAACGAAAGCCTGCCTGTTAATCGCTCAAATTGCGTTCGATTGTATTCTTGATTCACATTAAGATGATTTTAGCTATAAATTTGGAGACTGCAGTTAAAAGACAGATATCGCGCCAATGGCTACAACTCCTCAGGTCAACTTTTTCGGGAATCTTCAGAATTACGCCTGTTTTCCATTGGGATAGGTGTCGATTTCGCAACATTCCTAAATTTCGGGGAAAAGAATATCAGCCGCAGGAATGCGATCCGCCTTAAGTAGTTCCAGTGGTATTCCATCAATCTCTGGGGCCTTACCGAGGTCCACCAACTTCATTGCGTCAGCCAACTCCAATCTTGTCGAAATTCGGCCGGCGGGTGTTCAGGTTCGCGTGAAGAGATATTCGACGGTCCGAAGATGTTGTTTAGGACTCCATCTGTGCAATTGATGTTCCTCAGTTACAAGATTGTATCTATTAGTATCTCGGACAGAAAGTTGTGTTGTAAAAGTCGTTCATGCCAGTTTGTTGGCAATCTTGTAAACATTCTTACTCTCACCGCGGTAGGCCACTTCTTTTTCCTTTTCTGCTAGAGCGTTGATAGAGTTGCGCTTGTAACGTTTTACACTTATTTGGAATTTATTAAAAAAAAAATATGAATTAAATTTTTTTTATTTGTCATGGTGTTTATATTTTTACAGAACTTTCTGCACAAGTCCTTAACCTGAAAATCGTTGTATTTCAAACAAACATCGTTTTCCATTTGAATAGATCAACAAGAATAGATCTATTGCTTTAATTAGCTTTCCTTCGGGCAATTCCAGCCCATTTTGCTAAGAAGTACTTGTACAAGCATCTTAAGTAAAATACAAATCCAAACTAAGATGTTTTCAAAAACTAATTCCCACTTCCAATTAGTAGTTATAGAAACGACTGTGGAAAACTTCCTACTTATCTGCAAACTTTCTTCATTCTATCACAAGAACTCCATTACATCTATGTTACCACTGCAACATTCCAGCTCATCTTGAGTTTACATACCCATTCTCGCTGTTTGTACATCGCCGTTTAAGTCTAAACAAGTCCTTGCAAGTTGAGGATTGTGTTCATTTTGTCCCAAAGTCATAACTTTTCTGACTCAACTGTTTAGACGTTCAAAGCTTTTAGCATCCATCCCAAGACGTAATTGCGTAATTTAATTGGATTTATGTAAAGCAGGTTACAAGTGGTGTGAACAGAGGGAGCATAGGCTAAGGGCATATCTAAAATTGATATCCCTACTACATTCTTTAGCTTTAGAAGCTTAACCAGAAAGACTTCAGACACTTGGAATTTCGAATTTCGTTTCAAGTGGAAGAATGGATTTAAAATATTTGAATGAAATAAAATCGTTCCTCTTCCCTTTTGCGAAGAATTCAAAATGTTGATTAAAAAACGTGGAAGATAAAGAAGAGAAATCTTATGAAACGTAAAACTCAATATCTTTGAATCAGTTAAATTAAGTAGATTTGTGTATACAATCTGCGGACACGGGAACAACGAAATAAATTATAAATAACCGATGTGACATAGCACTGCTTAATATAATGTGGAATTTCCTTAATTAATGTTGGGAAATGGAAAAATATATTCTTAAAAAGCTTTCTTTTTCTTATAGGGTGGGTGGATTACTAAATGAGTGACTGAGGAGACGTAGGTTGCATGGTGATGCCGAGGGGTGGTATTGACCAAATTATTTGTTTTGATACAAAAAGGAGAGATTGTGGGAGATGGGATGAATAAGCGGTGGTCAAGTGCGTGGGTGTAATAAAAAAATACTTTGTTTGTTTCAGAGTGGGTGGACCGAATGGTCGGAAAATGCTGAGGTTTTCGGGTTGGAAAAGCGGTAGGTAGACGGGGGCTGGTGTGTGTTTGAAGATTAGTTCTCGAGGGTGATAATGAAAAAATAAATTGTTTTGTATCGGAAAGGCAAGGACGACGTCGACTTTGAGTTATTGGATAAGTGGTGGTGGGTAAAGGGTTGGTTGGTGAGGAAGAGCGATAAGAGCAAATGATTGGATTTTTATCAAAACGGCTCAAATTAGGTCACGCAAGCATCACCCACCATCCACCATTCCCGACCTCTACTTAACGCCATAATCTAAGTATTACCCTAGCCATGCTGAAAAAATCCAATCATTTGCCCTTGTCGCTCTTCTTCACCAATCCACCCCCACTTATCCAATATTCCGATACAAAACAATTCATTTCCCCATTACCAGCCCCTCTCTGACCATCCTCCACCCACACATCAACCCAACCACCACTCACTTTTCCATTTCCTTTCATTATTTCATTACTACTCCTTTAACGCTGGCCCACCTACTTACCCACCCACAGACCTACCATCATTCTCTCACTCTGCCTCCACCGATGATAAGTAACTTATCCTTATAGTACAGTAAATATAGCAGATACCCTCCGAAAAATGACCTACCGGAATTTGACTTGATAACTCGTTAGGGGGGCATAAAAAAACCTTAATGCTAGATTTCCGAATTGACCCCCCCCCCTCACTGTTTTTGAGAAAATCCAAAAAAACTTTGGAATGCGTTTTTCTCGGAATCTATGGGTTTTAGAGAAAAGTTTATTTAACAAAAAATGTTCCCCCTCATACATAAATACACGTAAGTTGAAATAGTCACAACCTTTAACAATTCACCCAGTCGCTTCCAACTATTTATTACGCACATTTTAATATTTTAGGAATTAATATATATACAAAGGATAGCAAAAGCAACCGCAGGGACGACAGAAAAACAATTTTGATGTCGGTTGTGTCAGAATCAGATATCCACGACGTGACGACAGCATTGGAGCATTCTTTTAAGTTTGAGCGAAAAAATTCCATTGCGATAAACGTCAGTTTGGACTCGTTCGGAGTTCAGTAAAAAGTTATTTGCGCAAAATTAGAATTTGAGATGACTCGACACCAAAAATTTGTCTATTGTCATGTCCGGTTATGTCATTTCGATTAGCCAATATGAACTGTTGATTTAGGCTGTTCTGCTTTCTGATTTGGGCTTATAGCCCAAAAGCGCCCAGCAAGAATTAAAAAATCGCCCAAAAAGTGCCTAGTCGCAGAGAGGAACATTTTTTCACCTAACTGACGGCTCAAGTAGCCCAATCGGCGAGAAATCGCCCGACTTGGCAACCCTGGGCACTGATTGTGAAAAGAAAAATCAGCAGCCAGATGCTTCGAAACAAAAGTATTCGGCAGAAAAACAGTCAAAAGGCAAAACGCCAGTCCAAAATTAAAAAGTCCGCAACAGTCGCTGGAAACAATGGTAAAAGTCACCACTTCGTCAACAAAAACATACTATAACTATATGGAAGGCAATTCAGATCTTTAGAAGACAAATTACTAGTTAAAGCCTACACATGCCGCTGGTTGCACATTCCTCCATAAAGTTAAAATAATGCGTCTTCAGTTCATGATTTTGTCTTAGTCTTCGATCGATTTTGACTAGTTGACGTCTTACCATTTCCTGATGACCCCAGCATTGATTGCGTATCACATGATTTAAATGGAAGCTTAACAATATATCTTGTTATAATAATATGACTGTATGCGCTTGTATTTGATATGTTTTTAGCTATATTTCCTCATTTATTGGCACATCCCGTAAGAGAACCCATTCAAATAACGTGTTTTGCGCTAGTGAAGTTCCATTGGGTCCTTGCGAATCCCTTCTTGCAGAATTTGAGCACAAGTATTGGCGCCTAATAATAAGTCTATCTTCCCGGGTTTGTAGTAAAAAGCTAGTACCAAATTTTCTGTCGAAGATTGATAGTCTACTCGTTGTGATGGTAACAGACCGGTTAATTTAGGAAGAAATAGTGCTTCTATGGCTAGCTGACTAGCTGTACTGGCTTCGGGCGTTCGAAATCGAGTTTCAATGAAAGAGAAGAATTCATCAATGGTATGTAATTTATTTGGATTATGGCGACTACTTAGTGTTAGCTCCCACTGAGCTAAAGTTTCGGCGGAGTCGGAAAAGACGACTATGTCTTATAATCCCCGCCGAATTTTGGAAGATTAATTGCAGGCAGCTTAAAATCGAAATTATTATTTCCCTTCAAATCTGAAATAATATCTGTGATTTCTCCAATTGGTTCGCAGACAGATTCTTCGACGATACATAACTTATCCTCACTAAAATATTTCAACTCCTTGTGAATTTTTTCATCGTATATTGCAACCATGATTTAATTAGTTTGTTGCCATTCCGTTCCAAAGCATCAACTCTCCTTGATAAATATCCCACACTTGATTTAGAAGAATTTACAAGTCTTATTTTAACAACTTTTAAGTTATTTTCTAAAATGGGAAATAGCATACGCAGCAATAAGTGGGTTGCCTGAGCTTTAAACTCTAGTATGCGGTGCAAAAGTTTGATTGCGCGTGCATTATTGGTTATTTGGATTTGTTTTGACCCAAATTGCTCAGTAACCATAATTGCTTAATTGCTTTGAAAAAAAGAAGATACAAATTAAAGGTGCCAACTCACCGAGAAATTCTGGTGACAGAATTTCTTGGTTGAAATTTGATCGTGTTTATTGGAAACAATTTTTTTTATTAAGATATGAATTACTAATTGCTGGGAAAATGTTAAGGAGGTAATTTAGTTTATGAGAGGATTGATATATGTAACAATTTCAATAAATGCAATATATGGGATTCATTAAGATGCTAAATTCTACAGTTGGGCGAGATTGAGTTGGCGTTGGTAGAAGAAGGTAAGGAGCCTATAAAGGAGCTACTTACAACATAATCACGCCGACAAAGTGGTAAAAAAAAATATTGAAAAAAATTTTTGTAGGGTACCTCCCCTACAAGTAAAGTGGGGATGCATTTTTTTATCGCCTATCCCATGTTGTTCAAAAATATTGCTTGTGTGTAAAAACCATTTTTCCCATTCAGGGATCCGATTTTGATATATTAAGCTTTAAAGTGCTAATTTTTGTTCTAGTCAAGTGTCCCTCCTTACACGGTTGTTTTTGAATTGGTTGTGGAAAGCTCACGGCAGCAGTATATATAACGAAGTTAAAAGGAAAACTATAAGACCTAAGTAAGCTTTTTTTAATTTCGTACAAATTCCATTGAAAATTACTTAGATGAAGTTTTTAGTTGTGTAAATATAAGCTTACGAACCATGTAAAATTATGGAAAAATAAAATCATAACATCCTTAATAATAATAATTCCTAATGTGTACGTTCGAATTAATATGCTCAAAGTATCAAACAAAAAGCCCCCCCCCCCCTTCTAATTCCGCATATTGTGACGCGCAACTACGGAACCCTACAGTGCGCGTGGCGAAACACGCAATTGGCCGGTTTTTATAACTACTAATACTATTATCTGCTCAATTTCAGGTTCTAACCCCATTTGTTCAGCAATAAACTTATCCGTCACGAATTGTTTTGTATGAAATTTCTAAGTTTCTGTTATCTCCTATCAATAAATATGTATATGCATTTTTACTCTTAAGAAATCGATGTTGTGTATTGTATGCTATCAGCTGAGTTCTGTGAGTATAAATTTTTTGACAGGTTTTTCTTCTTATATTCGTTTTTATATTTCAGGCAAATAACATCTGGCTAATCTATGGAGGTAAAACAGGTTTTATTTAGTAATTGATATTTGTTGTTTTATTTAGTAATTGATATTTGATTTTTTCCCTTTTTTAAACGACTTCAAAAAAGGAGGAGGTTCTCAATTCGACTGTATGTTTTTTTTTGTATGTTGGTTACGCGATCATTCCGCCAATTATGAATTGATTTTGATGATTCTTTTTTTGTTTGGTAGAGTATGTTCACCGATTGGAACCATGTCCAAAAAATTTTTAGTGGGGTGGAGGCGGGGGGTGGCGGTTGAACCTCAGTTTTTAACGCGTGGACCGATTTGGATGGCTCTTTTTTTATTGTACATACAGAGTAGAAGATACTATAAAGTGAAAAATAAAATAGTTTAAAAAAAAAATTGAACCGACTTCACAAAAAGCACTAAAAAGGATAAAATAATTTTTAATTTTATATCTATTGCGACATTTGGAAGTCGCCGCAAATTAAACAAACAAAACAACTACCCAACCGTAATTAAAAATAATTCATAAAACTACCTGAACGTTTCACCACATGGGATCATAAAGAAGGACGGTCAAGTACTTTTGTTGTAGCTGTTTGGTTTATCTAATTTGCACCGACTTCCAAATGTCGCAATAGATATAAAATTAAAAATTATTTTATGCTTTTTAGTAATTTTTGTGAAGTCGGTTCAGTTTTGAAAACTATTTTATCTTTCTTAGCGATAGAGTACCCAAGAGAGGAACCTAAGTATTTTCTTTTCTCTATACTACCGTGACTCTCTGTTAAGCAAGTTGTGCGCTGGGTTTCATTGCTTGTTGTCTTCCTACTCCTTTTGTTTGCTTGTTTATGTTTTCCTTTGCATGTTGGTGTGGGAGCCTCATTCCAGCGTTTTGATGGAATAGGTCAATTGTTTCTTGGCTCCTACCAAGAAGTGTGCCCTCTGTGTTAGAAGGGTGAGCTCTATATTATTCTCTTAACATTTTGCTGTTTATCATGTTATCATTTAGGCCATTCTATACATTTTTTTAATATCTGCTCTGAATGCGTATTTGTATAGTCGCCATCTTAATAGGGTGGTCTAATAGCAGTTGCTCATTTATGCCATGAACAGAATGCAAAGTAACCATGCCGTAATCACTGTAATCACTTTCAACTTTAACGCAGCTCATCTCCTTTAGAGCTGGAACATTTTTGTTTACGTTTACAACTTTTATAATGTGTTTTTAAGAACATCAATTACCCTAGTTCAGTTTGGGCCTCACCTCGAGATCTGGTTTCTCATAGACTTTTTTTAATGTATTTTGGGGCGTAGATTCCAAAAATGGCAACCTTTTTTTAAGAATCGTTTTCGAGATATTCTCAAAAAATTCGTTATTTGGAACTTTTCTCAGTTATTTACACATCTATCCATCAATTTCCAATCTGCATATATTGCATATCGTTTGAAAGGTAATTTTGTCCTCTCTCCAACGATATGCTACTTACCCGGATCGGATGAGATTTGAATATTTACAGGCGATCAAAGTTCAAGAAAAGTTATTTTTTCGGCATTTTTAAAAAGTCACTAAATTTCAAATGCTCCGTTTAAGGGGAGCCAATTTTGGAGCTAGTTTTTGACAATTTATTGTAAAGAAACTAGAAAAGATTTTCATTTGAATTTTTTTTATTTATTAGTAGAACAATAGAATATCGCACATGATTTTTTTTCCATAGTCATGTTGACTTACAAGACCTTGAGATGACATTAACAGCGCGCGCCTCAAAAGTGAAGGGTTGAACGGTGTACTTGATTAGATCGACCCTAGTTATCTGAAATCAAAAATCCAAGAAGACTTTCAATTATTGTTACATTAGTGAGAACCCGATCCTTCACTTTTTCAAAATTTCGATTTTTCACAAAATGACGGGTATTTGTTCACAAAAGTCATTTTCGTTGTTTATGTTTTTTGTCTTATGTAAAACTGTCAAAATGCAGTAAATCAAAATTTCTTAAAAATGAACGATCGGGACCTTGCTAAGTGTTTTCTGAAAAAAATTAAAAAAAATTTAAGCCAATACGTTGATTCGTTCTCTCGTAATCGTGTGCACCAGTTTGGAACATTAAAGTTTTGGAAAACCGCGTTCAAAGTTTCAGAACAGTACAACACGTGAATCATGGGACTTACGTAAAGTATCGTTAGAAACTGAGTGACTCGAAAAACCCTTTCCTAAAAATATGCATAGACACACACATTGACAATAGAATACAGGAAAAGCGTGAAAACCATTGAGAGAACGAGTAGCTACACGTGAAATCATGATTAACGCTGAGGCGATCCAGGAGCGAGCGAATCTGACGTGACCTTCAATTTTTTTTTTTTTGAGCTATACTCTCGAAATTGAGACGAATCCTTTTCCAGGCTGATTTATAAGACCCTTTAGATCAGAAAAATGTAAAAAAAAAAATTATTTTTTGAAAGTGACAAGGTGTAAGTCCCCCTTAATTCCAAGAAAATTGTTATTCATATTTTTAAAATTTAAGATGAAAGATAATTCTTTTACGAGTATTTTAAGTATAAATTTGCTCAAATCGGAAAAAAATGTAGAAGTAATTCAAAAATGAATGAGAGAAGGAATTTTTTATATTTTCACATATTATACATAGTCTGTTCGAAAGTAAATCTTTTTGCTTGCGCTTCTTCGTAGAATCCGTGAATTTCTGTTAATTTTCATGCATTCCAGACGGGAGAGCGTTGCGTTGCGTTCTTAGAATAAAGAACTAGAGGAAAGGACATCATTCGGAAAAATGTAAGCATTTTGCTATATGTGGTAGAACCCAAGCGATGTGTGCGTTTCGAACATGAAAGTAGTAAAATTATGCTTGTATACAGGAGGGGCCAACTCATTTTGATAATATTTTAAATTAGGTGTTTTTAAAATATATTCTTATAACATTTTTAATATAATATAACTTTGCCCGACCATATTTTATTAATTTACTTAATTTTACTATTTAAAAACACTGCTTATGCCCCCAAATATTTCAGTACTACGGAGACGACTTTGATTTCAAGGCGACATTCGGTCCAATTTGACATTTCAGGCGACATTCCCCCTTAACCCACTCGCCACTTGGCCAAGAAGCAAAAATGCTTATCACACGTACAGGATTTTTACTTAAGATAGCCTTTCCTATCGTTCTTTATTCTAAGGTTGCGTTCTGTTTCAGGGGTTTCAGGGCTTTCCATTTAACATGTGGACTTAATTGTTAAACACAAGTTGTAATTTTGGTGTTGTACCCTCACGTGGTGTGGTAAATAATGATTGTAGCTGTGTAACGTGTCTAAATTGATAATGAAGTGAGAGTTCATAGAAGTTACCTGACTGCCATATTTCTTGATTGCCCAAACTGCCGTGCAAAATTGCTCTTTGAATGGTAAATGAACTAAAGTTCTGAATATTTTCCACAGGGCAAACGAGTTGTTGTTTCTTCGTAGTTTTTTGCATAGCTCATCTTCTGGTAATTGTTTAAAACTGTTGTGATATTTTTCGAGTTTGAAATCGTTTTAACTGATTTTTCAACTCAGTTTTGATTGTAGTGTGGGTGGTTAATATTCTTTATTTCTGGAATAGCTCAGTTTTGTATATTAGGATGTAGATGTTTTGAACGGTCCCGTTTTAATTCCATTCATGGAATATTATGCCCGAACATATTAAAACAACCCGAATTTAGTACTTCCTCCTTTTTTTGAAGTCGGTTGAAGAACCGTGTTTGTTAAAAAGTGTTTTTTTTTCAAGCTAAAGGCTACTTCATTCCCTATACAATGTTTTTATTAACATTGAAAAGTCATCCGATCAGCTGTTAAAAAGTAACAAAATTCAAAATAAAATGTACTAAATATTTTATGTTATTTGTTCGTAAAATCATTCATAAAATAAATTTTATGTAAGCAAGGCAGAATACGAATTTTTACGAAATTTAATTTTCAGTATATGAAGAAAAAATTTTATTGACACAAAGTAACAAAATTACAGAATAATATCAACAAAATTTAATAATAACATTAACATAACATGTTAACTGTCATTTAAAAATTAGAGTGTAACGAATTGACGTTGAATGTAGTTTGTTTTTAGGCTGAATTAGGCGGAGTTGTGTTAATCCCAATAAGTTGGTGACTCGTTGGGGATCCTTAAAACCTTGAGTCCAAACAGTTTTGGAAATTTGTAAATTCTAGGCGCAATCGTGATGGATACCTACCTACGTTGCGCCTTGATAACCGTGAAAGCAATGAGCCTCTTAGTATTGCCAATTTAAATTTAAAACTGGATTTTTTGATTCCAATTGAGTTACTAGCTTTAATGATTTTACACATTTGATGGGGCTTCTGCTGACTTCCCTTCATTCCAAAGACTTATTACTTGACGAAGCTACCGTCTTGAAATCCATATATCTCGAATTTGGCTAATAGTTTCTCTTGTAGTCCTGATGGCATTCCTGTGAATTTTTTGAAAAATTGTAACCTATGTCTGGTTCCTGTTCTCTGCCATTTCTTTAATTTTTCTATTTGTATCGGCGTGTTTCCTAAACCTTGAAAATTATCCTTGATCTTTCCTCTTCGTAAGAAATGTAACAAACGCCTTATCTCTAATTATTGACTAATTGCCAATTTATGTTGTATTGCAAAGTATTTGAGGCTATGTTTGTGGATTCCTTTACACCCATGAAGGGTAAGTCTACCACTACTAACTTGTTGGAGTGTTCCAGTTTCTGTATTCCTGTCATTGAAGCAAGCAGGATTTTCACTGATTTCAGTAAGGCCTTTGATAAAATCAATCACAAGAATATTATTTACAAGTTTTCCGTTCTGGCTTTCACACATAACGGGTTTTATTTCGTAATGCACTCTCTGACGAAATTAATAACTCTTCTAGGGTGCCCCAGGATAGCCATTTAGGCGACCTTTGCTTTTCACTATACATGAATGATGTGTCTTTAATTCCAAATCATTTGAAAATCCGTCTGAAATGATATTGACTTTTCCCATATAAACTCTACCTTAGAGACCTTCCGTAATTAGTGCTTGTTAAGCCTATGGTGGGACTTCAGCGAAAAGGGGTGCCGGGTCAATAATTGACAAGACCAAAAAAATGTTTCAATGCAATAGGTTTATTCGATCGAAATTAACTTAAAACTAAATAAAAAATTCAAAAATTCAATAATATAAATAATCCAAAATAATAATTCAAAAAAATTAATACAAAATAATAAATTCAACAAAAAAATGAAAAGCCGAAAGAAAAGCCGATGAGCCCAATTATTTCTCTGTAAAATAGAAAGAGAAAGCGAGATTAGATATGATGAAAATGAAAAAATATAATACTGAAAACAGCACGAAATTATGGCCGAAAACAGCACCACTATATCTGAAACAACACGCAGGAAAAATAAAAGGAAAAGGGAGAGGAAAATAAGGATTCAGGAAAATTCTGAAATAAAATAAAGAATTAATAAAAAGGCTGACATCAGCAATACCTTGTAGAGAAATCTCTGATAGCCGAAATAAGCTTAAGTTGACCAGTCGGTCTCAACTCTGAAAGCAGAATGATTTTTGCTTGCTGAGCGCACTCTATTTATATCATTCGAAAAGCATTGATTAAATAGGAAAAGTCCCGTAGCTGCTTTTCGAATGGTATTTCATATGAGTTTTAGATGAGACAGCTGATTACTGTCAATTATTTTGTATTGAATGTCAAAAGGTAAGTTTGTTTTGGTTGGAGATTTTTAGCATTTTAATAAATTTGATTAATTTATAGGAACTGGAATATTTGAAGGATGCACGGAACGACTCATAAGTAGGGATTGGTATTTGTAGGTAAATTATGTTAATACGAACATGTTTAACTTCTTTTTTATTTTAGGTTGAGGATTCAACATCCTCCCGCCTCCACAAACAGGAACGACAGATGAACGAGAGCAACACAAACAGCAAAAGATAAACTTACTGCTTTTGACTTGCAATTTGATTTTAATCTTGCCTCCTGCAGTTTTCTCAAATCTTAAGCAATCTCCATCTTCTGTGTGCACGCGAAAGCTGCGATTCGCGGCGAACACCTCATTCCATGGAATGGGTTGCGCGCACACCTCTTTCCAGAGTCCCGGCTTGACAATGAAATGCCGTATGTTCGGGAATTTTTGGGGTCGTTTCTGGACCTTTGAGCATCCTGGAATGGTAATTGGTGCTGCTGTTGGGGTTGTCGGTGCCGGAACTGTTGGCGTTTGTGCAGGCCGTTTTTTGTTAGTTGGGACTGGTCGTGGTTTTGTAGGGGTTCTTTTCCATGGCCCTTTAGCCAACTGTTTAACATTACTTGAAGCAGTGTGAGCTTCAAAGGGCGGCGAAAAAGGTCGCATTTTTTTGGTGAAGTAATCTTCCGTAAACTGTCCTTAATGTTTGTCGCTGTTTGTGGTCGTTCCTCTATCTCCGAATCTGAGGAGCTTAGCATCGGAAAAAACTCGTTTATTACGAGAATATCTTCTAGTATTGGTAGTGACATATTAAAGAACTAAAAAATAAATAAAAGGAGAAGTAAATATAAAATTAAATTATGGGTTTTCTTTCTTACCAAAGGAAATAGTATGAGAAAAGAAAATAATAAAATGAACGGAAATAATAAACTGAGAGGAAATAAAAAGGAAATAATTAAATGAAAAAATAATGGAATAAACAAAGGGAAGAGTAAACACGTTTTTCACATTTGACGTAAAGGGAATTGACAATTAAGGTCAGGGTACATTCAGATGGATGAATGGTTTAGGATGGTTTTCAATTTGTAAAAGGTTACTACAGGATAGGGAGCTTGCACAACCTGGTGATAGGACGTGTAAATATTTTTTGAGATGTTTGAATTTTTGCTACTCTAACCTTATTATCACTCCCATAATGAACTTCAATAATTCGACCTAATGGCCATTGAGCTGGTGGGTGTTGATTGTTTATTATTAGAACGAGGTCGTTAGGTTGAAGATTATTGTCTGCTGTCGTCCATTTTGTTCGTTGTTGGAGGGTGTGCAAATATTGTGTTGATCAGTGTCGCCAAAATTGTTGCATCAAATATTGTATGTGTTGCCAACGTTTGAGTGGCGAAATGTTACCGTCATACTGTTGTTCGGGAAGATGAAGTAGATTTCTACCTGTCAAAAAGTGCCCTGGTGTTATTACGTTGTAATCACCAGGATCATTTTACATAGCAAACAATTTGATTGATGACAATTGACAGTTCTTCAAATGTCAAAGTTGTTTTCTGCAAAATTTTGCGTAGTAGGTTTTTATTAATTTAACTCCGGCTTCCCAAATACCTCCAAAATGTGGAGCTGCTGGGGGATTAAAATGCCATGTAATGCCTAATTCGGGCAGTTTTTCGGGCACTTTATTTAAAGTGTTACGAAGTTCTTTTTCTTATTCCCTTTGTGTGCCAACAAAATTGGTACCGCAGTCGGAATATAAATGAGAACACATGCCCCCTTCTGCTAATAAATCTGCGCAATGCTGCAATAAAGGTAGCTGTGGTTAAATCGGAAACTACTTCAACATGAATGGCCTTTGTCGCTTAGCATATAAATATACTTAATATACTTATACTTGGACCGGCATAGTCAACTCCAGTATGCTCAAATGGCGGTGATTGGTTGACTCTAGGAGTTGGCAAACTGATCATTATCTGCTTAGCAGGTTTAGGGTTAGTTCGGAAACAAACTATACATTTTTGTATTTGATGGCGAATAGTATTTCGAGCGTTAATAAGCCAATATTTATTGCGTAATGTATTTAGAATTAATTGTGTTGCCGTGTAAAGTGTATTTGTGTATGTGATCGATAATTAAATAAGTTACATGATGTTGGTTAGGAAGAATAATAGGATGTTTTTGGTTATATGTGAGTGATGAGTTTTCTAAACGCCCCCCAACTCGAATAGTATTGTCATTTGACAAGAATGGATTTAAGCAAAGTAGGCGACTTTAGCTTTGTTTTGCTTTAAATCCTTATACTCTTGAGTAAAATACGTTTGTTGTAATATTATTATAATTTTTGTTTCGGCGTTTTGTAATTCTTTGACAGTAAGGTATTCTGTCAAACGTTTGTCTTTATCTGAACGAGTATTATAAATAAAACGTAAGCAATAGGCAGTTACTCGAATTAGTTTTGTGAAAGATGAAAACTTATTTAGTAAGGGTGGTTCCTCAATAGTGTTTGTAAAATTTTTAATTTTTCTTTCTTCTAGGTTGGTATCCGTGATATTGTGTTTGGTATTTATCCACTCGTTATTTTTAAGCCATGTGGGACCATTCCACCAAATGTCAAATTGTGGTAATTGTTTGGGTTGCAAACCTCGTGACGCGCAATCTGCTGGATTGTGTATAGATGACAGATGGCGCCATGAATGAGGTGGAATTGTGTCTTGGATTTCAGCCACCCTGTTTGCCACAAGGTTTTCCATCGTGTGGGTTGACCGATGATCCAAGCTAATGTTATTTCTGAATCAGTCCAAGCATATGTGGTGACATTAGAAAAATTCATGTCAATCTTGACTTGTCTGATTAGTTGGGATAGTAGTAGAGCTCCACATAGCTCTAATCAAGGCAGAGTGACTGGTTTGGTTGGAGCAACTCTTGTTTTAGATGTCAAGAGATGAATATTACTAGTGCCATCTCTTGTTGTTGTTCGTAAATATACGACAGCTGCATAGGCTTGAGTGGAAGCGTCACAAAAGCCATGTATTTGTATTGTTTCCAGTGACTGAGAATATTTAATCCACCTCGGAATTTTTATTTTTCTCAGTTCTGGTAATTGACACTTGAAGTTTTCCCGTTCAGCTGTCAAATTTTCTGGAATTTGTTCATCCCAATCAAGTGTCAACAACCATAGTCTTTTTATAAATATTTTCGCTATGATAACACATGGGGCTAACCATCCGAGTGGATCGAACAAAGATGCTGTTTCCGATAGGATAGTCCATTAGTGTGTGGAAATTTTCGTTCTGGAAGTTTGACAACAAAGCTGAACATATCTGTCAGTGGGTGCCATTGTATTCCCAGAGTTTTAATAGATTCGTTTTCTGATAATGTTAAAACTTCTTTTATTTCTCTGTGTTCGTAGGGAACACTTTCTATTAATTCCGTATCATTAGCAGTCCACTTGCGGAGATTAAATCCATCTGTTTTGAGTACGCTTATTAATTCGCTCTGTAGTTGGATTCCTGTGGTTAGATCATGTGCCCCTGTTAATAAATCGTCCACATAGAAATCGGATAAAAGGCTTTGTGCCGCCAATGGATATTTTTGTTTTTCATCCTGAGCGAGTTGGTGAATGGTTCTTATGGCTAAATAGGACGCAGAGGACGTCCCAAATGTGACAGTTGTCAATTCGTAATCTTTGATCTCTTCATTTGGGTTATTCCGCCATAATATTCGATGATATTTTCTATGATTAGGATGCATATGTATCATTCTGTACATTTTTTCAATGTCGGCGGTAAATGCGTATCGGTATGTCCGCCATCTTAGTAAGAGTGCCCATAGTGTCGATTGGATAGTTGATGCTCTCCTTTAAAACAGCGTGATGTGGGAGATAATAATGAGAAACTTATTTTGAGGTTAAGTCCTGATATATTTGTTTCTCTGGAATTTCCTCCATATGCTTTAGTTGAATGTATTCGTTTATACATTTTTTGTACTGCTCTGCTATTTCGTCATTTCTTTTCAGCCGCTTTTCTAGTTGTAGAAATTGTTTTAGTGCTATGTGTCTTGACTGTCCTAAGGTTGGTCCTGTAGATTCTCGAAATGGAAGCATTACCTCGTACTGTCCATTTGTTAAACGAGAATGTGTTTTGCTGTATAATTCTTCGCATTGTTTGTCGTCTGGATGAATAATTTTTGTTAAGATTTCTTCTTGCTCCCAGAATTTCCTTAGCTGTTCATCAAGACTTTGTATAGTAAATGTTTCACACTTAGGTCTGATGACATCATTAATCTGTCCCATTAATATCCAACCCAATTTAGTATTTGGATTTCCATTTGTTCCTCGGATTATTTCGCTTTCAATAACCTGTGCGTATACGTCAGCCCCAAGTAATACGTCTATGGCTCCTGGTGTGCAGAAATTTGGGTCTGCTAATTTTAAATTAGTTATTTTTGTCCAATTTGTAATGTTGATTTGCTGCGGGGGCATGACGTCCGTAATTTTCTTTAGTACCAATGCGAAGGTTGACGTTTGAAACTTTTTTTGTAGTGAATTGACTACAACTGTCACTTGAGAAGTAGCAGGGGCAGTCGGAGTTTTTCCTAGCCCTGTTATTTCCATGTTAGTATTGTTCTACTCAGGTTAAGCCGTCGGCATGCGGCTTCCGTGATAAAAGAGACCTGAGAGCCTGAATCGAGTAGTGCTCTCAGGACTTGTGACTCTCCCTTTGACCCTTGCACTTGAATTAGTGCTGTTGACAGTAATACTCGCTTGCAATTTGTTGAGAAAAATGCTTCAGCTTGAATATCTGCGTTAGAAATTGTCCTCTCCTGTGGTTTAATAGTTGATTTAGAGATTGTTTCTCTAGAATGTAGAGTCTGCTGCTCTAAATGTAGAAGTGTGTGATGTTTTTTCTGACATTTTAAACATCTTTTTTTACTGCCGCAATCGGCTGTATTGTGTTCTGAACTCAAACAATTTTTGCACAACTGATGTTGTTGAGCAAATTGTAACCGTAATCTGGGTTGTAATTTATTGAAATGTGAACAGTGATGGATGAAATGATTTTGTTTGCATTTAATGCATGTAATAGGTTTTATAAATAGTTTGGAAGTGTGTTTCCCACTTGTATTTATGTTTTGTAGTTTGCTGCCCTTGCACTCTTGGAGTTCGGAAACGAGACTCTAAAAAGTTTGTTAATTCTGAGTATGAGGGAATAGTAGTTTTGTTCCCTTGCTCTTGTTCCCATTGGCAATGGGTTTCTTGTGGAAGTTTTTGTACAATAGTGTACACTAAAATGGCGTCCCACGAATCTGTGGAAACGTCCAAAGCCCGAAGTTCGTGTAAACATTCTTCGGTTTGATCGAGAAGATTTTTGATCGCTTGAGAGGATTCTGCTTTGATTGTTGGTTTATTGAGTAGTAATTTTAGTTGTGTGTTTACCAATATTCTGGTATTGTTATATGTAAAAACTCCCAAGCGATTGGATAGTTTTGTTGAGTGTTCAATGTCAAAGGATGTTTTCAGGACCAGAATTTAAAGGAGGTCAAAATAATCCAACTTAATCCACTTTAGCAAAAAAAAGTAAAAAGAAAATGTCACTGTCTGTAGGATTCGAACCCAAGTCAACAGAAGCACACTCCAATGTTTTTAAGCCACTGCGCCAATACTCACTGAATAAAATTGTTATTTAAAGAGAAGAAAACCCACTTTGTCGATATAAATTCACTATTTATTGTCACTTCCAATTTTACACAATTCAAAGTTTACTTCATATAACTATGTCCAATTAAAATTTCCGAAATACAACAATTAATTTTCAAGATAATTCACAAGTTCCAGCTAAAACTCACACGACGAGGAAAATGATTTCAAAAATGGTTTAAATTCAAATTTAGATTTCAAAAATTACTTTAGATTTCGAAAGAACGATTTCAAAGGTTCGCGACGTCGATTTCTACTTGACTGTGTCGAGATGTCGAAACGAGAATCACTTTAGCTTCTCGGATTAAACCAAGATTACCATATTTGGTAATGTAAAGGGAAAAGTAACCTTATGTTCTAGAAATATTACCATTTATGGTAATGTTTCCTTTCACATTTCCCCAACTATACTTTCTTTTATATATGTTGTCCCTTTCCAATCTTGAATTCGCCCAAAGTTATCGACAGATTTCGGCTTTCATTAATTTACAATGTTGGCGTCAATGACTAACAATATAAGTCAAATAAATGTCAAGTGGACGAGATGATTGGATTAAAGGTAAGTTTGTGATTATTTATCAAATGTTTGTGTTTTGTGTTATTGGTGATGTTGATTTTATGTATATTCATTAATATTTGTTTTTCAATATTTAATGTATGCTCTTGTGTCGTGAAATCATTTTCGTCATTGGTAAGTGTTGTCTAACTAGTTTGTTTACATTTTGCAATCCAAGTTTGTTTATATTTTGCTATCTGCCCTATCAAATCAATTCCACTAATTTTATTTATATTTTCTAGGAAACTAATTTTACTACGATGGACTGGAAATGATTCTTTTGAGGAAAGAAATCTTTAAGATAAGTATTATAAATGAGTTTAATAAAGTATGATTCTTTGTGGTTAATTTTTAGGTACTCCAGCGATCATGGTTTCTAGGCCCAAACATTGAGTAATGTCAAATTGACGAAGCAATCGTTCGGCTTCGCTAGAGACACAAGTTTTTAGGTAATGAAATTTTTGGACAGGAGAGAGAGCTGGATCGTTATGAACCATTGATTTGAATAAATCATGGAATGATCTCCATGAGCGATATGTCCCATCGAATTTTGGGATTGATATCGTAGGAAGCTTAACTTTGCTTTTGTGTGGCTCGAAATGAGGTTTCTTGTCATTTTTGCTAAAAGTTTTGAGTTCTTCGGTAAACTCAGACAAGTATTCGATATACATGTTTTCTGTTTCCTCATATAGGCTGCTAGTTATATATTTTTCGGCTTTCTCGCTTTCGGATTGGTAAATTAGAGGGTGATTATTATGGAATTGACTCCATATTGACTGAAATATGTCAATTCGAATTTTGAAATAACTTTCCGTGCGCCTGACTTTAGGAGCCTTTTTGTGATTTACAAGTTGCTCGTGAAGAGCTTTTTGTGTTTTAAGTATTTTTTCGATCTCCATATTGTGTATTTTTTGGTCTATCCGGCTCGAAGGACCAATGTTAAGCCTATGGTGAGACTTAAGCGAAAAGGGGTGCCGGGTCAGTAATTGACAAGACCAAAAAAATGTTTCAATTCAATAGGTTTCTTCGATCGAAATTAACTTAAAACTAAATAAAAAATTCAAATAATATATTCAATAATATAAATAATCCAAAATAATAATCCAAAATACAAAATAATAATTCAAAAAAATAAATACACAATAATAATTCAAAAATAAATACAAAATAATAAATTCAACAAAAAAATGAAAAGACGATGAGCCCAATTATTTCTCTGTAAAATAGAAAGAGAAAGCGAGATTAGATATGATGAAAATGAAAAAATATAACACTGAAAACAGCACGAAATTATGGCCGAAAACAGCACCACTATATCTGAAACAACACGCAGGAAAAATAAAAGGGGAGAGGAAAATAAGCTGAAAAGGAAATCAAATATAAAGTATACAATATAAGAAAATTCTGAAATAAAATAAAGAATTAATAAAAAGGCTGACATCAGCAATACCTTGTAGAGAAATCTCTGATAGCCGAAATCAGCTTAAGTTGACCAGTCGGTCTCAACTCTGAAAGCAGAATGATTTTTGCTTGCTGAGCGCACTCTATTTATATCATTCGAAAAGCATTGATTAAATAGGAAAAGTCCCGTAGCTGCTTTTCGAATGGTATTTCATATGAGTTTTAGATGAGACAAATGATAGCTGTCAATTATTTTGTATTGAATGTTAAAAGGTAAGTTTGTTTTGGTTGGAGATTTTTAGCATTTTAATAAATTTGATTAATTTATAGGAACTGGAATATTTGAAGGATGCACGGAACGACTCAGGAAGTAGGGATTGGTATTTGTAGGTAAATTATGTTAATACGAACATGTTTAACTTCTTTTTTATTTTAGGTTGAGGATTCAACGTTGCTCTATTAATTTCCTTCCTTTGAACATTGACAAGTAAACTTTTTGACTTTCATTTATCGAAAACTCAGATTAGTGATCGACTTCTTTAGAGTAATTTTTTATTTTTCTATTTTTATCTTATCGTATTTTATTCTTTTTATTTGTTTATAACTATTTTGAATCTATTATTTTTCATTTGTCTAGGACTCAAGTTAGAGATTAGCTTGATTTTTACTTAATTTTTTCTATTGCTATTTTATTGTTTTTTATTTGTATTTTTTTTTCTTTTGGTAAATTTATGCTTTTTTGTAGTAATCTGGGATCTTGAACAGTCGTCAGTGGTGTAAGTAATAACAAGTCGGCCTATGACCCCGAAGTTCACAGGTTCGAACCTCATCCGCGGAGACCCCTGGTTATTTTTGCTGACAACAGATCATGATATAAAAGTCATGGGGTTGCACAGAAAATGTCAGTGGTTCATAATTCACTGTAATTGTAGGAATGGCTGTATTCAGCGGCACTCAGCCTTCCCAGCCGCTGGCAGCGGCTAAGGGCTGAGGTATTCTGAATGCATTTTTTTACTTAGCCGCTAACTCAGCCTCTTGTCATATTTTCCAGCCCAACTATTTTCGGCTGAAGTAGGCTAAGTAAGAAGAAGACGATTTGTTTGTTCCGTCAGTTTTTGTTTAGTGATAAATTTAGTGAAAATGGAAACTAAAAATTTTCAAGTATACTCTGTAAGAGACAATACACTAGTTTGAAAAAAGCTGACAGCGGGTAATTAACTAAACTAGCAGCTAACTCAGAATTTACATTCAGTGCAATCAAGCCGCTGTAACATATCCTGACGTCACGCACATCAGCCTACGCTGAGAAGGCTGAGTGCCGCTGAATACAGCCATTGTCTAAAATCGGGTGAGATTCTTCTCTCGCACAAGAAGTTACGGTAACTAAAGAGAAGACACGGCCCGCGTATGTGTGTTCCTGTACGGTTACGTTATGTTATGCATTAAAGCTCTAATAGATAAACTATTAAAGAATATTTGTCATGTCCGCTGCAATACGTGTCTACAGATATGAACGGACATTTACCTTTGGCCGATAACTATCAGTATATTCTATTTCCATCGATTACTGCTTGAATGCGTATATCACTGCAAAGGAGTTCATTTGGCTGTCGAATTTCAATTAACGTTATGACGAATTTCGACATAATTATTTTACTAGCACCACAAACCCAGGTTTTGGCACTTGAAAAACGGAGAAGCTTTCTCTTTAGTTAAATTGGTTTATAACACAAAAGATATTTTACATTAATTATTGTACAGATCTTCTAAAATATTATTGTACAGATCTTCTGAAATAAAGTAAAGTAAAAAAAAAAGTTTTCGTATGTTCAGCCGTTGAATTAATGGAATTAACCCTTCTAACACAGAAGGCGCACTTCTTTGGCAGGAGCCCAGAATCAATTCACCTATTCCATCAAATTGATGAAATGAGGCTCCCACACCAGCATGCAGAGGAAGAAACAAGAAAAAAAGGAACAGGAAGAAAGCAAGCAAGGAAAAACTGCAAGGAACATGCAAACAGAGAGTCACGGGAGTACAGAAAATAGATAGTTCTTAAACAACACTTTACTAAGATTAAAATTAAAATTAGAACATGCATTAACAGCCCTACATAAACGGTTAATAGGTTCATGCATGCCATAATTAGTTCTCGATGGTTCAACATGTAGCAAAGGCAGTCTTCTAGTTAATATGCAGAGTAAAGTCAAGTCTCCTATCGAGCTTCACCCCAAGGTCAGTTACGGACAGCACACGACGAAGATCATTCCCCGCAAAGTTGTAATCCGAAACTTGTGGATCTGCGCTTCTAGAAAAAGTCATAGCCTCACATTTCTCAAAATTGAGGTGTAAGCCATTATGCTCGCACCACTCACGAAACGTATCTAAGTCCCTTTGAATAAGGGCGGCGTCACCACCATCTTTAACATAGGAGAAGATCTTCATGTCATCAGCGTAGATTAGAACACTAGAGTACGAGATCAGATGGACAATGTCGTCAATGGCAAGAACGAATAATAAAGGGCCAAGATGACTGCCCTGCGGTACACCAGATAAGGCCCTGAAGATTCTGGAGGAAGCGCCACAGAGTGATACTCGATATGACCTGCCTCTTAGATAGGAAGAGATCCAGTCAAGCAGAACAGGGGGAAACCCAGCCTCCCGAGTTTAAATAAAATAACGGAGTAAGGGAGTTTATCAAAGGCTTTACTGAAATCCGTGTATATGCAGTCAGTTTGCATGCCACGCTGGAAGCCAGAAATAACGTGGGAGGTAAATTCTAGTAAGTTTGTAGTCGTTGATCTACCGGGCAAAAACCCATGCTGACTGGGAGAGATTAAACCAATACAACGCTCTATAAGCTGCGAATACACTATTGATTCAAATAATTTAGGTATGCATGATAACTTCGCGATTGGTCTATAATTTGATATAATATTCTTGTGGCCCTTTTTATGAACAGGGACTATAAAAGAGGACTTCCACAAAGCAGGAAATTTACCAGCCTGAAGGGACCTATTCAAGAGAATTGCTAATGGAGTAAGAAGGGCAGCGGAACAGGATTTGACGAAGGCTGGAGGGATACCGTCAGGACCAGAGGAAAAGTCCGATTTAAGTTCATTTATTTTTTCCAAAATAAGATCCCGTGATATAAACGGCAAGAAATCGGATGAAGTGGGATGATCCAGAATATGATCAAAATTACTCACACAAGCCTCAAAGTTATCCGAAGAAAAGGTAGTCTCAAAAAATGAGGCAAAATTGTTTGCTATGTCGGACACGTTATTACTAGAAGACCCCTCATACCACATCGTAGATGGATAGTTGCATGAGTTCTTTTTCATATTGACGAATTTAAAGAAATTGCGAGGGTTATTATACATATTATCGCGAACACTAACAAGGTATTTCTTATAGAGCGAGGAGGATAGTGCCTTAAAGCTGTCATAACAGAATACAAAGTTAGAATACGCTATTGCGCTATTACAACGCAAGTAATTCTTCCAGAGTTTGTTTTTCCTGTTCCTAAGACTGCGGAGTTCGGCATTGTACCACGGGGGAGAGGAGTATGTAGACCTAATCCTTTTTAATGGAACAAAGGAGTTAAACAAATCATATATCTTGTTATAGAATAGGGAGGCGCAGACATCAATATCACTATTGTCAAGTAATGCCAAAAAATCGACTGAAAGGAGATTAGACGTTAGCTCAGAGAAGTTCGATCTCCTATAGTCATAAGCATGATGTTCAAAATTGGAATCCACAAAACTAGTACCATCGTAACAGAAAGAGACAAAGATGGGGGGATGAAAATTATCAATAGGAGATAATTGATCAGAAGCTAATTCGACTATAGTGTTAGTCGAATCAGAAGAAAACACAAGATCCAACTGCCTTCCCATAGAGTTCTTAACATCACTCATTTGGTGCAAACCAGAGGAAGAAATGGTGTCAAGAAATTCAGAAACCATAGGTGTGGGATAACAAGAGGAAAGGAAGTCATCGTCCTCGCAGTTAGGTACCCATGAAATATTGGGTAAATTAAAGTCACCAAGAAGAATTTCATCTTCAGGGTTCGTCATATTATGGATGAAGTCTAAACTAAGGGTTAGAATATCGTACAGAGTGCGCCCTTCATTATCAACGAAGTTTGTCAGGTTAGGGGGAATATAGCAGCAGAGCAAAAAGACATTGAGCTTAGGTAGCACCAGCCTGAGAACCAATAGTTCAATAGAGAGTGAACCAGAGAAGAAAGGAACTTCAACTAAGCTGCAGTTAAAGTCCGACCTGCAGGCAACCAGAACTCCGCCACCCCGACACAGAGATTCCGAATGTCTGTCCCTACGAAAAATCTGATAGGAGTCATGAAGAATCTCCGCATCGCAAAAACCATGATGAGGCCAAGTCTCAGTCAGCATGATAACATCGTAGCAGCATGCAAGGGATGCTTGAAATAGATGGTTTGTTTTAGTTCTTAGTCCCCTTACATTCTGATAGTAAAGGGACAGCGTACTTAGTTTTTTGAAGCATTAGCTTAAGGCAGAATTGCCGCTTGAAAAACTTGAATTTATTTATTTACAAAGTTCAATTATGTCAACGAAAAGAATATTATAAAGCAAAAGTAAAAACTAAAGTTATGATGAGAATTAAGGAAAAACAAAGGATAAATCAAATTTACAGATAAAAACAATTCCAACATAAAAGACAATTTTAAATTCATTAAAAAATATATATAATATATGAATACGTAAATTACAATAAATTCTGTGGCCTAAAACGGCGTTAACGGAACTGATCTCTAACCATTAGGAGCCTGGGGAAAGTGACTATGTCTAACAGAATGAATAGGAACTCGAATTTTCAACAATGATAACAGTTCTAGTGAGTCAATAAAATCCTGCAAGATATCGAATATAAAAGAAGAGAAAAAAATAGAACAATTCCATAATATGCATCATAATTGAAGCATGGTCAAAACAGCAAATCCTTAAACGATAAGGAATTCGGAGGATAGTTACTCAAGAAACTATATTATATATTCCCCTAAACTAATATCACAGCTATTTGTCGAGAAGGCGAAGGAGCTCCAACTCCCCCAAACTTTATTTGTAAGATTTTTATATGTTTCAGAGACTTATTAAACCAAGGTTGAAAAGAGTTACAGTTTCTATAATGGAAGTGTAGGGAGGTGCAGACATATTCCAGAGACTCAGCGTCATGTACCTCGATAGAAGAGAGCGACAACCCCTATATGCACTAAACAAAGAACGCCTCCGACAACAGGAGCATTCACACAAGGTAAATGTTGATGACGACGGAAAACTTGGAATGTAGAATCAAAAAGTTCGACGTCAAGAATCTTACGGCAAAGCCAAATTTCAGAGAGGCATTCAGCTTCGAATCCAGAATCGGCCGAAGCAACAAAAAGCCCAGTTGTCTTGGAACGCAAGCCAGTTACGTTGGCGTAGTACGCTGAGATCTCGTTAACAAGTTTTTTGAAGTGAGAACACGAAACTAAGATTTAGAGTTGAATTTTTATGCAATAGATATCGGAGGCCAAATTTACGGAGTTAACTACGCAGAGTCCTCGGTAATAAGCAGCTCAAAAAAGACGCCGCATAAGCACGCCCACCATTGATGTATGAAGGAGGATTTATTTTGTCAGTTAAAAAGTCACAAAAAAACGGTACAGAGAACAGAAACATGGTTAATGATTTCATCCACCTGACACATCAGGATGAATGCGAGAGATAAAAACACGCCATAGTTACTGAGCTTTACATCGACCAGAGTTGATCTCAAACCTCTCGTCTCATCACTTTAAGACACATGACGTTCATCAGGCTGCGCAGATGACGAGCGCATGTAACACAGCACAGAAGACATATCGAACAGTCCTGCGCCGTGAAGAGGAAATATCATTCTTATTGGAGGAATTCCATGGACAATCCCAGGAGGCAAATCAGCACCAACCTCCAAACGAGAGACGGAACAAGATGGAGATAAATCAGTGTCGGTAGCAACGGCAGCCCGATTGGATGCGGGCATTAATTCCACGAAACAATGGAATCCAACCTAGAGGAATGCTCAGACAGAGCCTTTGTGGAGGTAGAAAATCCATTTCCGGAATTCACAATATTCCCTTCCAGACTGATGAGATGCTCAGGAGCGAATCCTCAATGACCGAGTGGTGTCATGGAATAAAAATCTTGCAGGAACCGATCAATCACGTGGATTCTGCAATCACAAGCCTTAGTATTCTCCGATTAAGTGATCAAACTTTCGCCAGATCTATAATTATGGTTTTAACGCTCTCAGGGTTCTCCGTCAAGTTTCGTTGCTCCTGATAGGCATTCTGGATAAACCTTCTCTTGTGGGAGTGAGATTTCATCTCATTGAGAACGAATTTAGATGTCTCCGTAAAAGCGTTCAACTTATCAAATAAGAGCTTGAGGAATCTGAGCATGTAACAAGACTTTCTGTCAGCACATTCTTGCCAGACTAAGTCAGCACTATGTCTAGCGCCAGGCATAGTTACCTTAAGCGCGAACGATGGTAATACCTATTGCAAACACCATTGCAAGGAACAACGCCTTGATGATGGCAGCATCTAAACCAGGCGCGGATCGACGAGAGGCAATGAGTGCAATCGGGATTATTTTAAGAATAGAATTTGATGTTAATTCTAATTCATATATTTGCAAACGCTTGGCTTGGGTTTTCTACAGAGATGTAAAAAATATTGCTTCTGACTTGGCACTAACCTACAGGTCAAACATCAGGCCTAGATTGAAATATAACTCCCTTATTTGGGCAGATTTCGGGCATATCGCATTGTTCGTGTTGAATAAAGTTCAACATCAGGCTAGTAAACTTATTGGCGTCTTCACTATCTCTGAGAACAGTGCCTCTGTGAAGTATCGACATCAATTCCTTGTAAACATATTACAATGCGTAATAGAAGAGCTTGAAGTTGCTCAAGAAAATTCAGACAGATTTTGTCAAATTTCGGGAATCTTTCCTAAGTAGAACAACACGCATGTGGAATAGTTTACCATCTTCTATTTTTTAACGTCTTATGAGCCCGAAACTTTTAAAGGGGGCGTACATCGTCACCTCCTTTACTAAAAACCTATTAACCTTCTTCCCCTGTCCCTTGAGGGAACTCCTTTGAGTTCTGATTGTAAAAAAATATGAATTAAATATTGTTTAAAAAATTTTATTAATAATGTGTTAGAAAAATTGGTTCATAGCACGTTGCGCACATGATAGGGTTTAGTAGTTATTGGTAAATTTTTTAAAGACTACTTTTTCTACAGTGCTTGTTATAGTTTTTATTGAAAGCACTAACTAATTTTTAAAGCAATTTTGAATTGTAACGAAATCACATGGAGTAATACTGCTAGGCTTCCCCCGGAGCTAAACTAATTGAGTTGTACTGATCCGCAGCCGCCATGACAGTTTAAAAGGCCCAAAACTTGTTAACGACAGGTTGACAAAACCTGTCAACAGCACCGGAAGAGATAATAGATAGATAGATTTTTAGGCACCCCCGGATCCTCCCCGACACTTACCAACCGCGTACCGAGCAGGTCAACTGGAAGACTCAGAGGAGCCAAGTAAGAAGGTAATTATATATTTGCAGAGTAGGTTGAAAACCGATCTAGACCGAGGCGAGACCGACACCAAGTAGTCGTCATCCGGTGGCCAACACGACCACAACTGACCGATTTGAACCGAGACGAGACCGACACCAAGCAGTCGTCATCCGGTGGTCAACCCGACCGAGGCGGAACCGCCACTAGGCAGTCGTCATCCGGAGGTTAACACGACCACAAACAACCGAGCCAGAACCGAAGCCGATCGAACAGCAGGAGGTAATTTAGTCAGAGTAAGGAGTTTGCCGCCACGGGCTTTATAAATAAGCCCAACTACCCACCGCAGTCAGTCAACTCATTCGGTGTTTAGTCGCGGTACAGTAATGAAGTGCGGAGAAATATTTGAGAAAATTGATTGCGATATCGTGGTATCAGGAAAATGTGAGAAAAAGACTTTTAAAAACAAAAGTGAAAATTCATAGTGAGACAGTGACTCTAAAAATAGAAAAGTGTAAGTGAAAAATGACTCTGGCTGTTAAAAAAATTGATAGTTTGTTTGAATTATTAACAATGACAAGTGAAAGTTATGATACCGCCAAAGAGCGGCTTTTTAAAAAATTCGAGACAATGGTGCTAAATAGAGGTAAAAAATACAAAGTGAAAAAGGATGACATAAAAAGTGATATTTACGCGGAACTCGCAGTAAAATTTGGACACGCTTCCAACAATGCCGAGTTTGCCGATGACTTCGAAATGATCTCAAAACTTGAGAAAACTCAAAGACAATGTAACAAGTGATAAAAAAAACGGTTAAGGCATAAAACCGAACAAGTTAACTATTACGCGGCTCTCTCTGATAATGAGATCGAACTAAGTGAAGTGGAGGTGAATAAACCCTCAAAAGCAAAACAGTGTGCTCGTGAAGCAAATCCAGTGAAAAGATCTGCAAAAGTTCCACCTATTGTTAATTTTGGGGCTTGATGTGAAAGCCTAAGCCGGATGGTGAAAAGTCTAAGAAATGTGCCAAAATATAGTGTGGTAAACATTAACAAATCAAAGACAATATTAAAGCCGGAAGCGATCAGCGATCAGAAACTGTTATTCCAATTGTTGAAGGCAAAGAACTATAGTTCCTTCACATTTACGCTGCAAGAAGAAAAGCCGAAAAATTTTCTTCTCAAAGGAATTCATCGAAACTGCGACAAAACTGAGGTTAAGGACGCCATCAAGGAATCGCTAACAGAAATTGAAGTTCTAAAGGTTGCACGCTTCTCGACGCCGTACAGCCGTGGGAAAAACATCACTTTAAATTCATTCCTGGTTCAAACAACACCTGCATCGGACACCATGGAGCTGTTGCGGGTAATGTATATGCTGAGTCAAAAAGTAACTTGGGAGAAGCTTAAGCCCAATAGAATGACCCAGTGCAAAAACTGTCAAAACTACGGTCATGTTGCGGCAAATTGCTCTGCTCCATACCATTGCATGAAGTGCAAAGGAGGCCATCTGCCTGGAGAGTGCAGTCCATCGAAGCCATCGGAGAACCCTGGAAGTGCGACTGTTATTGAGAAGGAACCACCACCACCTTACTGTGTCCAATGCAAGAAAAACGGGCACAAAAGTAATTACCGTGGATGCCCAATATATCAGCGGATCATCCAGCAGCGGTTGCAGAAGCAAGCAGTAGCGGAATCCCAGAGGCATCAATCCGAAAGAAAGGTCACCAATTTCATCCAAGAGGGTAAGTCCTTTTCAAGTTTATTTAAAACTAACAAAAATGATAAAACATATCTTTCACAAAAAGATACGAAACCTAAGCAGGAGCCTAACCACTCTGCAAATAACTTTATTACTAAAGAATGTGAAGATCTCTCGCATGAATATTTTCTCACTAATGGGAAAAATTAGGGAATTTATGCCAAAATATAAATCCTTAAAAGACAAGAATGAGAAGCAGGTTGCCTACTTAGATTTCGTCTTCGAATTATGCATATAAAACGCATAAATTAATTAAAAGTAATGGCTCTAAATGCGCACTTCCTTTACTTGCATTGTAGACGTATTTCATTACTTAAACTAATGAAAGAATGTCAGCCCCATGTCTTATGCCTGAGCGAAACAAGGCTCACATCCAAAAATAAAGTCAATATTGACAAGTATACGTTCACTTGGAACGATAGAAATGATTCTTTCATGTACATATTTAAAAATAGATAATATCTCCTTGAGTAACCTGAAGTGTTCAGAGGCTACGGGTATTAAGATTATGGTGAGAGCTTAACAATCATCGGAATATACGTTAGAAATCAGTCAAATTACCCAATGGTGAACCACAACGGAACTAAGTTATGCAATTGGCTTAATTCTCGGATACATAATTTTAATGTCATATCACAAACTGAGCCTACTTTTCCAAGATCTGGATCAATTCTAGACTTCTTTTTAGTATGCTCCTCTCTTCTTAATAATCTGAGCGAACATGCAAATTTTCGCTGTCGCGCAGTTGTGTCCGAATCGGATCACCTTGCCGTGGAATTAAGAATCAGATTAAACGCGCATATAAATTTCCTTTCTTTCATGAATACTAACTGGACAGATTTCGCAGACTTTATTGACCAAAGGCTTGAAAGCATCCAGCTGCTCGTAAACAGGAACCTAAGAAATCCTGAAATCGATGATGTTACCGATAAATTCTCCTCTACTATCACAGAAGCTATCTAAAGATTCAGTGCTAAGCTCGCCCCAAAAGCTTTCAAATAGAGAAACCTTCCCCAGTCCCTCTTAAACCTTTTTAAGACAAGACAGAAGATGCGTAAGTGTCTTAACCACATCCGCAAACGTTACCTGAATACCACAAACCATGAGTATGGGTCACTTCTTTCTCAAATAAATTGTTTGAGTATCATAATCAGGGAGCAAACGTCCCGATTTATGAACTCACAGTTCCAAAACAAGCTTAAGTCTAATAAGGTAAAGATACCTTCAGAGAAGTGAACAGATAAGCAGGTCCACAACATACCTTTCCGCACCAAATTGAAATCGGTAACACAATTATCTCCACCCCAGTAGAAATTGCAAATTCCTTTGCGAACAGGTATAAGGATCACTTCAGAGAACCCCATCAGTGATAATTTTAAAATGAGAGTGGAAAGTGAAGTAAATCAATACCTGAACTCACTTGAAACTTCCGAACAAGGTGAATATCACCAAATAACTTCATTCTCGGACTCAAACCCTGCGTCCAAACCATCTTCACGTGTTTATCCCACACAGAATTCCTGATTAAAACAGGAAATGCAAAGAAATCGCAAGACCCAGATAAAATATCTCCCTTCGTTCTGAAGAAAAAATCTGGCTCCAGAAATATAGAGGATTTTCGTCCTATTGCCCTTATTTCCACCATGGGTAAAAAACTTGAAGTTATGATAAGGGACTCCATCATGAACTTCTGCGATAAAGATGGAGTTATTCCAAAATTCCAGTTCGGCTTTAGACCTGGACACTCAACAATAGATCCTCTTGCCAAATTTCACTAAGATGTAGCCAAAGGACTAAATCACAATTTGGTAACTGCAGCTTGCCTTATAGATGTTTCCAAAGCCTTCGACAGAGTATGGTTAAAAGGCTTAATTTTCAAAATGATTAAGTTCGGGTTCCCCAAGGAAACAATAAGAATCGTTTATAGCTTTCTCTCCAACAGGAGATTTTACACAGAGATAAACGGAATTGTGTCTTGTGTTCACTCTATCCTGGCCGGCGTACCCCAAGGCTCGGTCCTTGGCCCGCTTGTTTTCAATATCTTCACCACCGATTTGCCAGGGCAAGACACAAATACAAAAACACTCCTCTATGCTGACGATGCTGTAACCATACACCTGAGCACTTAACTCCAATTATGCCCTCAAGACACTAAAGGACAAAGTCTCTTCGCTTCTTGAATACTACAAAACCTGGGGCTTTCAAAGACCGAATTAATTGTTTTTAGGAAACCGGCAACAGAGCTAAACTTATCCTTAACGGATCCGAAGTTTGCCCAAAAGAAAATGTCAAATACTTTGGTGTGTATTTCACCAACCTTATGAGATTTAAAACTCATGTCACATATACCATTAGAAAGGTAAACATGGTGTATGGAACACTAAGTCCCCTAATGCGTAGAAGCTCAGGACTTTCTTCCAGGGTACAGCTCCTAATGTACAAACAACTAATTCGGCCAATCCTTACTTCCGCATATCCGATTCGGTTCAGTATAAATAAGACAAATCTTCAGGAACTATTAAAATTTGAGAGAAAAGTGTTAAGCATGTACTGCTAAATATTTTCAGACTCGTTGTAGATATTTCAGCAACAAGGATCTCTACATGACAGCGGCAAAGCTGGGTAAGATGGAACCCTTGGACAAGCATCTGATGAAACTGGCGAATGGTTTCCTGGCGAGACAGACAGCACACCCAATGGATGCAGTCAATGAGTACTGGGCCATCTTCCATATGAGGAGGAATAATAAACCTTTTTGATTCAACATCAGAGAACATCCCGTTCTACGAGTCAACAAATTACAACTGCTACAGAGGCTAGCACGCGAAATTTAACCGCCACCTAACATGCACATAAATATAAATAATAAGATAGACTTTTAACACTTTTAACCCTTTTCACGGAATTACCCTAAAAATAAATGTTAGTCTTGGCGCAAGGCTAGAGTAAAGAAAACCGTTAGTGTAAATAGAAATAGAAGAAAAACTACCGTTCAATTAGATAGGAATTTAGGGCCAAATTTAAACTAGCTCGTAAGCAGGAAAAAGTAGATAAGATAAGATTAGAATAAGAAAACGCAAGTGTGATTATATAAAAAGACGCCGAAAAAATAAATTTGAATTTAAACTTTACCGCAGTGACCAGCGCGGGAGCTTTTCGAGCTGGTAATGGGTAAGAAGAGCGCAGGTAAATGTAAGTTTGCGTAGGCGGCGTGATTCCCGACTACAACCGAGTTGTTCTGTGGACCCGAGTGGATCCACTGGTGCTGGGTAAGAATTAAGTTTGGCTATTTCTTAATCCTCCAACCAGCGTTATTCCTGGTTATCTAGCTTACTCTTGTATTGGCGTGATTCCCAGTACAAGACAATCTACCAACTGGCGACTTCCTAGTGTATGACACTCTTCTTATCAACGTGATTCCTGGTTATCTAGCCCACTCTTGTATTGGCGTGATTCCCAGTACAGGCCAACTAGAGTGACTCCTAGTTATCTTACTCACTCTTACATTAGCGCGACTTTCTAGTGTGGGGCACTGCTCTAACCAGCCTGACTCCTAGTTTTATGGCTTACTCGTGTACTGGCGTGATTCCCAAGGCACGACTGTCGACTTGTGTGATTCCTAGTCATCTCGTTCGCTCTTATGCTAACGTGCGTCATAATTATAATTTCTCTGTCAGTGGCTGCCCATAATCTAGACCTTACCTTATCTGTCTCGGTCCTTTCCCCGCAGGAACTTACCCAACCTAGTCACCGAGGATTCCCCGAGGAAACCAGGCAACCAGCGTTTCGTGTACGAGAGTCAGCGGAACAACACCACGAGCCCCCGCCGCAATACACGTCATTACCTAGAGGTAGACATCAGTATTTAAGTCTCGACCGACGCACTCGCAAAAGAAAGAGCGACAACATCAAGTACATACCGAGTAAGAAGAGTGTATTAAATTATTTGAGAAAGATAAATTTGTATTTTGAAGTGTAAATTTGAGAGACAGATAGTTAATTAAAAGGCACTGTTAAAATCTAGAACTTTAGAATAAAAGTAAATTGTAGTGAGGATTCGGGGCGTTTTCTTCAGAAGCCTTGACCCTAGAGCCAGAGAGCTTAATCCCTTGAAGAAAACCAGAGAACCACCTGACTACGAAGAAAACACGTCACAAATTGGCGCCCGAGCAGGGACACCAAAATAACGCGTTACAGCATCAATAGTTTAAAAATTACGGCAGGTATCCTAAGACATTTTTGAATTTTAGGTGACCTATATAAGTAAATTCAAATAAATTTGAACCGACTTCACAAAAAGCGCTAAAACCATAAAATAATTTTTTATTTTATGTCTATTACATTTTGAAGTCGATGCAAACTACAACAAAAGTATTTAACTGACCATCCTTATGATTCCGTGAGCTAAAATTCAGGTAGTTTTATATATTATCTTCAATTGTAGTAAAGAAATTTCAAAAGTTGCAGAGGTAGTGCATTGTAAAGAATGGAAACAGAATTATCCAAATCCGGAATCATATTACTCTATGCATTTAGAATCATCTAAATAAGTCCAAGCATTACAAATATGTATAGGCCCCCACCTAATAAATTTTTGTCGTCGTACCAGTGGGGCAACATATTTTATACATCAAGAGAAGAATCATCCAAATCGGTCCACACGGTACGAACTTATTCTAAGCCTCCGCACACCACCACCGTACTGAAAAATTTATCCTCATACATATTAGCATTGGGGAATTATACTCTATATAACATAAAAAGAATCAACCACATCGGTCAACGCGTTAACAAGTCGACATCCAACCTCTCCCCTACCAAAACCCCACCGTTTAAAATTGTTTCGTGGTACCAATGGGAGAACATACTCTATATTTCAGAAAAAAAACTTAGACTACCCCTTCTTCATCCCTTCCCACTATAGGAACATATTTTTTTCATTATTTGCTATGAGGGATCATACTCTCTACAACAACAAAGGAATCATCCAAATTGGTCCACGCATAACGACGTTAAATTTCACCCCCACCCTCCAACCACAGCCCTACAAATATTTTTTTAACATGGTTCCAATTGGGGAACATACTCTATCCGACAAAGAAAGAACCATTCAAATCGGGCCACGCATTATGAAGTGACTTCCCCATTATTATCAATATCAATTCATTATTATCAATAGGGGCTCATACTCTATAGTATAGAAAATAAGTGAGCATACTCTTCCTGGCAAAAAAGAATCGCCAAAATCGGTCCACGCGTTTCAAAATTATGCTCGGTAATACATAAAAAAACATATAATAAAAAAAAATACGTGTCGAACTTATAACGTCTTTGTTTTCGGAAAGTCGGTTAAAAAAACATTTTCAGGACACTTTTCACTATGAAAAGGAGGTTCAACAAATAATTTTTCTAAACATCTCAACTGTTTTTTTGGTAACGTCCGTGTACCAAATTTCATTTTAACAGGCTTATAAATGGTTTAGAAATATAGGGGCTTCCTGTAACTAAAGTGTGATGCAAATATTTTTGTTAAATACAAAAATGTAAATCTGTTTGTATTTGGTAAAAACAGCATCGATAGCTTGGTCGTCCAGCACCTTGCCTATTTTTACCATGTCTTTTTATGTTGTGCGCAATTTAGAATACGTTCTGATGATGATTTATTTTATAAGCAGACGAACAGAGCGATATTCAACTGAAAGTCTTCAACAAAATTGTTATTCAATTTCACGCACCCTAGATTTCTAGATTCGCGCCTAGCATACACAAATTAAAAAATTAAAAAATTGCCGGCTCGCTCCATTTACCTATTTGCTGTCGTAACGGCACGCATCCATTCAAAGCAAAGTTTATTTGGGTTCGGAAAATGATTTAATACGACACTACATTTCATGTACTACACAACATCCGACACGATTGGTGTGGGCACTCATGCGAACTTCATTGCGCAGAACCATGACAAATGTGAGATGTACTCAAAAATACTAACATTACTCTACAACCTCAATGGCATTTCCATTGAAAACAGAAAACAAGCATGAATCAACCATTGGTGTGCGTGTATTAAATTTGTCAATATTTGATCAGAATTGAAAGACGAAATAGTTGGATTTAAAAATAGGAGAATAATTAACAGTAATAAGTATGGTGGATCATTGTAGATATTTAGTTATAGAATAATATTTACAAGTACTAAAATGTAAAGTTTGGGCCTTTTCATAAACCACCAGCATGATTCAGCAACTCACAGTTACCACGTATACATGGAGGGTTGAAAAGTTCAGTCGAGTTGTGGTTGAGTTTTCAATCCATGTATAAGAGTTCATCAGGTTGAAGAGTTGAGTTGAAATTGGGTTGATTTAACATACTGCTCAACATAGCTGTTTAAAGGTCGGTTGTCTGAAGACACAAAGTCCTACATAGAGTACTGAATTAAATTAATTGACTGAACCATTTTATTCTCTCAATAATTCTATTTATACAGTTTAATTACAATATCATGAAATATTTACAATTAATTGCGTAATACTAAATTCGTCACATTAATACATTTCCTTATTTCATAATTGCTAAATAGTGACGCAGCACACCGTGAGTTTATTTATTTGACCCATTAATTGTTTTCTTTTAATTGACTTGCCAAACAAGTAGGGCGATCAAGTTACAATGAGTGTGACTTGCTAATTAAAGTAAATCAACCTTCGTAGCGCTGGTTAGGTCAATTCTCCCACTTAATTGATAAAATTAAATTGATGCTGCTTATGTACCGTGGACAGCTACTACTTCCTCTTGTTCCCGAATATTTCTCCTTGTAATTTTTAAAGCTTTACAGACGCAAAAAAAAACATTTTTCAAAAATAATTACCAACTGCTGAATCGAAATAAAAAACAAAAGATAACTTGTTGAATTACAATGTGTCAACTCTTCAACATACGTATATGTATGTACATGAAAATTTCAACTCGACTCAGCCAGATTACTTCAATTGAGTTGACTAAACCCACTTCGCACTCAACTTCGGTATATATGAGAGTTGAACTAAGGTTCAACCTGGCTTAATCCTGTGTGTAAATGACAACTGTTCAACCTGTATGGAAACGTACTATCTGTAAAGTTCAATTTTGTAGCTGGTTTTCTGAATCTTTTGCTAAAGCTTAATATACGAGCAGCGTATTGTGGGGGTCTCTCCGGGCTCGGCGGACACTTATTTTCAATTACAAGATTTCACAGTCTGCTCAATTCGTTGCACAATTTACCTTGCAAGTTTTCTTCACAATATAACTTTTAACTTTACTTATTAGAACTTATTCCTTCACTGGGGTATTGAACGTCTACCAGAAAGATGGAAGATCATCTTTCTGGTAGACGTTCAATACCCCTCTTCCAAAATTTTCTTGTTGTTGACGAAAAAGACTCCTCCAGTATCGTTCTGTCCCCGTCCAAAGAATTTATAGTTTCTTCGTCCAAATGATTTTAAAGACTGCGGGAAAAATGAAAATCGGATGGGGCGATGTCCGGTCAAGATGGTGGGTGGGCCAGCCTTTGCATTGTATGTGATCGAGCGTTATTTTATTTTAAGAATCCCTTAGTATTGAAACCAGTGGCAAGATGTTATAACATCACTTCGAAAGCGATCATCGAAGCGAAAATATCGCTTTGGCGGTATGTTGCAACATTTTCATTCGACAGGCGATTCTATCATTTAGAAGGGTTAGAAGGGTTAATTCCATTAATTCAACGGCTGAACATACGAAAACTTTTTTTTTTACTTTACTTTATTTCAGAAGATCTGTACAATAATATTTTAGTAGATCTGTACAATAAATAATGTAAAATATCTTTTGTGTTATAAACCAATTTAACTAAAGAGAAAGCTTCTCCGTTTTTCAAGTGCCGAAACCTGGGTTTGTGGTGCTAGTAAAATAATTATGTCGAAATTCGTCATAACGTTAATTGAAATTCGACAGCCAAATGAACTCCTTTGCAGTGATATACGCATTCAAGCAGTAATCGATGGAAATAGAATATACTGATAGTTATCGGCCAAAGGTAAATGTCCGTTCATATCTGTAGACACGTATTGCAGCGGACATGACAAATATTCTTTAATAGTTTATCTATTAGAGCTTTAATGCATAACATAACGTAACCGTACAGGAACACACATACGCGGGCCGTGTCTTCTCTTTAGTTACCGTAACTTCTTGTGCGAGAGAAGAATCTCACCCGATTTTAGACAATGGCTGTATTCAGCGGCACTCAGCCTTCTCAGCGTAGGCTGATGTGCGTGACGTCAGGCTATGTTACAGCGGCTTGATTGCACTGAATGTAAATTCTGAGTTAGCTGCTAGTTTAGTTAATTACCCGCTGTCAGCTTTTTTCAAACTAGTGTATTGTCTCTTACAGAGTATACTTGAAAATTTTTAGTTTCCATTTTCACTAAATTTATCACTAAACAAAAACTGACGGAACAAACAAATCGTCTTCTTCTTACTTAGCCTACTTCAGCCGAAAATAGTTGGGCTGGAAAATATGACAAGAGGCTGAGTTAGCGGCTAAGTAAAAAAATGCATTCAGAATACCTCAGCCCTTAGCCGCTGCCAGCGGCTGGGAAGGCTGAGTGCCGCTGAATACAGCCATTCCTACAATTACAGTGAATTATGAACCACTGACATTTTCTGTGCAACCCAATGACTTTTATATCATGATCTGTTGTCAGCAAAAATAACCAGGGGTCTCCGCGGATGAGGTTCGAACCTGTGAACTTCGGGGTCATAGGCCGACTTGTTATTACTTACACCACTGACGACTGTTCAAGATCCCAGATTACTACAAAAAAGCATACATTTACCAAAAGAAAAAAAAAATACAAATAAAAAACAATAAAATAGCAATAGAAAAAATTAAGTAAAAATCAAGCTAATCTCTAACTTGAGTCCTAGACAAATGAAAAATAATAGATTCAAAATAGTTATAAACAAATAAAAAGAATAAAATACAATAAGATAAAAATAGAAAAATAAAAAATTACTCTAAAGAAGTCGATCACTAATCTGAGTTTTCGATAAATGAAAGTCAAAAAGTTTACTTGTCAATGTTCAAAGGAAGGAAATTAATAGAGCAACGTTGAATCCTCAACCTAAAAAAAAAAAAAAAAAAAAAATCATCCATGCGTAGGTACTAAACGTCAGTAAAGAACCTCGCAAAGTGTGCTCTCAGTTTTTCTATTAAATCGGTTAGTAAAAAGCTATATTAATAGTGAAAAACAATCTCAGTGAATAAAGGACGCAATAGTGCATTAGCAGTGCAAAAAAGTTCAGGAGAAATAGACTCAAATAGCAAAAAATTGAGAAAACAAAACAAAAGTGACATAACCGAGAATTGGAAAACGTGGTCAAGTCTTGACATTCGGAGAATTCGGAGCTCCGAAAACTCCGAAAGCTTTGGTGAATGTACCAGATCAGACTGAATTGAATTGAACTGGACTAGATTAGCAGCAAAAGTAAAGGTCGGAAAAACAATTATTTTTGACATAACATTGACATAACTTGAACAAATTGAACTATATTAACAAACTTTGAAATACTTAAAAACATAAAGACAAAATATAAAACTACCAAAAAATTTATTAATAGACATAAATAGACTAGAATAGGAATAGGACGGTAAATATAAGACTAATACACTAAAATAGGATAATAGGTTAAGGGTAGAGTAAGAAATATAAATAGGTGAATTGAAATTAAAATAGGGAAAGATAGGCTAGACAATAGGAATTAGAGAACAAAATTAGAAATAGAATAAATTAAACTTGAAGAACAAATTAATTAAAAGAAGGGGAAAATTCAGGACCAGGGACAGGGTAACAAACCTCAATAAGGGGGCCTGCAAGGCAGGCAGATGGGGCCGGAAGGCCAAAGCAATTACTTTGCGGTCCTGGGGGACATCCCAGGAACGCAAAGGCCGGCTAAAAAAAAAGAAAAGGGACTATACGAGTATAGAAGGAGAGTTCCCAACGCTTAAAATTCAAGACAGGTTAGAACAAGAACAACCGAAATATGTCACAATCCAAAGCGCGGAACAAGGGAAAACAATGGACAACTACAACCTTTTCCTAGTAGTGAAAAGCGTGGACTCCATATCCACCCAGTACAAAAAATGTACACATTTAAGGGATGGTAGCCTCCTACTGTTATGTAACAACCAACGAGTTGCAGAAAGATTCATCAACGCGAAGAAGATAGGCCCCATCCCGGTGAAAGTTGAGATGAATGACAAGCTCAACTCCACCAAAGGAACAATTTACTGCCACAGACTGAATAAAATGTCAGCAGTCGAAATAGCCGAAGGACTGGCAATCCAAGGAGTAACAGAGGCTTACCAAGCCAACAAGACAATTGATGGGAAACAAACCCCGTCAGGACTGATAATCCTGACGTTCAATAAATACACCCCTCCAAAATACATCAAGATTGGGTTCGAGAGAATAGAGGTCAGAGAATACATCCCGAACCCAATGAGATGCAAAAAATGTCAGGCTATGGGACACACAGTCAAATACTGCTCCTCTGGAGACGAAATATGTGAGACATGTGCCCTCGCAAAGCCCCATGAAGGTCCATGCTTAAGGAAAGCATGCGTAAATTGTAAGACAGAGGGTCATGCCTCTAACGACAGGAACTGCCCTAAGTTCCTACTGCAAAAAGAGTTTTTGAGAATAAAGCAACAACATCACTGCACGTTGTATGAGGCAAAAAAGATTTACTACTCCCTAAACCCGACGCCCAGTAAGCCCACCTTTGCACAAATGGCAAGTCAAAGCCTACAATTTACAGGAGCAGGCCCGAGTGGTGAGTTTGATTTCTCTAAAATCAAAAACAACATTCCCACAAAAGAGCAGTTTGCACAAATCTTAGCCATGGCCCAAAAAGCCTTAAGCTTAGACTCACTCCCACAAATAACACAAAAAACAAACTCACAGACAACAACACAAAAGCCAACCACACAATGGCAACAGTCAACAACACAAAATGAACCTACTAACAAAAATACTACACCAATACAGCAACAAAACGAACTAACCCCAATTAAAAACACAACAATACAAAAAGAACAAACCACACAACAAAGCAAACAAGCACAAAAAGAAAACGAACAAATGCAAAAAACTATAACTCCAACACAGAAACAGAAAAAGACAAAAACAAAAAAAGACATTGCTAAACCGGAAACATTCACTGAAGTTATAACGGAGGAAATAGTGACAAGGACAAGTGAAGGGACACAGGTAACGCCTAAAGCCTACACTTCAGTAGCATCAGGCTCCGAAAGACACAATACATACGGAAAGTTACAATCACACGAAGACACACTTAAGAACATACAAATAATTAAAGAAAGCATAGATAAATTTAAACAAATAGAACAAAACATAAACCTTACACCTAACACAATGACCAAGGTTATCACGGAGGAATTGACTGGCCAGGCCAGCAATGTTCGCGACATAGAAGTCGTGAGCCTAGCGGGACCTAACATAAGGCCCAGCTCGATTGCCGAAGTGATTGAGATTGAGGAAGACGAGGCTATGCAAGAGTGAAAGATAAAAAGCCATAAACCCTAACTCTCATAACTCCATGGAGGACATAACCATCCTTCAATGGAACACAAGAGGACTCTATAATAGTCTCCCCCAACTACAGTTGCTAGTTGCACATTATAGACCTCAAATCATTATCCTACAGGAAACTAACATCCTCGTAGGGGAGGAGCCTGAACGGCTATTAGGATTCAATTATGTCGGTATAAATAATGAGAGGCTAACCAGGCATGGCGGTGCTGCCATCCTGGTACAGGCAGATCTCTCCTTCACGGAAATCCAGATTACAACACCGCTGACATGCTGTGCAGTAAGGGTACAAACAAAACCAAACCTAACAATAGCCTCCATATACGTTGAGTGTGACCGGGAGCTAAGCCAGACAGACCTCGGGCGATTGACTGATCAGTTACCGGGACCTATAATCCTTGGTGGCGATTTCAACGCACACAGCCCCATCTGGGGCTGTGTGGGTTGGAATCGGAGGGGCAGGGTCGTCTCGGACTGGCTGGGGGACGCTCCCTTGGTGCTACTCAACGATACATCCCCAACATACTTCTCCAACTTTAATACCCTAACCTCCATCGACCTATCCCTGTCCTCTCCCAGCATCATGCCCTTACTAACATGGACGGTACACAGCAACCTGGAAGGAAGTGATCACTTCCCGATCGTAATAAAGGCTGAAAAAGCTACCGCCAGCGTTAAGCCGGTGGCTAGATACCTCGAGCATAAAGCTGACTGGGTCAGATACAATGCAATGACGGGTCAGATAGCTAGGGGCTTACCGATGGCGGACAATGTAAACAAAGAAGCGGCGTTAATCGGGAAGGCCATCAGGATGGCAGCATCGCAATGCATACCATCTGGTCACCCAGCCCCGCACAAACAACCACATTGGATGAGCTACGAAATCAAAAAACAGATCAGGGTCAAAAACAAAGCCTGGAGAACGTTTCAGAGGCACCCTACTACGGAGAATGCTATCTCCTATCGTAGGGAATCGGCTAAAACCAAGAGGATGATAAAAATAGCGAAGAAAGAATCTTGGGAGAGATTCGCTAACTCCATAGATCCAACTATCAACCTCGCCGATGCATGGAATAAGGTCAAATCCTTTTACGGTAACAAATCCCCATACGTAATATCGAACCTTGAGTTCAACGGCCGAACAATTCACGATTCCATGCAAATTGCCACTGAATTAGCGAATACATGGTCACTATATGCTTCAGACAGCAACTTCCCATCGTCAGTCATCTCCCAAAAACACGCATTCAAGATAAAGGACCTACCATACGCTCCAGACCCTAACAAAACATTATCAGACCGGGTTACCTTTCAACAACTAAGTAACACACTTAGTAAGTGCAAGGGTAGCGCACCCGGCCACGACAGAATTTCCTATGGCATGCTAAAAAACGCCAATTTGTCACTCCAGCACAGAATTATGAATCTGTATAACAAGATTCTAGCCAGCGGATATTATCCCAGTGCATGGAAGATTGCGATACAGGTTCCTCTAAGGAAAAAGTCAATCATAAATTCAAGATCAATAACCCCAAAGGATCTTAGACCCATCTCGCTACTGCCCTGCATATCGAGGCTCTTCGAAAAGATTATAGGTGAAAGACTGGGACAACTGATAGAAGGGGAACTGTCCACACAACAGCACGGCTTCAGGAGGAGGAGAGGGACGACCTCGCTCCTGCTGGAGTTAGAGGCGTGTGCTGGGCGGGCCCTAGCAAGCGGGAAGGAGTACCACGTCCTATCCTTAGACCTGGAAAAGGCCTACGACAGGGTATGTAGCCACATAATCATCAAACAACTGCTCATCTGGGGAGTTGACAGAGCTTTCTGTCACCTCATCCAAGAATTCCTAAAAAATAGATCATTTCGAGTTAGGGTAAATGGGTTTCTATCTGGAACTCAAGCACAGACGAACGGCATACCTCAAGGCTCACCACTCTCAACAGCACTATACAACACATATCAACACGGACTAACAACAATACTAGACGATCAACATGACATAAATTATTTCACATACGCGGATAACATAATATTAGGTACGACAGCTAATAATCCCAACGACACATTCAGGAGAGCAGTATTCAAAATTCAGGCATGGTGTTCAGAAACGGGTGCCAAATTACCTATAGAAAAAGGGGAGGCCATAACATTCAGCAGGAAAAGGGCACCGACATCTAGCCCAGTCAGGTTCTACGACGTAGAAATAAGTAGGGTAGAGCAGATTAAAATTCTAGGGTTAACATTCGACAGAAAATTAACATGGAGACAGCACGCAGAAGCAGTCTGTAACAAGATAGCGCGAATAAACGGACTAGCAAAATCGCTGGGTGCAAAAAATAAAGGAGCTACAACAAACAACATCCTAAAGATCACTAACACCTTACTAACCGGGTATATAGGGTACGGGCTGCTACTATATGGTAGGACCAGACAGACATACTTAAAACGTATACAGACGAACATTAACAAGACGATACGAACGGCAACAGGAATGTTGAGGACAACACCAATCCCAGCATTAACCATTGAAGCGGGAATAAGCCCAATCCAGGACAGAATATTAAAAGCTAGAATCAAGTTTATAGCCAAACATTTCATGGTATTTACAGGACCACACAAAGTAACGATCGACGAATACATGCAAGCAGAAAGACGAAGAAGGAGGAACCCTAACAACGGAGTGGAAGCAGCAGTTGACGTACTTGATAGTTTAAGTATAGCACTAACAACCCCCCCTACCCCCCCACCCGAGAACCCCCGCAGGATGTCCCTTGTGGCCGTGTGCTCGGGGACGAACAGACATAGGACGAAACAGACATACACGGCCGAGGAGCACAGACGAATTCACCAAGAAACGCTGAATCAGAACAGAGGAAAATACATAATTTACACAGATGGGTCCAAAACGAACAGGCAAGTTACAGCGGCGATAGTGACAAAAGATCCAGAAAGAGACGAAGACTACGGAGCACAAAGAACCGTCATGCATCCAGATAGTACAGTCTTCGAAGCCGAACTAAAAGCCATCGTTATGGGAATAGAACACGCGCAAGAGCAAGAAGGTGAATCCATAATATTTACAGATTCGAAGAGCTGCTTAGAGGCGATTCACAACAACACCAACGTTGAGCCACTTATAATATGGGCAAGACAGACTCTGATATCCGAAAGAGGAAAAATCGACATCCAACATCGACATCAGGGAATCTAGGGAATCCAGGGAAACGAAGCAGCGGACCAAGCGGCAAAGCTACCTGTTAATGAAATGGAAGCCCAATACATCCCACAGACACAGGCCTTCATTAACCGCGCCGGTCTAAGAGCGCTGCAAGATAGAAAGGACAGAGCATGGAGCAACAACAACACATTCCTAAGAACGCATTGGGAACATACAAACCCTCCAGTTTACCCCACAAACCTAACAAAGGTGGAAGTAAACAAACTCATGAGGATACGAACAGGACACACAAGGCTGACACGCCAACACTTGTTCAGTAGGTCTCCAATTCCAGGATGCCTGCGGTGCCAACGTAGACTGACAATAAAACACGTACTGAACGAGTGCGCGACCACAAGAGACATCCTGCAGGGTGAAATCCCTCCCCTTCCCCAACTCCTAGATCCCGTGAATTTAAACAAACTTAAGGAATTTCTGATAGAGTTAGGATTATATAATATGGTATAAAAAACTAAACATTTTATCTTTACAGGTAACTAGGAATAAGATAGTAATAAGGAAAGGAAAAAGTGAATTGGAACATAAGAAAATTAAAAAATAGAATTAACAAGCTACTAAGGAACAAAATGAGATACAGACTAGCAAAAGAACTATGTAAATAATAATTTAGAAATGTCAAAATAGGAGGATAAAATTAAAAAGGAGGAAGGTTGGAATGGAATGTTAATAGAATTAAGGAAAACTTGAAATGCAATTGTAACGAAATAAAACTAGCTAAGAGAGGAATAAAAGAAGTAAAAGACAAATAGGGTAAGCAAATGAATAAATGGAAATAGAAATAGAAGTAAACAGATACAAAACATAGAACAAAATGTAAAAAACGAACAAACAAAATAGAAATGTAAGACGTTAGTACAATAATGTTACCATAGAGTCAAAATATAATGGAGGAAGGTTGGAAGTAAATGTCAATAGGAATAAAGTAGAATTGAAATGTAACTATTGTATACCTAGCGCATAAGGAATTAGCGTAAGATTTAATATATAAATAATGAATAAAATTGAAATGTAATGTAATGTAGCGCATAAGGAATAGCTTAGACTTAGTATATAAGTTACTGTAAAAAATGAATTGAATTGATTTGTAATTATAATGAAATATACTTAGATAATAGATAAATAAGAAAACCAAAAAATAAATAGGGCAAGATAATAAATAAATGGAAATGTAAATAGAGATAAATAGATGCAAATCAAAGAACAAAATGTTAAAAAGAAAATGTATAAACAAATAGGAAAGTAAGAAGTTAGGACATAAATGTTACCATAGCGCTTTATGGACTAGTTTCCCTAGCGCATAAGGAGTTAGCTTAGACTTAGTGTATAAGTTAATGAATAAATTGAATTGAATTGAATTGAATTGATTTAATACGCCACTACATTTCATGTACTACACAACATCCGACACGATTGGTGTGGGCACTCATGCGAACTTCATTGCGCAGAACCATGACAAATGTGAGATGTACTCAAAAATACTAACATTACTCTACAACCTCAATGGCATTTCCATTGAAAACAGAAAACAAGCATGAATCAACCATTGGTGTGCGTGTATTAAATTTGTCAATATTTGATCAGAATTGAAAGACGAAATAGTTGGATTTAAAAATAGGAGAATAATTAACAGTAATAAGTATGGTGGATCATTGTAGATATTTAGTTATAGAATAATATTTACAAGTACTAAAATGTAAAGTTTGGGCCTTTTCATAAACCACCAGCATGATTCAGCAACTCACAGTTACCACGTATACATGGAGGGTTGAAAAGTTCAGTCGAGTTGTGGTTGAGTTTTCAATCCATGTATAAGAGTTCATCAGGTTGAAGAGTTGAGTTGAAATTGGGTTGATTTAACATACTGCTCAACATAGCTGTTTAAAGGTCGGTTGTCTGAAGACACAAAGTCCTACATAGAGTACTGAATTAAATTAATTGACTGAACCATTTTATTCTCTCAATAATTCTATTTATACAGTTTAATTACAATATCATGAAATATTTACAATTAATTGCGTAATACTAAATTCGTCACATTAATACATTTCCTTATTTCATAATTGCTAAATAGTGACGCAGCACACCGTGAGTTTATTTATTTGACCCATTAATTGTTTTCTTTTAATTGACTTGCCAAACAAGTAGGGCGATCAAGTTACAATGAGTGTGACTTGCTAATTAAAGTAAATCAACCTTCGTAGCGCTGGTTAGGTCAATTCTCCCACTTAATTGATAAAATTAAATTGATGCTGCTTATGTACCGTGGACAGCTACTACTTCCTCTTGTTCCCGAATATTTCTCCTTGTAATTTTTAAAGCTTTACAGACGCAAAAAAAAACATTTTTCAAAAATAATTACCAACTGCTGAATCGAAATAAAAAACAAAAGATAACTTGTTGAATTACACTGTGTCAACTCTTCAACATACGTATATGTATGTACATGAAAATTTCAACTCGACTCAGCCAGATTACTTCAATTGAGTTGACTAAACCCACTTCGCACTCAACTTCGGTATATATGAGAGTTGAACTAAGGTTCAACCTGGCTTAATCCTGTGTGTAAATGACAACTGTTCAACCTGTATGGAAACGTACTATCTGTAAAGTTCAATTTTGTAGCTGGTTTTCTGAATCTTTTGCTAAAGCTTAATATACGAGCAGCGTATTGTGGGGGTCTCTCCGGGCTCGGCGGACACTTATTTTCAATTACAAGATTTCACAGTCTGCTCAATTCGTTGCACAATTTACCTTGCAAGTTTTCTTCACAATATAACTTTTAACTTTACTTATTAGAACTTATTCCTTCACTGGGGTATTGAACGTCTACCAGAAAGATGGAAGATCATCTTTCTGGTAGACGTTCAATACCCCTCTTCCAAAATTTTCTTGTTGTTGACGAAAAAGACTCCTCCAGTATCGTTCTGACCCCGTCCAAAGAATTTATAGTTTCTTCGTCCAAATGATTTTAAAGACTGCGGGAAAAATGAAAATCGGATGGGGCGATGTCCGGTCAAGATGGTGGGTGGGCCAGCCTTTGCATTGTATGTGATCGAGCGTTATTTTATTTTAAGAATCCCTTAGTATTGAAACCAGTGGCAAGATGTTATAACATCACTTCGAAAGCGATCATCAAAGCGAAAATATCGCTTTGGCGGTATGTTGCAACATTTTCATTCGACAGGCGATTCTATCATTTTCGAAATATTTTTCGAACTTTTTGACATTCCACATATATTCAGCATTACAAACTTTGCTCTTTTAAATTTTTATACAATACTAATTAGGAATTAAAATGATGAATTTTTTGAGTGGAGTTGGTTGATTTATGGAAGATAGCGAAAATGAAGACGAAAGTGTAATAAATTATCGGGAAGAAAGGCGATTCTTACGGCAGCATTATAACGTTATGAATATGCCAAACAAAAAGTAATTTTTATATGTTTTGTGCACAAAAAAGTTAATTTTTATGACACAGTTTTATAATTCTTGGTTTCAAGAATCTTTCCGTGTATCCAAAGAAGCTTTTTTGGAAATATTGGAGGAAATAAAAAGTGAATGAATGAATGTTAAGTTCAGAAAAAAATTCAAGAATTCCTCTCTCTTCAAAAGAGGCAGCAGTATTAAATTTGTATGCTACTATTGGATATATGATGCTTAACTCAATGGACCAGTCTATGGTTTCTAAATGTATAGATGAAATAAGTAGCGTCTTACAGAAGAATTTATGTCCTAAATGGATAAAATTCCCGATTGGTGACGAAAAAACAGAAAATAAGAGACAATTGAAGAGGGTTTTAAATTTAAATTTAAAACTTATGTAATATATCTAAAATACTATTATTATTTCAATTTTATTCCTCTTAATGTATAATTTTATAGATTACAGCAAACAATATTAAAAAAAACTTACATTTTAACTATATCGCTTCTCGTATCACTATCAACAAACCGAAGTGAAGTTTTAACGAAAATATCGCCTGTCGAAAGTGTTACAACATACCAATTATCGACAGATGATCGAACTTCGAAAATTTCGATGTTCCAACATCTTGCTACAGAAGTGGTCGTTTTTCTTATAGTCTAGCTTTAGCTGCTCGCAATAGATTCTCTTTGTTATCGTTTGGTTTGGGTTTAAAAGTTCAAAGAGGACTGCACTTTTCGTATCGCAACAAACATATATCCACATCTTACGAAGACCTACTTTAACTTTCTCCTTTATCAACCTTCAGCCTTTAGCCTTCACCGCCTGACATTTTTGTATAAAGTCCATTCCTCGCCACCAGTAGTCGGTTCAAAAAAGAGTCATTTCTGAGACGGGAGAGCAAAGAAGAGCACATATTTACTCCCTGAGCGCGATTAGACCGGGAAAGTGTCCCGATTTGATGACTTTTTCGATGCTAAGTAGGTGTCGATAAATTGTTGAATTACCAAATTCAAGCTTCTCGACTACTTCCTCACAAGTTACGATGAGATTTTCTTCCATCAGGGTTTACACTACGTCAAGCCTATAAATCTTGCATGACGGTTCTAGTCTTCTACTCTATAGTTCAGAGCCCCGCAACTAGGCAGCCCATTTTACCAGACCGGCCAAATGTTGTTTCGGGTCGGGTCAGGTTCTGCTTTGATCGGGTGCGCCAAGTCCCAGACAGCTCTTGCCCTGTCCGAAGAAAGCGCACAGCCCGGCCCGGCCCAAACACATTCTGCTGTAGAGTCCGTGCCGGAGCGGGCCTTGGGCTTTAAAAGTAAAAATCGGGCCACTTGCATCCCAAAGTGTCCGGAAAGCCATAAAGGCCCAGTGTCCGTTTTTGATAGATGACTACACAAACTTTAGAAATCTTTCGCGAAATTTTGATTTTTAGTTTTATGGTAGTTAAATCAAAATGATAGAGGACCAGGGCCTGATTAACCCTTAGGCTAATTAGGCTGCAGCCTAGGGCGCGTGGATCGGGGGGGGGGGGGGGGGGGTGCTGAAATCGTGTCATCGCATGCCCTAATCTAGCATCATTGCATCTACCCTACATATTTCAACTAGACCGAGACCAAACACTAAAACTAAATGCCCTTGAGAGTCCCTGATTTTAAAAATAAATTTTGAAATTTTAAAAAGCGCGCGTAAAACAAACACTGACTTGTTACTCGAATCGGTCGGTGGTCGAGCGAGTGGGTGAGGTGGCAACAGAGTGCCTAGTGCGAGTTTTGTTTAATCCGCCTCGCAATAACGGGCGTAAATTTTAACTTCATTTTGGATGGGAAATTCGGAATTTAAACAGTGCAACCTAGTTCTCGCATTTGCCGCTAGATGACTCTGTACCGATTGTATCGTATTCTATTCTTTATCGTAAAGGTTGCACTGTTTAAATTCCCATTCAAAATAATCTTCACGCATACGCGCGTTTCTGTGAGGCGAATTAAACAAAACTCGCACTAGGCACTCAGCGCAGCTGAACTGAGAAAATCGATTCGGTAGGAATCGATCTGTAATTTTTTTCCGATTTCAAAGATCGATTAATCGCTCTAAAATGATCGATGTTCATAGATCGATTCCATTTATTTTGACACTTCAATTTGGAGAAGCACAAATTTTGTTTCGCTTTATTAGGCTCAATTTGTCATAACTAGCAAAAACCGGTGGACTTCATATGACAATATATTATATTTTCTTCACCAAGTGATTAATTTTGCAATTTTAAAGAACTAAAAATAAGTGATGATAGTTCAGAAGAAGACCTTGCTCCAGACTGGATACCATATAGCGGAAGGACGGAGTTGGCAGACGTAACACCTATTCTAGTTAGCAGTGAGAAATTTTCAAAGACCTTAGAGTTAACCAGGGATGTACTAAAATTGAATGCTGCCAACTACACTGTTTGGCAGTATAAGCACTCATGCAGTGATACAGATAACACTACCATATTTTAGAGATCTGAAACGCATTTATCTAACATTAACAATTTTTTGATTTCTTGACCTGGTTCCTCTACCGCGGACTGTTACGTTTCTCCGTCCAACACTAGCCCTATAGCAGCGACGACGCCGACGATCTACAATGAAGACGAAATTCTAATAGAAGAAAAGTCGTCTATTCCGTCAAGTGCACTGTGGCAAGTAAATGATGAATTTCGAGATTATATTGTTAAAAATGGACTTCAACAAAACGAAGAATTAGATTTTTCCAGATCAGAAAAGCAGTATAAAAATCAAAAAAGATTTCTATCTTAAAACATGTTTGAGAAAAAGCTTGTTAATGGCGAAAATGTGAAGAGAAGCTGGTTAATATACTCAGAATCCACAGGTCACGTGTTTTGTGGTCCTTGCAAATTATATGGGGGAACATCCGTATTTGCCAAAAGTGGATTTAATGACTGGAAAAATTCTAACTTAATAACTGATCATGACAATTCTCCGGATCATCGTAAGTTGTTGGGACAATATGTATGTAGAGGTAAACTTTTACAACGACTGGATACCCAAATAGTCGAACATTATAATGAAGAAATAACTTATTGGCGAAATGTATTACTACGGGTAATAGAAACAATTAAGTTTTTAGCTTCTCGTGGGCTTCCATTTCACGGTCAAAATGAAATTATTGGATCTGCACTAAACGGAAATATTCTTGGCTGTATTGAGCTTATATCTAAATTTGATCCTTTCATGGCTGAACATTTGGTGAGATTTGGACAAAAAGGCAGAGGTTCTCCATCGTACTTGTCATCCTCTATAATCGATGGATTTATTTTACTTCTCGCCGACGAAGTTCCACTTTCGATTATAGGAGAAATAAAAAAAGCAAAATATTATTCGATTAGCATTGATTCTACTCCAGATATTTCACACACCGATCAGTTGACATTTATAATTCGTTATATTTTGCCTGACGGAGAACCTGTCGAACGTTTTGTCACATTTTTACCCAATTGCGGTCATAAAGGTGAAGACATGTAGAAGGCTGTTCTTGCGACAATTGATAAAACTTTGGAACTTAATATTAAAGACTGTCGTTTCCAAAGTTATGATAATGCTAGCAATATGTCTGGTCAATACAAAGGTCTTCAGTCAAGAATTAAAGCTGTAAATCCATTGGCTACTTTTGTTCCTTGTGCAGCCCATTCTCTACAACTCGTGGGATCGGCTGCCGCGGAAAGTAGTGACGAGTCAGCTGCTTTTTTTACACTGGAACAACAACAATACAATTTTTTTTCTGGATCTACAAGCAGATGGCAAATTTTGTTATCCAAATTGGATGAAAAATCGACGGTACTAAAAAATATATCGAAAACTCCATGGAGTGCGCGAGCAGATGCAAGCAAAGCCTTATACAGTTCATACAAACAAGTTCTAGAAACATTAAACTCTATTTGCGAAGATGAAAATCAAAGTAAAAAGACCAAAATAGAAGCAAAAGAAATATTAGAAAAAATTAAAGCTCTAGAAATTACAATAATGTTGTGCTTTTGGAACTCTGTGCTCGTAAAGTTTCAAATCGTTAGTGCACAGCTACAAGCAAGTTCTGTTGATTTATCTAACGTTGTTACTCTTTATGAGACATTACATGCTTATCTTGATACCGAAAATTTTGAATCAGAGGCAATCAAGAGATGCGAAGTGATCACATACAAAAAAGATGTAAGAAGAAGAAAGAAACCAAAATTTCATTTTGATGAAGTTAAAACGGGGCACATTGAGTTAGAAGGGAGACGATCTTTCATTGTTGATAATTATTATGCAGCTATTGATTGCCTTAAAGTGCACTTAAAAAACCGGCAAATTATTTATAATACAGTAAACACAAAGTTTGGTTTCTTATGGAAACTGCATGAACTAGACGACAGTGAATTTATTAGAAGCAAAGCAAAGGAGTTAAAACAACTATATGCCACTGCTTTAGTAGAAACCTTTGCAGCAGAATGCGTCTATTTGGCGCAGTTTTTAAAATCTGACAACGAGGCCGAGCATTCTATTTCTGCAGGAACCCCAAAGGGTTTGTTGCAGTTAATAAAAAGTTTTAATATTTCATGCATGTTCCCGAATGTGGAGATAATATTAAGAATTTTCTTGACAATGAGTGTTACCAACTGCAGCGGCGAAAGGTCTTTTTCAGCACTAAAAAGAGTAAAAAATTACTTGCGCTCCACACTCCGCCAGCAAAAACTTGCAGCGCTCTCGCTAATGTACATAGAAAGTGATTTTTTACAAACTATTAAATTTGAAAAAATTGTGGAAAGATTTGCAAACGCTAAAGCACGAAAAAGGACTTTTGTATTATCTAATAATAATTACTTAATTACTATAATTTTCAAATAAATCATTAATCAGTTGCAAGAATGTTTCACTTGTATGATGCCTCTCCTCTTTTTTATAACAATAACAGAAGTGTAAATATTTAAGAAATACTCAATTCGAAGCAACTTCACACACTAGATGACCACGCTCACGGTCAATGGCAATGGCAACTAAGTTGTCTATAGAAACTAAACCAATCCAAGTCATGCGGCCAAACACGACATGGATTTGGTTTTCTACTTGGTAGCCTGCAGTCACTTGTCATGATTTTGGTCTTATAATGCCTGAGGTACTTTGCCTTTATTTACGGTCAGCTTAAAAAATGGTTTGCCACCCTAAGGTTGAATGTCATGAAGATTAAAGAACAACGTTAGTTTCGCTTGCAGATCGATCTGCAAACTTTTATAGGTAGTATGAACCATGTTAAAATTTTCACACTACTACTCTGCTCACTTACTACTTTTTAGGCTGTCCCTTACACACCTGGCGGGGGCGCGTCCTCATAATTAGCCTAGGGCGGTCAGAACTCTTGATCAGTCGCTGTAGAGGACATATGTGCATTAAACTCTCGACCGTTTAAATTTTAGAAAGCTGGGCATGCAGAGCAATGAGAGTCAAATATTGGGCCGGGCGCGGTCCGCCCAAAAAAACATTCGGGCCGGGTCTGGTCAAATGGGCTGCCCATTCACAGGACTGTGGTCCGATCCCCATATACTGTATGAACATTCTTTTTTCATTCATTTATTTTCCGTTACGTTGTTGCTTTTATTGAACTCATAAAGCAAAATATACCGAATATGTTCCTTTGTCACTTCCATTTTAACTTATAGCTGTAAAAATCTGAGGAAAAGTTATGTTTATCGATATGCAATTGTAAAACCTATATTATTAATGGGATAATCCAACACTTATTATTAATTCTAGAGACTTCAGGCACTTAGTTCTAGATATTTCGCTATGTTAAAATGTTCGTTATGTTATAAGTGAAGTACGACCAAAGATCGAGATGTTTCGCACTGTTTTTCTCCGATTTTGTGGTACTTTGTATCAGAAGTACCAGCTTTAAGATACCACAATCAACAAGGAGCACGTAAGTACTTAGATGATGAGCAGGAAGTAATACGCAAATAACTTTCAGATTTGTGAAGATAGAATTCATAGAAGCTGCAGGATGATATGGACATAATTAGCGCATATCTTACTGATTGTTTCAAATCTTTTGAAACATGATTATCGTATTATTATTATTTTTCGGTTTTGACGCGTGTCATCTCGGCTTTAAGCCGGCGCGGCGGTAGTTTTCCCCTACATCGGGCGTAATGCCAAGACTTCGGGGATTTGCCATTCGTTCATTATGTCCTTATGTATTGTCTGTAGCGTCCTGTCCGTAGTTCAGGAATTTGCGAACCGTTCGGCAAGTGTTAAGAACAACCGCTTTCTGTAGTGTGTGTGTAGTGTTTTTATGTAAATTTAGTGCTTGTATATTTGTGATTAGTGTTTTCGGTACAACGGCTGTGGAAGATAAGATGATTGGCACGATAGTCACTTTGTCCATTTTGCACATCCGCTGCACCTCGTGTGCCAAATCTGTATATTTCGTAATCTTCTCTCTAAAAGTGTTCTGCACATTGTTGGTGTTGGGTACTGCAATGTCAATTAGGTATGTTGTTTTGCTGTGTTTATCTATGAGAGTAATATCCGGTCTATTGTGGTGTATTGTCCGATCAGTTATTATTGACCGATCATAATACATTTTATGTGTGGAGTTTTCAAGAACACTGTCTGGTGTATATTTGTAATATGGTGTGTATGTGGCGGGTGCAATAAGGTTGTGTTTTAGGGCTAATTGTGGGTGTATGACATTGCAGACCTGGTTGTGCCTATGCAAGTAATCTGTTTGAGTAAGGAGTTTGCATCCAGCTGTTATATGTTCTATTGTTTCAGAAGCTAAATGACAAAGTCTACACGTGTCGTCCTGAACTGCGGCATCCTTAAGGATGTGTTTCCTATAATTCCTCGTGCTAATGACTTTGTCTTGTATAGCAAGCATGAATCCCTCCGTCTCAGGGAATAAATCACCGCGACTGAGCCAAGCGTTCGACGCATCTTTGTCGACATGATTTTGGTTCAAGTCAGCGTAATGTCTTCCGTGGAGAGACTTCTGTGACCATGCTTGCTGTTTATCTGTGTTTGTGGCTATGTTAAGGGTATTATCCAGCATTCTGTTGTGCAAATCAAGTGGTGTTTGCTTGTTGTCGGCTTTGATCACTGCTGCATGCAATAGAGAGTTATCTTCTTTGCTATAGAAGTATTCTCTGATAGATTTCACTTGTTTATAATGACGTGACTTTATGGCTATCAGGCCGCGACCCCCCTCGCACCTCTGTAACGTTAGGCGTTCGGTACAGGAGTTAGAATGGTGTGCCCTGTACCTTGTCAACATCGTTCTCGTTCTTCTGTCCAGTGCTTTTAAGTCCGTCTGTGTCCATTTAATTACCCCAAAGGAATAAGTAAGGACTGGCGCTGCATACGTGCTTATAGCCTTAATGAGATTTTTCCCATTAAGGCTAGTTTTAAGAAGACTGTTCAAGTGGCCTGTATATTTAGTCTCTAGCGCTCGCTTTATGTCCGTGTGAGTTATATCACGTGATTGTTCGAATCCAAGATACTTGTAGAGTTCGCCCTCGCCCATTGGTTCAATAGTGTCCCCGGATGGGAGATGGAATCCCACAAGTTTATGTTTTCCCCTCGTCACATGAAGCTTCCTACATTTGTCAACTCCGAACTCCATCCGGATGTCATTGGAAAAATCCAGAGTAGTCTGCAGCAGCTGTTGCAGATGAGGTTTCGAGGAAGCGTATAATTTGATGTCGTCCATATACATGAGGTGCGTGATTTTATGAATATTTTTCCTGTCGTGTCGTATATTATACCCATAACCGGTGGCATCCAAGGCACGTGATAGTGGATTCAGAGCGAGACAAAACCATAGCGGACTCAAAGAGTCTCCCTGGAATATACCTCGCCTGATTGGTATCGGGGGTGTTGTAATCTGTTGGTTTGGTGTTTTTATGTTTATTTTTGTGTTCCAGTATTTCATTGATTGTTGCAGAAAGTGGATGAGTGTTGGATGTATTTTGTATACATTCAGTATATCGACTAGCCAAGAGTGCGGGACAGAGTCATACGCCTTCTTATAATCGATATATGCTGCATGTATATTCTGGCGAGCAGTTTTTGTTTGTCGCAGGATCACAGAGTCTATGAGCAGTTGTTCTTTACAACCCAATGACCCTTGTCGGCATCCCTTTTGCTGCTCAGACAATATGTTATTTTGTTCGGTGTGTTTGTGGATTAGTTTACTGGTGCAAGAAGTCATAATCTTATAAAATGTCTGTAGGCAAGTGATCGGTCTATATTTGGATGGATCTGTGGTGTTATTATTGCCTTTTGGTAGCATGTACGTGATTCCCTTCGTTAAAAACTTCGGGAGGGTTTCCGGGTTATTGAAAAAATTATTAATGTGGTATAAGAGGTGCATATGTGTAGATGTAAACTTCTTGAACCAGTAATTTTGAATATTGTCTGTGCCTGGTGCTTTCCAATTATGGGTATTTTGTATGACATCCGTTAGTATCTCCATCGATATCTGTGGTTCTGGCATGTTGGGTATGTCTTGAACGCGTTGCATTTCTGCTTCAATCCACTCAGCATTGGGGTTATGATGGACTTCTTTTGACCAAATAGATGACCAAAAATCGACCATATCTCTTTCGGAGGGTAGTTCACTTGCCGGGCTATTGTTTGAATTTTGATTGTGTTTAAGTGATCTATAAAAGCTTTTTTCATTGCGAATAAATTGTGCGTTCTGTGTTTTTCTACCCGTACACTTTCTGTATCTTTTTAATCTAGTGGAAAGTGCCGAAAGTTTTTGAACTAGTGTATCTATGTGCATTGTAATGTTTGTATTAATTGTGTCTCTGTTTGTGTGTAATTTTTGTTTTTCTAAAATGTTGTGAACTTTTTTAACTACCCTCTTACTTCTGTTGCCCTATTTATACTGGATAAGTCGGCCGAGATCACAACGGATCCCATCGATTCGCCTCTCCAGTCGTTTCTCCCAAGCCGGTTTTTTCAGCGTCGCGTTGTTAATATTAGTTGGATTGAGCGTCTTTGAACCATTGCATCTGATAGCCGCAACAGCAGCACAATATATCGCTGTATGCACTGCAGTAAACGTTCTGTCGTATGTTAAGTACTCTGGCAGAACGTCTGTATTCAAGATGTCAAGAATGCTGGATAATTGTTTAGATGTGCCCTGTTTTGGTATTATGTGTCGTTGTATTGCGTTTAAGTGTGCAAACTCTGTGAGTGCATCCTCAAACGCTTGTTTGACCTTATTCCTAAGAACAAGATCAGAGCTATTGAGTATGTGTGGGGTGTTTGGGTGTTGGGTTTGTGTGATTGGGTGGATATGGGCTGGATGCAAAATCTCCCCAGTATTATTGTTGTTTGGAGAAGATATGTGTACAGTTTTTTGTGAAGGTGTGACGTGATGTGGCGGTGAGATATCGCGTGGGAGTGTGGTATTGTGTGGTGACGCGGTGTGGTTTTGCGATGTGTTATAATACGGGGTTATGTTGGTGTTTGGTGCTATGTGTAATGTGTTGTTATTCTGCAGATCTCTAGACACTTGGTCCTTAATCTCTTGCAGAATATTTGGTGCAAGTAGGTTGTTCCTAACTATAACTCGTCTTTGGTCGGCAATTCTCTGCTCTGTGACGTTTGTATTAGGGTATTCCGTCATGAATGCCCTATGTAATTCCTGTCGATATGCAGTCACGTTCGCTTCCAAATTCGTTATCCTGTAGTATGTGCGCATGATGAAGGTATTCACTTCAGGTGTTTGTTTCATGCGCACACGAGAGATTCCCGCTCTGGTTGTCGCTGGCAACAAAGGATTTGCTGTCTGCGATACACTTTGAGCAGGGTCATTGGACGTTCTTGTGGACGGCCTACCAACCCGTGAGCCACTGCCACTCGCTCCACTGTCTAACACGGAGGACTGAGTTTCGGTGCGTCTGAGTCCAGTCCGACTCCTCAGCGCACCCCGATCCGAGGCAGTTCTTTCATTGTTCTCCATAGAAAAATGGGTTGCATTTTATACCTACTACCAGATTTAGTAAAACGGCCGCCCCTAGCATGGAGAACAGACGCCGACCAGGGGGCCGCCCAATATGGGAACAGGCTCTCCCTGGATTTAACTGAGGTCCGCGGGGTTGTCAAGCCCGTGACTTCATGGAAGTCCCCCTGCGGGATTATTATTATTATTAGCTTTGGTATTGCTGCAAGTGCTGCGGGAAGGACAAGTCTCACGTTGGAATCGTAGAACTGGGAGGATGATGGGAGCAGTTTGCAGACGTCAATGACTCTGCAGACTGGTCCTGCGGGACTCTAATCGGTTCGAAATCTTTGTGCGTTCGTTTAGAACATGTTTGGATGAGTGCTCCCGGAGGACTAGAAAAGTGGCGAACGGCTTTATGGAGAGGGCATTTGCTTGGGAGCAGAGGTTCCCGAAGTAGGAACTTCGCCCGGTGCTGCATCTACCCTCTGGGAACACTCAGACAATCATGTTCTTGTTTAAGTTTTTTCACGGTTTCGGATATCTTTGTTTAGTGCTAAGATTAGTTTTGGAATTCTTTCAAAATTTTTGAGAACTTTTCTTAGAGCTGGCACTCGCTTGGAGGCATTTTAAAATTTCTTGTATTTTCTTTTTTACAGGTTTTTTACTATTTTTTTTGCCTTCAAGTTTAAGAGTCGTTTTTACGAAACATTTTTAGAGTAACGTAGCGTGTCATTTCATATGTTCTTTTTGATCGTTAACTATTGTGTCTTTTGTTTTGAATATTGTACATTTTATAGGGTAGCTAGAGTTTTGTAGGATTTTTTGTTTATAACGATTGTGCCGAATAAAGTGCCATTATATACATAAAAAAAAATTATTATTATTATTTTATTAATTTTTTTTACGAGCACGCTAATTACACTTGCGCGATTAAACTTGTGTGGTTGAAGACTGACGACTAGCGCCATTAATTCAATATTTCGCCACTCGATCTCTTCATTTGAAATCCGAGATATCATATGGGACGATATTAGGGCAGGGGACGATATTTGGAGATTGTACTTTATTATAATGGCAATTGTTATTCAACATTAGCGTCCTGCACACGGTTCCTCGGACATTACACAGTCTTCAGTGGAGTAAGTGATAACATGTCGGCCTACCACCTCGAAGGTCCTAGGTTCGAATGCCCATGGCTGTTTCCTGCTGAAAACAGATCATGATAAAAAGTCATCCGGTTGCAGAATAAATATCAGTAATTCGGAATAGACTGTAAATTATAGGTTCAGTTGCAATAGTTGTCTCGAATCGGGTGAAGTTCTTTTCCTGCCCTATGCCCTACAAGGCGATGCGGGTACTTAAAAGTGAAAGTGATGAGAGAAAGTAGTTCTTAGACTTTCTGCGAAAAAGTTGCTGGCTAAAGTAAATGTTTACATTTAGTGCGCGCAGAAATAGAAATAAGAAAGTAACAAATTGTTCCTTTTCTACTTTATTTATAGCTGATACATTAATTATTAAAAATTTACTTACAGCATTTTTGCCCACTGTACAAACGGGTTTGACGGCGGTGTTGTTTCCAGAATGTAGTTTCATCTGCTAGCCAACCAACTAATTGGTAGTCGAGTTATGAAATGGTTGGACTTGTTAGTTATTGGTTGTAAATGAGTAGTTACATTATTTCGAGTACTTCAATGCCAAACTCAACTCGTCTGTTGAATAGGTTTTTGTTTAGAAAGTACATTATTTCCAGTACCGGCTTGTACTTAATTGGACCACGGCGTGACTATGTTAGAGTTTTCACACGAGAGTCGAAGATTTAACTCCCCACCAGCAGTGATTAGTGGGTGCTTTAGGGAACAAGAAATGTGTCAATATATTTAGTGTCATAGTTAAAAAAAATTAAGCAAGCTATTGCGGTTTAACTAGGACTGATGATACCCATGCCCATGATACCCATGGTACTACAATACTCATGCTAGTATTACCCAGGTACCCGACTGGCAATTTTTCTTAGGTAGCCTTGCACGGATATCCATATTACTCGGGTATTGATGCTATTTAAGAAATATTATTGTTCTATTTAATAGAGTGGACTCAACGGTCGGATTCCCAAAGGTAAATCTCAAATAGAACACCTAATCAGATTTGTAATATTTTGCAAATGATGAAAATTAATTAAATAAGAAACTTCTTTATCGTACAATGACGTCAGGGGAAACCCAGGGTGTTATATGGTATTTTTTGTGTTTAAATAAGGATCCACCGATGACAAGTCGGCGCGAGTTACAAAATTCAAATTCCGTGATTAAATTTCCGCATTGGATTTTCCACGCCGATGTTGTTTTAGCTAATCTTGGCGTTAAATCCCGGAAGAGGATACTATCAGGTTGTAAGAAAATATCTATTTTTCCCAATGATAGATATTACAACGCCGGTGGAATTCGATACGCTATTCGCAAAACTGGTTGATTTTGTGGAAAAAGAAACGGAATATACACCGAGAGAAGAGCAAATATCCCACGTTCGTGCCAACCCCAATCATTTTTTCCTTGATGATAAATGGAACTTTTAAAAGAACTAACAAACGATACAGTAAGGGCATTAAGTAACTTTAAAAAGGGCAAAAATCGAGGCTTCAAGTTAAAAACATTAAGAAGCAAATTAGATAAATTACAAGAAAATAACGAGAAATTTGGAGTTCTGGGGCGGAATCATGTAATTCGATGCTCGACAATCGTCCGATCGAAATATGAAAACGATATCGTAAGCTCCACACAAGAATTTTGGTTCATGTAAGACGACGTATCGACTATTGTTTTGTGTATCGAAGAGCCGCAGTAATTAAATTCCAATTGACGTAAATAATAGCTGTCATTTGTTGCAAAAATTAAACTTAAAGTGAAATGAGTTAGTGTTTTTAGTTATATAAAAGCTTGTTAGTGCAAAATGTTGTCGCAACATTTATTAATGAACTGCAACAGTTCCAGTAGCGAAGATGAAAGGGAGATAAATAAGCGTGTGCGTCAAAGAATTTTAAGAGATATGTCAAATCCGTTAGATTTGCAAGAAGAAAGGTAGTATACATGCAAAACTAAAATTTTTCAAGTAAAAAAGTTTTTGGTAATTTTAGTTTTATACAGAGATTTCGATTGTCCAAAGATGCGTTTACATTTGTAATGAAAAATATTATTCTTCCACGAAGTACATATGCACCAAAAATTATAAGATTGGCAGCAACATTAGAAGTGCTGGCTGGAGGAAGCTACCAGTGGTCAAGTGGGAACGATTTCATCCCTCCATTTGCTCAAAGCACATTGTCAAATATATTTCGCCAAACAGTGTGCGCTATGGAAAAAAGTCTTTGCCCTCAGTGGATCAAGTTTAGCGGGGATTTTCAAGAAAAGAGAGACTCGTTCTATAATAAATACAAAATTCCTGGTGGTAAGACTTTGAAATTATAATTGCACAACAAAATTGAAAAGATTATTTGCAGTTATTGGACTTGTAGATGGAACGCATATAAGCCTTCTAAAACCTCACATAAATGAGCATATTTATTTTAATAGAAAAGGAAGGCATAGTATTAATGCAATGATTGTTAGTATAGATAAATACGGATATTCGATCTATTTTGTTATGAATAATGGAAATGCTTCATTTCGAACATTTTGAATGATTGATAAGATTTTTTAAAATAAACGAAAATATTGTTATATTTGAATATTTCAGGTTTGTGATCATAGTATGAGGATAATAGCTATATGCGCAAAATATGCACTCACTCTACTCAGGCTACTCACGATTCCTTCGCATGGAAGAATTCCCCGCGAAAGGAAGTTTTTGGAAAGACGGTACAATCGAGGAAGAAGAGACTCGTGGTTATTAGGTAACTTTAAGACATACTTTTTTCGTAAATAAGAATTATTTCTATTGTATTCTTAGGTGATTCCGGATATGCCCTTGAGCCATGGCTTCTTACCCCTTATTTCCAATTAAATGAAACGGATAGGAGGAAAATACGTTTTAACGAAGTACACAACAAGGCAAGAAGTCTAGTTGAAAGGTGTATTTATAAAGGTTGGTGATAAATATTATCTCAAAATGAAAAAATTTAATGCTTTTGTTTTTATTTTCAAACAGGTCGTTGGAGATTATTGATGGAGATTATTGATGAGCGTAAAGCCAGATATTCACCAGAATTAGTAATCAAATGTGCCAACGTTTGTGCAGCTTTGCATAACGTATACATGCACTACAACGTACATCAGCAGGAAATAGTAGTAATAGATGAGCAGAGTGAAATAAATGTGGGCGCCATTTCGTCTGTACGTATCTTTAGGACTTTTGCGGAAAGAATAAGGGATAGAATAAGTGAAAATTTATAATTAAAAAATAGTCGTTTAACATATATTTTGTTTGCAACGTTAATATGTTTTCCAATAAAAATAAAATTAAAATAAGAACATAAAGTTTTCCATTTCTAAATAAAATACATATCACTTCTTTTATAGGGCCGTCCCACACTTTTTATGCTGCGTCTGTTTTATGACGTCTTGGACACATTAGGTAGGGTAAAATATTTTTCGGCCCTCGACATGACAAGCTCTTTTCACCAAATTGAGCTTGAAAGCATTCTTGACCGGATACGGTCATTTCCAATTCAAAATATTACCTTTTGGATTAAAAGTATCTTCTAATAGTTTCCAAAGAATGCTAACCATCGCTCTAACTGGAGTTAGCTCTGAAGCGTTTATTTATGTAGACGATATAATTGTCTTTCCTTGTAAAATTAAACATCACAATACCAATTTAAACAAAATATTTCAAAAATTTCGTAAATACAATCTAAATCTTAATCCGGCCAAATGCCAATTCCTCAAAACAGAAGTTGTGTATCTAGGGCATCTGATAACAAATGAAGGAATAAAAACAGACCCTTCCAAATACGAGATAATCAAAAATTACCCAAAGCTCAAAAATGATGATGAAGTACGCAGATTCCTAGCTTTCTGTAACTATTACAGACGTTTTATTCCGAATTTGGAAAAATCTCAAAAAATTTAAATTCTCTTCTTAAGAAAAACACACCGTTTACGTGAGACGAATCTTGTCAAACATCATTCCAAACATTAAAAGAAAAATTTATACCACCACCAATTCTTCAATATTCAAACTTCAAGAAACCTTTCATCTTAACCACCGACGCATCAAATTATGCTCTAGGAGCAGTTCTCTCGCAAGGTGAGATTGGTTCAGATTTACCCGTATCATACGCAAGTAAATCTTTGTCTAAACATGATATCAATAAACCCATTATTGAAAAAGAATTACTAGCGATACACTGGGGTATAAATTTAAAATAAAGACCTTACCTCTACGGAAAAAGATTTATTGTGCTCACCGACCAAAGACCACTAGTATCATTATTTACACACAAAAATCCTTCGTCAAAACTAACACGTATCCGACTAGACCTAACGGATTACGATTTCGATATTGTATTCAAAAAGGGCAAAATAAACACCAGCTCTGAAGCATTGTCAAGAATAAATTTAGACTCCGACACTCTGAAAAATATGGTTCCGAAAGAAAGAGACCTCAGAGTGAACAAAGGATTAACGCTAACAAGGGGCATGATACAGAAACAAAAAGCATATAATAAGGACAAAGGTATTGGAAATGTTCCCCAACCACAGTTACAGCCTGATCAACTTTTCACTTGGGGCTGCACTTCCATATCTGATGTCAGAAATATGAAGAAGTTGAAATTTATTATGTTGCGCAACAACAACAACAAAAATTAAAAGAAGAAAAATATCGATATTGTACGTAGATATAATGAAATAATAGTACATTGTAGCGATAATCCTGATATGAATCCGGATTCTATCACGGACAAGCCACGACGTAGCAATAAACGAAATAACGGCGATACTTATGTTATGAAATACGTTTCTAGCATGAAGAAGCTATTAAATGCTACACAAGAAATGAATATACACGAGATAGCTCTATCAAATAAAGATAATATATTTGGAAAGAGAGAAATTTAAAAACATATTTAACACGGTGCAACAGATAGAAGATAATAATAATCGCACAAAACTTAAGATATTAATATACGAACCACCTAAAAGAATACTCGACATCAAAACGCAAAGTCGAATAACAGAAGAATATCACAACTCACCACATGGAGGTCATTTAGGAGCAAGGAAAACCATACTAAAACTAAGCCAACGATACTGCTGGAAAAATATGAACATCATGTCAAATAATTACGTTAACAATTGTAGACAATGTGCACTTAACAAGCAAGTAAGACATACCAAAGAGAAAGTGATTAAAACCGACACCACCACAATGAGCTTCGAAACTATAGCAATAGACATAGTAGGACCATTGCGAATCTCCAACAATTTTACATACATACTCACTATGCAATGTGAGCTAACGAAATTCGTGATAGCATCACCTTTAGAAACTAAAGATTCTAATACTGCAGGTTCCACAATAGTAAATGATTTTATCCTAAAATATGGACATTTTAAAATCTTAAAGACAGATCAAGGTACGGAATTTACAAACAAGCTAATTCAGGAAATATGTAAATTTCTAGAAATAAAGCAAATTCTCAGCACTCCGTATCATCATCAAACAATGGGCATTGTAGAGCATGTATTATACTTTTTCTTACAAGACTACATCGCATGTAGGTACAAATTACACTCCTTATGAGTTAATTTTTGGCAAACTATGAACATTTTATAGAGTGAAAATATGAAGATAAAGCCACATTATAGATATAGCGGATATTATAAGACTGAAAGTGTCAAAACAAAAATATGTAAAAAAAGTAGAACTATAAGGATCAAGAAATATAATGTAAAATAGGAATAGTATCATTATAGCAATAAGTATACAATCGTAGATATTCATGTTTAATCTTAACCTAAATGTGTAAAAATAGAATGTAAAAAAAAATACGCGTCGAACTTAGAACCTCTTTGTTTTTAGGAAGTCGGTTAAATAGGAATAGTATCACTATAGCCATAAGTATACAATCGTAGATATTCATATTTCGCCTTAACCTAAGGTAAAGACTCAACACAAAGGGTTGCAATCAATGCAAATGCAATGATCACGGCACCAAGGCCACTGCTTGCAAAAATAAATATGATACAATAAGGCCCAGGTCAGTCAGAACCAAAACAAATGATGTCACATAGAATTCGTGTCAAATGATTGCACAGAGTACTACTCGTAGCGGTAGGTAATCCGGTCTGCTTGGGTCTCGTGACTCCACCGTGCAATAATTCAGCATGTTGTTATATGCTAACGTCGAAGCATATAAATTATGCTAGCTGCATCGAGAAGGGAGTGGGTGGAACAAAAAATACTTATGGGCGCCACTTGGTTTGAGAGTCCAAGAACTCGAAAACGAAACAAAACACTCGCAGCTCAAGGCAAAAGAGATTTCATTAAAACACTAGATTCCACAATAATAATTAAATACTTCTTATATCAAATGGATACAAATTTTGACAACAAAATTGTTTGTACGAATACTCTACGTCACTCTTATTTTGCAAATATAGCCGACACACTATGTATCGAAGTACTTTCAGTCACGAAAAAAGAATAAGATGGAAGCACTATTTTAATTCATTAGAATTTATATCTATCTATATATATATATATATATATATATATATATATATATATATATATATATATATATATCATTTCAAAAAGTATTACACAATCAAAAAAAAAATATACAAAATTTTCGAAAAGAAACTCAAAGGTACTTAGCTCGAATTTGTCCGACGTGACAAAATTTCACCTTTCCAAAATAATGGCGGACTTCTTCCTTTTAATTTTCCTGGTTTTGAAATTAAACTTTAGCACCTTTACCTTTTGAAATAAAAACTTGACTGCCTCCTTGCTCCCAAAATGGGGTGGCTTTTATAGAAAAGTAGCCCCTATTATGACATTTTCAGCTTATTTTGGCTATTTTAGCCGGAAGTTTGAAAGGAACTTCGGTATTGAAACGAATTTAAAAAATTATTTTTCTATTTTTGATAGAAAAATATTCTCTAATAAATTTTATACCTTTCTTGTGTACTAGAAAAATTTTACGGTGCCGTAAAAGCCTTTAATATGGTCTTTAAAATATTTCTTGACAGGTACCTCCACGTGAAAATTATTTAAATATTAGTACATTTTTGGGGTATTCAGTGATTTTAAATGGTTGACTTCGACTTTGTGCAACCTAATTATGTACCCTGTTTTACGGAGTAAATAAAGTACCCGTGAAATTTTCCGCGATAAGTCCGTGATAAGGTTAAGTTGCGTACTTGTACCTAGAATGGATAGAAAAAAAACTTCGCCGGATCACTTATTCTTGGAATAGAGGGTATTATGCTCAACACCGGTAAGTTTAATAAATAGTGCTTCCTTCCTTTTAAATCCTAATTAACATTTTTATTTTAGGGAATGCCAAAAAGGATATATGTGTATGGACGAAAAATGCACCTGTAACAATGTGACGCTTGCCCATAATGTTTTTCTTTACTTACTTTTATGAGCGACATCTGGGGCAAGCATTGTAAACATAACTAAATGTAAAAATACTGAATGGAAACATAACTGACTGCAACCATTTTGATGAATAGCTAAAAATAAGCAATCGTTAATTGACTTATATTATTCATTGTTAAAAGAGAGCAAATGAGTCATACTTTTAAGAAAGCATGTACAAAATCCCAACTTGGTGACGCCAAACTTTAGTGCGTATCCCATAAAGTGACGCGCTGCCATAGGATTCCTCGCTTCATATTTAATAAAGAACATTATATATTTTGCTAAAACTAATATAAATCCTATTGGTTGGAGTTAAAGTTAACAAAGTTAAATTAAAATGTTCAATTTGTTACAGCGTTTAATTTACTCATAAAGGGCAGACTTTTCTAAAATTTACATTGACTTTCCATAACGTAGAATTATCTACGCCAAGAAAAACGGAGAAAACCTGTTTTATTCTGATATATATGTATAGGTAATTTATCTGAGAGTTTGTGATATTTATTTTTGCTCACTGGACATAAAAGGGACAAATTAAGACGTGGAAATGAGGGACAGATGTGGGTTAATATTACTTGAAAGCAAAAAGCAATTTCTTGTCGCTATCGTTTTTTTAAATATTCTGTTGTCACGTTAAATTTAACATTATAAAATGCATGGTAAAAAACTCCGTGAAGCAAATTCTCAATTCAATGTACCTGTCAGCAAAGCTTTCCAGACGATCAATTGAATTTCCAATGTGCTCTGAATACCTACAGCAACACATTACAAATCATACGCGCGAAAGTGACAACAAGTAAATCACCGACATCACCTTCCCACAAAACAATTTTCTTTCCCACAACTGCACACCTTTACGGGATGAGGCCAGGAAATTGTTATTTAGCAATATGTACCACCTCTTTACCGCCTCCAAACCACCACTATTTCCGTAACATATTTCAAGCACTTGATGAACGTTTTTTCATGGGCGACCGCTTATACCCCTCTGTGAATAGAATTGCTGAACCCTACAAATTCCGTCATATATAGTAAGTACTACTACATACGGGACCAAAAAGGCAAGGGTTAGTTCTGCTGCTCTGCCATGTGGCGCCAAGTTCCTTTCGGGGTAGATGAATTCGTTTGTTATCAATAAGGTTTTCAATGGTCTTTCCATAAAGGAAGCTTATGCGAATCTGGCAAAGAACTATTCTTTGAGAAGTTCGATATTTCAAGCGAATGATAAAAGTCTTAATGTCAGCCTCATGATAATGTTTCTAAAAACTTTAGACATATATATTGAAAATGTTAATAGTGAAAATGTACATTGTACATATTTATTTTAAGGTTAAAAATTTTGCAAGTGTTTAGAAGAGTTAGCCAAATTAAATATTATAATTTACTTGATATTTTAACAAACCCATTGCTCTTCACAATATTCAACATTTAATGCATTGATAACTTAATTTTCCATGATTGACGAAGGAAATCTTTAAACTTGGAAAAAACATTTTAGTCTTTTTTATTACTATAGATAGCTACGTGTAATGCTATTCCAAATTGAGGGAAGTTTTATAGTCAGCGTTGTAACCCTTCTCGACGTATTTTTATTTCCACGATTTTATTTAAAACTTAAAAAAATTTAAATTACTTATTTCCCTATATTACAACATAAAGTTTATAAAAAAGTTGATTTCTTTTGAATTTCATCTTACTTGATCAGAAAGATTATCATAACTAACAAAGCGAACGGAAATGGTTATGAAGCAAATATTGAAAGGATATAAAAAGTTGAGTTCACTAGTCAGCTCCATTATTTTACAAGAAAAAATAATAGTCAATCATAGCGTATTTGGACAAGAAGAGGACAAAGAAGAGTTTTGAAAAAGTAACTTATTTGTTGTTCTAAATAACAAATACACAGAATATTTAATAAATCCAAGTTAAGTCAGCGTTAAATTTATTCAAACATGCCGGAAAGCCAATCCAAAACCAAAATAAAATGTTATATAATGCTGCACTGTTTTTGCAATTTTTTTTGTCTCGACTGCTGATTCCTGCGGGAAGGAAAGAAAATCATTTTGAAACTATTCCAAAAGTCTTAATTAACTCGTTTTGAAATTTAATCGTGCAAAGAAATTTTAATATCGGAACAGCGTAACTGCAATACTAAAAGTATTTCACACCCCGCTAGGGCATATGGTTTTTTATTAGGTCTGTTCACGTACTTTTTGATCTGAATATTCTGAGTCAAAATGTTAAATAGGAGAAATTACCAAATACCAAGAGTGCGTGAACAAGTGTGAGTAGTCATGGACAATAACTGAAGCAATAAATGTCAAAGTGACAATGAGTGCTCAACTTATTTCTGCGAGTACATTTGGACTAACATTTTAAAGTAGGGGAAATTTACGTCAGCAAATTTTTCCCCATTTCATGAGTACGTGAACACGTTTGGGTAAAAATATCATAATGCATTTACCCAAAACTAAGTACGTGAACAGACCTATTGATTGGCGCACTAACCTCGAGTTTTGACAATAAAAGTAATTATAACTTGTGTAATTTTTGAAGAAATCAAATATTACTACTTTTCGGAAAGAGAAGATCTTTGTTTAAAAAATTACACAATTTCTTTTTGATTTATTGTGATCTGATTGTTCTGTTGCTTTTGAAAAATAACAAGCGTTTCCATTCGTTGGTCTGTATGTAAGAGGACACGCTACTGTTCACAATTCTTGACCGATTTTGGTTATTCTTCTTTCTATCGATTCGTTAACTATCAGAATAGAACCGTTTTGATGTGGCTATGAAATATGCATTCTTTAGACAGGCTATAGTGATCCTGAATAAGAAATCCCTCGCCCCACTTGCTGAACGCAATGGCATTATCTGCTACCGCTTCAGATCCATTAGCCTAGAGGTCTATCAGAAAGATCAAAAACCGCTCCTTGAAAACACCTCTATGAAAAAGGCGTACCAAGGTGAAGCGACCTCCGTTGATAAAACCACGGTGAAGAATGAGGACCAGAGTACAGCAGCTGTTCCTGTCGTTTTCTACCCGTCACCATCACTCGAGGAGGATATTAATGCGCTTCTAACCTACGTTATGGAGGCTGACAGTCTTTCCTATACCGGACAAGAGATGGAAGACTTGTTCGTGCACTCATCCGCTGATGAAGACGCTAGCAATGTAGAGGAAGTTGCTGACATAACTGTAATTGAGATGCCCTTTCCCAAATGTAGTGATGTTAAGAGTGGCCTAAACTTATATTCATCATTCGAAGGCAGCGTTTGCAGCTCTTCTCCTTTTTCCAACAATAAATGAGAGCTCGTTCTCGTCCAAAAACCTTGTGTCGTAAGAGATAAGCTTTTTATAACATAGTGGAAGGTATTAAGGAACCATATTTTTCCGACAACGCCTAATTTGAATTCAGAATATTCCTAAGTAATATAGCACCTGCAGCAGGAAGGTAAATAGACAAACCTTCAACAAGGTGGTGAACACTCTAACACTCGAGATCAGGTGAAACAGCCTTACACGAACTTACCGCAAGTACATATAGAACATTAGCTAACGTACAAAGTACATTCACTTGCAGCCCTCATCCATATCGAGGTGCTGATGATATTGCCCTGATTAGATCCTATGAACTGATTTATTCGTAATAAGGTTAGACTAAAATTAGGTAACCAGGTTAAATATCTAGATCTAGTCCTAGCTTCTTAGCTGGAAGCTCAGCATCTAAGAAAGAGTACGTAAAGCTGCAGTAGTGTTGTACTCGTTCAAGAGGGCAATATGGGTTATGGAGCCGCATATTGTGAACTGGCTCTATACCAGTGTTATACGACCCATGTTCACTTATGGGTTGGTCATATGGTGATCAGCACTGAACACAGTGACTCACCATAAAACACTTGGTAAGATTCAAAGGATGGCAATACTACTAGTAACAGGTGCCCTTGGAACCACACATTCTTAAGTTCTCAACACAGTTTTCGACCTCCAACCGGTAGATCTTGTTGGGAAGCAAACCGCATTCTCAGCTGCCATTAGGTTAAACTCAGTCCAGAATTGGAGACGCACTGGCTTTGGTAACTCCAAAATCCTGAACGGTACAGTAACAATAAAAACTAGTCTTTTTTAATGAGAAATTTGGTTCCTTTTACCCTACCAGGTCGTAGTGGGAGGAAGGTTCGCCGTAATGTGGAGAGTCAGTGCATCTTTAGACTTCCAAATTGGAAGATAGAGTAGGTAGAGATATCTTTTCGAAACACCTGGACCTGGACATTTCTTTTCGTTTACCTGACAACTGCAGTGTTTTTTAGGCGAAATCATGGCTATAAAATGCCGGAAGTCTTAACGTACGCCTCTTTTGGGTACCTGAGCATACTGACATTACAGGTTACTGTAGAGCCAACGAGTTAGCCAAAATTGGTACTACTCGCCTCGACTCACCAGCTTTACCAGCCACATGCAAACTGGAGGTTTTATAAGCATCCTTCAGGATTTCAAATGTTAGATGGCTGATTACCCGGCAGATTTGGCCGAATCTTGTCCCAAAACGGCCCAGAGAGCTCATCTCACCCGGCCGAAATATATATTGTCGTGACGGTCATTTTGGACCATTGTCTTATAGGTGGATATGCCGACAGACTCGACGCGCCTACAAATGACTTCTGATGGAGTTGCCAAGATGAGGAGAATGAGGAAACCACACCCCACCTCTAGCAAACCACAGAAATCTCATTTTGGTCTCCGCCTTTTTCAAGGAGGCTCCACTGATATCAGAGATCTAGCTCAGTTTATCAGGAGCTCTAAATGGTTCCCGGCTTCGTGACAGAGCTAAACTTCTCTTGCTTTACTCAGAAACATCTGCTGACTCCCGCTGAACTAGATTCCGCTGATGACAGAGAGCTACCTCGGCCTCCCAGAGAGCTATAGGTAGGCTTTCCTTTATCCCTAGGAGTTTAAAGGGTTGAGTGGACAGCCTAAACTGTGCTATCACAATGTGTGTCTTTTTAGGCAATCACCCTGACCTTACTTTCTAAAGCCAAGATCTCTGATTGAAACGCACTGCAGTAGTTTAACAATCGATACTATGTAACTATATATACATATTTAGGCAATCCGAGTACATCCAAGCTCTGACCCCTTCCATCACTTTCGAACCTTCAGTGAAGACCGCTATATCCGCCATGGTGACACCACCTTCCTTCCCCACTCCTCTATGCCTGAGGTTATAGTAGAGAAGATTTTCCCAAAACTCAGTGAAGGGATAGTGTAGTATAATGCTATGCCCGTGGTCAAAATTTTTCCAACATTTAGACTCTTTCAAGTTGAAGGTGCTGCGTGCAGCTATACTTCTATAGTAGACGTCAATTAGTGGAAGACGGAGCATAGTCTCCAATACCGCAGTTGGTGTAGTGGTAATTGCGACGGAGATGATTATCTCTTTGAATTTTGATTATCTTCTTAAGGTTGTTAAGTTTATCTATATCAGGCCACGAGATTACTATTCCATAAATAAAGATTTGCTGCAGAATTCTATACATATCTAATGTACAATGACCTAAGGACTTTAGGCCCACCATTCACGCCAACGATGCCTATTTGGCCCGCTGCTTTATGTTAGCTCGGAATCGAGTATGACACCTAAGTACTTGGCCTGACTTATTTGTGCCAGCGTACTCCCGCCCATTTTGGGTGATTTAAGAAATTCAATCTCTTCCTTGTGAAGTGTACTGTTTCCATCTTCTGAGGCAATCGAGGCTATCTGAAAATAAGCCTGTTCGTGTAGTATTGTCTTTTTAACCCTTTCTTCACCTTTTAGCACTATATAACTTTAGTTTACCTGTAGCACATATAAATTAAACACTCTGGTAGTTTTAATTGATTTCTTACTATTTATTACACTATTCGACTGATTCGGACAACTGCTCAAGACCAAGAGAGCGATCATGACAAGATTTGCATCCAGCTGCACTGACCAAAAACGTTACGCGGAGAATAGAAAACAAACGGTACGAGTTCTTTTGCTGTTGTTTACTGTGTAGTACTGCAAATTAAATGCAAGTGCAGTTGGATACAAAACGCATTTACAGTGGCTTGTACAATTTGTTACATGTAAGTATGCATCTTAAATTTCAAATAATTACAATTATAATACATTTTTTCCTTTTGGGTTTCTTCTTGGGTTTTGCTGTGGTGGCTCGTCTTAAGAAGTCGGGAGTCCAAACGGGATGCTCAAATTCAGCTAAACATTCCGGCCCCCCAAGGGCGGGTCCACGGCCTTGATAACCATGTGTCTGTAAATAGAAGAGGGATATGGTAGTTGTCTTGTCTGTCATGTTTGTCATGTATGTCGGGTCGTTTCTAGTACATTTGCAGGAATATAGCTTCTTGCTAGCTTGATATTTCTAAGATCTATAGGCAGAGGGTGTATTCGTTTCTTCAACGGGCTCAGTCACGGGTAATAAGCACAATTTGACTACTGGTCGTTTAATAATACCATTCTTAGTTTTCAATGTTACCACTCGCACTAGGTTGTCCAAACCTGAGTGTGTAGTTACCACTCTCCCGAGTAACCACTTTGCTGGGGGTAACTTTTCGTCCTTAACTATGACCAAGTTGCCTTCCTTTAGGTTGCCATTTTTCGAATGCCATTTAGGTCTTTGCTGTAATCGGGTAATATATTCCGATGTCCATCTTCTCCAGAACTGTTGATAGAGACGTTGACTTAACTGCCATCTTGATAGCCGATTTACATTTATTTCCAACAATGATGGTTCCGGAACTCCAATTAATGGCTCACCAATGAGGAAATGGGCTGGTGTCAAAGCGTCACAGTCACTAGGATCGTCGGACAGTGGACAAAGCGGTCTCGAATTCAGTACTGCCTCGATCTGTGTAAGTACTGTTGTGTATTCCTCAAAGGTAAGGGGAACCTCCCCCATAATTCTGCGGAGATGGTGTTTGGTGGATTTGATTCCCGCTTCCCATAATCCTCCGAAATGTGGGGAAGCTGGTGGGATAAACTTCCATGTAGTATTATCATTTGCAAGTATAGTTGATATGTTGTGAGGAAGTTCACACTCTGATTGTCTATAACTCTTCGTCATTTCTGTATTTGCACCGATGAATGTAGTTCCACAATCACTGTATAAACTTGAACATTTTCCTCTACGGGCTGTGAATCTTCGAAACGCAGCAATGAAGGCCTCTGATGAATAGTCGCTTACAAGTTCTAAATGAACTGCTTTCGTTGCAAGGCAGATAAATAAACAAATGTACCCTTTAAATTTCAATGTTCCTCTACCCTTTGCTGCCTTTAATGTGACTGGCCCGGCATAATCTACTCCACTATGCAAAAACGGACGACTAAAGGTGACTCGATCCTTTGGTAAATTTCCCATCATTTGCACTCGCGATGCTGCACGATATCTTACACATTTGACGCAACAATGAATAGTCTGGCGAACAAGTCCTTTTGCATGTAGAATCCAAAACTTTCTTCGTAGGTAAGAGAGAGTTAGATTGTTTCCTCCATGAAGGGTAACAATGTGTGCGTCGGTGGCTAAGAGTTTAGCCAACGGTGAGTTCTGAGATACAATAATTTGGTGTTTGGTGTTAATCGGAAGGTTTGATAAATTAAGACGACCTCCAACTCGAAGAATTCCATCCGAGTCCAAAAATGGATCTAACATAACAATCTTGCTTCGTTTGCTCAACGGTATTCCTTGTCTCAGTCTATCAATGTCGGTTGAAAAATCTTCAGCTTGCGAAATCACACAAAGCCGTTTGAACGCTCGATTAAGGTCGCATGTTTGAAGAATTTTAGCTTGGACGCAATTATACCTTTTACGGCATTTGTCAATAAAGCGTAAACAGTAAGCAGTAATACGTACAAGCCTTTGAAGCGAAGAGTATCTAGCAAGTAAGTCGAAATCATTTGAACACACAATCGTTATGTGTTTCTTTGTCTTCCTCTCTTCCAAATCAGTGTCTACTGTAGTTGACGAGGTTGATAGAGGCCACGAGTTGGGATCTTGAGACAACCAGGCCGGTCCTTTCCACCAAAGGACATGGGATCTTAGCTGCGAAACATTTAAGCCACGCGAGGCACAATCGGCCGGATTATCTTTCGTCGGTACATATCTCCAATGACTTGAATTCAATTTTAGCTGTATATCGCTCACCCGATTTGCAACAAAGGTTTTCCATCTTGATGGGTGGTTCTTCAACCACGCTAAAACTATACTGGAGTCACTCCAAACGAATAGAGGGACATCGGGGATGTCGAGAGCCCTTTGCACGTTGGTCATTAGTTTGGCTAGTAGGGACGCTGCACACAATTCTAGCCTGGGAACAGAAATCTGTTTGACTGGTGCCACTCGTGTCTTAGCAGTTAGCAACGATGTGTGAATAGTTTTATCAGCTCCTTCTATCCTAATGTAAACAACAGCCGCATAAGCCTTCGTAGAAGCATCTGAGAATCCATGCAATTGAACAGAGGTACGTGACGAAGAGTAATAAATCCACCGATGAATTTTGATTGTTTCTAAAGCTGGTAACTCATTTCTTAGTTGAAGCCATTCCTTTTCTAAGTCAACGGGTAAGTTTTCATCCCAGGAAGTACCATTTAGCCACAATTTCTGCAGGATAATTTTTGCTACAATTAATATAGGGGAGAGCCAGCCTAAGGGATCGAATAAACGAGCGATGTCGGAAAGCAAGCTTCGCTTCGTGGAGGAATTTTTAAGTGGTGGTAAACTTACTTTATATCCGAATGCATCTGTTAGTGGAAACCATTGAATACCAAGGGTGGTAACTGCATTTTCATCTCCCAGTTCCACGCTTGTTTTCATTTCTCTGTCTTCTACGGATATTTGACTTAAGAGCGAAGTCTGGTTTGAACTCCATTTCCGAAGATGAAAGCCGCCTAATGCCAAAAGTGATATTAAATCAGATTGCAATTTTTTCGCTATGTCCTCATCGTCTGCTCCAAACATCGCATCGTCCACGTAAAAGTTTTTTAGAACTATCTGGGCAGCTTCAGGGTGTTCCTTTGCATGATCCTGAGCCAACTGTCGAAGAGTACGGATCGCCAAGTAGGGCGCACACGAAGTTCCGTAAGTCACAGTGAGTAAACGAAATTCCTTTAGATCTTCTTCTTTATTAAAACGCCAAACAATATGTTGATACGGAATATCTTCAGCCGAAACTAGGATCTGGCGGTACATTTTCTCAATGTCCGCCGCTAATACAACTCGATACTTCCGCCAACGTAATAAGATGTCAAACAGATCTGATTGTAGTGAGGGACCCACACTAAGGGAGTCATTCAATGACGTTGAGTTACTACCCTTGCTAGAGGCATCAAAGACGACTCTTAATTTTGTTGTGGTGCTGTTGTTTTTAAAAACGGGGTGATGGGGAATGTAGTATTTTCCTTTTGCAGAATTTTGTGCTAACTCCATATGTCCAAGAACGAGGTACTCTTGCATAAATTTGCTATAATCTACTTTTAGTTGTGGAGACCGTGTGAGCCTTCCTTCTAAACTATTGAACCGATGGAGAGCGGCTTCTTTGGTTCTTTCGAATGTCGGTGGTTTGAGTCCTTCTAAAACTGACTTAAGCGGGAGACGCACTATATATCGTCCTTCAGATGTTCTCTTAACACTTTCTTCAAAGTATCTTTCACAGGCTTCTTCTTCTGGTGTAAACGATTGTCGGTCAGCAACTTCTTCTATTTCCCAGAATCGCCTCAGAACTTTCTCAACTTCAACTTGATCGTAAAGGTCGTTAAAGACACAATGATACCTTCTTTCGCCTTTTTTCAATGTGTCTCGGAAGGGGCCTGATATAACCCAACCAAACAAAGTTCTTTGAGCTATCGGTAATTCAGGAGAATGTTTTAACATTTCGGGTAAAATTATTTGAGGGTATATGTCGGCACCTAGGAGCAAATCAATCCGTCCTGGTTCAAAACATTCAGGGTCTGCTAGTTCCAAATTTCCAAATTTGGTTCGAACGTATTCAGGGACTTCATATGAGGGTACCAATCCTGTAAGGGTGGGCATAACTAACGCATCAATTTGAAGGATTGGTATACTACTAATTCGTGGGCATATCTGGACAGATACTTCATGGTGAGCAGAGCCAATACTTGTGGATCCTATCCCTCGTACTCCAACTCGGGTTGGTTTTCTTGTTAGTTGGAGAAGCTGAGCAGCATTTTCTGTGATAAGAGAACCTTCTGAGCCTTGGTCTAACAGTGCTCGAAGCAGGTGACTGCCGGTTGCGGATAGGACGCGAACAATTGCAGTAGCCAACATAACTTTATGTTTAAAGGGGGAATTTCCAAAATGAGTTTTGATTTGATTTTCCAAAACGTGAGAGGTAATTGTTGAAGGACCAGCCACACTTCTATTATGGGATGACTCCTTAGTATTGTAACTGATCGCCCCAGGAATTGATGATACTGTAGGAATGTGCAATAGGGAATGATGCCTTTTATTGCATGAGTGACACCGAGTACGTTGACGACAACCAGATGAAAAATGACCAGGTACTAAGCAGTTAATACATAGGCCCTTATCGTATACTATCCGTTTCTTTTCTGCAATGGGTAACTGCTTGAATTGATCACACTTATAGAGAAAGTGAGGTCCTGAACAGGATGGACATGGTGGGTCCGATGCAAGATGAAACGTTCTTATGGAATTGGGTTTAGCCTGCTTTATTAAACTTACAGGTTTAGGCCTTGTACCGGTAATGGCTTCTAAGGAGTGATAACGAGACTCCAAGAATATTTGCAACTCCTTAAATGTTGACAGCTCTGTTTTACTGCCAAGGCTTTGCTCCCATAGTCGACGACTTTCTGTGTCAAGTCTTTGTACAGTTATAAACACCATGATAGGATCCCAGGACGTTGTATCTATTGACATATTTTTAAGGGCATGTAGCACTTCTGTAGTAGTGTCTAACAATTTTCGTATACCGACAGCTGACTCGGAAGACAAATGGGGTTGAGACAATAATGAAGAAAGGTGGGCATTCACAATCACTCTTTTATTTTCATAACGTAAAACTAAGCTCTGCCAAGCTTGATCATAATTTGATTCCGTGATTGCGATATGTTTAAGAAGTTGAGCGGCTTCCCCACTCAAATGTGATTTTAAATAATGGAGTCTTTCTACTTTGGATAATTTCATATTTGTATGGACGAGTGAACAGAAAAGATCTCTAAAGGACGCCCAGTCTTGATAATTTCCGTAAAACTTGGGAATTTCAATTCGTGGTAACTTCAATGAACACTTTCCTTCTATGCCATTAACATTATTAGAACACGCGTCAACATTTTTTTTACTTTCAGTTAGAAGTTCAAGTTTTTGCATTATTTCTTCTTTAACTACAAGATACAATTCTTCATACACCGAGAACTCATCATTTTTAAAATAATCTTTTTCCTTTAGGCCATTATCGGCAAAGACTAAATCCACAATAACGTTATGACGAGTAAGAAATGTTTCAAAATATGATTCAAGTAATGTTAACCGACCGTTGTAATATGCTTCCGTTCTACGCTCATGAGGGGTTTTTCTAAGATTTTCTTGAAATTTCCGTAAGCTTCTTAAAGCCTCACTCTGATTGAACGATAACTTTTCCATAACTTATATCCTATATATAAAAACGTTCCGAAATTCGCACAGCGAAGTTTATATAAGATACCTCAAACACTTTTAAAGAAATCAATTAAATGTTGATATAAATATGTAAAAAAACCACGATTTGATTTGTATATATCAAGGCGTTCACAGATAATTTCAATTTTGAATTTGGTTTTTTATTAATTAACCGCTTTATGTAACTGCACAAAGTTCACTGTAGTAATTTCTAATGTTTTATGTTGCAAGTATTTCACCATGTGCTTATGTAAATACATAAAAATTATGTCAAATTGCATTAAAGTTATATCAAGTTGGGGAATAAAACACTAAAATATTCTTTATTGTTTTGCCTTTAGCAATTATAAACGGATAAGCGAGTAATAAACTTTATTTAACATACCATGTGAAGCATAAGCTTTGATATTTAGGGCGTCGGTTATGCTATGTAATTTCACAGAAATACCTATCGTTTTGTCCCTCGTTGGTATAATGGGTTTATCCTATTAATCTGTAGAACTGATGAACTTATTAACTCCTTTTCCCTCGTTGATTTCCTTAAAAAATGACCTTTTCATAATCCCACGTTCTCCTATATGCTTCAGCATAATTATGCTCACAAATTTTCACCGCAAATCCGGCTCGAAGTGGACCAAATGTTCGTGTAGTATTGTCTTTTTAACCCTTTCTTCACCTTTTAGCACTATATAACTTTAGTTTACCTGTAGCACATATAAATTAAACACTCTGGTAGTTTTAATTGATTTCTTACTATTTATTACACTATTCGACTGATTCGGACAACTGCTCAAGACCAAGAGAGCGATCATGACAAGATTTGCATCCAGCTGCACTGACCAAAAACGTTACGCGGAGAATAGAAAACAAACGGTACGAGTTCTTTTGCTGTTGTTTACTGTGTAGTACTGCAAATTAAATGCAAGTGCAGTTGGATACAAAACGCATTTACAGTGGCTTGTACAATTTGTTACATGTAAGTATGCATCTTAAATTTCAAATAATTACAATTATAATACATTTTTTCCTTTTGGGTTTCTTCTTGGGTTTTGCTGTGGTGGCTCGTCTTAAGAAGTCGGGAGTCCAAACGGGATGCTCAAATTCAGCTAAACAAAGCCATTTCATAATAGTGCTCGCTACTTCGTGTAGCGCAATTTCGACTGACTTTCCTTTTATGCGCGCATGCTGACCAATAATTACTCCTGTTAGCAGAATATGCTCGCGTAAGTACATTTCAAAGATACTCTCCAGCGAGAGAAGAAAAACTACTATGACTGAAGTCCCCAACGGTTATGTGTCCATTTTTGCCTATCTTGGATATAAAGATCACTTTGATCTGTCTCCAAGTAAGAGGACCCTAAGAGTAGAGGAGTAGGCAGCTTCTATATATCACCATGAGGAATAATGGGTCTCTGAGATTTCTGAAGCATGACGTTTAAGATTCCATCTATTGGTAATGTCTTGTATGACTCAAAGGAACTGACGGCCGATTCTACCATGTCGTGAGTGACATCAGAACTGACTCACTGCAGTTCTGGGAGCGCCTGCCAAACCGGTAACTCAACAGGTCCTTCTGCCGCCTCCGCTGCTGAGTTACAGTGGAAGTGCATTTTTATGAACAGCTCCAGTGTCTCCTTTACTGATTATGTATAGGAACCATCGTTGACCTGCAGAAAGAGGGAACACTAGGGCTACTTGGGAGAATTTTTCTTAGTCTAGCCGGCTCACTTGCACACTCAATGGACTCACAATATTTGTGCCATGACGTATAGAGCTTTTATACTCTAAGAGCTTTTTCAAAAGTTGCCCGATCCTCAGCTGTTTACTAAAACAGTCCACTAGCACTTAGCCCTATTGGAGAGCCTCCTCGCCCTCCGTCCTCATGCGGGATGAGACTACTACTACAACCCTTGAGTTATGGCTCTAATAAATCGTCAATGGGCGAAGAATTATCGAATATCTCGCAAGTCGGTGCCAGCAGTGGTCTGCACAGGACTTTTTTCTTTCATACTCACTAGTCCTTCTTCTTGAGATCTCTGCCTTACGAGTACTTTATCTATGATCTTCTCCATATATATGGTAACAAATGTTGCCCTATCGCCCCTAAAAATATTAAGACTAGTGTTAAGTATAAAGTTAAAAAGAAACACACCCCGTTCATTGGTGTCCGAGCTTTTCCAGACCTATTGGTGTACCCTGTCATCGCAACCAATTAGCAGAACCTGTCTCTTCCTTACAGCTACGTCCACGAGTATGTGGACTTCACTGTGGAGGTAGGATGCAGTTGTCATGCGCCATGCACGTCGAAGCTAGCCATGTTGGCGCCACTTTTCAGCCTTCTCATACCTGCGCACATTGTGTAAAAGATGGTGTACAATTTGTGCTTTAGTCCGGGTAAGCTCTCCGATGCAAGCTTACTATTATGGGCATTTATCTGAACCACAGGTTCATGACTATCCACTTTCTTCCATGCCTACTTAGCTGGCTTCTGCCTGTGTTACTACTGCCACAAGTTTACTGCCGTCTTCTTCTACCTCCATCAGCTCGTAATATATAGATAGAAATCCAACTTCACCGAGCTGAATCCACAGTACATACTGTACTTGGCTTGGAGTTAATCTAACAAATGTAATATGACATTTCTCACCGCAGGCTAAGGTGGGTCCATCATTATAATCTTTCAGTCGACACAGAGAATTGTAGAATTCTGTGAAGCTAGAACCATAATCATGTAACCATATTCTAGCCCTCAGATATTTGGGCCTATTCGAGCTAAATTACTTGGAGCTTCACTTTCTCCCATAATCCTGTCAACTTTGACTCGTTGACCATCAGGAAGGCCAGTGAAAACTGATCCTTACAACAGAACAGTTCCATTCCCACTCAGCCAGCAAGACATGTCAAATATGGCGTTCGGTTTTGTTCACGGCGCTCTCTTCCTCATTTAGCAAACGCGCCCTCTGATACTTCCTTGAGGTTTCTTATCAGCTTATCTTATGTAACTATAAACGACTTGGGAAGGGTCTGAAGCTAATATTCTTTGCGGCCGCTTCATCTCATTCCTATATGCAATGGACCCATTACTCCAGATTTCCCAGCATATGGCGTGCCCTCTTGTACCGCCTCTCCTTCTTCTATCCCTTGGTGGATCTTTAAAGACGGCTTTGTCTTCCTGGTCCATTTCCACCGACTGTATGAGATCTTTCTCATCTACTTAACTCAGGTTCTCTACTCCTTCGAAGCTACCTTAGATGTCCGAAACATGCAACAGCTTCTCCTCCTCTTTCTTCTTCAAATTAATATTGCTGATCGCACGATAAGTGGAGGAAAGGCGGTCACTTGTAGCAGAAATTCGCATTACCATGGAAGGCTATTTTGAAACTGGAGGTCGCCTGGTTTCCAGAGCCCACATCCTAGCGACTAAGCACCCTATAGCCACGCAAACCTCGGCGTATGCTGTTCCACCTTGACTTAGAAAATTTTATTCAAATTTGGCCATGCTAGGAGCCTATTTCCAGCCGTCAGGTACATAGTAGTCGCACAGTCAGGAGGTACATAGTAGTCGCACTGCCATCAGTAGGTATACGCAGTTTCAGCACATGTATACAGTTACGGCACGTACGATAATGTGATGCGTGTTATTCCGCCTGTATACATATGGGCTCCACCTGTGTACCTAACGGCCAAGAGACACCTCCCTAAAAACGGATGTTCGTTCTTAAAAAAGTTTTTTCGGGCGTCGGCCATCAGGTACACAGAGGAGCCCATATGTACATATATTTAGAAATCACTGAACTGAAAATTTAAAAAAATGTTTTCTCTATTGTTCCCTTAACCCCTTGTGGGGCATAGAGCGACTAATAAACCGACTCTCCACCTGGACAGGTTCTGCGGTTCTGTCCCCTAGGATTTGGCCACATCGTATAAAAAAAACGCATTTAATTGTTGTCGAAAAACCCCGTCCGTGCAATGTTTCAGATAAGTAATTTTAAAGTAGCATTACTAATGACGTTTGACACCTTAAGCTCTGAAAAACATATTTTATATTTTTAAGAGGTTTAGTTTCTGTAGGGCTTTAATGCATGTCCTAATTTTGATTCAACTCTTAGTACTTAAAGTGTTGTTTAAGAACTATCTATTTTCTGTGCTCCCATGACTCTCTGTTTGCATGATGTGTAAGGGGTTTCCTTACTTGTTTTCTTCCTGTTCCTTTCTTTTTTTTTATATATATTGAGAGTAAGCTCGTAGGGCTAACGAAATCTGTTAAGTTCCTTGTCCTTTTCTAATTACCATCTACTTAATCAAAGAAGAGTGAGAGAGGCGGAAAAAGTATAAATCTGTGAATGCAGTCAGAGATTGAGGACGACTGGAATAATACAAAAACTGTCTGTCCTTTTTTAAAAAATATGACATTTTCTCGTACTACGGCATATTTCACTTGTGAACTGTCTCCTTCATGTTCGGATGTTAAAACTGCACGATTTGACATTAATGAACAAAAAAAAACAAAAGTATTTAATCCTCCTTCCTTTAATTTATTAATATTATTAAACGTTTTTAGCGCTTTCTGTGAAGTCAATTCAACTTTTTTGTAAATACTATTTAATTATTCACATTTTAGTGTCTTCAATTATGCTACTCGTAAAATGCTATGAACAAAGCAATTTAACAGTTAGCAAAGTAGGCAATATGAACGACTCCGTTTTCTTCTTGTCTGAAATTTTGCCACATCTTCCTTTCTGATGAACATAAATCCAATATGGCGGAAACCCCAAGATGACGAACACCCCAAAACGGCGGATTATATTTTTCTTTACAACCCTCTTGATATGGGTATTAAACAAAATGGTTCGAATACGCTAAACTGATTGACTTGATTCTAAATCGAATATAGCAGATGTCTCAACAGTCAATGGTACCGACTTGAAATGTATATTGTATACACCTTCAGTTTTTATTGTAAAATATAATTTTAACAAGAATTTTGATGACGCTGATCAAACGCTGCAACCAGAATACCTTGGTACACTGCGGATATAGATTACTTACATTACTGAACAAGTGAATAGTCAAAGTGGATAACAACAGTGAACAAATAAATAAACGAATTCTAATACTAAAATGAATAAAACAATATATATGTAAAAAACAATTTTAATTAGAATTAACCCTTCTAACACAGAAGGCGCACTTCTTTGGCAGGAGCCCAGAATCAATTCACCTATTCCATAAAAACGATGAAACGAGGCTCCCACACCAGCATGCAGAGGAAAAAATAACAAAAAAGAAAGGAACAGGAAGAAAACAAGTAAGGAAACCCCTTACACATCATGCAAACAGAGAGTCATGGGAGCACAGAAAATAGATAGTTCTTAAACAACACTTTAAGTACTAAGAGTTGAATCAAAATTAGGACATGCATTAAAGCCCTACAGAAACTAAACCTCTTAAAAATATAAAATATGTATTTTCAGAGCTTAAGGTGTCAAACGTCATTAGTAATGCTACTTTCAAATTACTTATCTGAAACATTGCACGGACGGGGTTTTTCGACACCAATTAAAGGCGTTTTTTTTATACGGTGTGGCCAAATCCTAGCGGACAGAACCGCAGAACCTGTCCAGGTGGAGAGTCGGTTTATTAGTCGCTCTATGCCCCACAAGGGGTTAAGGGAACAATAGAGAAAACATTTTTTTAAATTTTCAGTTCAGTGATTTCTAAATATATGTACATATGTGCCTGTGTACCTGATGGCCGACGCCCGAAAAAACTTTTTTAAGAACGAACTTCCGTTTTTATGGACTTGTCTCTTGGCCGTTAGGTACGCAGGTGGAGCCCATATGTATACAGGCGGAATAACACGCGTCACATTATCGTACGTGCCGTAACTGTATACATGTGCTGAACGACGATTAAGTAGAGCCATAACTCAAGGATTGTAGTAGTAGTCTCATCCCACATGAGGACGGAGGGCGAGGAGGCTCTCCAATAGGGCTAAGTGTTAGTGGACTGTTTTATTAAACAGCTGAGGATCGGGCAACTTTTGAAAAAGCTCTATACGTCATTTCACAAATATTGTGAGTCCATTGAGTGTGCTAGTGAGTCGGCTGTACTAAGAAAAATTCTCCCAAGTAGCCCTAGTGTTCCCTCTTTCTGCAGGTTAACGATGGTTCCTATGCATAATCAGTAAAGGAGACACTGCAGCTGGTCATAAAAATCCACTTCCACGGTAACTCAGCAGCGGAGGCGGCAGAAGGACCTGTTGAGTTACCGGTTTGGCAGGCGCTCCCAAAACTGCAGTGTCTCAGTTCTGATGTCACACACGACATGGTAGAATCGGCCATCAGAGATTGAGGACGACTGGAATAATACAAAAACGTTTCCATGAAAATTCATAAAAGATAATTGCCCTACACTTGTGTTTGGGTGGTATATATATATATATATATATATATATATATATATATATATATATATATATATATATATATATATATATATATATATATATATATATATATATATATATATTTTAAAGCCTGCTTACTAGTTGAAGTGGCATTATATAAAAGGTCTTCACTTTCACATGATAAAATATATTTTCATTTTATGTTATGCTGCTTCGTCATCGACTTATGATGAAAAATGTTTAAAAAAATTACATTCCTCCTCCGTTATCTTCGAAGTTTGCAAAGCAAAAAAGTTTAAATAACACAAGCCTACAAGGTTCTTTTTTAGAAATGCTGGTGAATTATTATGTTATTTTGACCACTTAATCGGAATATGATCGTAAAATTTGCCTAGTACGTCAGGATTTCCAGGTATCCTAACCACAAAGTGCGAAAATTGTCACTTTTAATAATTTTTGTATTAAAACAACTTTAAAATCTAATAATATTGTAACGTAAGTGGGACTCTTCGGATTAATTAAGACACTTATACAGGGTGTTTCAGATCTGACGTGCCAAAATGAGTAGGGTGATAGATCGCACCTGGACAAACAAAAAATTGTATGGAAGGGGGGGGGGGCAATCTCAACCGTTTGGGAGTTACAGGGTGATTCATAAATTTTACTTTTTCATGGTATGCACGTTACTCTTTTATTTTTATCTTTTGATCTACTCAACTTAGCGACATCAAACAAACACTAAAAAACTACTACTCCAATAACCTTTCCAAAAATCTCAACAATGTTAATCTCACTATTACCACTGTAGGTACAGTCACGGCCAAACCTGAAAAAAATGTTTTGAAATTACTAAAATTTCAGCATGTTTCCAAATTTTCTCCGAAATTTATGTAATTGTATTTTTTATTTTTATTAAATTTCCCGTCTTATTAGCTTACCAAAAAGGTACAACAGGTCCACGCAGGATAAGTATTTAGAAATTTATACGTAGAAATCCTTTTCGGAGAATATTATAAAAATCAACAATTTAAAGAAATTAAACTCATATTAACTCAAAAATTATTTTTATTAAATTCAAAACATATTACAATGACTATTAATAACTTACAGAAGTTGTTCAAAATGTCCACCGTCACTTTGGATGCATGCCAACAATCTCCTTCTAAGTCCCTGTTTAAGGTGTATTGAAGCCAACATCTCCCGTATTTTCGTCGCTGCATTCCCAATCCTGCTAACTAAATCCTCCCTAGTGTTAACAGGGTATGAATAAACTTCATCCTTCATTGTTCGTTATAAGAAAAAGTCCAATAGGGTAAGGTTTGGAGATCTAGAAGGCGAAGGAATCGGTGCACCTCGTCCAATTCAGCGGTTTTCACATTTCCTCCTTCACACATCCTTCAAGAGTTAGTTTCATTGTTGCGACAACAACTGTACAATAAGTAATCTCCTCCACCAGCGGTAAGAGATTATCTTAATAATTTGTACATTTGGTCCTTCGAGCACAAGAACTCAGCTTCACTTAGCTGGTTACATCTGCGAAGAAGAAGTTTCTGGAGTACTGGAAGATACTAATCCATATATCCCAGCCAGATCATAACGAAATGGGCATGGAATATTGCAACATTACCTGGCGGACACATTATTGAAACGACGTGTCCCGCAACTTGTCGTGGTGGGAGAGCTTGTGTGCATCAATGACATAGAGGGCTATGCCGGCGGAAGTCTCACTACTGCACTACTGGCAGGGTCTCCCATGCCGGAAAGGTTCGTACGGAGATGCCAGACAAAGATAGACACACAACAGCAGCAAAAACCCTAATTCCCAACGGGAACAGGACGAGACAATGCCGCTCCACTAAACGAAGCGACAGTGCAGCAAGTCGAACCCAACCCGACAACATCTCCGGGAGAAAACAACGGACGCCTATGTATTTAGGCATGAAGACCGAGCCCAGTAAGGTCTTAATTATGGTATACTGGACAACGTTAAAGATAAGATTACTAAGGGCTGACGATTGTAGTATTCTGTTACCCGAGTATGTAAAAGTGAAATTTCGCAGAAACGGTTTTCAGTCCAATGCTACAAGCGCCCCCGTTCCGTTAAAAGCCTGGCAGGTCTCAAGGAACGCTCAAGGTTTGTCACCGTTAAGTTGGTGATGTAGGCTCAGATGAAACATTCCTGACTAGCACCGATCTGGCTCTGGACGCAGGTCCCCATAAGGGTCTGCGTCGACCATCGCATGACCTCCCTGCTTGCATATATAACCATGAGATCGTATAAGTGACTACATAAGACGAACCGAGATAACGGCTTTGAGTGGTTACCCAATAAAATATGAGTACAACAAACACAACAAATTCTAAAGGAGACAACAACACCAACAGTGTTGAAGCGAGCCCTTTCCAAAGGAGCCCAAAAACTATTAGGTCACCCGTAGACACACCGTCTCTAACATACAATGAGGCTCAGCAACGAAGAAGCGACGAAGCTGGCGCCCGGATTCTAGAGCAACCAGTTTTCTGCCAGCAGGGAGAACAAATTAAAAAACTGGTTTATATGCTGGAAGACGGTAAAAGGCGTTTCATACACCAGCCAATAAGGGATGCAATAGAAAGTATTAAGGCTCTCTACGAACTTTCTGCAATTAAACTGCATGATGAGAAGGCAAAGGAAGCGGTTAGGAGTAGCAAGTCCTCGCAGACGTCTCCGTGGTTTAAGGCGGCGGAGCAGAAACGGAAACGAGATCCCACTGCAGAAGTGTTGAAAGCGAAACGTCGACCCTCCCCCATAATAGAAGGCGGGAATAAACCGCAGGAATGCGTGTGAAGTGTCAGTAGTGCGGTTGTCAACTTTTTGTTGCAGTGTATTTTTTGGTTTTTTTATAATTAATTTCATTGTTTTCTTGGTTGTTTCTTTCGTTATTTTTTGCTTGTTGATCCTGTGTAACATTTGAGGCTGGTGTTTTATCTCAGGGACACTTGTACTTTTTGTTTAGTGATAATTTTAGTTGACTTGCACTGCCACCAATCTTGATTATTGACTGGTTCGGTCTTGCTGTTGGAGTTACTGATTAATTTGATTGTGCAGACTGTCCGGCATTCTATTAATTCGGTGATCTGTTGAGTTTACTATAATTAATTTTACGTTTTTGCATATCATTAAATAACATAACCTCAATTTAATATTTGCTCCCGCGTAAATTAATTTTATTATTGGAGTCTGCGACTTTATCTAAACTAATTACGCATATTTTATATTTTCATTTAATTTATTTTTTATTTCTTCTTTAGTTTTTTATTTATTCTTGTAGTTTTATTATTCTGTTTCGTCTGCTGACCTTGTCCCTCTACTTCTTCTTATATGGCAACATGTAGGGCTTGCTCCTCGGTGATTTCCAAAGATGAAATCAATTGCGATGGCATCTGCGGTGGTTCGTTTCATGCTGCATGTTTAAAACGCCTTGCCAGATCGTCTGCGACGGCAGTTACTACGTGCAATGAGTGCCTAGATATTAAGCCCTGTCATGTCCTTAGACTTCTGAAGGGCATTGCAGTATCGCTTTCTGCTGAGCAGTCTTTCATCGCCAATAAAATTAATAGTATGTCTTCCAATTGGGCATCTCTGCAGACTGTTGATGATGACTATGGCTGCTTGAGTGGCAAGTTGGACAGACTCGTCCATGTTGTGGAGAACCTTAAGTCTAGCTCTGAATCTCTGCTAAAGAGATCTCATGATCTCTCATCTCGGTTATCCTTTCTGTCAGCTAGTTTCGATGACTTTCGGTCGACGCTTACTGGTGTGGATGGGTCTCCACCTACACTGGCGACCAACTGCGAGCCGGTGATGCCGATTTTTGATGATCTCCACCGTAACGATAAACATATCAGAGCGGATCTTGGTTCTTAGTTGACTGCTGTTAATAGGAACTCCGATCTGCTTGGTACCATTTCCTCGGATGTTGGGAGTCTGCTGTCGCGTGCTGTTGTCGAGACTAAAGCATCAGATGTTTCTGGCGATCACGTAGTAGACGCCGGTGTCCTAAGGTACGCAATGGCTCCGTTGGCCCATCACCTGTCGGTGATCCTTCAGCGCAACCATCGAAACCTCTTCGTATGGCTGATGTTCATGCTGCCGGGCCTCCGACGAATATGTCTGCCGAAAGACGAACTGCCAATTTGTTCACAGGTACCTCTTCTACTCCCCCATCTCCCCTTTATCGGGCCTAGCTCAGTGTAATCCACACTCGTCACAAGACACATACCCATTGAGACAAATTAATGTATCTCGAAATGAGTGTTTATCTCTGAAGATTGCGCAATGGCCAAAGTCTTCTTTGTTTCCCGACTTGATCAATCGACTTCTCTCGGTGACGTTATTACTTACGTGAGGGATAGAAGTGGAGCTGAAAACACTACACACCTCCGATGTAAAATTCTAGGATCTCGTCATTCTCGGGGACTCATGTCGTCTTTAAAGTTGACGTCCTCCTCAGATCTTTTCGAGATAATGTCTGCTTTTAATTTCTGGCCCAATAATATCATCGCACACGAGTTTGTACCCCGTCGTAAATTCGTAGGTGACACTCACAATAGAGCCACTGTCAACAACGAAAATAACTAAGTACGCTATCCCTTTAGTACCAAAATGTAAGGGGATTAAGAACAAGAACAAACCAGTTATTTTAGACTTATTTTAGCTCATGCCTGCTGTTACGACGTCATCGCTGATGCTGAAATCTTGACGATTCCTATCAGGTTTTTCTGAAAGATAGATATTCTGACTCCGTGGTTCGTGGTGGCGGTGTGTTGGTTGCATGCAAGTCGCATTTGGATAGTAGCTTGATTAATAATCCTTCTTTCTCCGACACGCTTACAATTGAGGTCTTAGCTCTTAAGCTCTCTCTTATTGAGATGAACTTTTTCCTGCTCTGTTGTTATTATCCTCCAAATTTGACAAACTCCGTTGATGCAGACGGTCGAAGTCTCTTCGACATTATAATTCTTAGCTTAGATTTTATTAATATTATGACCAACCCAGAGGATGAAATCATCCTTCTTGGTGACTTTAATTTACCCAACGTTCAATGGCTATTGAACGCTGATGACGATTACTACCTTCCCTTCAATTGTCTTACTGCTAGAGACTCTCTGGTTTACACAAGGTGAGTAATGTAAGGAGCTCTATGGGAAGACAATTAGATCTTATCTTTACTTCTGATTCGATAAACACTATAGTCGAATCGGCTTCTCGTAATTTATCGGCAGTTTATATCCTCCCATTTTCATTTCTTTCTGCTACAATGGTTCTAATATTACTGAACCCAACTTAGATCAGTACGTACTTGATTTTAAAAGGGCGGACTTCTCTGATCTTTCAAACAGAATCCTCTTAATCGATTTCCCATCTCTTTTTTATGGCAGAGATATCGACCTTCCCCGACTGTGTGTACACCGACTTTAGCAAGGCATTTGATAAACTCCCTCACTCTGTTACCGGGTCATACCTGGTGTACCGCAGGGTAGCCATCTGAGGCCGCTTCAAACAATGTCGAAGATGTGGGGCTGAGGGTCATATTGCCAAAAACTGCGACAAAGAGCCACTTTGCATGTTCTGAAAAATTGACAACGCGAATAATGCCAAACATATCGCGGGCAGCGGTAAGTGTCCGATGTTTCAAAAAGCCCTGACCAATTAGGATTATGCATATTAACTTGAACCACTGCGAGATAGCCCGAGATCTGCTAAAACAAACTAAGGAAGAATATAGGATCGATTTAAATTTAATCAGTGAGCCTTATAAAAACCTATCTACAGCTGCTTGTTCCACCCAGTTGGTCACATGGAGAGTATCAAAAGATGCTAGATGAACTCGTAGCTGATGCCCGCACTAGATCACCGGTGGTCATTGCTGGTGACTTTAACGCATGGGCTGTAGAGTGGGGTAGCAGAGTCACGAACGCATGGGGGCGCAGCCTCATAGAATCGCTTGCTGTGTTCGATGTGGAGATAGCTAATGATGGAAGGAAAAACACCTTCCAAAAGGCCGGAAGGGGGTCGATTATAGACCTAACCTTTGTAAGCAGCCCCCTACTCCGGAATACAATATGGTGGGTCAGTGAGGACTACGCACATAGCGACCACCAAGCTGTTATGGGCGAAATAAAATATGAAACGAATTCTAGCCAAAGACGCCCTTAAGTAGCAGGCCCAAACTGGAAAAATTCTTTGTTCTACAAGGAGACCTTTGAAGAAGCAGTGAATGTGTACCAAATGGAATTGGGATCCACAGAAAACGGAACGAAGTAACCGACTCAAGTGATGGATAGAGTATGCGATGCAGCAATGCCACGCATGAAGCCCAATAGGAGAGGCTCGAAATGCTATTGGTGGAAGGAAAAGATTCAGTCACTTAGAGCAAAATGCCTGAAAAGCAGACGCAAAGTTCAAAGGTCGAGAGGTAAACCGGAATACAACCCGCTGCTCAGTGCCTTCAAAGAAGAAAGAAATGCTTTCAAGAATGCCATTAAGGACAATAAAAGAGAAAACTTCGAACGCCTGTGCAAAGAGAAATTAGCCATGGGGAACCGCCTACAGAGTCGTTATTTCGAAACTAGATTGCATTCCCAATAATTCTGAGAGAAATAATAACGAAGCTTTTCCCACAGCGTCCAACGACTGCTCCTACTGTCGTAGAAGAAAGTAATGTAGAGGAAATCCCGACGGTTGCGGCGGAAGAACTTCAGTCGTTGCTCAAAAAAATAGGAAACAACAAAGCGCCGGGGTCGAACAGAATTCCAAACAAAGCCCTGCAAGCAGCGATTCTCAAAAGACCGGACATGTTCGTAAAAGTTTTAAAAAGATGCCTAATGGAAGGCGTGTTTCCGGAAAAATGGAAGTTGCAACACCTGGTGATGCTACCAAAAGGAAATAAACCACCTGGAGAACCTTCATACTACCGACCAATTTGCCTCCTTGACACAATGGGGGGAAAAAAAAAGATATTGGAGCGAATAATTTAGAACAGGTTACTCCCGATACCTGAGGAAAAAGGTGCTTTAGCAGAGTACCAATTTGGATTTAGAAAAGCGCGCTTCACAATAGATGCAATCAAAATGGTAGTGTACATCGCCGTTTCTGCCATAGAAGGTGAAAGGTGGAGATGCGGAACCTACTGCGCGGTCGTTACACTAGATGTCAAGAACGCCTTTAACACGTTACAACAGCGAAATACACTCATCAAATAGAGGCGGCAACAAAGTAAAGAACTAGCTGAAGTCTGCAGTTCTTGAACTAGCAGAACAAAAGACGGAATCGATCTTAATTACAAGGCGGAAAAGTGCCTATATAACGGTGTCTGACGAAGCAGCTTATGTCAACAACAAAGCCAGGGAAACCTAAGAAAAAAGGAGATTAAGAAGGAAGAGAGACAGATATCGATGTTAATGTGGCAAAACGTATGGGAAAATACTACGAAAGGAGGGTGGACGCACCAACTGATTCCATGCATTGGAACTTGGGTCAACCGCAAGTTTTGAGAAAACAACGACCACTTGACGTAATTCTTGACTGGTCATGGTGGATAACGCAAATACCTGCACAGATTTGGACATGACAGCTCCCCGATGTGTACGAATTGCTTAGATCAGGAGGAAGATGCTGAACACGCAGTATTTCATTGCCCACGTTTCCAGGCATGGCGTGTTAATATACTAAATCCATCGGTAATAATTGAATATATGCGCCAAGTGACGAAAATTGGAGCGAAGTTACTGAGTTTATAATAAACGTCCAAAAGGAACTGAGAAGACTGGAACGTCTTAGACACCAGATTAACACTTCAGGTTGATAGCATCATGGCTAACCAGCCCCGCGAAGTAATACCTAACGGCAGTCCCGCGGGAAGAGTGGTTGAAGAGAATGCGGGGTTTGGTTTAGTACGTAGGCACCGCATCAGCGGTGAATCGTACTAGCACGGGCTACTGGTATCTTTGGAAGATTACTCACCTCCTGTTCGCACAAAAAAACATTATTGAAACGAAATCAGGCAACCATAAGTAACTAATCATCTCAACAGGGGATTTAGTTAACGAGATTAACTTGACGAAATAACATGGAAGCATTAGAAAAGCTGCAGCAGCAAACCTTGCAAGATATCTTGATAATCAAAATTAACTATAAGAAAGACCCCGGGTCGTGGAAGAATGCTACGACTAAATCAACTGTGGGCTTAATTTAGTGAGCTTGATATAAAAATCCAGGGTTAAAACATGAGAACGTTGAGTATCCCTATTTCTCGAATAATTTCTTTGCTGATACCGAGAAGCAATTTGAAGACATTAAAGGTATGTTACAAGCGAAACTGTCGGCAATAGAGCAAAGTGAGATAGACAAGCAAAACTCCAAAATAATTGAGGATCCGTCCAAGTCTCCAGGTGCGTAAGTAATGAAGATAACGAGCAATCAGCAGGACGTCATCGCATACTGAAAGAGCTAATAAAACTGGTGGAACGACTGATATTGAATGTCCGGGTAGAACCATAGCAAGCAAAACAGCCATATACTACCAACATAAACCACACAGATATATTTGCAAACCCAAACAATATCTACTACGAATATTTACATATAATACCAGATATTTGAGGACCTATATGAAGATATTACCATTTTTATACAGGAGAAATTATGTAGCACGAAGAGAGCTGAAGACGATGTTAAACTACCCAGTTTAATACTTACAGTTTTCAATGGCAACTACCAGTCGTGGGGTTCGTTTCGTGACTTTGTTATGCGGCTTATGCACAACAACACCCGCCTAGCTGCTGTAGAGAAATTCAGTACCTGAAAACGCACCTAACCAAGGAAGCCAGCAGCCTTCCTCAACATCTGACGATATCAGACACAACTTTCTTCAACATCTGACGATATGAGACGTCCTGGAAACTTCTTAATGAACGTTTTGAAAACAAACAAAAATTTTGTTAGTCTCTGTTACAACGGCTACAATTTTAACCAAAAGTAGAGCAAGAGTCAGCACATGAGATACGAACACTTCATGACACCACATGGTATCTGCTTGGTCTGTCCAAGCTTGATATAGATACCGATACTTGGTCCCCAATTATTTGCCACATAGTGATACATAAACTGGACAATGAAAGTCACAGGCTTTATGAGCAAAGCCTAAAGAAACCCCAAGACTTACCAAGTAATGAAGGAATGTTTCGCTTTCTGGAGAACCGATTCTAATCACTACAGTCATTACGGGATAGAAAAAAGAAAGATATCAATGCAGCTATGAATAAAAATCGAATACGATTTAATGATCAGCACAGATATAAATCATATTAAATCACTGCAAATAAACAACAACAGTGTGTTATTGTCAACACTCCCACAAATTATACCAATGTCCGAGATTCACCCGACTACCCATTACTAAAAAGAAACAATTTGTGCAGAAGAAAAACTTGTGCGATAATTTTCTGATACACAGTACTAGTGAAACTTGCCTAAGTAAATATAATTGCAATATTGTCAGCATCATAGTGTAGCGTAAATGGGGCTCTTCGGGCTCGACGAATTAAGGAATTAAGACACTTATTTACAGTCACAAGTTTTCAAAATTTTTATTCACTTCACTTTGTAATATAGTGCCCAATGCACTACATATATCACTAATGCAATGATTTCCTATTTCTGCCTTAAACTCTTAAACTCGATCATTTCTTGTGACCCTAAAATATGGTAATTCCTGTCCTACCCCAATAAATTAAATTCTTAAATCCATATCTTCATTTCCTCATATTTCCTCATTAACAAAATCAAAAGTCAACTCGGTTTTCTTTAATATCGAACTGCATACAAGTAATTTATTCCAGATGTTGCAACCAAGTCGAAGTAAACATAAACAAGCTGGTTTCACGTTTCCACTCTCGAGCCATTTCCAATTTCAAGCGTAAACAATTTTCCTATGACACATAAATGCATATGAATGCTAGAAATTATTTACGCAACCAATATTGGTCTCGCTCAGGTGTTTGACCAGTAATTTCTTCAGACACAGCATTCTTTTCTTGTTTGTACCCAATTTTAACAAAAAATCTGATTCGAAATCGATGACGAAAATCCTGATTGGTAAAACCAAACCAGATCACGCATTGGTTCCAAAAATCGATGGAGGGAGTATCCGCAAAAATAAAGTAAAGCCCACTACTCACTCTCCTTTTTTTAGTCAGCCGTGTTCAGTTTTGAAAGATATTAAGTTAAATCATGAGAGTCTTCAACTCTCCTTCAGTCTTATTATCTGGATTTGTAAAGTGAATGTAAAAATAAACGAGTGGGTGGGTCCAGATTCTGGGTGTCGCATCATTAGTGCGACCCTTGAGGTCCACACGAACAACTTTCCAGTTAATAACAATTTTATATATTCAATTTTTAATTGTTATTAACAATATTCAATTATTATTTACAATATTTAATTGTTAATGGCGATAAATTTCATGATCATAGTACAAACGAGTAAGTGAAAACTCAATAAAATTCATACTATTCGATTTATCGTTTTATTTATGTTACAAAAAAATATCTGTTTTTTTTTTAAGTATCGAGTTGTATCAGAACCAATTAGATCAGATGAATACTTTTTAAAAAAAAACTTTCGCCCACTTTTATGTAATTTAAAAATACTTAAAAAATTAATATTTTAAATTTATAAATAAATTAATTAATGAATTTAATTTATCATGATAATTTCGTTGTAATGAGATGCAAAAAAATTTTTAAAAACTTATTCCGTTATAGCACTATCTCTTAATGAAAACAAACTATGTTTGGAATTCATTTGTTATTAATAATTTTGAATTGCTATAAACAATTTTTAATTGATATAAACAATTCTTAATTGTTATAGACAATTTTTAATTGATATAAACAAAGTTTATTCATAAAAGAAATTTTTTGTGGTAAAAAAAATTTCAATTGTTTATAAGAATTTTTCATTGTTTATAATAATTTTCAATTGCTATGAACAAGGTTAAACCATTTTTTATCATTATAAATTTATTATTGTTATAAACAATTATTTATTGTTATAAACAATTTTTTATCATTATAAACAATTTCTGTTCATAATAAATTGTTATTATCCGACTTTTTGATGTCACGATCGTCATCAGAACCAATTTTATCGAAGAAATCCTTTTCAAGAAAGTCTAAAATCAACTTTTTTCAGTTTTTTGGTTTAAACAAAAAAACGGCTGAACCGAAATTGAATCAATTTCTTTCAGCTCTTATTGACAATATGTAAATGTAATATGCTTCGAATAGCACCATAGCGAAGTCGTTATAATTTTTTTTTTCGCGAGATATGGTTGTCGAAAAACACACACACACACACACACATACATGTGTTCAATGGGTTCATGGCCCATTACAATAACTTCCCTATATGTGGGAAGTTAATAAAGTTGTTTCCTTAAATAAAGGTTGTGTCAAGTATAAGTATACATCAGGACAGGTGATCTTCGCTTTCACGCAAGCACTCACCGTCCTTTTGCCTAACTATTACGAATTAGGCAATAAAACACTGGGGGCAGTGGTGGGATCCGCGCAAAGACGTCGGCCAGGCCGACCAACGCAACTAAAAGGTTCCGTCCTGATCAAACAGGCGCCCTCATCATACAGATTTAGTGCAGATGGATGTAATCCTATAAATTTTTTATAACGATAAGACTTTCAAGAGAAGAAGAAATTATGGACAAAGTAACTCCCCCGGCTGACGACAGGAGCAGGTATTAGAAATTGAAATCCCAGTAACTCTATATACCACTTTGTAACTTTTCAAATCATCTTATCTTTGTTATTTAATTAACTGTGAATATCTATTTTTAATTGAGATTCTTTTTTTTTAAATGCAAATGAACTATATATTTTGTGCTTGAACTAAATATTTTGTGAACCTACGAAGGCTCTCTACTCTTGTATTATATTAGTTTAATTGTGAAGTTTCCACTTATAATTAGTAGCATAAGTTTTGAGTTGTTAGTGCACTAAATCTTGTGAGACCATTTACTTCCTCTTTTTACGTTGTTTGAGTGGAATTATGTTAAAATCCTCAAAAGTTTATCTACGTTATTCTCTTTAAAAGTATACCCAAGTTTTAGACATCGGTCCCGTAACGCGATCGCAGACAAACGAAATTCAGAACAGTAACTCCGAGCTTCGTACATCGGCTGCACATGATCCCCGTTTATGACGGAAATTCCGAAGACTTACAAAGATTTCTATCTTGCTACGATTCCCTATTCGCGGTGGCAAAAACTCTGGCTAACACCAAACTCTTCCTGAACCTCTTAAAGACCAAATTAACGGGTCCTGTCTACGATTTAATTAAATATCAAGAGTTCACCTCTTGGGAATATAGTGATTCTAAATCCGCAACAGCCAGATCTTACTTACTAACTGAAAATGAACAAAATGCTATTCTTACTTCCGAAGATGGCATCCGCAACGATCAGTTAAGAATCCTAGCAAGAACTCGATCTGAAAATAATTTACGCAATTTGGTTACATATATTATAGAACAAGCCGAGCTTATGGGCGAAAGAACCCCGTCGTATTCCAGAGCTACTAATATTCCTACTTGCGATTTTTGTCATAAGAAAGGGCATATTAAGGAAAACTGTTTCCACCGAAAAGCTCTCCCACATTTTAATATAAGACCTCCTGTGAACCGGGAAGTCAACCGCATCATTTGTGCCTACTGTCGCAAACCAAATCATCATATCCAGGAATGTAGGAAAAGGTTATACAATTTTCAAACACAGAATCAACAAATAGATCAAAATTACATTCTCGCAAGTAATCAACGCCAAAACAATATAAAAATATATAGCTATAATCAACGGAATCCTTTTAAACCAATTCCCTTGCCCAGTATATATTAAGCAAAAGTTATTTCATTAAATAAAGGTTGTGTGAAGTATAATTAAACATCAGGGAAGGTCATCTTCGCCTTCACGCAAGCACTTACCGTCCTCCTGCCTAACCAATTGGGAATTAGGCAATAAAACAACTTTATTAATTCGTTGCACGATTTTCTTGACAATATTTCTTCACAATATTACGTTTCAGGTTAATAATTAACACGTTGTTATGTACCAAAAAGGGTCACCTAAAATAAAAGACGATAATTCATACAAATTGAATATCATTATTAAAATGAAATATTCAATCATTGAAATATTATTTCAGTTGCATCAAACGAATGTAACTAAATTCGCCTAAACGGCATAAATAATTTCAATTCGCGACAAACAAATCGCTCAAATTCCTTTCCCAGGAAATTTGTAGCGCATTGGTAACTTAAAAATGCTAATTATGCATTTAAGCAGATATGGTACCGAACGAAATTAAATTCGTTCCCAGATAAAGGTGCCTATCTCAGCAATTTCTTAACATGCGTCGTATCTTTCTCAGGCATTCACGAGTAAGATACAAAAAGAAGAAAAAGCTCTGGGAGCTTTCTTCATGTATGTCGTTTTGATCGCGATCTCTCGCTACATTGTCTTCGGCCTGCAAAAGAGGGACCGAAGAATAAACGAAATGAAAGCTCAAAGCTTTCTTTTCATGTAGATACGGTTGATCGAAAGAATCAACGGAGGGGTTCGAAGAGTTTTGTTCTAGTCGCGATCGAGGCGGGTCGCGATTACCGAAAAGAGTCTGTTCGTAATCACGGTGTGCTGAAGTCGGGTTAATAAGTGTTTAAATTATAATTAAAACAAGCCCGTAAAAGTGTAAAAGATTTAGAGCCTGGACGATTAAGTGTCTTTTACTTCAATTTATATAAACATCTGGACAATTAAGGGTTTTTATTTGAAATTAGAATAAAAGAAAAAGTACAAAATTAGTACAAAATTAGCGAGTTTTAGTGTAATTAGTCTCCCAGCAGTTGTAGCCGCGGGTAACGCAACAAAAATTGGTGCAGCCGGTAGGATAGGGGAAGCGTGTTTTAGCATAAGCGTAACAGCTTAAAAAGCCTCTATCCTGCATCGAACAAAAAGGGGTACCTTTAAGCACTCCGGGGTAGCCAATAGCCCGGAGGAGTCACCCCCAACGCTTCCACAAAGTGTAAGCCAGCACCACCGGTGGAACTGTGTGGGCTCCGTCCCAGGCCGAAGAAGAAGACAACACTCAAGAGCAACAATCAACACAGCACCAGTAGCAGGTTGGAAAAGGGAATCGCTGAAGTAGGCATAAACCCCCCTTTTCCCCAACACAACTATAGTGCTGCCAACAAGGGAACGATTAGCAGGCCAAACGCCCCCCTTGCAACACCCCAGTTACCCGCAGTGGTTGATGTCGGAAGACAACCACTCTATCCCCGTACAATAACCCATCGAGGAGTCGACAGCAGAATTGCTCGCAACGTCGCTGACATTGGAGGACACCACTGAGGAAGCTCCAGAATCCCCGAGGCCTCAAGGAAGATCTCGCCAGGTTTCCCAGTCACCAGTATTCACGGACCAAACTCAGGTCAGTGAACACCAGATCACCCCAGCACAACCAGGACAGTTCAGAAGGACTCACCCTCAGGAGCGGGACCGTCCTCCAACGAGTAAATCAAACCCAAGTAAGCCATAAATATAAATTTAATAATTTGTACGAATCCGCGCGAGAACCCGAACGACTGGCGACTCTTTATTCTAACCTTCTCGAAAACCGGACATCAAAGTCTAGCGAGGAGAGATTAAAATATCTAGAACGCTTTCAAAAAGAAGTCGCACATTTTCAAGCCAAGCTAGACGGATTCTCGCGCATACTCCCTTCTGAAGAAAATACTGAAAACAATTTGGAAAGCCCAACTGAGGAAAACCTCAGACAATCCCCACAAGACTCCCTGCGAGAAATCAACCTAAAACAAGGTCTAAATCGATTTCTCGCAAAAGACTCGCCCGTCATCGACTCGAATCAGAACTCCACTATGGCGATCGATTATGGAAAAATCGTAAAATTAACTGCGCAAATGGTGCCCATTTTTTTCGGGTGAGCTAGGCCCGCATCTCGGTTCAGAGTTGCAAACATTCCAGGGTTGCTGCCGCCAGGCCAAACAGTGTCTCTCCGAAGGGGAGCAAGACGCTTTCCTCAAGATCCTCCCAACAAGACTTCCTGCAGGAGCATATCAACTGTTGGCCTCAGATGTACCGACAACCTTCCAAGAAGTCGAAGCCAGATTAACCGCGGCATACCATCCCAGAGAAACTTACCAGGAACTGGTAAATAGGCTCATAACAGCTCACCAAAACCCTTGCGAAACGCTCACCACCTTCACGGCTAGAGTTAAACAATTGCTGGTCCTCTGTAAAGAGGCCGCACAAACCAAATACGGAGCTGCGGCCACCCCAGCTGTAACAACGCAGCTGTAGGACTTCGCGAAAAACGCAGTCCGCAGCGAGGTTACGAATCCGCACCTATGCCAATATCTCCTCACCGTTACCGACGGCACGCTCGAGAGGCTGATTCATAAAGCACTCGACATGGAGAAACTACAGCAGGGCGCCCAGTTCACGCAAACCACAACAACCCAAGGTTTTCCTGCCCCGGTTGTTGTAGAACAAGGCACAATTACGCCGGTCGCTATGGACCCAACTGCCAGAATACGGGCATTCCATAGAACCCCATATATACCGGCTCGAAACTTTCCGCCACCACAAAATTTCCGCCGACCGACTCCGCCATATACGACTCCACCTCAACGCTCGTCCCACCCACAAATCGACTACCACCGCCAGAATCTCGACCAGATAAGGTCAAACATCATATGTAATTTTTGCCAGCGAAAAGGTCACACTTACGCCGACTGTATGAAGCGTGAAAACACACCCATTTGCTCCAACTGCAAAATATATGGACATGATGTTCGCGATTGTAGAAACAATCGCCAGGTTCCGGGCCCGAGCAACCAGACAAGGCTCCCCGAACGACGGATTCAGGATCAGCAACCCTCCGCTGGTCCTCGAGTTTTTAACATAAGACTAAAATGCAAATTCTGCAACCGTCGCGGCCATTCCATAGAGGAATGCCGTCAAAAACAAAAATTGGACGCTAAGAGCCAGGGAAACGACGAGCAGTCGACCGAAAAGACCCCGGATCGACACTAGAAACAAAAAATTTTAATAAAGGGTCACCTCAGCCGCCCGAACCCTGTATCTCTACAGTTAGCCTTCCGTTGGATATTAGCCTGAGCGGCAATACCAAACTTGTAGTAGATACTGGCGCTGAGGTTAGTATTATAAAAAAGAAAGCAATTAAAAATCCCGAAGATATAAACACCGGAGAAACATATACTTTACATACACCATTTGGTACCGGAAAGACGCTGGGAACATGCCAGGGCAATTTTACATTAAAGAATAACATTATCTGCAATTTCAGGTAATAAAAAATACCCGGCCTTTCCGACGACGGCTTGCTAGGAAATGACTTCCTAGCAAAGAATTGTAACATTGAGGGCCCGAATTAGGCATTGCCATTCCCTCGAACGGAAAATAACCCTGAGGAGTTTGCTGTTCCATTAACAGCTGCTTTGGATAACCTGTGTTCTGAAAAAATGGTCAAAATGAATACCCGAACAGAGAGCGCAGAGCCCAGCAAGGCCGATCTGACAATCTGTGGTACTTCAAAAGTTTGTCAAGAGGAGAACAATGACCGGCGAACACTGGAATGCGAGATGGACAAACCGACTGAGAGTGATTCGACCTGCGAGGTGAGGCAGCAACAAATACAGCTGAAGAAGCCTGTATGCATACCTGCTAGGTCACTGATCATAGTCGACATTTCCTTGCAGCTGCAGGAGGAGATGCTCTGTCTATCAAGAGAGATATACCAAGGAGTCTTCCTGGCGAATGGCCTACTCCCCGCTGGTTTAAAAGCAGTGTCTGTTGGAATTCTCAACACACACAATTCACAAGTAGTTCTGACTACCATTAGTCTGCATCTAGTCCCTGTCCACAACTACACCGTCGTCCAACTGAAACAGGATCATCAGGAAGGAAATAATAAGGAAACCCCGAAAAACGGAGAACACGCTGAGGATGCTCACCTGAAAACCAGGAATAGCGGTGGCACGAAACCACCAGCACACACGCACAAAGGAAATATAAGGAAACACAGGAAGAAAAGGAAAGGAAAACATTATGAAACAAATGTCGACGGAGCTCACCTAGACAAAAGGAATTACGATGGCAAAAACTCATCAGCAAGCGACATAGCGCAGCCAAGTAAAAGCCCTTGGAATTCACCTCTCCTAGTCGTCCCCAAGAAGGCGGGACCAGATGGTGAAAAAAGGTGGCGCGTCGTTGTCGACTTTCGTTAATTAAACGAAAAGACGATAGGAGACGCCTTTCCGCTACCTCGGATCGAGGATATTCTCTACCAACTAGGTCATTCTCGGTATTTTACCACCCTCGATCTCGCCAACGGCTATCACCAAGTGCTCGTTGATCCTCAAGATCGACCCAAAACCGCTTTTAGCACCAATTACGGCCACTATGAATTTAAGCGTATGCCATTTGGGCTCAAAGGAGCCCCGGCCACATTCCAGCGCTTAATGAACTTCGTCCTTACAGGATTGCAAGGCCTGGAATGCTTTGTCTACCTAGATGACATAGTCATCTACGGTAAAAACCTTGCCGACCACAATAATAAGCTCCGCAAAGTCTTCAATCGTTTGAGAGAGAACAAGCTTAAACTGCAGCCGGAAAAGTGCCAGTTTCTGAGAAAAGAGGTTGTTTATCTAGGTCACAAGTGTTCCAGTGAAGGAGCACTTCCAGACCCCAGTAAAACGGCTTGCGTCCAAACTTTCCCAGTTCATAGAACTGTACGCCAAGTTCAATCCTTTATTGGAATTGCCAATTATTATCGAAAATTCATCCCCGACTTCTCCAAAATTGTGCGTCCTATAACAAATTTGCTCCGCAAGGATGTTAAATTCACATGGACCGAGAAGTGCCAGGAGGCATTCGAGAAAATCAAGACCTCATTAATTTCCCCTCCACTCCTTATATATCCCGATTTCTTGAAACCATTCGACTTAACCACGGACGCCAGCAGCGCGGCATAAGGAGCCGTCCTCTCGCAAGGAGAAGTAGGACACGACCAGCCCATTGCCTACGCCAGCCGTACACTGAACAAGGCGGAACGCAACTATTCAACTATTGAAAAAGAGTTGCTCGCCATAGTCGGGGCTACGCGTAACTTTAGATGTTACTTGCAAGGCCGAAAATTTACGGTCTATACAGGCCATAAGCCTCTCAAAGGCGTCTTTAATGTTAAAACTTTCCGAATTCGATTATCAAATCGCATACAAACCGGGAAAATACAATACGAATGCCGACGCGTTAAGCCGAATTCCACAGGAAGTCAGCGAAGACTCAAATGGCCAAAACATAATAGTAAAAGCGCAAGTCCACCATAATTTGGATTCGGACTCGGAGGATGAAATAACCTCACTACAGGTACAGGTCACTACAGAAAACCCGCCAGATACTAATCCGCTAATTGACGATAAACCCAAGCCCCCTGAAATAATCACAAGCCTCAAGGAGATACAAACGATCTAACATGATTATCACGACTCTCCTTTTGGCAACCATCAGGGCGTAAATAAAACATATAAGCGGATTCGAAGAAAGTACTGGTGGAGGCACCTGCTTAGCGATATCAAGAAATACGTTAAGCGTTGCTCAAAATGCCAAAAAATGAAGGCATCACCTCAGTATAAAATGCCGATGGTCATCACGGACATCGCGGAACAGCCCTTCGACAAAGTCTATCTCGATATTGTTGGTCCACTCCAGGAAACTGACTCCGGAAACAAGTACATCTTGACTTTCCAGGATAACCTCACTAAATTTGCGATTGGTACGCCATGCCTAACGGAAAAGCCGTCACTGTAGTGCAAATCTTCTTCGACAAAATCGTCGCGCGCTACCGCATCCCCAAGCGAATAGTCACTGATCAAGGAAGCAACTTCCTTAGTGACCTGTTCAAAAAGATATGTAAATTGCTACGGGTGAAGAAGTTACAAACTTTTGCCTGCCACCCACAGTGAAACGGCGCACTGGAATGTGCACACAGGCCGTTAATCGAATACTTGTGTACCATAGTGGACGAGAATCCTAAATCATGTGATCAATATCTGAAAACCGCTGCATTCGTGTACAACAACAGTGTACACGAGGGGACGAAATTAACTCCCATGGACTGCCTTTACGGCCTTTACGGCGGATGTTCCGTCAAATTTAAAACGAGACCCTGAACCCGTGTATAATCACGAGAGCTACTATCAGATCCTACGATACAAGCTCCAAAGGTCTTATGCCACGGCACGCAAAAATCTGCTCGCTAGCAAACAACGGTCGAAATTATACTACGACAAAGCTATTCGACCCCTATCGTTTCACATAGGTGACAAAGTCTTACTCAAGAGCGAAAGTCGAAAACACAAGCTGGGTAGGACCGTATCTGGTAATCGGTGTACCATCATCAGTGAATACAACCCTACAAATGGGCAAGCGTACGGTTACGGTTCACAACAACCGTCTTAAGCCATTCTATGAATAGATAATTTCAATTGAAAATTTTTTAAACCTAAACGGCGTAACCAAATGCCCATGCCCGAAATCCCCCTAGAAGAGGCAATCACAGAGCAAAAAGAGCGGCCTCAACGGCCACAAACACTGCCCAGGGCACGGTCCATACAATTGGTTTAAACAATAAACACAAATAGATACGCAGAAGTCCAAAATAAAAGTGGAGTACTACCACAATCGTCGGTCGAAAAAATACCGAAGCGCAAGGCAAGTACTAACCTCTTTACTAGCCGGGGATAAAAATACTATAAAAGGGTAAATAAGGTAAACATTTTCGCGCCGTGGAACACTACCACAATCGTCGGTCGAAAAGATACCGAAGCGCAAGACAAGTAATAACCGCTTTACTAACCGGGGGTAAAAACATTGAAAAAGGAGAAATTATTAAGAAATAAAGAAAAAAAATTTTTTGCGTCGTGGAGTACTACCACAAACGAGAAAAGACCTTAGCGCATCGTAAGTACAAACAAAAATAAAAGTAATGAAATTTAAATAAAATAAAATATAAAGTTAGCAACAAAACGCGCCGTGGAATACTACCACAAACGACGGTCGAGAAGAGATAACTGTAGGGAAGTCTGAATACAATAAATATTAACGTCAATAACAGGAATCCGAGTCAGATGTGTTGCCACAAACTACGGTTAAAAGGCGACCGCAACACAAAAAAAAACAAAAACGAACAAACAAACAAATGGCAATATTAATAAATAAATAAATAAAGAAAAAATCAAAGGATAAATAAATAAAAACGAAAAACGGCCAAGGGCAAGGCCACCAAATAAAACCAGAATATTCACCTTCCCTTTATTCCCCTCCATGATCTGTTCCTCTCCAAAGAATAGCTCACTTTTTCCAGGGGGGAAGGATTGTTATGTACCAAAAAGGGTCACCTAAAATAAAATACGATAATTTATACAAATTGAATATCATTATTAAAATGAAATATTCAATCATTGAAATATTATTTTAGTTGCATCAAACGGATGTAACTAAATTCGCCTAAACGGCATAAATTATTTCAATTCGCGACAAACAGATCGCTCAAATTCCTTTTCCAGGAAATTTGTAGCGCATTGGTAACTTAAAAATGCTAATTATGCATTTAAGCAGATATGGTACCGAACGAAATTAAATTCGTTCCCAGATAAAGGTGCCTATCTCAGCGATTTCTTAACATGCATCGTATCTTTCTCAGGCATTCACGAGTAAGATACAAAAAGAAGAAAAAGCTCTGGGAGCTTTCTTCATGTACATATGTCGTTTTGATCGCGGTCTCTCGCTACATCGTCTTCGGCCTGCAAAAGAGAGACCGAAGAATAAAAGAAAGGAAAGCTCAAAGCTTTCTTTTCATGTAGATACGGTTGATCGAAAGAATAAACGGGGGGATTCGAAAAGTTTTGTTCTGGTCGCGATCGAGGCGGGTCGTGATTACCGAAAAGAGTCTGGTCGTAATCACGGTGTGCTGAAGTCGGGCTAATAAGTGTTCAAATTATAATTAAAACAAATCCGTAAAAGTGTAAACGATTTAGAGTCTTAACGGTTAAGTGTCTTTTACTTCAATTTATATAAACATATGGACAATTAAGTATCTTTATTTGAAATAAGAATAATTTTGTAAAAGGATAGATAAGTGTTCAAATTATAGTTAAAACAAATCCGTAAAAGTGTAAAAGATTTAGAGTCTTGACGATTAAGTGTTTTTTACTTCAATTTATATAAACATATGGAGACGGAGTTGGATCAATGCGTTGAGCGGCAAGACCAACATGCTGTGGGTCCCGGGTTCGAGCCCAGATGACCGTGAGCTTTTATTAAGAAATTAAAAATAATCCACTCCGTCTCTGGGCTGTTGTCTAGCTCGCAGCAATGCAAGCAAGACTCAAGTTTCCTCACTTCCCTTGCCCTAATTCCCTTCCGGCCAAAACCATGCTAACGCATCAAAGGGTTGTCCCCTAGGATTTGGCCACATCGTATATAAAAAAAATAAAATAAAAAAATAAAAAGAAAATTAAGTGTCTTTATTTGAAACAAGAATAATTTTGTAAAAGGATAGATAAGTGTTCAAATTATAATTAAAACAAATCCGTAAAAGTGTAAAAGATTTAGAGCCTTGACGTGTATTTTACTTCAATTTATATAAACATATGGACAATTAAGTGTTTTTATTTGAAATTTGAATAAAAGAAAAAGGAAGTACACAATTAACGAGTTTTAGTGTAATTAGTGTCCCAGCAGGTAACGCAACAACGTCACCCCTCTTAGAACTGTTCGTCTTGAAAGAATTTCATCCTCAATGTCCTTTCTGTAGTTCTTCTGTTTTAATAATCCTTCGTTGGCATTTGTACCTTGTGGCAACTGTTCCTCAGATCTCAGCTGCCTGCCTAGTCAGTCCATTAGATTACCTTTTTCGAACAAAGAATTAAGGTCACTTATCTCAAATTCCTTCATGTTGGCCCTCTTATCACGCTTACCTCGCATATCTTCACATAAATCGTCTGCCTGGGTGTTATGTAGCTGAATATCACTGTAGCACCACGAAAGCCGCTCCAGCTGAGAACGTAGAATTTGATTGAATTCTTCCGCCTCCTTCAATTTTCGGTGTAGTTGAACAATCTCATCTTCCTCCGTTTGAGCGTTAATAGGCTTACATTCTTGAATTTCCAACTCATCCGTCAATTCTTCCATTAAAGTTCACATCGAAATCTTGCAATTTCTGATCCGCTGTCTACAGTTTCCGTTTTCCTTTGCTAGATATCCGTAAGACAGTCAGTCTTCGTAGAGGTTCAACTTCCTCGTCTAGTGACATATTCCCATTATTCACATCTCCGAGTTGTTCTTCTTCTCTGCACTTCTAGTAGCTTCTTAACTCATTTCTTTCTGCGACACTTCTTTCTTCATTAGTTCCCCTTTATTGGAAGATATCCATTGACGTGGTCGAGTTTCTCTCGAAACACGTATATCGTTTCGTATAACTTTTGTTATGCTGCAATCCTGTGATAAGTGGTAAATGGTTTTCCTTCTGTAATCACTTTGCAAATGACCTTCTTCACCGCAGGACCAACATATATATCTGCGTCGGAGAACAGTAGCTTCGTTGTTTCTGTCTGCACCTCTCTTTAATCTAACTTCTTCTTGTTCCCTTCTGTTACACTTTGCACAACCACTGTTCCTCGTGTCGTATCCCGGAGGGGTTGATCTCCTTTGCTTCCAGCAATCTCGTCTAAAACTTCAGCGTTAGTGATCTTCCCAGCCAGTCACACAGTTTGCTGCAGATCACGATCTGCAAGTGAATCAATAAATGCTTTTCTGGCGACCTCGTTGACATAATCTTCGCTAAACGTGGGATAAGCCAAATGTGTCAACCTTTATATGTCCGCACATAACTACTGCAAAGTCTCTCCGTGCTTCTGTGTTCGACTTCGTAGCCGTAGGCGGTAGAATTCTTGCATGTTCTGGTTGCCGTATCGTTATTCTAAGGCGTGTATTGAAGATAAATAAAATCGTTCCTTAGCTCTGGCGGTATTGTCTGTAACAGGTCTGCGGCTGCTCCTCTGAGTGCCAAAATTAAAGCTGTAGCTTTTTCCTCGTCAGTGCAGAAATTCTCTCGAACTGTAATTTATATGTCTGCCAGGGAGTTTGACCATCAAAAGTTGGAGGATGAAGTTTCTTGTTTACAGTTACATCAGTAGATAAACTCGCAAGTTTTCCGCTTCTTGACATCTTCTAGTTCATTTCGAATTGCATCCACATCATCTTTAACCTGTTCTTTCAGTTTCTTTTCTACATCTGACTTATGTTCTCGGATTTTCTTTTCCATATGTGACGCGAGATTTACCTTCATAGAGCTTTATATGTCCTCCAGTTTCTTCTCTACGGTGGATTCCAGACCATAAAACTGTTTTTGCATAGAAATTTCCATTTCTTCCTCAACAGAGACCTTAAGTTGCTACTACTCATGACTTCAACTCGGCCGTTGACAATTTCTGTTCTTCAATGGATGCCCTTAACCTACGAATAAAGAGCTAAAGGAAAGGCCCTAACTCGTAAAAGTCGTATATGTGAATGAAGCAAAAAGCGTTTAGGCGAAGTGGAAGAAATGTAAGGAGAATTGTAGATTCGTCAATAAGAATAAGGCACCTGGGCTGTCATTTAATTGGAAATTTATTTTCCGATATCGAAAGTCGTGAAATTGTGCAGTTAAATAGATTTTTTGAACATAATTAGTTGTAAAAAACTGTTAAAAAGTGTGTGAAACAAACTATATTAAGTTGTGTAGTGCCAAACTGTGGAAATAAATTCCGTTGCCGACTGCCGGGAAGATCTTTTTCGTTAAATTTTTTAATGTAAATGTTAAGATAGCTCCATAGTAACACAACAAAAGCAAGTTCTAATGAAGTTTCAGTCAGAAAAGAAGAAACAATAAAATATTATTATTGTTTACAAGTTGTGTTCTTCTTGCAGTAAGTTGCGTATTTTGGTGCATTTGGTGGTTATCAGTATTATAGAAATATTGTTTAAAGCGTTTAAAATAATTTAATTTTTGTTATAGATTCTCAAGAGTAAAATATATAAATGTCATATGGAATTGGTGGTGGTGGAATTGGAAAATACTAATTATCCGAAGAATTTTAGAAGGAACCCCCACTTGAAAGAAAAAATGTACCACTGCCATGATGAATATGTGCGTGTGGTAAAAAGTGTTTCAGTATTTGTGTAATGCTTCACGATATTTTGCGTTGAGCCTTTCCTTCAGTTCTTTATTCGTAGCCCTTAACTCAGCTCCTTCTCACATATTAGAGCATTGAGAAGATCTGTGATGCTTGGAGTATTTACTTCTTCTTCTTCTATTTCGTCTTCAAAAACAAAAGACTCTGGATCCTTCCCTTTCTTTTCCATAGCTTCCTGTAGTAACGCTACCAGGGCACGTTAATTTGTAATTGTAGGTAGGGAACGTTTACTTAACTCCTTCTTTAAGTCTTGAACATGTAAATCGTTCAGTTTGCGCCCCATATTCAGATTGACTGCACAATTTTACTTCAATTTCACAATCACACCTTTTTTTCTTATTTAACTTAGTTTTCTTAATTAATACTACTTCTGGCACCAATTGTAACGTAAATGGGGCTCTTCCGGCTTGACGGATTAATTAAGACACTTATATTTTTTTCAATCACAAATGTTCACAGTTTTATTCATTTCACTTAATTAGTTAATTTCACAATTTCCTTTACACGATTTCACTTCACATATTCACCATGAGTTCGAGTCGTCCTTGACTTTCCCCGTTTGACATTTCCTTCTCTTGATTACTGGCCACCGGGGGCATGCACATTACACGGTTGACTACTTCCCTTTTTGTGGCCTACCTCTTGCTCGTTACCATACATTGCTCAAACCACCGACGAAGAATACCTCGTAACGGCAGCCGTAAACTACAGCACACCAACACCTGAAACACAGACACAATTGTTGAACAGCAAGCAGACTCAACAAACAAACAAAAGTTTTAGTTACATTATAATGTGCCTGTTACACACAAAAAAACAAAGCTCTGATACAGAAAGGTGAAGTACCTTCTGGTTCGTTTTTCGGTGTGCTAAAAACGAATCTGAGGTCAGAACTGACCCATCCCCCTTTATATTTCGCTCCAGCACCCCCCCAAATGGCCAAATTTTCACATCATATAAAAATTCAAAATAAATATTTCATTCTCCGTTTTTCGGTGTGCTCAGAACGATTCTGAGGTCATGATTTACCCATCACCCTTATATTTTGCCCCAGCAAACCCTGGTATCTCCCCTTCATGTCCTTTAAATCTTGGTGAAAACGTTCACCTTGCTCTTCATTGTAATCACCTAAGTTTTCACGACAATTTTTCTTGTAGCCCTAAACTCTCCCGAGGCCAAGTACCTACCTTTGCGAAAAGCAAATCTCATACACACTTACTCCGAGTATCAGGTTCATTAATCGCTTCCAATGTGAAGCAATTTTGTCGTAGACTAACAATCCTGATACCCGAAATATTTCCAAAATCATAAAAATTTAATTTTTTTAATTAATATGGATGAAATTTTCAGTTAATAGAAGAATTCCGAGTTCATATAAGTGCAAATAGCAAAACCGTTAATTTTCCCAAGTCTGTACAGGCGAAATTCGTGGATGTCAACAGGATTATCAGGAACCCAGGATTTTTCATATATCATACAAGCGGCGTTCACTTAATCAGAATATCCGTAAGATCAATTCACACTGCTGGAAACTCTTCCAGACGGACTAAATTTATCAGTAGCCATAGCAAGGCAAATGATATAATTTCATTATGATGGTTCACATAAGCCTAATTTAGGCCAATTGTAACATTTGAGTGTTTTGCCGAAAATTCAAGGATGATGGGTTAATTAAAAAAAAATTTCGCCGTATTCAATTTTAACACAGGTGCCTTAGGTGACGATACGTTTGAGGCCCGTGGTAGTTTTTTTTTTTTGATACAGGTGCCAAAATACAGTAAGATATTAATACAGTGAAATTTTAAAACCGCGGGTGATGAAGGGGTTGGCCGCGGTGCCGGGGGAGATAGGAAAATTAAAACTACTTTTTATTTTCCATGTTCGGTTAAAGTACTCCAAAAAAGTAGAATGAGTTATTTATTTTGAATTTTTATATAAAGTAAAATTTTGACCCTTTGGGAGGGTGCTGGGGCGAAATCTAAGGTTGATGGGTGAATCATGACCTCAGAATCGTTCTAAGCACACCGAAAAACTTAGAATGAGATATTTATTTATATTTTTATATGAAGTAAAATTTTGACCCTTTAGGGAGGGGGGGGGGGTGCTGGCGAGTTCTGGGGCGAAATCTAAGGGTGATATGTAAATCATGATCATATATAATAAATATAAAATATATAAATAATAATCGTTCTTAGCACACCGAAGAACGCACAATGAGACATTTATTTTGAATTTTTATATAAAGTTAAATTTTGATCTTTTGGGGGGGGGGGCGAAACCTACGCGTGATGGGTAAATCATGACCTCAGAATCGTTCTTAGCACACCTGTTCAGGCGCATCTGGCAACATTGTCATCTCCTTTATTTATCAACTTTACCGGTCCGTAAGTAATCATCCAGTTTTTAGTATTGCTAGAACTCTGGCCAACGCGATTACTTGTACTGCTGAATTTGGTAATAAAGTTTGAGTTACGTTAAACAAAGTGTTATCATTTCAACTGCCTAGAGCCACTTAGTCCAAACAATTTCGCCTACACTCTTCTTTAGGTAAAAACATTTTTTGGTAGCAGAGCGTGGTTCTTAAGTGGTCCGGGTAACTCTATGAAATCAGCAAAAGTTCAGCCAAACGTACACGCGCTATTCAGTTTATTCGATCGGTAATCATATTCTGTTTTCTTCGATATCGTGGCATAACAATTCAAAATGTGCTAATTTTGAATTCGCTTGTACTCATCTGCAGTTAAATTTCTTAACGGCTTATTCCTCAAAAGCATTATAACTGTGTGAAACACAAGTGCAGTTAAAAGCAAACCACATTGTTCTGTGCAAAATCCATGTCGCTTAAGAGCAGTTTTTGGTGAATACTATGCTCTAGCATGTGAGAAAATTCGATAGTGACGGTGAATAATAACATTACAATTTCTTCAGCTACGTTTGCAATAAAACACATTTGACTCTTCTGTTAGCATCAACCTCACATAAAGCTCTACAGGTGTTACGATACGCAACTTTCGTCTTACCCCTCGCATTAATTTTAACTTTGGATTTTTTGTGACATCGTGATACTCCTATTGTCCTAGTGAGTGAACTATTTATTGCTAGAAATGAAAGATAGTGGAAATTTGTAAACAATAAGCGGAGTGCAGAAAATTTGTGAACTTGACTTGGATATTATAAAACTTATTTTGATCATTACCGGATACGTACTTGTATTCAAAGAGCTATTTAACTTCTCATTTAAGCTTTGGATAGTAGGTAAGCCATTTTTTTCTTACATTTAATCTGCTAAAAGATGTCATTTCTGGAGAAGCCGCTCAACTTTTGCATAATATTCCAGTAACTGACGACAATTATTCAATTGGATGGGATACGTTAACCGAGCGCTGTCAAAATGAACGCGTGCTTATAAATTCATAACTTCAAGCGTTAACCAGCTTGCAACCTATGCGTTCTGAGAATTCTCTTGAAGTCAAACGTTTACTTGATGGGACAAAAGAAACAATACGGGCATTTAAGGCCATGCATCGACCAACAGATCAATCAGCCAACGCACACGGTCCTCTTTTGAGTCTACACAAACAGGTTTTTGATGATAAAGGATCGCAGGGAAGGGGAATTGTTCCTTCAAATTTTCCACCAAAATGATTTGTATCTCTCGGGTGCAGAATACAACTTTTGTGAGTGGAGGGTTAATTAAAAGATTTTGCGTGCGATCGGTTAATTAATGTTTTAGTTCTCAGAAAATTAAACTGAGCTGCAACTGAACACACTTTTCAATTTCTGTACTGAGATGTAATCAGAAACTAAACCGAATAATGCATCGAAAGAAAGTCAACCTAATTAGGTTTAAAAATTGTACTTCCTTCAATACACTTTTTGGTTTAAAGTACATCTAAGTAGCGACCAATAGTGAAGTATTTTTATAACTTCAAACTTTCTATTTTGATACCTCAGCCGCGATAATCTCAATAAGAAAAACATTTTCTAATTAAGTAGAAAATATTTCAGGTAAAGGATCGCAGGAAACTGTAATTTGTTCCTAACATTTTTTCACCGAAATGGTTTCTATATCTCGCGTGCAGAACACAAATATAAGTGCATATTGGATATATAGCACAGGTTTTTGAAATATCATAGAATGTCCCTTTTCTGAACAATCAAACCAACACTCGCATTCTGATATAAAATTGAGTCGGAGCAAAATATCTTACGTGTACGTCGGGCTCACATCCGCAAACCGGCTTGAGGAAAGAAATTTATAGTCAGGTGGTTACATCCTCATACTCTTAAAGATTAGGAGTCCTCAATATCTAAGGTTAAAACCCTTTCAACTTTTGAGCAACTTGCCAACTTTCTTGAAGGGAGAGTACGCACTCTTTTAGCTGTGTCAACCACCATACAGCGTCAGCGATCAAAAAAAGTATCTACACCGAGATGGAGAACTTTTGTCGCCATTAGTGTGTCCGAGATATAGACTACTATACCAACTGCTTCATGGCTTCATTCCATTGACACTAAATCCTGCAGACTCAACCTCCAGAGGGCAAACACCATCTGAGTTGGTCTCCAACGACCCTTGGCGGAAAGGGCCAGTATTTCTTCAACATTATTCCCGGTTATGGCTAGATGAAGCCAGGGTGTTGCCAAGGGACATAGACTTGGAGGAGAACCGATTATTGCCGCAACAACGGTCATATCCAAATTATTTCCCTGGGAGATGGGCTCAAGAACCATAAATTAGAGCGGTCAAAACGGCAATATGGTCACATCACACCTACGGAGCTTGAATCATCCCTCACCTTTTGGATTAAAGAAATTCAACGCTGCTCCTTTCATGTTGAGATCTAGCAGATTGCGGAAGGAAAAATCATCACCAAATCTTCACACTTAGTTAAACTGAGCCCCTTCATGGATTCTCAAGGTCTTTTACGATTAGGAGGACGCTTACAATTTTCTTCGTTGAACTACGAAACAAAACATCCTCTGGTTTTACCTAAATCGGGACACTTCAACAATTTGCTTATAAGGGACTCTCACCAAAGAACTCTCCACGGAGGTTACCAGCTAGTACTTAATTTCCTTCGATCAAGGTTCTGGTTATTGGATGCTAAAAACCAAATAAGAAGAGTGATTGGAAATTGCCAGCATTGTTTTAGATGACAAGTGCGACAAAAAATGATGGGAAACCTTCCTCGCTATCGCATCACATCTTCTCGGCCTCTTGACCATGCTGGTGTCGATTACGCAGGACATATAATTATTAAGACAAAGAAAGGCCGATGCTACCAAACTTACAGAGGCTGCATTTGCCTATTTGTGTGCTTTTCCACAAAGGCAATTCACGTAGAGTTAGAGAGTGAGCTGAGAACGCAAGAATTCATCGCTGCTTACCGAAGATTCACTGCTCGACGTGGTATATCTAGCCACCTAGGCATTTTATTCCCCCATCCGCTCCGCATTTTGGTTGTCTTACTAGAGTAGCATCAATCCGATGCAAATCTTCAATCATAACACGTCACATTGTTAAACTCTCTGTCCTGTATACCAGCGAAGCCTTTTCAAACTAAAATTTTAACAATTATTTTTTACTTCTAGTTCGCAAATTCAGACAGTGCAATATGCCGTGCGGCTATCTTGGACAACCTGAAGTTTTCTGACAACACTCTTACATGGCGGGCGGCCTACCTAGAGGTCTTACTACCTTCGTCAATGACGAGGCGGGCGGTATGTTCAGGCGCATCTGGCAACATTGTCATCTTCTTTAGTCATCAACTAGACTTTACCGGACCGTCTCTTGCCAACGCGACTACTTGTACTGCTGAACTTGGTAATAAAGTTTGAGTAACGTTAAACAAAGTTTTATCATTTCAACTGCCTAGACCCACTTAGTCCAAACAATTTCGTCTACACTCTTCTTTAGGTAAAAACAACACCGAAAAATGTAGAATGAGATATTTATTTTGAGTTTTTATATGATGTAAACATTTGACCATTTCGTGGGTGAAACATGATGTAAACATTTGACCATTTTTTTCCACATCTCCGAAAATGTACAACATGCAGACGTCCCCAGCACGCTACGTTTACCGTCCCGGAAGTAACACTTAGAACCGCCACTCGGACAACTCTTCACAATTCGCCGGCCCCAGTATGATCAGAATGATCATGCCGTCACTAATTTCATTCCGATCACCTGAAACCAAAAGCATGAGAAGCGGCGTCAAATTTCGAAACACTACAGGCGTTAACGAACCCGACTACGTAATGCTGATCTCGTCAATTCAGCTTTTTTGTTTTTTATGTTAAAATAAAAGTAATTTCAATTGCCTATTAAGCAGTTATGGATTTATATATGCCGAATGTATTTAATTATCAATTATGGGCTTTATTATAGCTAAGTAAGCAATATTTGCAAAGTATATGGAATTTTCAAATATAAACTTTATTGTTATGATTATAGCTAATTAAGCAATATTTGTGTATAACAATGAGAAATAAAATTGACTTTGGTCACTGATTATTTATTCTTATAATAATGTACAATTAGTAATTTCCCCTACCGGCGGTAGGTGTAGGTAGCGGTAAGAGATTATCTTAATTATTTGTACAAGTATAAATTTGAGAATCATAAAGTAAAGTGCTACATTATTTTAAGTATACAAAGTTAATTAAGTAATATGAATTGAAAATAATTGAGTTCGGTGTATTGAAAATAATTAAGTATAGTGTACTGAGAATCATTATAACTAGGTTTACAAGGCGGTTCTAGTCCAAAATCCCACGCGTTTTTTGACGCGTTGGATACTTATTTTTTAGTTTTACTAAAACTCCATGTGGCGTTAACGTTTTTTAATTAATTTTAATTCTGTGTTCCTAAATAGCCAACACTTGAACTCCGACTGGTACATTTCTTTTTGTTCTATTTAAGCTACCTGTACAATTATTAATTTGTGAGAGAAATAGTAATTCCATGTTCTGTATTACATTTGTAGTTAAAATATACAGTTTTGTTCTCTTAAAGCTATAGATTATAGGGTTTTTCTTACAATGTTCCTATACAATTTGTTTTGGCTAAGAATTCGATAATTATTTTAATCCTAAACATCATCCCGCCGCGAAGACGCCGTCTTCTCAACTGGTAACTTTGCTAGCTTCACTACCGGTCTCTTGAATTCTCCCCTTGTGGTTCTTAAAGTGACAACACGAACCAAATTATAAGTGCCAGGGTGTGTCTTCATGATTCGTCGGAGGGCCCAAGTTGATGGTGGGAGATTGTCGTCTTTCACAAACACCATATCGCCGACCTCCAGGTTGTCTTCGACTCGAGTCCACTTAGGACGATACTGTAGGCTGGTCAAATATTCCATATGTCAACGTTTCCAGAAGTCCTGGACCACCTTTTGGACTAGTCTCCATCTTAATAGGATTAATGTCTTCAGGTGGACCATCAAGGGTTCAGTTAGAGCGAAGAGCCGATTGAAAGATGAGCTGGAGTGAGCGCGTCAATGCTGCTTATGTCGTCTGTCAAGGGCATTAAGGGTCTGTAATTCAGGATGCCTTCTATTTCCGTAAGTATTGTAGAAAGCTCTACGAAGGTTAAGCGTGCTTCTCCGATAGTCTTCTTCAAGAGGTTTTTCACCGACTTAATTCCGACTTCCCATACGCCGCCGAACAGTGGCGCTGAGGGGTGGTTGAAATGCCATGTTATATTGCGACTTGATAGGTAATCTGCAATTAGAACATTATGAGTCATTCAATTAACTAAATTATAAAGTTCGCCTAGTTTTCTTTTTGCACCCACAAAATTTCTTGCATTATCGCTATATAAATTTGAAGGAATGCCTCTTCTTCCTATGAAACGTTTCAGACAGAAGATAAATTCGTCTGCTGACAAATCGCTAGCAACTTCTAAAGGCAAACCCTTTCTGATGAAGCAAACAAAAAGCCTTTAGTTGATCTTGTTCGCCATCCTCGATGAAGGAGTACTGGTAGGGGGCCTGCATAATCTACACCGACGTTCTCGAATGCTCTAGAAATCGATACTCGATGCGAAGGTAAATGTGCCATTAACTGTTGAGATACTGTTACTCTCTATCGTACACAATCCACACAGTGTTTGATATCACTCTTCACCATCGATCTGCAGGAGAGTAACCAGTATTTCTGCCTTAGGATACCAAGTAATTGTTTAAAGTTGGATGCCCACTTTCTGAGTTGGAAACCTCGAGACTGTAGAAGGGAAGACTGTTCTTTTTGCAGTTCAATAGCCTTATCAATCGTATCTGTACTCACCATTAAATCGTCAACAAAAGAATTGTTTTCGATCATGTGAGCTGCTAAGGGATTTTGTTCTTTAAACTCAATTGCTAATTGCTTTAAGCATCTTGTAGCCAAAAATGGTGCGGCAGCAGTACCATAAGTAACTGTATTAAGGGGCTACATCCAGCCAGAACTTTTCAAAAATCGATTTTTTTTTATTTTCTGTTATATATAAGTATAAGTGTATAAGTGTAAAATTTTTGAGTGGATATTCCAAGAAATTTCGAAGTTATACGCGCTTATCTCCACCGCCTGCGGCGATACTTTTTTAAACCAGTAATTACCGTGCTCACTTATCTTACTGCCTGTGCACAATGGACGGATTGTCACCTGACCATAATGCACTATTGTAGGAGTAATATTTACATTTCTTAATGGTTTTAGTTTTTCTTTTCAAAATGCACGTTTCTCTAGGTTTTGAGGCTTACAAATGTAGTCGAGAAACTCGGAACTCTGAACGCGTTTTCTCAAAAAGCCTTTAAAAAAAGCCTTTCTCTTAAGCCTACGTCAAAACACATTCTTAATTGCTAATTTCACGAATAATGAATATTTTTCGAAAAAATTACAGTTAAAGTGAGAAATTTTTGACCAAAAATGCGTAAAAAGGTTTAATGGTCGCCCGTTTTTTTTAAGACTTCAATTTTAAAAAACCAAGATCGGTAGTCAATTGTACGCACGTTTACCTTTAACAACAATTTTCAATTAGTGATTTCAGATCATTGGTTCGTACTGTGGAGCCTCCACCAGGAAGCCGTGAAAAAAAATCAACATTTTTGGTTCGACGTAAATAATGTTGTAGTAAATCTTTTTTTGATGATTTTGTCAATAAGTTTATTGTCATTAAGTCTTCTTTTTATTAAAAAAAAATCCATCCCATTATAACTTTTTATTGTACAAAAAAAAATCACCCTGAACTTTCGCTTCAATTTCACACTGTAGCTGTATGTAACACCTTAAGCCTCAGGTGCTGGATCGGTTGTCCTGGATTTTCCGTCGAGCCAATTCGCTGGTGGTTTCTATCTCTCTTGCTTAGCATCACCATCCGCTGTGAACGCAACCTTGTTTTATCTGAATGAAAACAAAATGGGAAACAAATCTCTTTGTATTTTTGGTTCAACGAGTAGGTTTTGATTAAGTGATGCACCTGTAGAAGTAGTAGGAGACCCGTCGAATACTAGTCGCAGCTTAGTGGTGGTACTTGAAGGTCTCAGAACTGCAAGGTGAGGGAGGTAGACGTGTTCTTCTTTACTATTAAGAGCACTCCCAGGTACTGGTTCTAAGTTTATATTCCTCTATGAAAGCACAGTATTCCTTTTGAATAGAAGGATTGCGTAGAAATCTTCGTTCCAGGGATATCAATCTTTGCACTGACATGTCTAATGAATTTCCAAAGGGTTCAACATCTTCCTTGAAGGGTAATCGAACTGTGTATTTTGACTCTGGACCTACATAATAAGTTGAGGTGAAATGCGATTCGCATTCTTGTTCTTCAGCGGTGTAGGGGGAGTTGTGATGATGCAACTCCTCTATTTCCCAAAATTTTTGAAGAGTTGAATCAATCTCAGCAATATCTGTAAGAAGCGAGGTCAGTGATGGTGTCTCAGGTATATTGCCAAGTGTACCGGCGACAATGTATCCAAACATTGTGTTCTGCGTTGCAGGAAGATTAGATGAGAAGATATGTTTCCCTTCTCGAAGAATTTGAATAAAGTGCTTAGCTCCTATAATAATATCTATTTTACTAGATTGATTGAAATGCGGCTCCGCAAGCTTGCATTCCTTGATAAAGTTCTAATCATCAACGTTAAAGTCTGATGTTGGTTGTGGTGCAGTCAATCTGTATAAGATGAATGCGTGTGCCACAATTTTTTACGAACAATCGTGTAGTTATGCAATTGTGAGCGTTACCTTTTCTTTGGTGTACCCTGATCTTGCTGAAGCTAGCCCTTGTACGAGTATTTTATGCCCCTCGCGTTTCAGTCTCAATCTTTGCACACATTTTTCCGATACGAATGAAGCCTGAGATCCTGAATCGATTAATATGCGACATGATTGTACTGCTCCTGTGATATCTCTCACATCCACCACTGCAGTTGGGAGGAGCGAGAAACGGATTGGGCTTGAATTGAGTGATGTGAGCGCATTGATTTGAGTATGAATGGCTGGTTGTTATATTGATTCATTGGTTTATTTGGAATGAACTCGGGTGTGTGTAGATTTAAATTACTTGAAGAAGGATTTTGTAAGTATGATTGTGTGTTTGTAGATTGTATTGTTGAATAATGTGAGTGCGGATGGTTTTCTCGAGTTGCATCGCTGATATTCAGTGAGGAGTGGTTTGGCTGTTTACAATAGTGACAGGAGTGCTGAGATTTACCCTTGTGTGCTTGGTTTCCAGAGCTGAGGCAATTGAAACATAGAGCCTTTTTGGAAACGAAGCTACGTCTTGATGGTATGTCCATCCTTTTGAATTCAGGGCATTTGAAAAGAAAATGAGTTTGCATGCATTTTGGACACTTAGCCGAAGTATCAGAGTGGTGTGTGCGAATGGCTGTCTTGCTGGACTGGACCTTCTTGATTGGATCGAGGGTCTCTAGTGCGTAACAGCGTTTGTTTAAGAAATCGAGGAATTCTTGAAAGGTAGGCTAGTCCTTGGTTGCGACTTCTTCAGCCCAAGCTTGACCAGTTTTGCTAGGGACAATATATATAAGCCATGGATCTCTTCCAGTGGCTTCCTCTTCCAACGCTCTTATCCCTCGTTCTAATTCATCTGACGTATCTGTGAGTTCACACAAAATTGAAGAAGATGATTGGGCAAGACTAGGCTGATTGAAAAACGACTGAATGTAAGAATATAGAATATGCCCTTTCTTATCATAGCGATCTACAAGTTTTGACCACGCTTCCTTGTAATTAGTTTCTGTTATAATTATATGTCTGATTAGTAAGGCAGCTTCGCCTTTGAGAAGACCTTTCAGGTACTGTTATTTATGTACTCCAGACAAGCCTTCCCTGTTATTAACAGATGACTCAAAGAGATCTTTAAACGAAGGCCAGTCTTTATAGTCGCCACTAAAAGGTTGAATATGAACCGTTTGTAGTTTTATTTCAACGGCGCTGTTGTTGTTATGCAAAGATGAATGACTAGCAAAATTGTGGAGTTAAGATCTTCGACTGTGGGGTTGTAGCCAATTCATTTACCTTCAAAGCTTTGAGCCCCTTTAGAAGCAACGATTTCACAAAATTATATTTGTCTTCGAATTCGGAGAACTCAGAAGCTACATCCAAACTGACCAATTTAATTTTAATTTAATTTCTAAATATTCTAACCGAGTTTCGAGTTCTACAAGTGTTCTTTTATCGGATGGCATGTTTGCAGCAAGTGATTTTAGCTTAGTAAAAGAGCCCCTTTAAACGGCCTCGTTGACCCTTCAATACCCCTGTTTCACTCATTTTGACTTTAAATGTCTTTAAGTCCGTTAACCTTGCTATTAAATTATAACATGTAACTGTTTTTACCGTTACTTTTTACTAATAAGTTTGGTCCACGATTAAGAATTTAATGTTTTATAATTTATGATTTGCTTAATTCACTTTCATAGGTTCTCAAATTCAAAAAAAAAATTTTCTTTTTAAATCAATGTCTAATTACAATATACGCCCACACTTTTATTTAATCTTAATCACGCACTTCTATTTAAACAGAAGCAAGATGTTTAGAGAATCCAATTGTCTTAAGCGGGAATGTTCTCACGATGGTATCGTCACTTTTTGAAGGGTATATAATTTAAATGCAATATGCGCTAATATTGAATACGATAATTAATTACAAAAGGTTACTTATCTTTAATTTGGCACTGCTTGGAGGCTGCGTTTTGATTACGTATTTTTTTTTTTGGCTGATGGTTTTTGTCCCGCTATTGCATGTGTTTTAAGCACTTTCAGCTACAATTGATCAATTCTTCGAGCTCTCTCCAGCATTCCCGGGTTTCGGCACCATTAATTTATGTTTGAAAATTGTCCAATTATATTTCTTTGCTGTGAAGCTAATTTGTTTCCTTCTTGCGACGGGTTGGATACTAAGGTTTTAGTTTTACTAAAACTCCATGTGGCCAACACTTGAACTCCGACTGATACATTTCTTTTTGCTTTGTTCAAGCTACTTATACAATTATTAATTTGTGAGAAACAGTAATTCCATGTTCTGTATTACAATATAACATTTGTAGTTAAAATATACAGTTTTGTTCTCTTATAGCTATAGATTACAGGGTGTTTCTTACAATGTTCCTATACAATTTGTTCTGGCTGAAAATTCGATAATTATTTTAATCCTAAACAGTTCCAAAATGCGTTTCTGGCATTATGTCAGCCATCTTTGATTTTGGTGATTTGGTCTTGAATTTGATCTTCTTCATTATCTGAGTAGGTTAAAATCGGGTATTTATGGCATGGGGGCCTTTGGATAATAAGGTATATTTATGGATGTATTGCTATGTGTCGTCGGTAATTTAGCTAGGACATAACAAAATATTAGTGAATGTTAAAACTGCGGTGCGATCACCTGGCATCATCTTGATATGGTACCAATTGGGGAACATACTCTATACAACAAAAAAAGAATCTTCAAAAGCGGTTCACACTTTACGAAGTTAGGTTTTTTTTTTTTATACGATGTGGCCAAATCCTAGGGGACAACCCTTTGATGCGTTAGCATGGTTTTGGCCGGAAGGGAATTAGGGTAAGGGAAGTGAGGAAACTTGAGTCTTGTTTTAGCATTGCTGCGAGCTAGACAACAGCCCAGAGACGGAGTGGATTATTTTAATTTCTTAATAAAAGCTCACGGTCATCTGGTCTCGAACCCGGGACCCATGGCATGTTGGTCTTGCCGCTCAACGCATTGATCCAACTCCGTCTCCACCCCCTCATCTCAAAATCGGTCCACGCCTTACGAAATTATTAACTTAGTTCAGCTAGATTTTTACCACTGTGCGATGACTACATTATTTTCATGCAACAGCTGCCTTGGAGAAACATGTTGAGGAGTGTTAGCAACTGAATGACGGTAAATCACGGTTACCAACACTGGAGTAATAAAAATTGGAATTTTAAAGTTTTAAGAATTAGGTACCTTTTGAAATTTACGCGATTTAGAATGTATTTTTGAACCAGTTAAGGATCAGAATAAATATCAAAATCATATTCCGTGTAGTGTAGAATATTTTGTTAAATGCACGTTATCATTTTAAAAATTCTATCGCGGTGCAGATTGTATAGAGTGGTTTGTTCAAGAACTTAAGCAATTTGCTGAAGATTTATAAACTGTGTTTCTTTGCCCACTACCCATGGATGAGTTAACGCAGCAACAATAGCAAGACTTTGCAACTGTATATATGTGAAAACCCATTTTTAAATTATTATATAAAGGTTCGCGATCATTGACAGCTTTGTTTTATTATTATTATCCAAAATAAGCTAATTTGTTTCCTTCTTGCGACGGGTTGGATACTAAGGTTTTAGTTTTACTAAAACTCCATGTGGCCAACACTTGAACTCCGACTGATACATTTCTTTTTGCTTTGTTCAAGCTACTTATACAATTATTAATTTGTGAGAAACAGTAATTCCATGTTCTGTATTACAATATTACATTTGTAGTTAAAATATACAGTTTTGTTCTCTTATAGCTATAGATTACAGGGTGTTTCTTACAATGTTCCTATACAATTTGTTCTGGCTGAAACTGCGACCAGTATGGGTTAGGTATGCTGAATCAGCATTTGTAGAAACCTTTGATAGCCTTGAACAACAGAAATATCCTTCAATGTTTATGATGATTGCACCTTCTTTACAATTCTTTCGCACCCACTCAACTTTTTCAGCCCCCTCCACTTAGATAATCTCACCATGTAAGAGTGGTAAAACTCTCAAATATAGGTATATAATAGAGAATATGCCCATCTTCCCACTGGAATCAGTGGGACGTACACGTCGTGAAGTCGTCAAGTCTTCAAATCTGAATGATGATTGAAAGATAAAGTGCTGAATCTGGTTTTTTGTCGGCAAATATTGCCATATCTTTCACAATAAATTGGTTATTGTTGTCCTTAAATCCAGGTGTATCAACGATTCGTTTTTTAATGGAGTATACTCAATGATTTAATCGTACAAAAGCAAGCAGTATGCTGATGTATTTGCAGGTGTGGTTTGTTATGCTTTAAACTCTAGACGAAAATCTACAGGTCCAGATTTAATGGCTTCTATGGTAAAACCGTTCATGCCTGTAGTAGCACTGTTGACACTTTATACAGCAGATCTATCTTAATAATATTGCAAATTTAAGCTCTCTTATGGGAGTAACTCTAAATTTAAATCAAGTTTGCTATTAGTTAGTTTGCAGTAATCAAATTTGCTGGAATCTTTTGTTTCAACGTTTTTTCGATTCTTCTGCAGAGCTAAAATGATAAATCGTGGTTTTTCAAGTTGAGTTCCCATGTGCGCTGCATTATAGTTGGTAATGCAGGGTACTAGTAAATGCCCCAGCTGAGATATGATATTTGTATAAGACGGCAGCTTTCAATAATCTTGAATTAATTCAACTTTTCATCATTAGCAGCAGTGTTGTTTGGAATTCGCCATTGCAATTCGAATATTTCAATTTTTACTGAATCTGTCTCTGATATGATTGGGTTGTCACCATATCTGCCTTATACATGTACAAGTACATGTTTCGAATTTACAATAATTTTGTTATAGCAGTCAGCGAAACCAAATAAAACTTTTAATAGAACTCAAGACTTAAAGAATCCTCGGTCTGGTGTAATGGATCCATCCGGAGACTAGCTAGAATTGTAAAGCATTTTGCTTTCAATATAATTCAATTATATGTAGTTCTTTAAAGATGTTTCGAACACAAAACGGTTACGATCAATTTCCACACCATTAACGTCATAGCGGATTTCCTCAAAGAAATAAACAAAGGAATTGTTGAGGTCGTGCTGTTTACAGACTACATCAAGTGGATTAATCCCTGGATCAGCTTTTTCCTGTTTTTTCTATAGTTTAGTTCCTGGACCATAGTACTGATACCCAGGTCGATGTAGGTCCACTGGTAATTTATTGAATATTGAGTTTACTAGTCATTTCCTGTTGAAGGTTCTGCAACGACTGACGTGCGTTTTATCGTGACCAATCATTTTATAATGTTCTGGTGATACTGAAGATGTGCTAAAACAGCAGATGCATTTATGTGTAAAACTTGGTTAGTACTCAGAATGCGCTTTATTAAACAATAAGTAACTCTACCTCTTAAGAATTAATATTTAATGCTTACCGATACAAAGAAAAGGAAGCATGTCAGTTTATTGCCAGACAACATTAAGGGAGTTATTATTGGACCATCGAATTGTGCAAAGGCTCACTGTTTATTTCTGATTATGCAGCATTTAGAAAGCGTAATAACATACTATTATATTTCTGTATGGGGCAATTTAGGGATATAGACAGCTCTTATCTCTTCCAAACTTATACGAATATAGGTAAGCATACGGGCCAGTGCTAATTTTATTATACTGTTTAAGCAAGATGATGTGAATCTTATACACATATTTAATGATCACGTGGGGTCAGAAATGACGTTTGAAAAATCCTGCAATACGCGTGCTAGTCCGGGCGCAATGGGGGGTCATGTATGCAATTTGGGGTCCCCGCGGTAACTTGTCATAATTTTATGTTTTTCGACACGGAGAATCGATTTTTCGAGGTTTACGAGGTTAAAAAATTTGTCGTTTTCGAGATATGGCCCGATTTTAGTCAAAATTTGTGGTTTTTCTGAATTTTCCAAAAAAATAAAAAAATTTAAAATTATTAACCAGCTTTATGTGAAAGATCTTTTGATTTTAAACAATTTATGTCTGTACCATTTTTTTCTTAAAGTCCTTGGTTTAGCTGTAATTTGCAAAAAATGCCTCACATTTCTTATAGAGTATTTTAAATGGGATAACTTATATGGGGCGAAATTCCTCAAGTGTACCAGGTGAAGAAATTCGATGTCTCCGATTTTGTTCAAACTTCACCAAAATATTGTTACTGTTATAAGTAATTATCGTGTTAAAGGACTTAAAAAAAATTTTTGTGCAAAAGTTATAGGGTTTTAAACTTTTGCATTTTTGCACTTTCTCTCGTGATCATATCTTTTTTGAAAAACCATAACTATCGCCACCATTGCAGTAGAACAGTGATCTTTAGTTGATTTTTTATTCGGAACGGCATGTAACGACCTTTACAAATCACTAAAGATCACGGTTCTACTGCAATGGTGGCGATAGTTATGATTTTTCAAAAAATATATGATCACGAGAAAAAGTGCAAAAATGCAAAAGTTTACAACTGTATAACTTTTGCACAAAATTTTTTTTTTAAATCCTTTAGCACGATAATTACTTATACCAGTAACAATATTTTGGTGAAGTTTGAACAAAATCGGAGACATCGAATTTCTTCACCTGGTATACTTGAGGAATTTCGCCCCATATAAGTTATCCCATTTAAAATACTCTATAAGAAATGTGAGGCATTTTTTGCAAATTACAGCTAAACCAAGGACTTTAGGAAAAAAATGCTACAGACATAAATTGTTTAAAATCAAGAGATCTTTCACATAAAGTTGCTTAATAATTTTAAATTTGTTCATTTTTTTGGAAAATTCAGAAAAACCACAAATTTTGACTAAAATCGGGCCATATCTCGAAAACAACAAATTTTTGAGCCTGGTAACCTCGAAAAATCGATTCTCCGTACCGAAAAACATAAAAATATGACAAGTTACCGCGGGGACCCCAAATTGCATACATGACCCCCCCCCCCCCCCCCCCCATTGCGCCCGGACTATGCTGAATGTTGGAAGGATAAATATGGATTCCTGGTGATTGATAAAGACAGCTCAATGTGTACAGGGCCCTCCCGAATTGGATTTGATGTATTCATAATGCTATAAAGGAAAGGATGACCAATGATTTATTAGTTTACATCAAAATAATTCCTCAAACCTGTTTTCGGTAACATCCGTATATCAAACTTTATTTCATTCATAGAGTAGTCTGTGACTTACGGACCGACATGCCAAAACTATAACGTTTTCTAGTTGCTACGAAACTGTAAAACCTTAACCTCACTTACATAAGCGCACGGATGAAGGGAAACTTCTTTTGTCTTTATTAAAAATAACTTTAATTTAAGCCAGTGAAAAAGGGTAATGAAAAACATTAAATCAATTTTTGAACTTTACAAAGGTTACTAGAGGCTTATGGTAACTAAAATGTAATACAAATATACCAATATTTTTCAGAAAGAAAATTTTTCGACTACCGTGTTGTGCGAAGGGTGGATTATTAATTTAACGTAGTTTGAACATCGAAGCTCCAGGTATATTAAAACAAAAGTAGAGGAATTAAAATTAGAATCGTAAAATTTACTTTTTTGCTTAAAATTACTAAGCCTGAAAAAGAAAAAAACCGACATGTTTTTTTAAAATATAAGATTATGAACTTAAGGAAATTGAAATATTAAAATTATAAGCAACTGAATTAAAAAAACCAAATTTGTAAAATTACCAAAAAACTATTTTGTTTAATCACACAATGTCTTTGCCAATAAAAAAATTGCGGAATTATTAGAGAGGAACATTCTGCATTGATCCTACAAGTTATCTTTTGCAAAGAAAAATTGTCATGGTAAAAAGAAAATGTTTTTACAAATTTTTCTGTTTCAATTTTTTTTAAAATGCATAAAAAATTGTGTTGTTTTATTTTACAATGAGTGTCACCAAATCTCTCCTTAAACACATATTGATGATGTAAAATGGTTTTTAGTATTGTCTCCGTCTTTTTAATCTTGTCCTGAAATCCTTTCTTGTCAGCTGCACACCCATTATAATTAATTGTAAGAAACCACATGGACATGGACATGAAAATCTTTCAAATCGAACTCGTAAAATGACGGCGCCCTGTTTGTAGCACTCAAAAGTTAAAGAACTAAACCGAAACTCAAGTCTTTGTGCTTCACTTCTTAAACTTTCAGCCTGTGGCCAAGATTACATACTATAGTGAATACACATATTTTTTTAACTAAACCATTACCATAGACCATTGAGGGTCTCAGCCTGGAGGATACTGAAGAGAAACACAGAGGGCATAGCCACTGTAATAGTCCTCTCAGTAGACGATTTCTCGACTGAGGCTCTCAAAAAGACCTTGTTCAAGGTCAACTATATGTTCGGGCAGATACAGCTCAGGCCTAAAACTGGCTTAGCTTAGGCCCAGTCTTGGGCGGGGTCTAGCTCCAAAGAAGCTAAAAACCCGACGGGGCGGGCTAAAAGCAAATCCCACAGTCTCGAGAGGTGGAGCCACTCCAGCACCGATCATAACCACGGCTGGTGCCAAGCAACCAGCGGGGCAGACGGTTCTGGTTTCCTCAACCTCAAGAGGCCAAAAAGTGGGATGTTCTGCGGCCACAACAGACACAGAGCTGCAGTCAACCCGAAATAATCTGGTTCAAACAACACCCAAGGTGACACTTGTGGTACCAGGGACCTCCAAGGCCCACAGTGAACCAGACAGGAAAATGGAAGTGGCAGGGAAAAGTACGCCTGCCACCAACAAATCAAAGGGCCCTATAAAGAAGTTGCAGCTGTCAGATGATCTTCTTGTGTTTATTCTGAGTTTTGGCGATTTTTGAGTTTTTTCAACTGCTTTTATTTGTTTTTTTTAATTGCGCTGCTGTTATTCGTTTGCGGTGCGTATTCGTTGCTGAAGTGGTTGCTTTTAATATTGGTTCCAGCGACCCTCGCATCCTTTTGCATTTTGGATTGGCTCTCTGCCGTTGGATTGTTTTTCCTGCGAAATACTTCTGTCTCGGAGGTACACTTTTTGGTATATGCCTCTGCCGAGGCCCTTACATCTGCACTGTTTGTTTTTTGTTTCTCCTTCTCGGACTCCTGTGGGACTGCTCCGGAGTGTGCCTGTTGGATTGGCCTACTGGATTGGCGCTGTCATTGGCTGTTGTTCTCCTGCTGGCTCTGCATTGCTGTATGGACTCTCCGCTTTACGTTTGCCTGTGCTCCTGTTGTGTCTCGGCGGCTTTTTCTGGAGATGCTGGAATAGTTCCTGCATTGTTTTTGTGACTTTTGTTTTTTGTTCTGCGCGAGCGCCATCTCTCCCTCAGTGGACTGATCAACCACTAGTTTGGACATCAACCTTTTTTCGCCGTGTTTTTCGCCGCTTACGTTTTGGTATTTGTTTATTCTACTTGTTGTCTTCGCTAATTCCACGGCTTCCCAATCTGTTGATTGTTTTTATTTATTAACAATATTTTGCTTATTTTTCACATTAATTATGAGCTCTTGCAAGGAGTGCATCAATATTAAGCCGTGTCATGTGCTGAGATTGATGAAAGGTATCTCTGAGAATATTTTTGCTGAGCAAGGTTGCATTGCCAATGGAATGGCTGCCATTAACTCGAGCCTATCTGGCTTTCAGAATTTATTTGAGGATATTGGCGCTTTAAATCAAAAAACTGACGACATCATTAAGGCTCTGGACAAGGCAAATGATAATTATGATATGTTGCTTAGCAGGTATCACGAGCTCTTGCAGAGATTTTCGACTATGCCCAGCTCCATAGATGACATATATGGGATTATTGCCAATCCGAACATTCGTCCATTTCCAGTTCCAGCCCGGTTCTGCCAATCTGCGAAGATATACGCCGTAGTGTTAGGAATTTTAAAATTGACATGGACTCATGGTCATCGGCCGATAGTGGTAATACGGATCTCATTCGCTCTTTTTCATCGGAGGTGAGGGCTCTCCTGACTAAAGCTGCTGCGTCTGCTGCTGTGGGTAGAGCGGTTCATGTTTGGGGACTGTTGACGAGGTGAACGAATCCCGCGTTTCTGTGACTCCTCAGCCGGTCGATTGCATTTCCTCTGGTGTCTCAGCGCCGGCCGATGGCTCCCCTTCTTCTAGACTGGGTCCTGCGCGGAGTACTCCTGAGTCGGCTTCTTCCTCTAATATGGATGATCCGGATACGATTATGGACAACAACATCAGCACTCTACGGCCAGCTAAGATCCCGAAATATGTCTTCTTATCTAGAATTCATCCCGATACTACTGAGGACGAGGTCATCGCCCATCTTTTTTCTCGTACTGGCGCTGCCCCGGGCACTGTTGCTGCCCCGGGCACTGTTGCCTGTAGACGGTTTGGCTTCTCACGCAATCGTTCTGGCTGTTCTTTTACTTCATCGTTCAAAGTGCTGGTTCCGGAGGATTTATTTAATGTAGTTCTTTCTCCTGAGATATGGCCCCGAAATTCCATTGTACGTGAATTCATCCCAAAAACTCGACTCGGCTTGGATAGTCAAAAGAATATGCTGAGTAGTAAGTAAGAAGAAATCATATGGCATGGATGAAATCCCTCATATTAAAGTTAGGAATTTATCACACAATGCAATTGACATATTAACAATAACCATATAACACAATAACATTGCCAATAACTGTATAAACAACTGCTACTTTCCAAACGAATGGAAAACTCCGAAGTTAGTTCCCATGCCAAAGGCATGAAATGCTTATAGACTCAACGAATTTAGACATACTTCATTACTATCTAACATTGGAAAAGTAATATAAAGAATCGTGGCAGATAAATAAGACGATTACGTCATAAATGAAAAACTCATACCAAACTTTCAATTCGAGTTTAAACGACGTTACTCAACAAAGCTGCACTCTGACATTACCGAACACCTTACCAACATAGAGGTAACTGTAATTTGTGCATTATATATAAAAAAGGCGTTCCACTCAATTTAGACAGAAGGACTCATCTATAAATATATAAATTAATTACCATACAGGCTTGTTCTATGGATAGAAAGTTTCCTAAATAACAGGAAACTTAAGATATCAATTAACCTGGAAACTTCGGACATTGTAGAAGTATTATCGGGAGTACCGCAAGGATCAATAAAAGGACTCAAACTCTATAATTTTTCCCTTTTAGACTTCCCACATATAGAAGTCGACAATGAGGGATTCACCACCTCGCAGGCCATCTTATACGCTGACGATACGTTAGTATACGCTAAGAATAAAGAATCATTTATGTCTGAAAAAGCAGTTTATAAACATTTGATACAAATTAATGAATACTACAAGTCCTGGAGTTTGAAAATTAACACTTGTAAATCTGAGCTAATCTGCATCCGCAGTGCATTTGATAACGTAAGGCTAAAGAAATATGAAGTTGTTGTTAAAAGCAAAATTCTAAGAGTAAAAATAGAACAAGAATGTATACCACTTAAGAAGAAATAAAATATTTATATTTAACAAAAACGATAGGATACTATTGGAAAAGCAAGAAAATCCTTCCTTATCTTAACGTTTATATTTTATAACGACGGGCTTAGAACTAAAACAAAACTTCTTATGTATATTTCCCCATATGTTTCACCATCTCCACGACTAAGAAATGGAAGTCCTAGAAAGAAAAATAATTAGATTAGCTGTAAGGGAAAATTATATTTATATAGATATAAAAGATACAGTAATAGATTCATAATGGATGCAGCTAATATGTTACTAGTGATGCGATACTTGATATGAGCCGTTTATTTTGAAAGTGGGGCAAGTCCATTTTTGAAAAAAATGGAGATAATGGTAGTTATAGATAAAACTTGATATAATCTTTTTATGCGTAAACAATTTATAGTAAAAGAAAAAATCAGATTCTAGTATTTGGAGGATGGAAGTTTTAGCTCTTAACAGTATTGAAAATATGTTTATTTTGAAAGTGGTGTAAGTCCATCTTAGATTAAAATTATTTTTGACCGAATATATTACGGCAAAACTTAGCTCCGGTTGCTGTATGGTGAAGCAAATGTGGCCGTTTGACATCATGTCTGAAATCTATCTATCTATCTTTGATATTGAAAATCGGTGGCTGTACAATATTTCATAAAATATAATAAAAAGTATATTTTAATTTTGTGTTTCGATAATAATATGTTTATTTCCAACACCGAGAAATTTTAGTAATATTGGCAACACTCTGAAAAACTGTAAACGGTATAATATTCGGATTATTTTAGCAGCTTGCAAGTAAAGCCTGGAACACAATGTGGCGCTGGTACTCGTTGCTGGTGCTGTAGTTAACTCGGAAATGTCAAATTTGACGCGCCAAAAGTTAAAAATATTGAACTTTACGCGACAGCGCCAGCTACACATTGGACCGCCATCTTTTAATTTCCATATTTTTAGCTTTTGATAGGTCTGGCTACCGCGACAGCTACGAGCGTCAGCGCCACATTATGTCCCGCACTTAAGTTCCAATTCAGTTTCTAATAAATACTCGACAAGTTGACATTGTGTTTCTGTGTAGGTAAAATTATTCCCGAGAAAAAATTCGTAAATAAAGACTGCCAATGCACAAGGGCATGTGCAAAACTAATTAGTGAGGAAGAACGGAAACGAAATTTTAATGAATTTTGGAACCTTGCAGATTTCAATAAGCAAAATTCATTTCTACATGGACTTACTCACAAACTGGGTACGAAAAGAAAGCGCCCAAGGAATTTCAAAGGAGCGGCAAAAAATTTTAGTTTTAAATATTATTTGAATACAAATCGTGGAGATATTTTAGTATGTAAAACATATTTTCTACACACTTTTAATATCTCTAAAGGACGATTGGACCGCGTTCTGAAAGCAGAAGTTGTGGGAAATGATTTGCGTGGCCAGAGAGAAGGATCTTCCCGCAAAACCAATGAAAATTTGGTAAATGATGTGAAGCAACACATTCAAAGTTTTCCTCAGTTTGAAAGCCATTATACAAGGAATCACAATCCAGGGAGAAAATATTTAAACCCAGAACTAAATATAAGAAAAATGAATAATTTATATGAGGATCAATGTACACTGAACTAGAGACTCTATGTAAATGAGTGGATTTACAGGAATATTTTTAACACACAATTCAGTCTGTATTTCCACCATCCACGCAAAGACACCTGCCAAAAATGCGATAAGTTTAATATGAACATTAAAGCTTCTTGCAATATTCAAGAGCAACAGAACCTGAGAGAACAACATAAAATGCACTTGATAAATGCCGAAATGGCAAGGAAATCTTTGCAGGAAGACGGAGATATGGCTTTGAATAATCCGGAAAAATATTTTGCATTCTCCTTTGATTTACAAAAGGCACTACCTTATCCTAAGCTAACAGTATCAATTGCATATTATAAGCGGAATATGTATGCATTGAATCAGGGCTTATACAATCTTCATAATGATGAAGTTAATATGTATGTTTGGGATGAAACTATAGCATCCCGAGGAGCACGAGAAGTAGCATCTTGCTGTTTGAAGCACTTACAGACTGTGACAACCCAAAAACATATTATAGGTTATAGTGACATGTGCACTGGCCAAAATAGAGACATAAAGTTGGCCTTAATCTGGATGAAAATTGTTCAGTCCAGTGACAATGAAATAAATATCATTGATCACAAATTTTTATTGTCAGAACATTCATTTTTACCGAACGATCGTGATTTTGGAGTGGTAGAAATGGCAATCCGGAAAACCAGTTCCTTGTTTATTCCCCAGGATTACTATAAAGTAATATGAAATTGTCGAAAACATAATAAATTTTTAGTACATGAAATGAAACGTGAAAATTTTTTTTCAACCCAACATCTGGAGAAAGCGATTTTAAAAAGAAAGAAAAACACCGATGGAGAAACCGTGAATTGGTTAAATATATGCTGGATCAGATTTACAAGGGATGCACCGTACAAAATGTTCTGAAAAACTTCGATAGAACGAGATGCTGAATTTAAAATTATCGATTTGTCACCACAACGAGGAAGACCAAGTCATTTCGGAAATATTAAATTATCTTTAATGTATGAAAAAAGGAGATCTATTACATCTGAAAAATACAAGGACATGATGGATTTATTACCATATATACCTCCCGTTCATCATGAATATTTTAAAATGTTAAATCCTAAGTAAAATTTAATTTATTTATACCTACGTATAAACTGAAAATGTTTAATTTCATTGAAATTCTTAAATGTTTTCTTTATGTTATATTTTCTACTAGAATATTCTTTGTTTTTTTGTACTTTTTATCAAATTAATAAATATTTATAAAAATTTTAATAGTATTTTGTTTTTATTATTAAAAAATGGCTGATACAACTGAAATATTTCACAATTAAATGAACGATTACAACAATTCATTAATTTTGAAAGTGAATCAAGTCCATTTAGTTATAATTAAACCCTTACTTTTTTTAGTCAGCACTGTAAATACTACTGGATTATAAACTTTCATTATCTGGTACCACAAAATACAAAAAATATATCTATTAATACTTACCAATATTTTTAAATTTATTGAAATGCAAACCTTTAAATATCTTAAAATAACAAAAAGTGGACTTGCCCCATTTTCAAAATAAACGGCTCTTATATGTATGTAATCTATAAACATAATTTTAGGATATAAAATCGTCAAAACTTCCTAATAAAAGAATGCTATAATAAGCAAAAATATTAAAATGGAAATGACATGTGTTATACATCTACACTTAATTTTTATACAGATTAGCCAAAACAATGTCTAAATCAAATAAATAACCAAATTCTATTGTAAAAACTCAAAACTCAACCATAGTGGCTAATTAATGAAAACGTAGAACTAATATTAAAATTATTCGTTTAATGTTCTGCTACCACTATAGCTAAAAGAAGAAAAGGTAAACAATACTGTGACCAGTATGTGGTGACGGGTCCACACATAATCACCCTGTGATCCGGTGTGCGGACGAAAACACATCCATAAGCCTGTTGATAGGAAGCTTTGTTGGGGGAAGTGCGTCACACTACAGAAGACAAAATATAAATCTGTTTTCCCCTAAAGGTTAAGTAGATTGAAGAGTTTGAATTCCTTCTTTTGAATTAATGGGGTCCGGTTTGCTTATATAGGATGTAGTTCCAATTTTTAGGTCCTTAAGCTTCTGTAAAAGTGATGGAATCCTGAATATGTATTTAGGGCGTAGTCTTAGTCGTTAAACCTCCAATCTAGCGCTTTCTTATTATACCTATTAAATGGGGTAAAATTATTTTGATGTAAAAACTAAAACTATTAAATTTTTATTTTTAATAGAATATTTATTTAGTTCCTCACTCGCTCAGTCTGATCGGATACCTGGTCAGACTGAATTTTCTATTTACAATTTTTGTAACCTACTTTACAATTAATACATAGATAGTTTGTTTATAATTGTCTCTGTATAGAATACAGTATTTTATTGTCAATGATTGAATGATTATTATATTTTTTAAAGTGTTTGTGTTTCACACTATTCAAAATTTATCGAAGTGTACAGGTTGACCATATATTTGACAGTTATTTTATCTGTACAGTCTAATTGAACATTATTATTATTATTAAAGAATGGATCAAGGACTATCTACATCCTTTAGTCACTTCGACCAAGTTGATCTTTTGTGACCTGATCCAGGTTCTGTATTAAGCCACCCCGCCAATCTTTAGTTCCCTTAACGGACCTAAAATTTCTTTGGGGGCTGCCTTAGCTATATCTGATGGTGATGGAAAAGCCCCACCAAGATGTCTGAGCCTGATGCGGCCGAGACCCTCACAGTGACAGAGGATGTGTTCCGCTGTCTCTTCCTCTTCCAAATAGAAGCGACAGGTGTCATCATCAGCTAGCCCCAACTTGTTTAGGTGGTAGCCCAAGGGGCAGTGACCAGTTAGAAGTCCTGTTATCAGCCTTAAATCTAATCTGCTGAGTGAGATCAGTTCTTTCGCTTTCGGTTTTGAATAGGTTATAAACCTTTTTGCTTATCTTAACCCTGGGATATTTGTCCAGTGTTAGTGCTTGCGTTCGTGCTCCTATGACCGGATATGCATTACTAGTCGGCTTTTTGAGTAGCCACAGAATGGCTCCGGTCCAATAAACTGAGAATCCGCACCTTTTTTTGCTAGGTGATCCGCCTGCTCATTGCCTTCAATGCCCTCGTGCCCTGGTACCCATGCCAGCGTAACGCTGTTGCTTTGGGCCAGTTCTTTAAGAACAGTGAGACAGCCCCAGACAATTTTAGACTCAAAGGTGTAGGATCCCAAAGCCTTAAGTGCCTCCTGACTGTCGGACATAATATATACTTTAGCACCGCGTATACCTTTGTTGGTAATTTCACGTGCGCAGATTTCGATGGCATGTATCTCTGCTTAAAAGATGGTTGGTACAGAACCGAGCGATTTGTGCAGCGGGATCCATAGACCACGATGCTCGTTCTGTCTTCCATCTTGGATCCATCCGTGTACCAAACCAGAGATCCCCTTTCAAAGATATGTCTATTGTTGAGCCAATAATCTCTGCTCTCAAGGATAAACTTAAATGGTGGAATGGAAGTTGTGCCTCTTCGGCATGGTATCTGATACTGAGTTCATCACCGGATCATCCATGAATTCTTCAAGGATTTTCCTGTGACCAGTCCAATTGCTTGCTGAGAGGAGACTGGTGCCAAGCAGCCTTATTGCGCATAATCAAAGTGGATTTATTTAAAATATTTTATTGAAATAATATAATCAAACTGATAAAATTTTAATTAAAAATTAATAATTAAATTTGCAGCTACCGCTACATAGATCAAGTTTTCTTAGTTTTAGATGCAGAACCGGAAAGTGTCACTGATTTAAGAAAACTATGTAAAATTTTCTAATACTTTAAGGAAATAACATATGTGAATGTAGTGTACGTAGCCATGTCTCGATTGAGGTTTGAGAGTAAAGAACTTGTTAAAACTTATATACAGTGAGCCATCAATAAATGCATTGCTATTTGCTAATTGCTCTGGACTCCACACCGAGAAGTGAGTTTATTAAGACGGCAGCGTAATTTCTTTTACATACGTGTTAGAAATCCTCAACAAAATAATTAGTATTTAAATTTAATAAAAAGTTTTCAGAAAATTAGGAAAAAAATTGGATCATTGGAAATCTTAGGTGATAATTCCTCAATTTTCAACAGAACTCTCATAAAGACATTATTGATGAGAAAATTATCAGCAAAACAGTACAAAAAAGAATTACCAGATTTGGAAGATAATGTATATTTTGATTATATAACCTTAGAATATAGAATTAATAAGGAAGTGCTATAAGCTCCGAAAACTTCGGCATACTTCTTTAAGTCGTGGAATAACCATTTCTTGTGTGATTTCACCATGGAAGTAAAACAAATTTAGAATTTTGGTAGAGGTGTTGGGAAAAACAAAAAAATAGTCTTAATTAAGTGTTAAATAATTTACCTGACTTCTAACTATTTTTAATCTTTTAGGAATTAATATTTATATAAAGGAAAAAGAATATTATTATCTATCGAATCGTGCATGCTCCTTTTCAAAACATAATCCAACACTGCCTTTGAACAATTGGGGTAATTAAAAATTAAATTATTTCAGACATAAAGAAACTGGAAATTGTAATTTAAAACTTTTTTTATCACTACCTTTTCAGAGTTCACACTTTTTTCAGTACACTAAGACAATAAATAAACATAAGAAGTTAGTCGTTGACTAAAACCTTCCTACAAAATGATATTTCTGGAGAATTTTAGCGGTTATTGTCAGAACACAAAAAAAAAGCACTTAATTGTGAAATTAAGTTCTTAAGTTTTTTAAAACACTTTATATTATGTTTTAAAAGGGTTCGAAAGGGGAGGAGGTCAAAATGTTAAAGTGGGGTATCATATTAAAGGGCTTTATTTGCACACTATAAAATGTATTTTCGTTTCCTTTTATGCTCCATAGTTTTCGACTTATGATGAAATTGTATAAAAAATACCACCACGTCCCCCTTATCTACGAAGTTTTTTAGTAATGCGATTGTTGTAAATTTTTTCTTTGTAATCCCGTAATTCGGGATGGAAACGGTAATGCTCAATTATAGCCTCAGTTTATTTTGAAACAGGAAAGACTTATCGTTAAAGGTTTAAAGGAAAACGCAAAAACACAAATTAACACACTTTTTAAGCGTTATGAGATTATTGAATTATTCAGTAACGCACAAATGTCACTGAAACACTCATTATTTCCTAGTTTGGATGGGAAAGCCAAACTTTGTCAGCGACAGATGATGTAGGTAGATGCAATCCAATTTTGCGAGAAGTTAGTGTCGCGCTAAACATGTTCTGTTTTATACGCTGTTACTTTAATGTGGACGAGATTAGAACTTTTGTCAGTGACCATGTTTGTCACAAAAGTTTCTTTGATGTGTATCCACCTAAAAGCACAACTTCTTTTTTCTCTTCTTCAAAGATTAACACTTGGGCTGAAAAGTCCCGGGCCTAACACATAGATGGCGCTAGTCTTATTGCATTCACCGCTTTTTCAGTTAGTACTAACCTTCAAAAGAAAGCTGTTAAAATTTCATGATATTCTACTTATAAGTTTGTGAGTTATTGTGCTAAGAGTAACACTACTTTTGTTATTTTCGGAGCAATGGATCAAAAACAATTTCGTGTTTTAATTTTACACTGCTTCTTGATGGGAAAAAATACCGTTCAAGCGGAGCAATGGCTTCAAAAGTGTTATAAGGACTCCGCTCCATAGGAAACAATAATAAAACGTTGGTTTGCTGACTTTAAACGTGGTCGTAGAGACACCGATGATGAAGAACGCAGTGGACGTCCAAATGAGGCGGTAACACCAGAAAACATCAAAAAATCCACAAAATCGTTTGAATGATCGAAAAGTGAAGTTGCGTGAATTAGCTGACATCGTAAAGATATCAAAAGAACGTGTTGGCTTTATATTGCATGAGCATTTGACTATGAGAAAGCTCTCTGTTCAAAGTGGGTGCCGCGTTTGCTCACTGTTGACCAAAAACAAGAACGTGTTGATGATTCTGAGCAGTGTTTGGCCATGTTTAAACGTAACAAACCGGAATTTTTGCGTCGATATGTAACAATGGATGAAACATGAATCCATCACTTCACTCCGGAATCAAAACGAGCGTCATCTGAGTGGAGAGCAACTGATGAACCTCGTCCAAAGCGCCCGAAAGCACAACAATCGGCTGGAAACGTTATGGCCTCGGTATTTTGGGATGTGCGTATTGTAATATTCATCGACTATCTTGAGAAGGGAAATTCCATCAACAGTGAATATTATATAGCATTATTGGAGCATTTGAAGGCCGAAATTGCAAAGAAACGATCGCATATCGCAAAGAAAAAAATTTTGTTTCATCAAGAAAACGCACCGTGTCACAAGTCAATCAAAACAATGGCAAAATTACATGAATTGAACTTTGAATTGCTCCCACATTCACCGTTTTCGATCATATGATTAAATTGGGGAATTTGTCAATTTTATCATTTTCTTCTATCTCCTCACCATTACATTTGGTAGCAAAGAGAAATTCAACTGATTGGCGACCATGTGGTGATTATCGTCGGTTAAATGCTATTATTGTCCCTGATAGAACTCACATTCCACATATCCAAAATTCTTCAAGTAATTTAGGATGATATGAATTTATTAGGATGCCTTTCGGTATAAGAAAATGCTCAAAGTTTTAAACGTTTCATGGACCAAATTTTTAAAAATTTTAATTTTGGATTTGTATATATATAGTAGACGATATTTTACTTGCAAGCAAATCGGAATATGACTAAAAAGAGCATTTAATCAAAGTTTTTCAACCTTTAATAGAGTATGGCATTAATGGCAAAATACATTTTTGTAGTTGTATCTTTAGACTTCCTTAGTCACAAAATAACCCAATTTGGTATACCACCATCACAAGACCGAATCCAAAAATCTAAAGATTTTTCATCTCCAAATTCCATCAAAAATATGCAACACTTTATCGGTATGGTTAAATATTACCAGAGATTTACCCCTAATCTGGCTTACATTTTAAATCACACTCACACTCATTTAGCCATTCTACTAAGAAAAAACCTAAAAATTTTAAAATTTTCTCTTGGACAACAATGTATGACCAACAATGCAATAAAATTAAAACTTCCTTTTCAGGAGCTACCTTTCTAGTACACCCATTAGAAAACGTAAAATTTAACTTAACAGTTTTACAACACTTCTAAAATAATTCATCAGAACCGATAGCTTTCTTTTCAAAAAACTTATCAATTCTGAAAATTTCGATCGGAAATTACTAGCTACATATTAAGGTTTTTTTTTTATACGACAATGTGGCCAAATCCTAGGGGGACAAACCTTTAATGCGTTGGCATGGTTTTGGCCGGAAATTAATTAGGGTAAGGGAACAACAGCCCAGAGACGAAATGGATTATTTCAATTTCTTAATTAAAGCTCACGGGGTGACCTGGCCTCGAACCCGGGCCCATGACATTTTTAGAAATCGATGCTGTGCGTGAACTGATATTGCAAAATCGTCATGTTATATACCGTGAGATTGAGGCATGCTTCGGTATTAGTTCCACTCGTATACATTCAATATTGCATGAGCATGAACGGAGTGGAAAGACAGCTTCGAAAATTGGTTCAAACGCAAAGTGTATTGATCTTCATGGAGAATATTTTGAAAAACAATAAAGCCATTTTTGATTATAAATATTCATCCTATTAAAGAGAAAGAAAATTTGGTGGGGACACTCTATCACGAATTTCATTACACAAATTAGATAATAGTAGAAATAAAAAAATTAAATTCGACCTATGAACTATCGTAACAACAACAAAGCAACTAAGCAGCAACAAAGACGAATTATCTATACTTTTGGAGAATCAAAATAGACCAGAAAATTTAAAATTTAAATTAGCAAAAATGAATTTAGACACGCCTCAGTCTTACATTTGGTGCGAAGTCTCTACTAAAAATTCCCGTCCATATATTCCAAAACAACTTCGACGTACACAATGTATCTCACCCCGGAATTAGAACCATTGAGAAATTAATTGTTTCGAAATATGTTTAGCTAGGCATGAATACCGAAAGCCCTTCGCATAGCTATTGTATCTCCTCAGAAAATTCATAGTAGCTTACCATATTTTCACTTTTCAACAGGAAGCCATTCTTTCCGACAACGATCGAGCCAAAAGAAAGGTTTTCCTTCTCTAAAGGATAGCTTACTTTCTTCACAGGAGAAGGATTGTTGTATACCGAAATCCTGGAAAGGGATTTTGGGGAAATATAAATAATTTCAAAGGAATTAAAATAATTCTTTAAAAGTTATTTAAGGGGGTCTTCTAAATCGTTGTTTTCAAAAAATCTATATATTTTTTGCATTTTTCTAAGCTGGAACGGGTCAGAAACATACCCTGGAAATGATATAACGGAATTCTAATTATTTCGGGATGTCAGAGACTGTCAAACACAGCTCCGCTATCGTCTGACGAAGGCTTTTGAAAATTTTTACAGCTGTTTTTAACCATAAAAACATGAAAAAAAAACTTTTTTTTAAATTGTCGACTATTTGGCGAAATTTTTGAATTGAGAAAATTCCGTCCGTCGAACGATAGCCAAGGGGATAATAAAACTAAGGCTTTTTAGATTTTTTGTTTTAGATGACTTTCATGAGCTGAATCGTGTCAACCGTTTTGATATGAACTTAAGGGACGAAGGTCAAACCAGAAACAATAAAAATTTCAAAAAATTCATTTTTAAAGTATAATAATAAACGAGTTGAACCCAAAAACCTGCATGTCAATCCCATTAAAACGGCGTCGTAAGGTAGAAGACCCCTTTAATTATTTGTTGCACTCAGGCAACCAAATATCCGCCTATAGTTAACCTTAAAAGGTGACAAGCAAACCGCTCAAGTTATCTAGCATTCCTTTCCCACAAAATCGTGGCATCTTGGTAACTTAAATATGCTAATTAGACATATCGTCGATAAGGTACAGAACAAACTTAAATTTTTTCCCAGCAAAATGTGTGAGCCAGGGTCCTATTACTGAATACGATTCGATTACATCGATCGTAAAAATAGGAAATTTAGAATTGAATGGATTAAAAAGAGATATTGTACTTGCGTGAGTTTCTAACTTTAGGTCCATTCAAGTCTAAATTTCCTATACTTACGATCTACTGCAATCGAATCCTATTCAGTGATAAGGCCCCAGACCTGTCAAAAGTTAACAACATGAAAATTCGGTCCAATGCGTAGCTGACGCTGGTCCGTAGCTGTACCTGGTGCTGTTTTCCCAACTTTTAACTTTTTTCGCGCGCCATATTTGACATTTCTGAGTTTAATTTGATGTTTAGCAAACGTTTAGCAAAGTATGTTCTTTTGATATTGAAAATTTAATTGAAATGGTGAAAATGAAGCCAACATTGTGGGATTTAACGAATCCCCAATATAAAAATTTGAATGGCTCAAATTTGGAAGAATATTGCTGATGAATTAAAATTAATTAGTGTCTACCGGCGTCCTGACATAGTAATTAAAATAAGCTAGTTTATTGTACAGGATAATAATTTCATTTTATTTTTATTTGAGCAATGTTAAAGCAAATCGAGGAGACTTGGAGACTCAAACAGTCGCGATAAGAATGCGAGGAAACGAGTATCCGGACAAGAAGATTAGGATACCAATGGCTGGAAATACTAAAAAAAATTTGGATTTCTTCGCTGACCATCTGAAGCCTAGAGGATAATATTTTATATTTAATTATCATTGTTAAATATTACAGCAATATTTCTCTATAGTACAACTTCTAATTATTATGGTGGCGATAACTCACAGGACGATTCATGTCTTAGCTTAACAGGGAATGAGTCACAGGGGTAAACAAATATTAGAGCTTCATCATCAAGCATTTTCGAAGTGCCTTTTGAGGATACACTGCTGAGCCTTCGCCCTACAAGAGTGATAGAGAATATATTTTCTCCCATTCCAGGCACGGAAAGCAGCAGCAGTGCCTATAATCCCCACTGCCCATCTATTCGTTGCAGGCCGGTCGCATATCCAAAACAAGTAAACTTTAAACGGGGACGAAAGAATATCGGGGACCATGAATTTGATAGAAAATTATCTTAAACAGAGGGAATCCTCAATGACTACTCCGGTTTCGGAAGATGAGGATGATCTTTTTCGTAGGAGAATAACGAAAAAAATTTCTTACTAGACTTAAGAACGGAGCAAAATTAAACTTAATCAGGTATATTCAGGAAGTAAGGTAATTTAATGGAGCAAGACCAAAATATAATCCAATTATTTAATAACTAAATTTTAGTATATGTTAGATTAAATTTTGTTTATAAGTGTAAGATAGTTTTTTTTATATATGTTAATAAGAGAAACAGCTTTAAGGTTTTGCCATATAAAATATTAAGTTAGATGTAAGGTTTTATTTATAATCGGTAGTATTACAAAATATATATTTACATTTGAAATTCACCATCTTTTATTTATTTTAAAATAATTTTAAATTTATTGTTTCAAGGTTGACGATTGGGTCGAGAATGAAACTTAAAATTAAAATTGATTGTTCGTTTAACAGTAGGCGCTCTATAAAACAGATGCTGCATCACTTAAGTTCTATACCGGCATATAATGTAGAAGTAAAAAATGTGTTCTTAAAGTATTTATTCCGCTAAAGATATGCTGCATAAGCTACTTATTTTACATAAGAAATTTAGGTTTTTTATAATAAAATACTTCTATGGTGGTGTTTAATCCATTGCTATATTGATTCTCTTTCATCTCTTATGTGAATTGGATAAGATTCCCAGAACATAAACTTACAAATTCTTTACTACCACACAATTATCGCAGTCACTGCAAAAAATAATAGGCATCATCCTTACCTCAAGAGTTTAAGCCAGAATTTATTTTATGAGCATTTTGTTTATATGTATGGTTGATCCCTGATAAGAAAGCGGGAACTTACACATTTTGCGTTTCACCACGATTCGTGCCAGGCAAATGGCGGAGAAAAAATCGACGTCAATTTTCCCCTGCTGCACGAACTTACGCAAACTGTTTAGCTGCTGCATGATCTGTTTTTGCAATAGTTAGGTTGAGTGACTATTCCATAGTTAATTGATTGAATAAAGTTATTAGTAAAGGATAATTTGGCGATTAAAATGATTATATTAACAATTTATAATTAGAAGTGCAGTTCAAGTAAATTCCGTGTGTTCCGTAAATTTTCTTCTTCTTCATTTGTACGAGTTTGCTTGAAACATGTTCCTCGATTTTTCGGTTTGTGGACACTTTTTCTCCCACCATATGAGTAAGTATTTACACGAAAGTTTGTGCACGAAAATCGGTGGAACAGACCTTATGTTGCAGGAAAATTGTTTCCAGACAATGTGGGAATTGTCTGATTAAATAAATTGTAATTTAGGATTTAAGGAAATTTATATATAAATATTAGAGCTTAAAGGAAAATAAATCACTTTTATACACAAGCCTCCCTTTTTTCAAACGTGAGACGGCGTTAGAAGTAGAATTTAATCAGACAATGTGATGCACAAGATTTGCAGACTATAACTGGAAAGAAAAGTGGTAAATATTACACTACGTGTTAAGATTAAAGAATAGGTTGGACAGGATATTAGACGAATTCAATTAAAAATGCTTAATTTCGTACTATATACATACATATGAGGTTTTATTCATTAAAAAATTCTATTATACATACGTAGCACGAAAAAATACTTAAAATCTTAAGAATTACACACACAATTACTAATCTTCAAATATACAATAAAAATCTACATGAAAACTGCAAGTTCAGATGTGTGCAGAATTTTCTGATGTCAATAGAGAACAATTATTGTGTAGTGAGTATCACTTATTAGAACTCAATCGGAAAAAGGTTTTCCTTTTGACCTTGGTTGTAGAAAATCCTATTATGCGAAAGCGAGTGCGTACCGGTAATGGTGTTAGGAAAACTTGCTCAAGATCATATTTTTTTAAGAAAAGTTCGAGTGTGTAAGCAGTTTTTTCTGTAAGACATCATGTATTAGTCAAGGGCCAATTGACACAACATTTCACAAAATGAGCCGCTCAGCAAAACTTTCTCGAGAAAAGTTACATGGAAATAGACTCAATGCACAGTGCGATTGAGTCCGCTAGAAAATTTACGCATATTTCCGCAATACCGGACTGATTGAATGTCTTCAAAATGGCAAGATAAAAATGGCTAAAGAATAAATCAGCGCAATGTTAATGAAATAAAATTGAATGCACTTCTTGATTTTAAAGCTTTTTCTAAGAGCGTACTGAAAACCAGAATAAATGACAACAACGGACATAAAATTGAATGGCTACGTATAAAAAGGATGCGATATGAAAAACAGCGAGGTAACATTATTTTGTTCAGCTATGACTAAAATTTTGCATATTAATGGCAGAGGAAGACCGTCATCGTTTCCTAAAACAATTCATCCCCTTTATACTGGAAAGATACCAATAAGTGAAGCGAAAAGAAATGATCTTCTTAAACTTTTTTCCATATTCCAGAACAATTCCAATCTTGTTTTAAAAATCTTCTATTTGATCAAACACAACATGACATGGTTCATGGGAATAATTAAAAATATTTAAACAGCATGTCAAACATTTGTATCTGATGGGTTTCAACACTCTTTATTGTTTACCGGAATTTCTATAAAATTTAAAAACAAATGTTTATCTTGTTCATTTTCCATTTTTCAATATTTATGCCTGTTGTATAAGAAAAGAATGTCCAACTATTTTTAACCGACTTCCCAAAAACAAAGAGTTTCTGAGTTCGACCTGTATTTTTTTTATTTTTTATGTCTGACCGGACATAACTTCGTAACGTGCCGACCAATTTTGATGATTCTTTTATTTTTGGGTAGAGTATGTTCACCGATTGGCACCATGTGAAAAACATTTTTGGTAGGGCGGGGGTGGGCGGTGGCGGTGAAACCTAACTTTATAACGCGTCGACCGATTTAGATGGTTCTGTTTTTGTTGCACAGAGTATGATCCCCCATTGCTAATAGGAGAAACAAAAATTTGTCTAGGGTGGGGAAAGGGGGGAGGGTTAGTCTAACTTCGTAACGCGTGGACCGATTTGGATAATTCTTTTTCTATTGTGTAGATGATGTTCCCTGCTTGATACCGCGAGAAAAAAATGTTGGTTTGGTGGGGGTGGGGGGTATGGGTGGAACCTAACTTTGTAACGCGTGGATCGAATTCGATTTTTCTTTTTCTGTTGTATAGAGTGTGATCCCCCATTGGTAATAGCAGAATAATTTGGTCCTATTGTGGGATGGGGGTGGGGGGAGGAGTTGTCTAGCTTCGTAACGCGTGGACCGATTTGGATAATTCTTTTTCTGTTGGGTGGAGTATGCTCCTTGATTGATACCATGACAAAACAAATTTTGAAGGGATGGAGGTGGGGTAGGGGGTTAAACCTAACTTTTTAACGCCTGGATCGATTTCGATGCTTACTTCGTTGTATAGAGTAGAAGACACTAAAAAGTGAAAAATAAAATAGTTTTTAAAAAGAAAGTTGAACCGACTTCAGAAAAAGCATAAAATCATTTTTCTTTGTATATCTATTACAACATTTTTAAGTCGGTGCAAATTAAACAAATAAAACAACTACAGAACCACAATTGAAAATAATACATTATACTATCTGAACGTTTCAGCTCACGGGATCATAAGAAATGACGATTAAATACTTTTGTTGTAGTTGTTTGGTTTGTTTGATATGCACCGACCTCAAAATGTCGTAATAGATATAAAATTAAGAATTATTTTATGCTTCTTAGCGCTTTTTGTGAAGTCGGATCCACTTTTTTTTAAAAACTATTTTTTACAAAACAACACACTAAATATGTAACCACACTGCGATTTTACATTTCAATTGTAAGTTTCAAATAAAATTATCTCCAGACCACCAAAACTGGACTTGATCACTTTTACTTGTATACCCACGATGTATATATATGTATATATATATATATATATATATATATATATATATATATATATATATCTATATATATATATATATATATATATATATATATATATATATATATATATATGTACGTGGATACACAAGCACTTAATTCTTAGGTAAATACAAATAACATCCATGCATGCTATCCTCATCAGTGAGTCATGGCTTAAGCCAAATATTCCTTCAGCCTGGGTATCCATGCCAGGCTTCAATCTTTTTCATAATGACAGGGAAGTAAGAACAGGAGGCGGTGTCGCAATTTACGTCCGCGATTGTTTTAAGTCTAAGGTACTACACTACTCCAGTTCTAGTGTCTTGGAATTCATTTGTGTAGAAGTAAATACTGGACTTGATAAAGTCGTCTTATGCTCGGTTTACTGTCCACCAAATCTATTCAATCTCGAAAATGTTGTAGATTTGGAAGTTTCTTTATATGCGATTTCTCATAGGTACTCTAATATTATTGTTGCAGGTGATTTTAACGTCAACATTCTTTGTAACAACAACTTGTCAGAGACGTTTCTATCTTTTGTTGAAGCTTTGCATCTCCGAGTAATTAATTCTCTACCTACCTACTTCGACACTGCATCCCCCTCCCAGTTAGATCTTTTGCTCACTCCTGACCTTTCCTGTGTTATACGTTATGCTCAGCTCTCCCCTCCTGCTATTCTTGATCACGACATGCTATTCTTAAAGTATAACTTACCAATTAATAATTACTCGTCACCTGTTCGCATTATCAAATTTCGAGATTTTAAAAACATAAATACTGATCTTCTCTTCGAGGAATGCAGAAACATAAACTGGGCTATAGCACTAGAACAAAATATTGTTTCTCCGTCATGCTACCTTGACACACAGGTCAAAATTATCAATGACGTGTTATCGTACTTATTAGACAAATATGCTCCGCTTCAGACTAAAACTATAAAAATAAATGGCTGTCCGTGGTTCACGCCGGAGATTAACAAATTAATTTTTGAACGTGACTTCTTACACCGTCAGTATAAAAGACTTAGGTCCTCTCACAGTCTTTCTCTATTTAAAAAGATGCGTAATCTTGTTAATAGGAAGGTGAGAGATGCCAAATCTTCTTACTTTGCGTCTAAGCTAGATTGTCACGCCCCGCCTAAGAAGCTCTGGAGTGCCCTTCGTGGACTGGGTGTTAATGAAAAGCAAAACACAGCATGCGAGTTAAACATTAATGAACTCAACGAGTTCTTCACCAGTGTAGCTGGAAGTAGCACAAATGCGGGCTATTCCTCATCATCCCATGTCCAGAATATCCAAGCAGCATCCGTTGGCTCAGAATTCAGTTTTCGTTGTGTTAATGAGATTGAAGTCGCATGTTCCATTACTTCCATTCAATCTGATGCTACTGGACCGGACAACGTTCCCCCGCGTTTTCTGAAATTAATTTTGCCTTTCATTGTAGGTGCTATCACAAAGGTTTTTAACAGCTGCCTAACGTTCAGTGAATTTCCTTCTCTCTGGAAAGAGGCTCTTGTGGTCCCAATCGCAAAGATCGCATCTCCTAAGGACTTCAAGGATTTTAGACCAATTAGCCTTCTATGCTTCCTGGCGAAGGCTTTGGAGAAATTCATGGCAAAACAAATATCTGAGCACTTAGATCATACGAGCTCTCTTAGCTGTTGGCAGTCTCGCTTTCGCGCGGCGCATAGCTGCGAGACGGCTCTCTTAAAAATTACGACTGATATAAGAACTGCTCTTGATAATGATCATGTCATGTTTTTAGTCCTTCTGGATTTCACGAAAGCCTTTGATAGTGTGGATCATCATAAGCTTCTTCTTAAACTAAAAAACTTCTTTGGTTTCGGCTCTTCGGCACTGAACTTAATCAGAGGTTTTTTGGCTAACCGCTCGCAGAGGGTTAAAGTGGGTGAAGATATATCTTCTAAGCTTCCATTGTCTATTGGTGTACCCCGGGGCTCAATACTAGGACCCCTGCTCTTCAGCCTCTTTATCAATGATTTGCCTTCTGTTATTAAAAATTGCTCTGTTCACTTGTTCGCGGATGATGTTCAAATCTATCTAGATCGTCCCATTGGTCTCCTGGAGGATTGTGTTTGTAGAATTAACGAAGATCTTCATGGTATCCTACACTGGTCTATAAATAATAATCTAATACTCAATCCCGTAAAATCGCAAGCTCTGATAGTGTTCAACCGCTCTATTTTACCCTTTGTTCTTAAAGCAAAAAATTTAGGCATTATGCTAAACTCTCAAATGGGCTCTTGTGACCATGTCAAGATGAAGCTAAGTAGGGCTTATGGTGTACTCCGCCGACTCTGGCTACATGCTGAGTTACTCTCCACCGAGTTGCGCGTAAAGTTAGTCAAAACTCTAGTATTACCGCATCTCACACATGGCTCTATTATCTATCCTAGACTTGACTCACGTTGTAAGCGTAAGCTTGAGGTAGCCTACAATGATTCCATTAGGTTTGCTTTTAGATTGCGCAGATATGATCACATTTCTCCTTTCCGCTACAGAATTATAGACTGCTCATTAGATATTTATTTGCGGCGCAAGGCATTACTTTTTCTCCATAACGTTCTTTACACTCGCAATCCCGCATATTTGTATGAATTTATAAATTTCCTACGTGGTGACAGACCTTGTGACTTGCTACTACCTCGCTTTAAACATTCTGTCATGGATAGTTCTTACTTTGTTCAGGTTATTCGTATCTGGAATACACTACCACCTTCGATTCAGCGCACGAGTTCGGCTGCTACTTTCAAACGGTTACTTTGCAAGCACTTATCTTAATTTAAATCTAAAGTTTAACTTTGTGTAGAGCAACATTACATGCATTGGTATCTTTCTTGCTTTCTTTTGTATCTTCATTTCTTTTTCTTCTCACGATTAATATTAGTTTCTCAATTTGGTAAATTACAATTTCGCATTAGTTATATCATTGTTAGTTTGGAAATAACCTCTTGAATTTGTGTCAAGTATACCTAGATTCTTTTTTTTCTCTTTTAACGTTTGTTTCGATATGTATTATCATTACTTATTATGAATTAATGTATAGTAATTTAGCAGTACTAATGAAAAGACTCATGTCTTATTGTACTATCTTGAATAAATATATTATTATTGTTATTATTGTTAAAAAATAACAATAATACAGAACCTAAAGATAAAAATGGAGCTTTGACAATTTAACTGGTTTGTGCGAGACAAAGGTGTAATGGCCTCCACAAGAGATACACAGAGTGCTTCGCATCTCACACACATCACTCTTTTATTTTTATATGTTGATCTACCCAACGTGCAACCACAATGACATGAATCTTCAACAATGGTGATTAAACTCCTACCAATGATGGTTCAGTCACATCCAAAAGTGAAACAAATTTCCTATTACCAAAAATTCAGCACTTTACCAATTTTTTTCCGAAAATCATGTAAATAATACATTCATTTTATACTTTTGCCCTGTTACTACCTTTCCAAAAAAGTGCAACAGAATTTTATACGTAGAAAACCTATTGGAGAATATTATAAAAATCTGCAATTTAAAGAAACTAAGCTCATACTAACCCTAAAATAATTTTTTAAATTACAAAATCGTACAATTGCATGAATTTCGTAGTACATTTAGAAAAATGCAGAATTTTTGTAATTTCGAAACATTTTGATCACTTTTAGAAGTGACTGTACCTGCAGTAGTAGGAGTTATATCAGCATTGTTGAAAACTTAGAGAAGGTCATTGGGGTGGTAGCGTTTTGGCATTTGTCTGATGTCGCTACGTACAATTTTTTTTTCCCTAGATGAGATCTATGACCCCACTTATTTTGGGATACCTTATGCAAAACATCCTGCATAACAATATGTCAGCGTTGATTAAATGGTCAGGGGGTTCCCTAGAAGAAATATAACATCATTTCAAAAGCTAAAATAACAACTTCTTTAACTCTTGACTTGACAAGTACTAAAGTATACCTTCACAACTACGAATTATGACTAAATGAATGACAGAAACGGTAAATAACTAAAGCATTTTTCGATCTGATATCAGTTCAAACTGAGACAATCTCAATATATATTACAGTTAGAATATTAATTATATTGAAATATACCCATAGATTTTAATAGTAAATTAAGATTAAGATTTATATTAAATTAAGTTACCTTAAATACGGCACTCGAGTTATCTACATGTATTACATGTACAAATCTGCACCGACCTGAAAAAAAGAAAAGATCTTCATTGAAACTTAAACCATTTTGAATGCAATCACTATTGCTACAATTTTTTGGTAATTAAATAAATTTATATTTGGCACTTTTTTTACAATTAAGTTATATACAGAAATTTCATGAGAATAATGAAACGAAATATAAGTAAACTTCTTTAAATAGCATCATTAAGTGTCTTTGACTGAATTTTTTCGGTCTCTTTATTTTTTATGATCTTTTAATGAGGGCAGCAAAAACAGGTAATGTACCGGGAATACCGTTTTCACTATAAGTTATGTTGTGCTCATTAATTGAATTCAGTACTCTCACAACAAAGAATAAAAAAGAATTACGTCATCATATTTACAGTCTTCCTTTCTAAATCAAATAGAACAACAAAATGAGAGAAAGAGAAACAAATGGCAAAATCAATTCAATCAAAAAATAACACAAAAGAAATCTACAAAATTGTTTAATAATCTTCAGATTTAATCTGCTGTGAGAATAGTTGGAAATTGTTTTCCTTGGTGTTTATAAATACAATTCTACACTTTACATTAAAATAGATTATAAAAAAAGAGGACCCAATTTTGGAGAGTAGGTATAATCAAACATAAAATCCTTTAAAATTTACACTTTAACACTTTATGATAATGCCAAAAGTCAGAGGATGTCCTATGATGCTAAAGCACAACCTTTAAGATGTATACCTCGCTTGAAAATTTCAGGCTCATAAGACGAGAGAAAAACAGAATCTGGTAAACTGTTCCACATTCGTATTGTACTGATTAGGAAAGGTTCCCGAAAGGAGGGCTATCGATAAGCGAAGAAAATTGGCCCCTACTTTCAAGACTGACTTCAGTATTTCCCAAAAAGTTGCCCCTTTCTAAAGACTAGAGGATTCATAAATAATGGTGTGTATAAATATGATTATACATATTCAAATTTTTTACGAAAACAAAAAAATGAAGTCTAGATGTAGTCTTTCAAGAAATGTCCCGTTTTTACATCTTCACGATCATTATATATAAAGCGCACTTTTTAACACTTTTATTGTTGTATCTATACATTATCCGAGAGCCAAGCCATAATATAAAAAATAACTAATAACTAATATATTAATATTCCTCTTCAATTTCCTGACGTTATGAATTGCGTTTGACGAAGAGCTCCAGAGACTATGCATTTGTTAATAACTATTGAATAAAAAAACATTAAACAAACTTTATTAATAAACTATAATGATAATAGATATACTTTAGGGTATTTGGAAGCAACGAGACTTAAATTTTAAGCGATCAAAACCTAAATCAACGTCATTATAAATTTCATTAAATTTCAGAGAAGAATATGGTTTTGGTTCATGTGTACCATAAGAGGCGGAATATATAAAAGTATAAGATCAGAGAGATGTACCAGGCGACCCCAATCTACTATCAAAAACAACTCCAAAATCGTCGAAGAATAATGGGCCGAAGTTTAGGCATGTAGTCATACACAACAAATTATGATACTTAAGTTACTGCTTAACTACAACTACAACTACAATCACAACACACACAACTACAATCACAACATAGTTATCACACAAAGCTACGACAGGAGAGGAAACAATTTTAGTTACAATCAGTAAAGATACAAGGCAGTAAGAGGTCGGTAACGAATTGTAAGACGTATCGTCATGGGAGCACTCCCTCTTTATTACATTAATTAGTAATAAATTTTAGTTAAAGTGACGCGTGTTTTATTATATAAAATGTTCCTTTAAATACAGACAATAATGGTGACCCCGAGTTCAATTTCTCATCTACAAAAACAAGTTTATTGTGATGAAAAGCAAAATATAATTGTAAGCAAGTTCGCTGCAAAGAACCGTATGCGAAGCTAATTACCTCATGTTAAGTGCAAAATTTATTTGGTTTTACGTGCTAAAATTGAACGAATCAAGTTTTGTACAAACGATTCGAACGGCACACCACAATATATTTTTTTCGAAATATTGCAACCTATGTAAAAATGAATTAAAACCTCCGACAAGGGCAGCTGAAGGTTGCAACAACACGTGCAACAATTTCGACCTCATTTTATAGAATCTGGACCTCTGTACGATTTAATAATTAAAATATATGCAGAGATCGTTTAATTCACCCACCAGAAGGCAATTTCTGTAAATGGATGGCAAAATCTCAAGACGAATTCATGAGATAATAATCTCCTCATGCTGAAGATTCACCGCATATCATCACAAAACATCGCTATCTTTAACAATAAAGTTTTATAAATTGTTACATTCTAAAACGTAAATTGTAAAATGTTTTATTTTTAGGGGTTTTCTATCATATCATATATCATTTAAGGGGTTATATACAGTGATGCCACTTGGATACAAATGTATCCATTTGGATACATTTTTTGCAGAATTTTTATTTTGGATACATGGATACTTTTTTTCCGCAATGGATACATTTTCCCTTAACGCAGTGAGAAAAATTTTAAAAAGCGTTTTAACTTATAAACACACGACGGCGGCAAATCTATTCCATTTCATTATAATTGTATTTTTTGGAAGAAAAGGCCTTGGCGAGATTTCTGCAGTACTGGAAAAGAGGAATTTTTCTCGTATAGGGGACGAAACTACGGATGTAAGTACGTCCAAAGCCCTTGTGCTAGTTACAAAGGTTTTCGATGAAACTAACTCTTGTGTTCAGGAAAGATTTCTGGGAAAGTTTAAACTAAGAAAAGCTTTTAAATAAAATTAAATCTTAATTTACATATAAGGTTTACGAATTTTATTGTATACCACCTTGAAAGTTGTTGTTTTGCAAAGAATTTTATTCAAACTTATTTGGCAGGACAGTTTGGCAGATACCAATTATGGTATCTGCAGTAGGAAAATTCAAGAAGAGCAGGTACATTTGCTTGCTATCGAGCATTGTGTATGAGTGAAGTAAAAAAAAGTTGTTAATATTCCTACAATAATATAATAATGGGTAAAAGTTAATAAAAAATTTCAAAAAAATTTAAAATATATTTACAGCTTCCGTTACAAGGTGTAAAATATATTTATTTATCTCGTTATTTTTTAGTTATGATATTATTCATTGTGATTTTGCAAGTTGTATCATAAAAGTAGAAGTGGATAAATTTTTGGGTCACTGGATACATTTTTTCGGAAATTTGGATACAAAATAATTAAGCTCAGCGGCATATACAAAGTTGGGGCTCAAAAAATCGAAAATTTTTTGATTGCATATTCTGAAAGTACATACTTTCGAAAATATCTGTGTGAAATTTCATCCAGATCGGAGCACCAGATTTCAAATGACAGCCGTTCGCAGCGCGCCAGTTCCATCCATAAGCACTTGGCGAGCGGTTTCCAAAAACTTTAAACGCGATGATCTCGGAATAGAGTTTTTTGAAAAATACCGTTGCGGTGAACGTGATATCTCAAAAACTTTTCAACCGATTTTCATAATTTTTTTTTAAATTGTTCGTATTTACAATCTCGTGTACTTGAACGGTTCCTTTTTCATCTAAAAATTTTCGATTGTTTGCAATGAATTTTTGTTTAGAATTTTGAACACCTCAAAAATCGATTTTTTTGTCAACATGGAAACCGAACCGTTCAAGTACACCACAATACATTTTTCTTCAATAATTTTTTTACTCTTTTGATTTCAGTTGAGCGGTTCGCCTTGGAGAGTGATCACCGCAAGCCTCTGCAAAAAAAACGCGCTTCGGGAGATGGGCCATAACTCCGACAATTTTTAATATTTTTTTATAATTCAACTTGTTTTTTTTTTCGATAGTACTACCAAACAATTGTCTTTCGCTTTTTCTAATAAAATTTGCATAAAACCCGTAAAAAAAATCACCAACTTAGCTCTTTTTTTCCCCTCAACTTTGTATATAACCCCTTAATTAACCAGATATTAAAATTATAGAAGAAACATAATCTGTAACAAAGTGTAAATGGAACTGCAGATGTTTCTGTTTGAAATCATAAAATAAAAACCAAATAATCAAGAAAAAGTGCAATTAGGTCGGTGAGCTAGAATTATTAATTTTGCAAATATATATTAACAGATAGAAACTAAGCAAAAGATTTACTAATATTTACAAGCTAAGCGTTCATTTAAAGAGTAACTACAGTTATATTATATATATTGCTAACTCACTAACTGTCAATTATATAATTACCTATAAGCAATTTCAAATTTGATCATTTATTAAATTCAAGCACAAAAAATTCAAAATGTCGCTAAATAAAGCACCTGGTGAACAGCACGTACAAGCATGTATAATAGCTATTGAAAACTCACACACACAGGAAGAGTTATTCATAATTACGGACAGAATTCACGATTCAACGTCGTCTTTGAAAGTCTCTGCTATTAGCCATAACATTATGAACCCTATAAACGACAATCTAAATGCTTTTGCCCATATCGCCAACATGATACAAGATTTAAGTGATCGATTAAAACGTCTAGAAGTAAACCAATCAAGAGGAAGACAGTTTTTTTCCTAAAAGTAAGTTTGCTTCAAGATCCAGATCTCAATCTAAATCTAAACAAGAGTTCAAACAACTAAGTGTGGCTACTTCGTCCGCGGCACCGAAGACAAGCAATATTTCTCGCCGCCTTTTTGTGGTCGATAGATCAACAAAACTACAATTTTTAGTTGATACAGGAGCGGAACAAGGCAGTTGCACATTTACCACTTACAAAACCATGTTGCTGTTGACAATATGTTCTTTTACATTAAAATAAAGCTTGTTTTGTCTTATACTTAATACGTGGTTACAATTTTTCATCAAAATATTTGATATTAAGATGTTTCTGCGTTATACATAATATCAGCAATATTTATACCAGAATGTAATTTGATTTAAAGAAATTTGCAAATAGTTCGCAACATTCTTGAAGGTTATTATGAAGGACCCGAAGGACCGATGGACCCAATGGTAAAGGCCCGTCACACTCTGCCAAGGGCAACCGATAGAGCCACAAGTTCCTCCAAATCAATCTTCATCATGCTAAAGCTGCCAGTGACGTGCTTAGCAGGAGATTCGTGCTGGAGGGGCTAGCTATGCCTCTTATACAAGAATCTTGGGTTCATGGAAGGCTGATATAGGGACTTCCATCAAAACAGGGTAAGTTAGTCTATGATGGCGAGCACAGAGCTCCTCGTGCTGCCTTAATGTTCAAGCCAAAGATTAACTTTATTCCTATTCCAGAGCTAATTACTAGAGATCTGGTCGCAGCCTTAGTGGATGTTCCGACGCACAGGGGAAAACAGAGGGTTGTTATCGCCTCTGCCTGTTTCCCTGGAGACTCGGACCAACCACCACCTCCAAGAGAAGTTACGCAACTATTGTGCTACTGTCAAAAGCACAATAGGAAGTTCATCATTGGATGTGATGCGAATGCCCACCACTTTATCTGGGGAAGTACCGGGATAAACAGCCGAGGTGAGTACCTTCTAGACTATTTCATTAAAAACAATATTGAAATATTAAATAAAGGTAATAAAGCAACCTTTACTAACATTGTTCGCCAAGAAGTTCTGGATCTTACTATAGCCAGTCCAAACCTGGAGAACAACATTATTAACTGGCTCGTGTCGGATGAGCCCTCTCTATCAGATTATAAACATATAAGATTTGATATGGAGGCCCCTCATGTGCAACTGGAAGAGGTCAGGGTTCCCAAGCTAACCAACTGGGACATCTATCGGGAGCACATCAGGACGAACATACAAGAACTCGATGACGCTCCGCTAGAATCCCAGGAGGACCTTGAAAGGGCCTCAAAACAGCTACAAGACCTGATCGTACAAAGATACGAAAAGCTAGAGATGTGCCTTGATGGAACAAGACACTAAGCAAACTAAGAGCTAAATCAAGAAAAGTCTTCAACAAAGCCAAGCGCTGAGGAGCCTTGGACGAGAAAAACCTGGAGGAAGTTCTGTGAGTAGACTGACAATCTACCTGCAACAGCACGCCTCCAAAGAGTACTCTGAAAAGATCACTCCAACGGCATAGGCCTCCTCCAGAGGACTGATGGATCTTACACCACTGACTCTGAGGAAACACTGAAATTACTCTTGGAAACACACTTCCCTGAGTGTTCAATGCCAGAAGGGACTTAATTACTCAATGTGCGCGCTGGGTCAACACGCAGATTGAGGAGCACCTCGGGTAAAATCTTCACAGCCGGGACAGTAAAGTGGGCCATTAACTCCTTTAAAGCCTACAAATCTCCCGGTGGTGACGGCATCTTCCCAGCTCTTCTGCAGCAGGCTTTAGATGAACTGTTGCCAATACTCACAAAAATATTTAGGGCCAGCTATCAACTCAGCTTCATCCCCAATCCATGGAAGGAGGTAAGGGTAAGGGTATACCCAAGAGTGGGGGGCGACCAGCGGCTCAACCCAAGGCATATCGGCCAATAAGCCGATCCTCCTTCCTTCTCAAGTCAATGGAGAAAATCATTGACCAACATATTAGGTACGGTTGTCTGAAGAATACGCCGCGACATGATAACCAGCACGCTTATCAGGTAAGCAAATCAACCATAACAGCACTACATAATCTGGTTGGTAAACTAGAAGATGCTGTCAATGGTAGTTGCGTTGCCCTCTCTGCTTTCCTTGACATTGAAGGTGCGTTTGACAATACGTCTTTCTCGCCCATTGAAGGAGTGGCCACCGACAGAGGTATTGATCTGCCGACGGTCCGATGGATTGGGGCAATGCTGAGTAACTGGAACATCACAGCGAGTCTGGGGGACAAGTCGGTAACAGTAAGGGCCACTAGAGGCTGTCCTCAGGGGGGAGTTCTCTCCCCACTGCTTTGGTCCCTTGTTATCGACGATCTCCTGGTCTAGGGCTACGCTGATGACCTGGTCATTACCATCAAGGGCAAGCAGGATAGAACCCTATCAGTAAGACTATAAAATGCTCTGAATATGGTACAATCCTGTTGTGCTAGGGAACGACTCAGAGTCAACCCTAATAAAACAACCATTATACCATTCACAAGAAAAAGGAACCTAAGGCTAGAGGCTCCTACTCTTGAAGGAACAAGGATAGAATTCTCAAGTGAGGTCAAATATCTAGGAGTAATTCTAGATCAAAGACTCACATGGAATCCTCAACTCAATAGGGTTACAGGAAAGGCTATGACTGCCCTATGGTCCTGCCGAAGACTCTTTGGAAAGACCTGGGCACTAAGGCCCAAAATGGACCTTTGGGCATATGAAACAATCATAAGACCCATGGTCACATATGCAGCTCTAGTATGGTGGCCAAAAGTAGAACAAAAGACAGCGCGATCCACACTGCTAAAACTGCACAGGTCAGCATGTCTAGGAGTTACTGGTGCCATGCGCACATGCCCCACGGCAGCTATGGAGGCCCTATTAGACCTCCCCCCTTTACATTTGCATTTAAAGAAGGAGGCTGCCTGAAGCGCAATAAGGTTGAATGGCACCAATCTCCTCTCAGCAGGAGACTGGTCTGGCCATAGGAAAATTCTTAAAGAATTCATGAATGATCCGGTGATCAACTCAATATCGGATATTATGCCGAAGAGGCATAACTTTGATATACCATTCAAGCTGATCCTTGAGAGCAGAGATTACTGGCTCAATAATAGGCATATCTTTGAAAGGGGATCTCTGGTCTGGTACACGGACGGATCCAAGATGCAAGACAGAACGGGCATTGGGGTCTATGGACCAAGATTAAGGCTGTATAAATTGCTCGGTTCTACACCAACCATCTTTCAAGCAGAGATACATGCTTTCGAAATCTGCGCACGTGAAATTACCAAGAGAGGAATACGCGGTGCTAAAATATATATCATGTCCGACAGTCAGGCGGCGCTTAAGGCTCTGGGATCCTACACCTTTGAGTCTAAAATTGTCTGGGACTGTCTCACTGCTCTTAAAGAACTGTCCCAGAGCAACAGCATCACGCTAGCATGGGTACCAGGACACGAGGGCATTGAAGGCAACGAGAAGGTGGATTTTCTAGCAAAAAAAAGCGCGGATTCTCAGTTTATTTGACCGGAGCCATTCTGTGGCTATTCAAAAAGCCGAATAGCAATGCGCATCCGGTCATGGGAGGACGAATGTAAGCACTCACACTGGGCAAATATCCCAGGGTCAAGGCAAGCAAAGAGGTTTATAACCTACTCAAAACAGAAAACGAAGGAGCTGCTCTCACTCAGCAGACCAGATTTAAGGCTGATAACTGGACTTCTAAATGGTCACTGTCACCTGGGCTACCACCTAAAAAAGTTGGAGCTGGCTGATGATGACACCTGTCGATTCTGTCTAGAAGAGGAAGAGACAGCGGAACATATCCTCTGTCACTGTGAGGCCCTCGGCCGTAGCCAAGGCAGCCCCAGACAAATTTTAGGTCTGATAAGGGAACTAAAGATTGACGGGGCTTCCTAATACTGAACCTGGATCAGGTCACAAAAGATCAAATTAGTCGCAGTGACTAAGGATGCGGTTAGTCCTTGATCCAATCCTTAATAATAATAATAATAATTATAAACGGCAAGTTGGATAGACTCGTTCTTGTTGTGGAGGACCTTAAATCTAGCTCTAAGTCTCTGCTTGAGAGATCTAATGATCTCTCATCTAGGGTATCTTTTTTGTCAGCTGGTTTCGATGACCTTCGGACGACGCTGTCTAGTGTGGGCGGGTCTCCGCCTGCACTGGAAACCAGCTGTGAGCCGGTGATGCCCATTTTTGATGATCTCCGCCGTAGTGTTAAACATATCAGAGGGGACCTTGGCTCCTGGCAGAATGCTGTTAATAGGAACTCCAATCTGCTAAGTACCATTTCTTCAGATGTTGGAAGTCTGCTATCGAGTGCTGTTGGTAAGCCAGTTGCCTCTGTTGTTTCTGGTGCCTCCATCTTGCCTGAAGCCAATGTCACTCGGATCTATGAATCTAAGCAACAGTCTGGGTCTGGTTCTAGACGCAGGCGTCCTTAAGTACCCAATGGCTCTGTCAGCCCATGTCCCACCGATGATCATCCTTCAGCGTAATCATCGAAACCTCCTATTACGGCTGCTGTTCATGCTGCTGGGCCTCCCACGGGATTGGATTGGAGGATTGACTGCCGAAGGACGCGCTGCCGCTTCGTTCACTTGTACTTCCTCTACTCCTCCCCCCCCCCTGCAACGGACCCAGCTGGAAACATATCTCCCGCCCCTCTCAGTCTAAACCTCACCCATCGCGTTACACATTTCCATTAAGATCCATTAATGTGTCTCGAAATGAGGGTTTCACTCTGAGGATTGCGTAACCACCGCGGTCCTTTTTTGTTTCCCGACTTGATCCATCGACTTTTGTTGACGACGTTATTGGCTACGTGAGGGAGAGGAGTGGTGCTGAAGACTCTACACTCCTCCGTTGTCAACTTCTAGGATCTCGTCATTCTCAAAGACTCATGTTGTCTTTTAAGTTGACATCGTCGCCAGAGCTTTTTTAGATAATATCTTCCCCCGATTTCTGGCCCGAAAATATCATTGCACACGAGTTTGTGCCCCGTCGTAGGGTCGCGGGAAGCACTTAAAATAGAACCTCTACTAGCAACCAAAAAACTAAGTACGCTATCTCTTTACTACCAAAATGTAAGGGGATTAAGAACAAGTACAAGCCAGTTATTTCAGGCTTCTCTTGCTTGTTGTTACGACGTCAGCGCTCTGACCGAGACCTGGCTTCATAGTGGTTTTAACGATGCAGAAATGCTTGACGAATCCTATCAGATTTTTCGTAAGGATATATACTCTGACTCTATGGCTCGTGGTGGCGGTGTGTTGGTTACATGCAAATCGCATTTGGATTGCGGCGTTGTTGATTTACCTGTTTTTTCCGAAATGCTCACAATCGAGCTCATAGCTCCTAAGATATCTCTGGGGAAGGTGCATATTTACCTGCTATGTTATTATATCCCTCCAAACTTGACAAACTATGCTGATGCAAATGGTCGAAGTCTTTACGATATTTTAATTCTTAGCCTAGATTTAATTAATAATATGACAAACCCAGAGGACGAAATCATCCTTCTTGGTGACTTTAACTTACCCAACGTTCAATGGGTATTCAACGCTGATGACGATGACTACCTTCCTTCAAATTGTCTTACTGCTAAAGACTCCCATTTTCTTGACGCCATCTCCTCCTCTGGTTTACACCAAATAAGTGATGTAAAGAACTCTATGGGAAGGCAGTAAGATCTTATTTTTTCTTCTGATTCGAGTACCACTATAATGGAACCAACTTCTCGTAACTTTTCCGCTATCGACAGTTTACATCCGCCCATTTCCATCTATTTTTGCTACGATGGTTCTTATGTTATTGAACCCAACGTAGATCAGTACGTTCTTGATTTTAAAAGGGCGGACTTCTCTGATCTTTCAAACAGGATCCTCTCAATCGATTTTCCATCCCTTTTTTATGATAGCGATATCGACGATTGTGTTTCTGTGTTTTATGATAGGATTTATGATCTGTTTAATTCGTGTGTTCCACTCAAGCGGTCCAGATCATCCTGTCATTCTCCCCCGTGGTATACTAGGGAACTACGGAGTCTTAAGAATAAAAAAATAGGTTATGGAGAACCTACTTACGCTGTAGAAGCACGTCAACTTATTCTGAATTCGTTTATTGTCATGACTGCTTTTTAGCGTTATCTTCATCCTTATACAGGGAATACCTCATAATTATCCATCTACAATGTGGTTTAATGGATCCTCTAGTTTTAGCGCGCCCGATATAGCAGATAACTTTGCATTGTTTTTTGAGGGCGCCTTTTCATCAGGCAACTTTGTGCCTTCCCTTGAAGATTTTGGTTACATCCAAAATCGCCCCGCTACCTCCATTGATTTGCCCGTTACATCTCGTGATATTATCATGAATGGTATCAAGGAGCTTAAACTGGACTTTTCTTCTAGTCCTGATGGTGTTCCACCTGCATTCTTGAGATCCTCCATTGGAACTTATCTTTAACAAATCTTTTCAAGCCGGTAGATTTCCTACGTTATGGAAGAGCTCCTTTATAATTCCTTTTTATAAAAAGGGGCATAAAAACTTCATACCAAATTACGGGTCAATCGCGAAGCTATATTCACAGCTTGTTATGCAATGTAAGGGGTTAATCTCATCTAATCAACATGTCTTTCTGCCTGGTAGATCGACTACAACTAACCTGCTTGAATTTACATCCCACATTATCTCTGCCTTCCAACAAGGTCTCCAGACTGACTGTGTCTACACCGACTTTAGCAAGGCATTTGATAAGCTCCCTCACTCTGTGATTTTTTTTTTGCATTTTTTTAATTGATAGTACATCTAATATATGTATGTACAAAAGAGCAGTGTTAAAATTTAAACGCGTTTTTCTCAGATTAAGTTTTTTCAAAGTCAGTGATCGCTGTAACTCAAAAACTACTCATCCGATCCTTCTCAAATTTTGCACACTTTTTTTTATACATAAATAACGACTTAACAACGTCTCGATTTTTTTTTTCGGAGTACACAAAATTTCCGAAGTATTTCGGTGGCTACGTTTTGTGTTGGGTTTATGCGACAAGAAATTTTACATAAGGAAGAGCAACTGGGGCGTGGTTGCTGGGCATAAAGAGAGATTACGTCTATAAGGGTATTTGTAATTACATTTGGGTAGATAATTATAACCGTATTAAACTGAATATACATTCCGTAAACATAATCTTGGTACCAGAATACATTAATTGCACCAAGTGGGGGTTTAATCTTAATACCTTTTGAACTGTCTTAGTAATTTTAAAAGTACTGATGTCATAATTCTGGGTGATTTCAATGTGCGATTAGACAATAATCAAACGTTACCAGATGAACTATGTCTAGGTTACAATGTAAGAAATTACATTACAAGATGTTCAGTAGATCATGTTGTGAGTGGTAAAGATAGAAATTTTTTAGAATATTCTGATGATTTTGGTTTATGCGTAAAGAATGGAAGAACAAAGCTAAACGCCAGTGGCAATTTAATTTATGTAGGCGGGAATGGTGCCTCAGTCATTGATTTAATGGCTGTTTCATTTGGTTTACTTGCACAAGTTGACAGGTTCGTAGTGGGTTATCAAAATTTCTCTGATCACTTTCCCTTGGCTCTTTCCTTGAGTAGTAATGATTGTGCTGCTGTGCGGGGAGAAAAAACTATGAAACTATTACCGAAACTTAATTGGAACCTACAAAATCTAGATGGGTACCAAATGAAAATAGAACAGTTATTGGCGGTAGTTGCTCAGGAAAATGCAGAATGTGATGTCGACAGTCGACATAGGTATATAAAAACAATCGGCAAAAAGTTTTTTCTGGTAATACTAAAAGTATTTTGAAGCAAAAGAGGTACGATTGGGAATGTCTACGCGCTCTTTCGTTTAAATGGCTTAAACTTTTTCGTAAATCTTATTCTAATGTTGCTAGGAGTTATTACGTCGGTGCCAATAAATCATATAAAGTCTTTGGCTCGCCGTATTGACTCAATACGAGACCCGAAATCGTGGTGGAGTATGGCAAGAGAAATTCATGGCAAAACGTTTGTCACTAATTGTAATATTGGTGTAAATGTTTTTATGAATCACTTTCTTCTTCAAGGAAGGACGCAATTGTTTTTCCACTACACAAAAAAGGTGCTATGCATCGAGTAAAAAACTACCGAGGTTTATTTTTTATGAATTGTACTGCCAAGATTTTTGTTAGTATAAAATACAACCGACTGTCTAAATGGGAAAAAATCACGCTATCCTTTCTGAAAACTAAACAGGCTTCCGACCGGGTTGCTCCGCCACAGACAACATTTTCAATCTTATAAGAATTATTAAAATATCTCAGTCCATGAATAAAAAGCAAATATAAGTGTTTAGAGATCGGCATTAAATTTAGGGATATATCTATTAAACTTCTAATGTACGCGGATGACATAGTCATCCTATCCGATGATCCAATTCAGCTTCAGCGGGTGATTTGCAGTTAAGAAAACTACTGTAGGTTATGGCGACTGGATCTTAATTTGGCTAAGCCAAAGATTATGATCTTTCAGCGCGGAGGATGTATAAGGAGAAGTTCGGAAAATTGGAAGTATTTAGGTCGTTCAATTGAGGTGGTTAATAAATATACATACTTAGGCATCGAATTAACACAAAAGCTTTCAATGAATATACACTTAAAAAATCGCATGCAATCAGCTAAATTAAGCATAAATTGTACTTGGATAAGTTTCTTGGCGGTAACAAAATTAATCAGTCTGAAAAGTATACACTCTTCAATGCAGTTAGTAGGGCTGTTTTGTCTTACGGTGCACAAATATGGGGATTTAAACTTTATGAGGAGATGGCAAAGCTTCAGCGCTTCTTCTTAAAAAGGCTTTTTAATCTGCCAACAGAGACTCTCAATTATGCCCTTACTATAGAAACTGGATTACCTTATTTATATATTTACACTTTGAAATGTCAACATCTTATATACATATGCTTAAAGTACTATATAAATATGATTCGAATGGACTTCCGCACAGATTAGCTTGGTTAATGGTGACCAAAAAATTACATTGGTCTGAAAGTTGGTATAAACTAGCGGAAAAACATGACTTAATCCTTGATTTAGGAACAGCTTCGCAATGTGTTGGTGCAGCAGCTAAACCTGAAAAAGAGAAATTAACTATTAATTTGTATAAAATTTCTAATTATTTATAACTTACAGAATTTTAAGTCCAACTCAAAGTCATCAGGTTGAACATCCCTGGAATAAAATCAAAAATAACACCATGCGCTGATAACAAATCATCATTGCCGTTATCGAACTTGTGATGTCTTGCTGCACTCTCGTTACATCGTCAGATTTTTGGAGTCATTCAACGGGATAAGCGGATGCCACATCAATCAGTTTTATTTTGTTAAAAATTCAATAAAAGTTTGTTATTATTTTATCCAACCACAATTTTCATTAATTAAATGAAAACCTCTACCCAAACATTTGGTCCTTCGAGCCGGATTTTTTGAAAAAGAATTCTGCAGTTCAACACCTGAGAAACACCTAAAGTGAAAGTTCTCCAAGAAAAATCGGGAAAACTTTAAGAAATTAAAACTATTAGTGGTAAGTGGAGCTTATAATAATATAGTGCGAAATTTAGTAGTTTGTGCGGGAAATTTTTCAAAAGCATAACGATACATACATACAATACAGTTCAACACAAAAAAACCGGTTGATGATTCCGCTAAGTAACATTTTAAAACGACTTTCATAAGGTCAAAATTTTCTATAATTTGTTCTGATTGAGAACGCAATTTTTATGAAAAGGAAAAGCCTAAACGAATTTTATTACAGACTATAAATTGCTTTTCGTGAAAATAGTTTTATAAGGATGTGTACAAATATGAAGGTCTAATTAAGTACGAAAAGATTGTATATATTTTCACACAAACTTTTTATTTTGGATCTCAGATTTATTTCTTATTGAAACGAAATTATGAAGCCTTAATAACGACTAAAATTCTTTCAAGAAATTAATATTAAGAACTACAAAAATTTCCAATATAACATTTTTCAATACACGTTTTTAAATCTGTAAATCTCATTTAATTTAATTGAAATTATAACTCCGTGGTTGCTACAACTATAATCATAAATATAGTAATAAAAATTGGTACCTTGTTTGCATTATATTAAACATGGCATTAGCTGAAAAGTTATTGGTCGGCAAAAACGTGAGCATGGAACAGCTTATATCAGAACAAAACGTGCTTCAAAACCAATTAGAAACGTATAAGGAAAATTTCAGGAAATGCTCTAAAGCTAATTGTACTAAAGGATACATAGTAGGTCGCATAAAAAGTGTTGGTGATTTATGGAAACAATATAGTGACAACCACACTCACATTCTTATAAATGCAAGTAGTAAAGATCAAGAACTCCTGTATTTTAAAGAAAATTTTTTCAGCCAGTGCGAGGAATTTTACTCAACATTTGTAGGCGAATTGCATGATACTATGGAAAAACTTTGCCCAAGTACACTTCCTAGCGCAAATGATATGCAACGACAAAACAATTTTGATATTTCGAATGTTTCTCCGGTTAGAACCAACAATGCTTCGAATATTCAACTTCCTAGAATTGACATCCCTAAATTTTCGGGTTCATATACAAGCTGGCGATCGTTTTATGACCTTTATATTTCACTCATTCATTCTAATGATCAGCTCTCAAATGTACAGAAATTTTATTTTTTTAAAACAAGCTTGGAAGGAGAGGCTGAGACATTAATTCGACACTTAGAAGTAATTGATCGCAACTATGAAACTGCATGGGATATTTTGAAAGAGAGGTATGACAACAAAAGGATTATTACCAATAATGTTTTGCAGATGTTAACCGCGCAACCTGTAATTAGGCAAGAAGCGTCTGAGGCTATTAAAAAATTGTTAGACACTACGAGTGAATGTCTCCATTCCTTGCGTAGTCTTGACATTTGTGTAGACAAATGGGATGCGATTATAATATTTCTAGTCGTTCAAAAATGGCCCTCAGAAACTAGAGAATTATGGGAAAGGTCACTAGGCAGCTCTAAGGATATACCAACGTTGAAATTGCTTAGAGAATTTTTAGAGTCGCGATTTAGGACATTGGAAATAATTAAATGTCATAAAACTCAACAGAACTCCAACGAACCTAAAAACAGATTGAAATCATTTCACGTAAGAAACTCTTCTCAATGTTTTTTGTGCAAAAAACCCCACAGTTTACGACAATGTTCCCAGTTCCTGCAGATGAGTCCAGCATCTAAGAAAAGCTTTGTTACGAAAAAAGAGTTGTGTTTTAATTGTTTGGCCATAAGTCATTCTGTAAAGTCGTGCAATAGTCCAAGGTCATGTTATCATTGCGGAAAACGTCATAACACCCTATTACATGAAAATCCCAAGGTTGTATCTTCAGAAAATTCTCAGTTAGATTTACCAACTCAACCCAACATAAAAAATGAGCAATACTCCACTAGTACCGTACAACAAAAGTTCACATCATTATTTCTAAATAAGACTCAAGAATCTTCTCAATTCCTTTTGGCTACCGCACTTGTGAAAGTCAACACACGAAACGGAGTCCACATATTACGTGCCTTAGTTGATCCAGGTTCCCAGAGTTCCTTCATAACGGAAAACGCAGCACAAAAGCTTCAACTAAGAAAAGAAAGGGTTTGTGCAACTATAACTGGATTAAACTGTTCATTAGTTAATATTGCAAATAATCAAGTTCATTTTAAAATACAATCATTGTGTGAAACCCACTTTTCGCTTGATGTTAAGGCACTTATACTTAAATCTTTAACAGATTTACTCCCATCACAACCCATTCATAGTGCGCATATTTTACAACACATAGAAGGACTTTCGCTAGCTGATCCATTGTATCATACTCCCGGACCAATAGAACTTCTTCTCGGGATTGACGTGTATCCACATATTCTTTTAAATGGCATTAAAAAAGGTTCGTATAGGACTCCAACGGCGCAAAATACGTACTTAGGATGGATATTATTTGGCGAAACTGAATGCAATCCACAAAATAGTTCACTGAGTGTAGCCTACTCTACCAACGTTGTCTCTTTGCATAGTCGAGTGGAAACAGAAAACCTTCTCAAACGATTCTGGGAGTTAGAAGAAGTGAATTTAAAAAAGGTCTCAACACCCGAGGAGATCAAAGCTGAAGAGTTTTATGCTAGAACTTATCGCCGACTTGAAAATGGACGCTATGAAGTTCATCTACCCTTTATAAATCTTGAAGTACCCGCATTTGGAAAATCATTCGATAAAGCCAAGTTAAGATTGCTCCAGGTTGAAAAACAACTTCTCAAAAACCCACAAATGTATCAACAATATTCAGAATGCATTTCTGAATATGCAAAGTTAGGTCATATGAGATCTGTGGAGACATCCGAAGATGAACTCGCCGAAAGAGATAACACAAATTATCTCCCCCATCATGCCGTGCTTAAAGAGAGCTCTACTAGTAGCTTGAGAGTGGTTTTTGACGCGTCGCACAAAACCAGCAATGGTATATCGTTGAACGATAATATGTTAACAGGACCAAAATTGCAAGAGGACCTATTTGCTATTATTATAAGATGGAGGAAGCATAGAATCGCCTTCACTGCGGATATAACTAAGATGTACAGGCAGATACAAGTTGCTGAAGAATATTGGCCGTACCAACGTATCCTATGGAGAGACAACCCAACAAATCCTATTTCCGTATTTGAGCTCACCACAGTTACTTTCGGTGTTTCTTGCGCTCCGTATTTAGCGATAAGAACCTTAAGACAGTTGGCGGATGATGAAAAATATAATTATCCATTGGCATACCCTGTGGTCTTAACAGACTTTTACGTCGACGATGTACTCTCAGGAGCAGACAGCCTTGAACAAGCAATTCTATTACAATCACAACTGCGAGATATGTTATCGTCTGCTGGCTTTGAACTTCGTAAGTGGGCAAGTAACTCCAATCAGTTTCTTGAAACGATCCCAGAGAAAAACCGTGAAGTAAATCTTCCACTAAACCTTGAGAATGCAGATGTGGTGAAGACGCTTGGTATAAGTTGGCATCCTGCGAAGGATGTGTTTAAGGTCAAGGTAACTCCGTATTTAATTCACGAGCCTCTAACAAAACGCTTATTACTAGCGGAGGTAGCAAAAATATTTGACCCAGAGGGATGGTTTACTCCCAGTACTCTTCTTGCGAAAGTTATGATCCAGAAATTGTGGCTAGTTGGCATATCTTGGGACGATCCAGTCCCAGATAATGTTGCTCATCAATGGGGGAAATTGCGAAAGGAATTGATTTTATTGCAAGAGGTCGAAATACAGAGATGGATTGGAATGTCAAGTAAATCTTCAGTTCAGATACACGGCTTCAGCGACGCATCTATGACGGCTTATTGCGCTGTTGTATATATTCGAGTTGAAACTCCACCTGGGGATATTCAAGTAAAACTACTCTCAGCGAAATCCAAGGTCGCCCCTTTAAGACCAGTTACTCTCCCTCGCCTCGAACTATGTGGTGCGCTTTTATTATCAAAGCTAATAAAGAACACGATCTTATCCTTAAAATTAACAGAAGTAGAAACCTATGCATGGTCAGACTCCACAATTGCATTAACGTGGATTCATGGGAAACCTCAACAGTGGAAAACTTTCGTGTGCAATCGAGTCGCTGAGATACAAGATAATGTCGAATGTGGATCCTGGCGTCATGTAAGCTCGAGGGATAACCCTGCTGACTGTGGATCACGTGGAGTATTCCCATCTGAACTAATTAAGCATAGTCTATGGTGGACTGGTCCAAAATGGCTCACTCAATCCAAAAGTTGTTGGCCTGAATTGATACACATACCGAACACAGTACCTGAAACGAGAATCGTCAAAACACATGTAGCACAAACAACATCAATTCTAACCGATATTTATAAATACTCATCTCTCCAAAAGCTACTCCGAATAACTGTTTTTTGTCTGCGATTTATCTATAACTGCAAGAACAAAACACAAAAACGAGTTAAGTGGCTTTCAGTAGAAGAATATCATGAAGCTGAAGTATTTTGGATAAAAACTACTCAATGTGCAGAATTTGAAAGAGAAATAAATACGCTCAAGCAATCCCGAAATATCAATACTAAAAGTAAATTACTACCCTTGAATCCTTTTATATCAACCTCAGATGGTCTTTTGCGAGTTGGCGGTCGATTAAAATATGCAGATTTGAACTATAATGAAAAGCATCCGATAATACTATCCCCAAAAAGCTACTTAACATACTTAATTGTAAAGCAGGCGCATTTTTCAACATTTCACGGAGGCCAACAGCTTATGCTAGCATATATACGTAGGAGATTTTGGATTATTAACCCCAGAAACTTACTTCGAAAGGTGACCCACGAATGCGTAATTTGTTTCAGACATAGAGCTCAAAATATGTCTCAAATAATGGGAAATTTACCGGAGCCTCGAAGTAGAATATCTCGAGCTTTTACACACACAGGTGTCGACTATGCAGGACCTATATCCGTACGAGTTTCAAAGCATAGAGGTAGCAAAAGTTACAAAGGTTATATTGCCATTTTTATATGCCTTTGTACAAAAGCAATGCATTTAGAAGTGGTCAGCGATCTTACTACAGACGCATTTCTAGCGGCCCTAAAACGATTTATCTCACGACGTGGGTTATGCGCACATATTTATTCTGATTGCGGAACTAATTTTCTTGGTGCTGAAAATATCCTTAAGAAAGAATATAAAAACGCTATACAACAAGGTTCTGAGGAAGCAGCAGCTGCACTAGCCAGTCAAGGAGTAAAATGGCATTTCATTCCGCCAGCTTCCCCCCACTTTGGCGGTTTGTGGGAAGCTGGTGTAAAATCTATAAAACATCATTTGCGCAGAACATTGGGAGAAATGACTTTAACATATGAAGAGTTAGTAACAGTTCTGGTCCAAATAGAATCATGTCTAAACTCTCGTCCGCTCTGTCCAATCACTAGTGATCCTTCCGACTTAAGAGTCCTCAATCCTGCTCATTTCCTTATAGGAGAATCGTTAAAGACGACCCCTGAAACTGATTTAATGGATTTTAAGATTCACATTTTAAGTCGATGGCAGCTGTTACAAAGATTAAAACAGCAATTTTGGAAAAGCTGGACAACCGATTACCTTTCTCGACTGCAAATTAGACCGAAGTGGATATCAGGACAAAACAATATCGCTGTCGGCCACATAGTTCTTATAAAAGATGAAAGGTGTTCACCGTTGCATTGGCCTTTGGGTAGAGTAATCGAAACTTTTCCTGGAAGTGACGGTTTCGTGAGAGTGGCACTTGTCAAAACCAGTACTGCAACATTTAAGAGACCAATAACAAAGCTATGCTTACTGCCTATTACAGATAATAACTCAAGTTTCGATAATTAAGAAAAATTTTAATAAACTAATAAACATGATACTGATTGATTTATCAACTTATTAATAAATATTATGAATTAAATAATAATACTTATGAGCGACTAATAAAAAACAATTAATCAAAAAAAAAAAAATTGAAGTGAACTCTAAATCGTAAGTCAAGAACTATAGTGTTAACTAGACTTTGAGAACCGCGTCGGGTTTTGTGAATCAGCTACACTTATCAGTTGTGTTCGCTCGATTCGTATCATTCGCTCAATCCTCAAGAACTCTGATTCAAAATTTCGCACAGCCTCATTATGAGAAGATAAGGACTGTTCCAGATTGAAACAACATCCTGTTTCAAGGCGGCGGAGAATGTTGGTGCAGCAGCTAAACCTGAAAAAGAGAAATTAACTATTAATTTGTATAAAATTTCTAATTATTTATAACTTACAGAATTTTAAGTCCAACTCAAAGTCATCAGGTTGAACATCCCTGGAATAAAATCAAAAATAACACCATGCGCTGATAACAAATCATCATTGCCGTTATCGAACTTGTGATGTCTTGCTGCACTCTCGTTACATCGTCAGATTTTTGGAGTCATTCAACGGGATAAGCGGATGCCACATCAATCAGTTTTATTTTGTTAAAAATTCAATAAAAGTTTGTTATTATTTTATCCAACCACAATTTTCATTAATTAAATGAAAACCTCTACCCAAACACAATGTGTTGCAAAGGTTAATTTGTGTGATATTCTGGAGGCTGAAGACATTTGGTTGAAAAATCAGACTAGGAAAAGAGCAAGGAAAACGCTAAGGTATGAGTTATACCATAAGCTTAGTTACTTAAATGCTCACAAATATTGTAAAATGATGTTACCGTTAAACAGACGGGTTGGGTTAATAATGCAATATAGATGTGGCTATGTAACACTAAATGGTAGTACCGAGAGAAGCAATCTTTGTTAACTTTGTAATATGATGGAAGAGGAAAGTTTGCTTCACTTTCTTGTTGTCTGTTCCATTTTAACTGAATTTTCAACCGACTTCCCAAAAAACTTTTTTTATTGGGTAGAGTATGTTCACCGATTGGTACCATGTCAAAAAAATTGTTGGTAGGGTGGGGGTAGGGGGCGGGGGTGAAACCTAACTTCATAACGCGTGGACCGATTTGGATGGTTCTTAATTTGTTGTATAGAGTATGATCCCCATTTGCTAATAGGAGAAGAAATATGGCTCAGGGTGGGGGGAGGGGGAGGGGGAAGGGTAGTCTAACTTCGTAACGCGTGGACCGATTCAGACAATTCTTTTTCTGTTGGGTAGAGTATGTTCCCCGGTTGAGACCACGAGAAAAAAATTTTGGTAGGATGGGGTGTGGGTGGAGGTGGAACCTAACTTTTTAACCCGTGGACCGATTTGGATGGTTGTGTTTTCGTTGTATAGAGTAAAAGACACTTAAAGGTGATAAATAAAAAAGTTTTAAAAAAAAGTTGAACCTACTTCACAAAAAGCGCTAAAAAGCATTAAATAATTTTTAATTTTATAGCTATTACATTTTGAAGTCGGTGCAAATTAAACAAATAAAACAACTACAGTACCACTATTGAAAATAATACATATTACGTTTCAGCTCACGGGATCATAAGAAATGACGATTAAATATTTTTGTTGTAATTGTTTGGTTTGTTTGATTTGCACCGACTTCAAAATGGCGTAATAGATATAAAATTAAAAATTATTTAAGCTTTGTAGCGCTTTTTATGAAGTCGGTTCAACTTTTTTTTTTAAAACTGTTTTATGGATACAAGCTTTTCAGAGAAAAGCCCCTACTGAGCACGAAGTCATCGACATTCTAAATGGAAGGAATGCTTTTAGTGATCTTCTACGCTATATCGACAAGGCTTTGAAATATCGACAGTTTCTAATAAGCGAATATAATCCATAAGTTTCTTCTGACTCCCTCCCGTTGGTCTATTTTGTTGAAATTTGATTTATTTAATTTTATTTTCCATTTGTTTATTGATAATTCTATTTATCCTACTTATCCATTCTTAATATTTAGTCTCAATTTGTTACTGTAGAATTCATCACGAAATGTTTTGTATTTTGAATGATTGTCGAAGCTTTTTCTTCAGGATGTTGACAGCATAAAATAATGTAGAGCCTGATTACCGCAGACTGCCTCGGAGCCGGTGTCAAAGTTTAGTGTGATAAAATTTTCTTTTCCTTTATTTGAACATTAAATTACATTATTTATTAGGTATTGAAGTAAAAGACAGGTACAGGTATTTTGTAAACAGAGTTGTGGATAAACTGTTCTTATTATTATTATTCCTAAAACACTTGCAGAAAACTGATGTTTCAGTTAGGTAGTGTTAGGTAATGATGTGTTCTTTCTTCCAGCTTTAATTGTACTTGAATTTTTCATATATGTTTTCTCAGAAAAATTCACTTTTAAGATTGCAATAGCGGAATTTTTTGGTATGGTACGAGGGCTGTTCAAAAAGTAATGATAGTAGTTACCCTGTGGAAAATGAAAATGTGTTGCGAAGGATGGTAATACTTCATACAATCGTGTAGTCCAATCTTTTAGCCATGTATAACGATCAGTTTCAAATTATTACTTCTTCAAGGAGGCGAAGTGATTAAAATATTAGGGATGATTTGGCAGCCTCAGGATGACATTTTCCAGTTCAAACCGGACAAGCTAACTAAGAGAACAGTCCTCTCAGCCATCACTTGAATATTCGACCCCCTTGGCTTAATAGGGCCTGTGACAGTCCTCGGAAAGTTATTTGTTCAAGACCTGTGGAAAACAAATATATCATGGGACGAAGATCTTCCAGATAGGTTGAAGAAAAGTGGGCGGCTCTTTCAAAACCAACTCAAAACACGCAGTCATCTCAAGATATCAAGGTACGTTTCCTTTACTGACCCAGTCGAATTTCAACATTTCAGATAGCAGCGAATCAGCCTATGGTGCATGTTGCTATATCAAAACGGTAAATAATTTTGGAAAAATACAAGTTCTTCTTCCGTGTGCAAAATCCAGATTAGCACCCCTAAAACCAACGACGTTAGCCCGCTTGTAGCTACGTTCTGAGAAGTAGAAATAGTTGAGCGTATACGACAGTGCTTGCCGAAAACCTTGTCAAGTGTTTGTTATTACACCGATTCCCAAATCATTCTCTCATGGAGTGAAAGAATCTAGAAATTGAAAACTCGCATGTTTAGCTAATGTGAAGACTGTAAGTTGGACATTATCTGAACAGTCCATCACAAGAACTCATTTTTAAAGCTACAACAAAGCTAAACGCTGTTTCAAAAAATCAAACACTGCTTCCAAGGTGTCACATATTTAGTGAATTACTGCTCAGCTCTCTCCACAAAAAGCATATGCATGCATCACCGCAGACGCTAACAGCTATCGTAGGACAACAATTTTGGGTGATAGACGTAAGAACATTATCGCTCCAAATAGTACATAAATGTATCCGTTGCTTCCGATGCAAACCACAAACCATCACCCAGATTATGTCAGACATTCCAGCGATACGAGTTACACCAGCGCGACCTTTCTAAACAACTGGAGTGGATTTTTGTGAACCAGTCATTATTCACTTCATGCTACACAGAAAGGTTCCTGAAAAGGCGTATATAGCGGTATTCGTCTGTTTTGTGACAAAGGAGGTTGATTTGGAGATTGAAAGCAACTTCAGTGCCATTGCATTTTTAAATGCACTCAAGCGATTCATTTCCCGTAGAGGATTCTGTGCAACCATTTACTGCGATAATGCAACCAACTTCATTGGTTGTGAATCAGAGCTAAAAGGATTGGAGGACCTACTTAAATCTCAGGAATTGAAATCATCACTCCACGAGTTTTGCTCTTAAAACCACATAGACTGGAAACCAATACCCCCACGATCACCTCATTTTGAAGGACTGTGGGAGGCTGCGGTCAAAGCGACAAAGACACACCTAATCCGGCAAACTGGATATGCAAGCCTAACACGCGAAGAGTTGAACACAGTCATAACGCCAATTGAAGCCAATTTGAACTCACGGCCCATAACACCTATGTCATCAGACCCAAACGATGTGAAGGCGCTGACTCCAAGGCACTTTTTGATAGGCGCGCCATTAACAGCCTTGGCAGAACCAGATGTAAGTTTTCAAAATATAAATAGCCTCACAAGATTCAGGCGATTGCAATACATACAGCAATCATTATGGAAAAGATGGTCATTAGAGTATCTTCAGGAGCTTCAACTAAGGTACAAATGGAAAAATGCACAAAATGACATAAAAAGGGACACACTAGTGTTGCTAAAAGATCCAAATCTGCCACCTTTGAAATGGTGACTTGGTCGCGAAGTAAACACGTATGGTGGAACAGACAACCACACCATAGTAGTGAGTGTGAAAACTACGTCGGGAATCTTCAAAAGATCAATACACATCCTTTGCCCACTACCAATCCAACAGTTGATTGAAAATTCCGAAGAAGATAAACTCACAGGCCAGCAGAAACTACACTGAATGCAACAACGACAAAAAATCGGGTATATGTTTACTATTGCACAAAAGTACATCAGAAACAAGTGCATTAACACACATATAAACTCTCCTGCCAAAAGAAGAAGGTTGAATCCATATAAAAGTGTTGCTCATCCACTAAGGGGAAAATTCTTGCCAATCAATCCGAAATGGTTAATATGCTCTTCGGGGCGGATAAACAAGAGAGAATCCAACAAACACTCAGAAGTATATATTTCAACATCAGAAGGAAATCAAGGTAAGACGCAGCATTCTCAAGCCAAGGGGACATTAACAAGAAGTGGCTCGGCAGCTCTTAGTCTCCTAATGTTGACGGCATTAGTTTTGCCTACACTAGGAAGAACATCAAGCATTCCAGTAAATCCAGTAGAAGTGCTACTATTCACAAGCAATCCTGGATTATTCTTCGAATCCTTAGGCCGAGCTCAAATGCTGAACAGCGAATGGAACATCATGGTAAACTTCAAGACTGAATTCCGAGGTTTAAAGGCATATACAAGAAATTGACCATCTCTGCAACACGACAACTACCAGGAAACATCATTGACAAGAAATTCACAATCAGTTCTATCATCAGTTTAGCCAAATTCAAGACGAAAATGACATTTTACACAAGCGAAGTGGAGACCATAGGACTCTTAACAAAAGATCACCCATGGGTGTTATTGGAAATATTGCAAACAAGCTATTTGGAGTACTGGAACCTGATTACGCTTAATACATCGAAGAGCAGATCAAAAAGAGCCGAGCAACGAAAATTACTTAATGCAACTTTTAAAGAATCAAACTTCAATTTTGGAATCGACCGCAAATATCATAAGGAAACAGAAAATTCCATTCAACAGCAGTTACTACAGCCGTGCACAAATATATGGGTAGTGTCGAATACGAAAACGAACATATACAAACCTTAAATTCACTATCTCTATTAACGACATTGGTTCTACAAAATTTCCATAGAAGGCAAACAGCTCTTCTTGACGAATTAACAGATCTCCAACATAGTAAGATCAACCCCTTACTCTTGTCTCCAATGCAACCTTCAATCAGCTCGCACTTATTCAATTACACATTTGGAAATGGAGAGAATAACGGTTTATTGCTATATAATCTGATGACAGCAGCGACAAGAGTGACAGAATCGTATGTTTTATTTGACATGTGAATTACATTGCATCAAGATGAGTACTTTCAGCTTTTCAAGTAAATTCCGATTCCTATTCCATATCAACCTAATTTTATTTTAAAAGAACCATCGACTGAATACCTCACCAAGAGACGGATATTACCCAATGACTCAAACCGAATTGGGTTAATGCAAAACCATAGACGATGAACAATATTTATGTATTCAGAATCATCCAATTTATAATTTAAAATCAAACGTCAAGCAGTGTGAAATAGACCTACTGAACCATTGAAAAACGTTATCTCGAAAGTGCCGATTTCGAACAACAAGATCATCGAAATTATGGATACAGCTTCACTATCCCAACAATTGGTTATTTTTAATGTGGGACTCAAATGTTTTTGAAAACACTTAGTGGAAGTGGAATTATCAAACTACGTCCAGAATGCCTAATAAAACAAACATTAATGACAATTTGCGGCCATGGACGTTTTCAAAGCAAACTAACAGCTGCATTTATTCCACGTATTAACATTAGTAACCTTATCCCGGTATATCTGCAATCAAACCAAACACCACCACAGCTAACTTCGTCCGAAATTCATCTCCAAACAAACGCTCAGAAAATGAAGGAATTAACTAGAAGAATTGAAGATCTGAAGACAGCAACCGCGTTTTCCAGCAGAATAAGATCGCATGATGTTCATCACTATACAGTGAGTTACGTAATAATTGCTGTGTTATTAACAATTGCCAGCTACTTAATACACTCCCGATGGAAGAAAACGAAGACCGTCAAATTATCTCGGCCATGAAAGAAAGGGCCTCTACCTCCCGTCCCAAAGGAACGACATCGGCAGAACCTAGATGACAAATTTGTGTTGGATACCAAGTCAAGGCGGGGAGAATGTTTAAGTCTCCAGATTGTTAAACATTAAATATTTAAATTAAGTAAGCAATTTATAAATTTTCTAATTCGCAATTACGTAAGTATGTAACATTCCAAATTCTGAAACTATTAATTACCCAGAATTTGGAGACATAAACAAAATTAACAGTCGACAATTTCTTCTAGACTCAAGTTTTATCTTTGTTGCCGTGAAATATTTTTCGACACTAAACATTTTTTCTGAAACAAGAGATTAGATTAACATTTATATAAATATCAGAAGGAAGCCTTCTTGTTTTTATCAATCCTCAGAGCTAGTGATTAAATCTTCATAGCTCTTACAATGAGCAAGTGGGTTACTTCGAAACAGAGCATGTAGATTTGAAAGATTGAATAAATATTTTTTTCCTGTAGAGCGTTGTTATCATTACTTTTGAATTTTTCACACGCTAAGAGGAATAACAAAAGTTTAAATAAAATATATAGATTTTTACACATAAGCTAAATGCATCATCTGTTGCATCCTTAAACATACATAAGGGTCTAACCGTATAACCGCATTTATAGCGTTGCAACTTTGTTTCACATTGTGATGCCTTTTTCTTTTCTTAATTTAAGTACATACAAAAATCGAATGACATGAATGTTTTTCTATTTTTTTTTTACAAATTTGCGTAAGTTTAAGTTAAATAAAAAAATTAAATCGTTTCAATAGTCCTCGCTTGATAACGCCCACCACTTCGAAAAATTGCGTTCCGAGAAAACACAAAGTTTTGCAATTGGTATTAAATAAGTTAAATTTCCGAAAAAACAAAGCTATGGAGGTACTTCCAGTTTGCAAATCGAAATAATCGTCAAGAGATGAATTTTCAAGACGATGAAGCAAAAAAAATTTCTTTCAAATGTTCGAAATGCATACTTTTGCCCAGAACGCATTTGCTCCAACCATATTATAGCTAATAACCTCAAAGAAGACAAAGAAAAGAGAAACAAATTGAAACCTGAACGAACTTTCTCTTTATTAATTAAAAGATTTTATTTAACTTCACTTGTATGTCCTGGAATTTTGTAATCAATATTTCACCCACTTCCACTGAAGCTATCGGGCTGAAATTTGGCACACACGTTTGCTTCTCGTGACAATGCACGATTACTTAAATGCCGCCATTTTTAATCCAATATGGCGGACGGTCCAAAATTTATCATTTCCACAGCAACCCCTATGACATGGGCATCAAATGAAAATGCTTTATGAGCGAAACACAATAAGTAAAGTGACGTCATTCTAAATCCAATATGGCAGACGTCTAATATGGCAATGCAATATTATTATGACATGGAGCAAATCTTCACCTTTACATGGTGGAACCTATTAATCCGAAACATTAACTGGCAAGGAGACCAACGCAGACGGATAGTAAACCTAACAGATGTCATTAAGTTGATAAGAATCAGATAAGGTTGCATAAGTCTCTAGAAAGTATAAGAAACTGCCTAATAAACAATACAATAATCTCATATTGAGTGCAAGATTTCAAAAGACTAAGTGTTTACAAGGGATATAAGCACATAAATTTTGGGCTGAAAATATATTTCAACCATAACATACCTTTAACGTATTTCTTCACCGAATTTCTGTATTCGTATGACTATAAATAAAAGCTTGGGCGCTCATTAGATATTGAAATTATATTATTCAGCATAATTTTGCTTCGGTTCGCTTAGTTTCACTAGTACTATTTTATAATTTCAATATCTAAGGAGCGCCCAAGCTTTTATTTATAGTCATACGAAGACGGAAATTCCGTGAAGAAATACGTTAAAAGTATATTATGGTTGAAATATATTTTCGGCCCATAATGTATGTGCTTATATCCTTTGTAAACCCAAAATTATCAAGTTATTATTTCAAACAAAATATTAATGTAAGTCAAAATTTATTTTAGCCAAAATATTAAAAATTAGGTACTATTTTATTAATTATTTTATGAAAATAAGGAGGGGCGGAGAGAGATTGAAGGTTACGATTTACGCATGGACCAAGAAAGAACACTGGAGATGGTGGAACAACATGAGTTCCTGCTGATAGGCTAGGATTCTTGCATTGCCCCAGGGAACCGAGTGAAGCGGTGACAGTGGGATAACTGCAGAAGTCAGTTGCCCCCACTAAGGGAGATTCTTTCGGCTAATATCCAGAGAGGTGTTTTAGTGATTAAGAATCTCATACTACCGAAGGGCATTGGCTGTCCGGTGTTTTTTGGAAGGTGAGAGTAGTTAGGATAAATGAGGCGCCTTGATTATAGGAGAGCGTAGTCCCTTTCTTTGTAGAGTCCCAAATCCTAAAGTCTCCTTGTATCTAGAAGTTGGACTAGATACATTTCATTTTAATTAAGAAAAACTTTTTAAATTTCTTATTTATTTTAATTGTTACCAGTTCGGTTGTTATGGCTATACTAAAATTTCAATTTACAATTTTTGTAACCTACTTTACATTTTATACTTAGATAGTTTGTTTATAATTTTCTCTGCAAAGAGTGCAGTATTTTATTGTCAATGATTAAATGATTATTATATTTTGTAAAGTGTTTGTGTTTCACACTATTCAAAATTTATCGAAGTGTACAGGTAGACCAAAATATATTTGACAGTTATTTTATCTGTACAGTCTGGCAGAACATACTCAAAGTGAATTTATTTAAAATATTTTATTAAAATAATATAATCAAATAAATAAAATTTTAATTAAAAATTAAATTTGTAGCTACTGCTATAGAAGATTTTCACCTCTACCGCAAAAACAAAATTCCATTAAAATTTTCAGATCAATTAGATAATTAATTTCATTCCAAACGATAAATCGTAGGTATGAGATGAACTAAACCACTGGAAAGAGGAAAGCGGAAATATTCATTAGCTTAGGTGTAGTGTGCACTTAAGATATTTTTAGCGATAAGAAGAAACTGAACTTACAGAACAATTGAGCGCATTACTATACCGATCTTCATCGGGCTTTCACGCCATTACAGGTTTCCTTTTGTTAGTAAAGAAAAAGTGAAACTTTATAACCTTTTATTAAAAGCTGATAAAATAGTTTAAATAAAAAGTTGAACCGACAAAAAGCGCTAAAAGCCATAAAGTAATATTTAATTTTATGTCTATTAAAAAATTTTCAAGTTGGTGCAAATGGTGTCTCGCTACTCCCCTCCACCCTAACCCGACGATATACCAAAGGACGAAATTTTTCCATTATTAGCAATTGGTGTCATACTTTATACAATAGAAAAAGAACCATCTAGATCGGTCGACGCATAACTAAATTAGGTTCCAACCCCCACCCCATCCCACCAATAAAATGTTTTAAATGGTACCTATCGTATCGTACCTATCTATAGTCTACAGAACAGAAAACGAATCAACCCAATCGGTCCACGTATTTCGGACTGTGATTCCAACCCCCCCCCCCCCCCCCCCCCACCCACACACACACCCACACCACACAAATAGAACATACCATACATACTACACCCAACAAACCAAGGATCATTAAAATCGATCAATACGTTACGATATTGTTCCCGGTCATAACTAAAAAAAATTAATAAAAGACTACATGTCAAACCTATTATACTCGTTTTTTGGGAAGTCGGTTAAAAAATACTCGCATCAAAGATTTTTTTCAGTAGTTTACAGATGCAGAAAACATCCTTAATGAAGATAAAAAGAAAATGATACAAAAATTTACTGTTCAAATTAATAATGTAAAAAATTGCTGTAATGTCAATACAGCAAGGTTGGAGTTTTTTTTTTAAATTTTTCATAAGTATAAGTGACAACGAGGACTTTTATAAGGGCATGATAATCTTCTGATCCAGCAATATTCCTCCTTATTGGGCCTATTTATCGCAAAAAGTTCAAACAACGATATTTGCGAATGTAATTTGGCAAATCCAGTAGTAAAATGTGGGTGGCAATTAAATGATAATAATAAATTGGAACCATTATAGTATATTGACAAAGCAGCGCCTCTGCAAGTTGAAAAAATTGTAAGGGTCAATTATGACAGAATATTTATATTTACGATGATGATAATAATTAGCAATAAATATTTATTTATTAAAGGTAAACAATTTTTAATTATTACACCTTCAACTCATCATTCCACTTTTATTTTCTTCTAATAAAAATATTATTTAGTTACAAACTAACAATTTACCAATTTTATATGTACACTGATTTATTCCTACTTACTTTTAAATAATTTTAAATTTTTTTTTATTTCAGTTGTAGACAAAAAAAAAGGAAAATTTTCTGTCGATAAAGAAATTATTTAAAATAATTTATAGAAAGTTGCTTAAGTTTCTCACATTACCTCCATGTTTATGAAACTAGATATATCATTATTCCTTTACTTTTACAATCATTATTGATAATTTTCGAGTAATTAATTTCTGCTATTTTTTAACCTCCTTCCCAAAAACAAAGGGGTTCTAAGTTTGACACTTATTTTTGTTTTTTTTAATGTATGACCGCGCATAATTTTGTAACGCGTGCACACATCTTGATGATTCCTTTTTTGTTGGGTAGATAAAGTTGCGCGATTGGCACCTTGTCAAAAAAATGTTAAGTGTGGTGATGAGGGGTGGAGGTGAAACCCAACTTCGTAACGCGTGGCCCGATTTCGATAACTCTTTTTTTGTTGTATAGAGTATCATCTTTCATTGCTTATAATGAAAAAAATGTGGTCCCTGTGTGGGGCGGCGAGGCAAGGGGTAGGTAGTTTAACTTAGTAATGCGTGGATGAAATCTAACTTCGTAATGCGTGGACCGATTTGGATAATTCCTTTTTGGATGTATAGAGTATGATACTAATAATGAAAAATATTTGGTATTAGGGTGGGGTAGTGGTGAGAGGGGTAGTCTAACTTCCTAACTTGTGGACCGATTGGATGATTCTTCGTTTGATGTGTAGAATATGTTGCCCCACTGATACGACGACTAAAATTTATGAGGTAGGTGGTGTGCGGAGGGGGCGTTACCCAATTTCTTAATTCACACACCTATCTGGAAGAGTCTTTTTTATTGTGTACAGTATGATCCCCCCTTGCTACTCAAACGAAAAACGTTGACCAAAGGTTGGGGTACGGGGAGGGGTAACCTAACTTTGTAACGAGCGGATTGATTAAGACGATTCTGATTGCATAGAGTATCTATTTGTATTCTGACAAAAATTTTGGCTTGTGGTGAGGAGTTGAGGATGGGCGGCGCCTGGCTTCATAAGGCATATACCGATTTTGATTCGTTTGTACAGAATACGTTTCCTGATTGATAAATAATAACAATTTTGTACCTAGAGTAACTACGATGATTTTCTTACTACTATATTTCTCTGACTACGATTTCTATCGCTTGAAGTATAGAGTACGGTGGCTCACTAGGGTCATGTTAAGAAATTTCTAAGGTGAGTGTATTAAAGGTTGACCGTAGCTAATTTCGTAATACGTTGACAGATGTGGATAATTTTGTTTCCATTCTTTAGAATGAACTACCTCTAATACACTAGCGGATATAACTGGAAGGTTATAAGTGAAATTTCCAGAATTAGGCTAAGTAGAACAAACAAGGCTTAGTAGCAACCTTTTGAAGTTTAACGTTACTCTGTAAATCAAGACGTCTTATAATTAATCAGTCGAGCCTGGAAAGACGTTTCTACTTTACAATACTAGTTTTCGCACCGTTACATATTTTGCACCTTCATACAGAACCGTTGCATTTATACTACTTTATTTATTAATTTCAAATTCGTCAAGGCATCTGCTAAATCAAGGTTACAGTTATAATAAGTCTTAATCAATGCAAACCTAAACTTTAATCTAATATATTAGAAATTAATACTTAATTAAAATATAATTAAAGTTGCTTCCTTAACTTCAGCCTGGAAGAGTTAACGTCGAAGCAAGCGACGCTGTAATTGAAGAGGAGTCATTGAAGCTATTGGCTTATACATATGCAGTACAAAGTTCTGTGATAAGCAGTGCGAAGGAAGTCATGGTTGAAGCAGAAACGGAAATCCGCACAGAGTCCAGCAATATGGACGGGTTTACGCTCCACAAATCGAAAAAATGAAAACAAGAAAAACAATAAAAACAATCCAAAGAAATTAGTTTATAAGTGGATAAGAGGGATAGATGAAGGGATTATTCCAGGGGAGGCCACGATGTTCGAATGTAAGAAATATGCGCTGCACTGCATCAATGCGGTTGATGTGCATTGCAAAGGAAGAAGCCCATACAAGATCACAATAGATCTGTCGATGGCGCAATATAGAAGCTTTGACAATGAAAGCTCATCACGAAACCCAAGTTGAGCAAGGCCTGCTAACGATAGAGTCAATGTGATCCTCCAAAGAAAGGCAGGAGTTGAGAACACCGCCAAAATCTTTGGATTTATCGAGTCTTTCCGAAGCGCTTCCATCTATAGATTAACCAAAGAGATCAGAAAAAACGATTATCCGCGCATGCAGAAAATATTTTCGCAGTCCTAGAAAGCAGAACATTTACGTAAGCATAGCAAAATGGGACGCAGAGCCTGGTCGACCAGAGTTGTACTCAACAACAACAATGACGCTAATCAATTTTAGAATTCAACGTGTTATTATCGTCGAATAGAAGTTGAAAACAGACGAAGCGACTGGTGACGCAGTTAACTTTATCCTCAATAACGCTCAGGTTACCGAAAAAAGTATCGGTGATAATTTTACTAGAATGAGAATGTGCCGGTTCTTGATTTCCGTGCATTCGGAGCAAGTTTTGAAACAGCACTTTGAAGAGGAACAGCATGAAATTCACGACCGCACACACCGTCACAGGGGCACACGCCCAAAGATCACACCATGAACATCAAACATGTCAACAAATAAAGAGCGCACAGAAAGCACTAATAGCAAAACAACCGGACCGATCAAAAGTTTTAATATAAAAATGTATTAGCAATGCCACAAATAAAAATAAAATAAACAGTCAAGAAGAGAAAGTCAAAGTAAAAACGTCAAAGAAACTTCGTATCCCGCAAGGGAAGAATAAAACGTAGCAAAAATATTAAAAACAAAGCCCCAGAACCGACATCGAAAAAGCAGACAGCCACAACAAAAAGCCATAATATTAATTTGTTTACATGGAATTCATTTTTAGCACGAAAGTAATGAGAGCTTAAGAAGGAACAACCCTGACCGTTTTAAAAAATCGATTTTTTTTAATGTTTTCCGAAACTTTAAATTTTGAAATATTACAGTTACATTCAGAAAAATAACGAAGCTACAGCGCCTTCTCGTGCGCTGCGTTCTTTTATACCTGAAAAAAACATAAACTTTACAGTTTCAACACGTTTTTTAACCGACTTCCCAAAAACAAAGAGGTTCTAAGTTCGACGCGAATTTTTTTTTTGACCGGGCACTTCGTAACGCGTCGACCGATTTTGATGATTCTTTTTTTGTTGGGTAGATAGTGGAGCGCCGTAAGATTTATACCTCGGAATCCAGGGCCAGTCAAGGAATCTTTATATAAATTTTGGAAATGTGTTCTTAATAGTATATAGACAAATGTTAAAAAAAATATTTTGCGCGATTTCAATTTTTTAATTATTATTATAAATAATTATTAATTATTTGGAGTTTTCCTTGATTTATATTAGTTTAAAGTTATATTTTAAAAGAAATAACTACTACAAACTTGATCTTGGGTTTCAAGGGACTGCAGGTATATTGATGAAGGGTGGGGAGGGGAAAAGAGGGGACAACAGCAGCTGTTGGCTGTTGTTAACGCGGGCCCTAACAGAATAGTACACGTGGCAGCTTGCTAGGCTTAATACGTAGCTGTTGTTATTCGCTCCGGAAAATAATAATTTCTGATTATTGTTTATTTACAATTAATGTATATATTATTGTGCAGTGAGTGTGATAAAAGTTAATTACTGAGTTTTACAAACTTTGAAAATAGTGCCATAGATAGTAAGTATCGGTTTTTTATTTAAATTACACGCTTTTGTGAATTGTGAATACTCAATCGTATATTTTATAATAAATCGATGCTTAAAAGTTAGAATGCAATAGTAAAATTTAATCATATAAATCATTAATTATGATATAAAGGTTAGTTATTAATATTACTAATAATATATATAAAATATATACCAAATCAACAGTCGCATTTTAAGTATTTAGACTAGCTGGTGCCCGCGCCTACGGCTGCGATAAGAGTGGGGATAGGTCATAGTGGGGATAGGCAATACGGGGGATAATGCTCTATTTAACAAAAAAAGAATTGGCGAAATCGGTCCACGGGTTAGGGAGATAGGCTAAAGTAAAGTAGGTGAAAAAAAAGTGAGGTAAGGAAAAATCTAAAAAAAAATCAAAAAAATAGACGAAAAAAAATAAGTGTGGGTTGGGAGTGGGTGGGGTGGGAGGACGCCCCCCTATTTAACAAAAAAAGAATTACCCAAATCGGTCCACGGGTTAGGGTGATAGGCTAAAGCAAAGTAGGTGCAAACAGTGAAACAGTTTTTCTTAAATCAAATGTAGTATATTATACTACAAAAAAAATTGAAAAATAAAAGTGCGGGTGGATGGGAGGGTATGTAAGTGGGAGGAGAGTTCATACTCTATTTAACAAAAAAGAATTATCAAAATCGGTCCACGTGTTAGGAAGTTAGACTAAACCTTTGTGTTTTCCCGCCCCTTGCGAGCTAACACCTTTGTATTTTTCCCGCCCCTTGCGAGCTACGACCTTTGTATAATTCCGCCTTTACGGGCTACCAATTTTGTATTTTTCCCACCCCTTCCGAGCTTTGACCTTTGTATAATTCCGCCCTTGCGAGCTACCACCTTTGCTTTAATCGCATTGATAGAGGGAGGCACAATACACTTTCCATACATTTTAGAAGATTTAACGGAAAGAAACCGTTATATATCAAACTATAACTAAGGAAATTCAAAATGGTTTTGATATTTGAATTCTACTCAGCAATACCTTTCATTTGATACCAAACTTGCCGGGAAATAAAACAAAAAAAAATTTCGTAATTTTTCCTAGGGTATTGGCCAGGATTTCGGCACTGAAAAGGTACCTTGGTACAGGTAAACATTCATATCTCGCCCAATAATGGACGGATTTCGGTCATTTAAAAACCAGAGCAAAGCAGAGGTTTGCAGCCTTCAACTACTATAACCCGCGCACCTCTAAGGATTCATTTGTACCCACCAGGTGGCTCCAAGTCTTTACTATAAACATTTTTTCTCTCTTCCGTCTCTCATTTTCAGTAAATTGTTGTTAAAAATTGTTGTAATCGAGATCGGTCATTTTTTTTTTAACTTTTTTATTTGAGGTTTTAATAATGCAGTCAAACACTTGCTATACAGATTCATTGACTGGCCCTGGGTTCCGAGATTTTACCATTTTTATGCCTTACTGCACTCCACTAAGAGTATGTTCACCGATTTGTACCATGTCAAAAAATTGTTGGTATGGTGGGGGTGGAGGGTGGGGTGAAACCTAACTTTGTAACGCGTGGTCCGATTTGGATGGTTCTTTTTTTGTTGTACAGAGTATGATCCCCCATTGCTAATAGGAGAATAATTTGGTGCTACGGTGAAAGGTGTGGGTGGGGGGGAGGGGTAGTCTAACTTCGTAACGCGTGGACCGATTTGGATAATTCTTTTTCTATTGGGTAGAATATGATCCTTGGTTGATACTACGAGAAAACAAATGTTGCTGGGGTGGAGGTGGGAGAAGGGGGGTGGAACCTTACTTTGTAACGCGTGGATCGATTTGGATGGTTCTTTTGCTGTTGTATAGAGTGTGATCCCCCATTGCTAATAGTGGAATAATTTGGTCCTATGGTGGTGGTGGGGGAGGAGGAGGGGTAGTAACTTCGTAACGCGTGGACCGATTTCGATGATTCCTTTTATGTTCGGTAGAGTATGTTCCTTAATTGATACCATGAGAAAAAAAGTTTACTGGAATGGGGGTGAGGTAGGGGGTTAAAACTAACTTTTAACGCGTGGACCTATTTGGATGGTTCTTTCTTCGTTGTATAGAGCAGAAGACAGTAAAAAGTGAAAAATAAAATAGTTTTTAAAAAAAAAGTTGAACCGACTTCACAAAAAGCGCTAAAAAGCATAAAATAATTTTTAATTTTATATCTATTACGACATTTTAAAGTCGGTTCAAATTGAACAAATAAAACAACTACATAACCACAATTAAAAATAATACATAACACTACCTGAACGTTTCAGCTTACGGGATCATAAGAAAGGACGATTAAATACTTTTGTTGTAGTTGTTTGGTTTGTTTGATTTGCACCGACTTCAAAATGTCGTAATAGATATAAAATTAAAAATTATTTTATGCCTTTTAGCGCTTTTTGTGAAGTCGGTTCAACTTTTTTTTAAAAACTATTTTATGTCAAGATGATGTCTACGAAACTGGTATATCTCTGTCAATTTAAATCGGATTTACTTCAATTTTACCTGTGGCCGTTTTTTGTAATGAAAATTTACTAATTTTTTCAGTCCGAAATAAGTCGATTTTATCCCCCCTTAAATACTTTAATATATATTACAGAAATAAACCTAATTTTTTTCGATAATAAAGATCTATGACTGTCCAGAACTGCCTACCTCTACAAAATTAATACTGAAATGTACTTGAAAGTATATATTTTTGAATCACATAAATTACCAAGATTTATCAGTGAAGAAAAAAAAATTCGCAAAACACCTTTCTTTTTCAGGCTTCAAAGTGCATTAAAATCACACAATCGCAAATCAATTAAACATGATCAATCGTAACGGACGCGAAACAAAATCAAGATTCAATATAAACACAATTTTTACAGCCAAATTTAGCAAAACAACGTTGAACAATCTATTATTATAACACGGAAATTACAATTCACAAGAGAGAGAAATAAAACACTTCCGCACGGCACGGCTGGCGGCATGATTTAAACTTGTATCCAGACAGGGTCGCCAGACTTTACACAGGCATTATCGCCAAATGGGCACTAAAAAGTCGCCAAAATCGCCAATCTATTACTTTTTTGTAGCCATATTATAGCCAAAATGTCAAAGTGGCAAATACATGTAAACACGGAAGTACACGTAAGTGCAAATTGTCACTTCCTTTAAGTTATCGCGATAATACTACAATGAAATGTTTTTTTTATTGAGTATGCAATATACTGTGTTAAGGTACGAGTAATTTCTTTAATTACACACCTTAAGGGGGGAAGTACATGAAGACGTTTTCAAAAATCGATTTTTTTTATTGTCTTAACCGATAAGCATATGCTCTAAAAATATAATTCCAAAATTCCAAAAGCCTATTTCGAAATTTGTGAAAGATATGCCACTTGAAAGTGGTCGGCGCCGATCCGGCCCAGCGCGCCTGGGATCGAGGATCTCTGCTGCGCGGGTGATTCCGCTTACCGGATTTTTTTTCTGCTCTGGAATTTAGAGTGATGAATGCGACTTTGTTAAAGAGCGTTCTCGACGTTTTCAGTCCAAATACCGATTTTTCTGAGAATACCCCTCCCCTCTTACCTATTAGCGTCCGACTTCGGTAAGTTATTCTTTCCTTCACCGCAAACTTTAAACGGCGTTTTCTCAAAACCATGTTTTTCAAATTTTCGTAAAAGATTACAAAAAAACTAGTGAACTGATTTTCTTCATTCAGCACTCGTTTTAAAGGGCATAAAAAATTACTCTAGATAGACTAAGGACATAGCAAAAAAATCATTTTAAGACCATTTTTGACGCGAAAATAATCAAAATTTTTGCAAAAAAAGCCAACTTTTTTTTTTCATGCCCGATTTTTAAAGTTTATGTTCGAATTTCGAAAAGATCGTAGTCTATCTAGAATAAACAACCCCCTCGAGTATAAAAATGTTTGGTTTTTTGATTTGAGATGAAAATTGCGGCCAGGAGAATTTACGCCGATTTCGATGTCAGCCGCGACACGAGTTACGATACCCACCAAAAGTTGATTAATTTTTTATTTTTCAAAATGTAAAAAATGTTTTTTCTTTTCTTAAAACATTGCCCTAAATACATATAATATCGATTTCATGTGGACTTCTTTTATTTTCCCAAAAATAAATCCCAAAAAAGTCCTTTTTTTCGGCCTCTTCATGTACTTCCCCCCTTAAGTTCCGTTGGTTTTTAGTAAAGCAATCGTTACCAGCATGTTGCTAAAGCCACTAATATAATAATATTTTTGAACTCGTTTTTACAAGCACAATTTCATTTGATTACCATTTCACCCCAATGAAAATTAGACCCAAACATCAAAATTTAACTACACGGCTTTTATTCTGCCACCAATTCCTATCTTCGTGCCAAATATAAACTCCCTATATGAAAGAGTTTCACAAAAAACACCAACCAATTAAAGACTTCCAATAAAATATATTTCATTATCTACCTATAGTTAAAGTGATTTTCGGTTGTAGATACCAATGCTTTGATCAGTGAATCCAACGCTCGTTCCACCTTATTATCTTTTAGAAGTTCAATTGTATTTGAATCGTTTTGCAGTGATTGTACATTTGCATACAACAGATCGGATTTTGACTCCGTTATAGATGACTTATTGATGCTTTTTAATAAAAAAACAGCTGTCTAGATCAGTGTTTTTATTTCAATATGTTGGTTTTCCAACTAGTATTCGGTTTTTTCCAAGGCATCCAGCAGCTAAAGAAAAGCTAAACCTTTAGTGCTGCTGTTGACGAAGAGCCAAAGAAATTTAGCTTTTCTTTATTAGAAACGCCCATCGCGTTAAGAAATATTTTAATATTTCTTACTTTGCTCGAGTTGAACGGTTTAGTTCGGAATTTTTATTAAAATTTTTTGAAAAATTTGTTCGAGTCATGTGTTTAGTTTGTATATTGTGTACATGTGATTATTGAGGATGCTTAGAATTTTCTTCTGCAACTCGATCTCTGGATCAGGTTCGACAATTTTCGGTTTAGGAGCTGGAAGGTCGGCTGCGTCGGCAAACTCTGCCTTTTTTTGTAACTCACACCTTTCTTGTAACAATTATAAAACCGTTAAGAAACGATTGTCAGTAAGTGCGTTTAATAAAGTTTGAATCGCGTCTGGATGACATTCTTTTAAAGGAGAAGCAACTGAGCTATTTGTCAGCAGTAATTTCTGCCTCTCTGCGCGCAATTTGATTTGAAAATCATTCGATCATTCGCTATTAGGCCAGAATTAAAATTCGACTGACTGCAACTGAGTTTTTAGCCGAAGTCAACGCCAAAATAAAATTTGAGAATAAATTGTAGCTTCAGCTTCTGTCATTCCGGACTGTTATTTCCCTCTAAATAAAGATCCATAGAGGGCTTGAGCTGCCTTTTGCTCCAAATAGCCAAGAATTGTTCCGCATCTATTACAGATACTTTCGAGTTCCTTCTGTGGTACATGTTTGTAGGTTTCTAGCTAAATTTTTCAGAAATTTCTGCTAAATTGATGTATGTTACATTTGTAAAACTTTAGAAATTATTTTTTAAAAGGTAACTAATCGCTATTAGGCCAGAATTAAAATTCGACTGACTGCAACTGAGTTTTTAGCCGAAGTCAACGCCAAAATAAAATTTGAGAATAAATTGTAGCTTCAGCTTCTGTCATTCCGGACTGTTATTTCCCTCTAAATAAAGATCCATAGAGGGCTTGAGCTGCCTTTTGCTCCAAATAGCCAAGAATTGTTCCGCATCTATTACAGATACTTTCGAGTTCCTTCTGTGGTACATGTTTGTAGGTTTCTAGCTAAATTTTTCAGAAATTTCTGCTAAATTGATGTATGTTACATTTGTAAAACTTTAGAAATTATTTTTTAAAAGGTAACTAATCTGTCAATTTTTCTTTCAAGAAAAATCGCCAAAAAACGCCCCAAGTCGATGAAAAATCGCCATCGCCAATTTCATATCTTTTGTCGTGATGAAAAATCGCCAATTTGGCGAAAAATCGCCACATCTGGCGACCCTGTATCCAGATTTCATAACATATATCTAGATTTCATTAGTTTAACGCAATATTTATATTTTATTTGCAAATGTAAAATTTATTTAAACAAAAGAGTAGCAGCAGCTCTGCAAGATTATGTTGTTGTTATGTAATTTGCTGCGTAGAATTTGAATCCGAGGTCAGAATAAGATCATTACGTCAAGATTTTGGGACATTTCGGGTTATGTGATCGAAAAATGGGGTTTTTAACCTCAAAAGTAGCAACAACAAAAACATTTTTCGAGTATTTAACCACAACCATCTCAGAATCCTGAAGTAATGGCCCGATTCTGACCTCGATTTCAAATTCTACGCAGCAAATCACTTCGGTAGTGACGTCAGCTGCCCAACAGCAATAATGACAGAAATTTTTTTAGACCTGTTATTTTAGCCGATAAATATGAAGAAATATGAAATGAATACATATTACACATTATTGTAGTGTACAATTACTTCATGAAAAAGGAACGCAATTAGAATTAGAACTTTGGAAACTATACCCGGAGATTACAGACATATTTCGAATATTTGTGAATTATTTCTTCAGTAGAGTTGACATAATTCCTTTTTGAGGTAGACTTTTTATAGATCAGTGTAATTTAGTAATCTTATATTGCTTTATTCTAAGAGCTCGCTTTCTAAAATAGCTTAATCCTATTTACTTGGCAGTAAATTTCCAATAATATATAGCTAAAACATAATATTACACTAAACAAATATGAAAACAGTGCTAAGAATAATAATTCTACACAACCTATAATTCTTGATTATGCCTAATTTGACAATCACCTGAATTCTCGTTAAATGGAAAATAACTTTCATCACTTTTATACAAAAGCCTGTTTATCTGCTCTAGATATTTACCAAAGTTTACGAAATTTACCCTCCTAGCTAATGACAAAGTTGACTTTGTGTAGACTTTATTATGTAACCATAAATATTAAATCAATATTGTCCTTGAAGTACAGGAAAACTCAAAGTACGTACACATGTTATGATACCTGATCAAAGTCTCGATATGCCTATATTCTAATAAATATATAGTCGACATACTTTATCGAAAACTTTGGTAGAACAACATTGAAAACCATAAATAATTAATTTGGAAATTATCACAGGTTTTAGACTCTTACATATCTATCCTCTCAGAACTTATTAGTCCTACGTCTGCAAGTACAATTTTATGATTAAGTTATTACTAAGTTTAAATTATCTTTGAAACAATTATAACAACAAAGAAATAAGCAGCATTAAGAAATTTTAAAAAGATAATTCTAAGCTCCAAGTCTTTATCTTTTTTTTTTATACGATGTGGCCAAATCCTAGGCGACAACCCTCTGATGCGTTAGCATGGTTTTGGCCGGAAGGGAATTATAGTAAGAGAAATGAGGAAACTTGAATGTCTTGTTTTTTTTTGCATTGCTGCGAGCTAGACAACAGCCTAGAGACGGAGTGGATTATTTTCAATTTCTTAATAAAACCCACGGGGAGATCTGGTCTCGAACCCAGGACCCATTGCATGGTGGTCGTGCGGCTCAACGAATTGATCCAACTCCGTCTGTATTTAAATCGGCAAAAAATTAATAAGTGATTATTGCAAAATAAAAAGGAAAGGAAGAACTCAGCAAACTTAAATGACTGTTCGAATGATCGCCATAGTTCTTATTCCGCCGACTTAAGGATAAATACAAAAGATGTTGTCTGGTTGGATGTAAGAAATTAAGACATTTATTCATGCACTGCGAACGTCGGCATTATCGGTTATGTTAAAGTTTTTCTACTGCTCCATGTCCCACAAAAATTCGAGAAAAGCAATGCTGACAATGAATTCTTTCTTGTGGGGCGGAAAAACAACTTCACCCGAATCAAGACAACAGACAAAGTTACATGTGTCATTAAATGTTCATTGAAAATTTATAAATTGTTATCACCAATAACATAACACAGTAAAACACAATAAAAATAATATTGGTGAGCTGTTATCATAACTAACTAAATCACAGTTTAGTTTTGCTAGCATTTCACAGATTTTACAGCTGATCTTTTAACATACATACAGTAATGAGCAAAAGTGTTTCAATATTTGCAATATGTGCGATATTTCAGATATTAGGAACTAAAATCTTCACATAATAAACTGAAGAAATATGTTCCTAAATGCTAGGATCCTCCTTTCTATTAAATAAAGAAGATAGACTAATTCTCTGAAAGTATTTCTAAATACGTAATGTTAATGTGGGGGGGGGGGGGGTTAGTGGAACAGCGCAAGATAATAGTGTTTTTGAAAACTTCTTGTTGTCTGTAATTTGAAAAACCATAGTTTAGTTACAAAACCTGAAAAAATGAAATCCAACACTGAAGACATAAAGATTCAAGCACTCTTTTTATTAAAAGAATGAAAATCATTGCGTGAAGTAGCAAAAAACTTGCTCATTGGTGTGGCAACAGTAGGTAGACTGAGAAAATTATTGAAAAAAAATCTACCATTCTCAAAAGGCGGAAGGCCTAAAAAGCTTACTACTACGGACAGTAGGCAGCTGGTTAGGCTCCTTACTTGCGGTAGTGCAAAAATGCCGAAACAGGCAGCTCTGATGTTAGGAAAAGAGGTCAGTGAATGGACAGTACGGCGGTCTTTAAAAGAAATTGGTCTGCATCCTGTTGAGAAGAAAAAGAAACCTGAACTTTCTTCCAAAAATATTAAAGCACGGAAGGAGTTTGCTGCTAGGCATACATTTTGGACCGTAAATGACTGGAAGCAGGTAAATGAATTCAAAAAAGTAATTTGAAAGGTAAATCGGTCGGATGAGAGCAAATTTTTGCGATTTGAATCTGAGAGCCGTTCTTGGTTCTGGAGCAAATCGCAAAATATCTTTCAACCTGGAGTAATCAAACCGGCAATGAAGCATGGAGGAGGGTCCATTATGATTTGGGGATACTTCATTAAAAATGGTGTGAGACCCCTCGTAAGAATCGATGGAATTTTGAAAAAAGAAGAATATCTGCAAATTTTACAGACCAATTTACCGACGGCAGTAAGTAAAGTTAGGATCCCCGAAAAAAAAATTTCAACAGGACGGCGATCCTAAGCATACAGCTATGGTAGTGTCTTACTGGTTGCAGAATCAAAAATTTAAGGTCCTACAATGGCCAGCACAGAGCCAAAACATGAACCCCATAGAGCATCTGTGGGGTTACTTTAAAAAAAAAACCTGGAAAATTACCC